>OZ018399.1:30030594-30144178 GCA_963969525.1 Ontholestes murinus
CCTAAGAAATTTATTTGATTATTCTGTTCGCATTCCTGAGTGAATTTAATTTTCGGATGTATGTTATTAATTAGGTTTAAAAATTGGTCTAGTTGGCGTGAGGTACCGCTGAAACAAGCAATTATATCGTCGACATATCGATACCAGAATGAAATATGCTTTTTTGTGATATCTAAATTAAATATTGTTTCTTCTACGTGTGACATAAATAAATCTGCCAGCAAGGGACTTAATGGAGAACCCATTGCCAGACCTGTGGTTTGTTGATAAAATTGATTATTAAATTGAAAGTAATTTTTGCCGTAAACATACTTCGAATCCCTCGTAGAGTTCGGATTTTACAATAATATTAATATTTAATTTATCTAACATGTTTTTAATAATTTTGAGGCAATCGTTGGTTGGGATGTTTGAAAACATATTTGTGACATCAAAGACACTAGTTTTGATCCTTTTGGGGTGGATTTTGATTTTAAATGGTTCGAAAGTTCAAGGGAGTTTTTAATTGAAAATTTTGAGACAAAGTGTGTATGTTTTTTAAAAAGCTTATTTAATTTTATTGCTAAAGTTCTGACTAGACTGTTTATATATGAAACTACGGGTCTAATAGGAAGGTCTGGTTTATGAGTTTTTATCAATCCATATAGTCTTGGGGCCATTGGATTGGGGTTGATTATTTGGAATTTATCGAGTTTTGAAAAAATTACAGTGATGTTTTTTATTAGATTTTTTATTTGAGCTTGAAATAAATTTGTCGGATCGTTCTTGAGGAGAACTAAATTTTCTTGTCTAATAAATGTAGTGATCTTGTCGTTATAATGCCCTGATTCTAGTATAACAATTGAATTTGATTTGTCGGCTTTCGTAATGGTTAAGGAATTAAGTAAAGTTTTTGATTTGATGGATTTTATGAGGGATGAGTCTGAAGATGGATTTTTTAAATGGGATTTAATTATATTAGAAATTCTCATTCTATTCTATGATTCACCGGGCTTTTTCAATTCCTTTATCATCTAATAATCAAACCGCAGAACTCAACAAAATTCTAGAGATTTCAAAAAGTAATGGTTATCCAAGTAGGCTTATTCAAAATTTAATCAACAAAAAACGTTATCAAAACACAATATCGAATATTTACCCCAAAATTCCAAATTCAACTAATAATTCTAAAACTCTAGCACTTTTGCTAACCATGCTTTAGACTGTAATCATCCTTTTCCAGAAATCCATAATATTAAAATTTTATACTCCTGTCCGAAAGGTGCTAAGCTTAATCTCCTGGAATCCGCCGAAATATTTAAACTTAATAATAATCCCCTTGTAAACCTTTTAAATGAGCAGACCGATCTAATATACACACCTCTTTTCAGAAACCTGTAATCTCTTAATGACGCCTAATCCGTTGTCGCTATTCCCATCATATTAATTTTTCTACCCCCTCCCAATATTGTACTTGTATAAATGTAACCTTCTTCTTAATTTGTGCACTTGATAATGACCTTTAAAAGTCGAAACTTAAGTCGTGTGTTGTTGTAATTTATTTTATATATTTTACAATAAATTTTAGTGGTAAAAACATAGTAAGTGTTTTATTTTAGTGTAATTATCAGTTGGCTATAGCATTAAATGTTCCGTGACCAAATGTCCATGTTTTAAGATGGGGCTTTACTAGCCTCGTTTCTGTAAGTTTTAGTTATTATTATTATAATTATAATGTTTATTGCATACCTTGTAGCGCCCTGAAAAAGGGAACATAGTTTCCCGAAATATCGGTAAAGAATAAAGACTATTTAGTGAATAATCTCGCTTATTGACCGATTACCCAATAAACTGATTTAATATATTTACTCAGGTCACTATATCACAATTCTTATATTTATATATAAATATATAAGTTAACATTTGTGGATTTACTTCAGAGTTTTTAAAAACAATTTATTTATATGATGTACAGAGTTAAGGCCATAACTATAAAATTAATTATAATAAAGAAATACGGGCTATTTATAATATAATTCTTACAAGCTAGGCAAAATAGATGATAGGCTAAGTATAAATATAATTAAGACGCAATAAAATAATAATATTCATATTAGAGAAGCAAAGGATTGTTTATATGACAGTACACTCATTGTTCTTAATCAATAGGAGCGTTATTGTGGACGGCAGGTAACTCCTCCACCCTTAGATTTTTCCTCCCCCTGGAAGATGAAGTTCGTAGGCCTGGGGTTGGTCTACTTCGTGAGTTGTTCCCTTTCTTCGTTTCTATTTGTTGAACAGGAACAACGCTCTTCCACATATGATCATGTAGATTACTATGGTTCACGTACTGAGCCTAACGAAATCCCAATCATTTTGGATTGTTGGTATGGGTTGAACTGCTGGTGTATCCTGAAGGGTTAATCGGCAAATCGGCAAAGCTTTATCCTGAAGTCAGTTAAATTTTGATTATTTATTTTTATATTAACATTATTAATTAACACAGGACCTCCCGAACTTGAGTCTTGTATATGTTATTTTTGTAGATTACTAAACACTTGTTTGGTTTAATTAAATAGACACCACTTAGTTCCCTGATTTCAGTTTGTTTTTGCACTTAATTTTTATTTGGTCTTTATTTTTAAACACTAGCAGGAACTGTTGAGTGTGAGGCAGATTACCAAAGATCTCCAGTTTTGTGAATTGGCAATCGTCCACTTTTCCAGATTGAATAACATTTTCTTCGCATTTAATCGAAGTTGACACCGGCAAGTGAGATAGGCATTGGTGGTACAATTAGGTTTTTGTACATCCATTATTCAGAGGTATAATCTTATTTTCTGATTTTAAAACGTAATTTGAATTTGGTACAACGTTCAAGTAATCTGATTCAATTTTCGTAGGAATTGAATTTAGATAATATAGCTATATTATTTATTTAAAAATTAATTGGAATTGATATAAAATACTGAATTACCATTCCTTTAATTAGACTTTGGAAATAGTCTCAAAATTTAGTATGTTGTCTAACCTTACGTCAAAAGATAATTGGTTTCCGTAGAATCCCGAGATAGTTTGCAGAACACTTAGAAATTCGGATGGCTTTATAATAAACATAATTGAATTTTCTATGGTTTGAAATATTTGAATTTGAATAGCATGCAATTGCATTATCTATTTCAATAAATTTTCATTATGTTCAATGCTTTTTAATGTTTTGTTAAACTTACTAATAATTTCGTTGTTAAGACTGTACCCAGATGTTATCTCACTTTCGATTTGATTTTGATTATTTTTAAGGTGTTTTAACATGCTTCCAAAATTAGTACCGTCATTTAGATTCCAATGACAGTACTAAATTTGAAAGCAATTTCAAAGTTTTTATTACGGTGCCTAACCTGTTGATAAGCTCTCTTTTGTTTCGGATTCTTTCTGTTACTTTGAATTGTTGGAATTTATCATTTATATCTTCTTTTAAAGAATTCAATATATTTTCTTAATTCTGAAAATCGCTCTGAAATGTTGATATGTTTCTGATTGTTAATTGCAATTGATTATATTGCCCATTTAATTTCTTAAATTCATCGTACATTGTACTGATATTATAATAATGGATAAATCTGTGCTCACTTTTTTCTAATTTTGCCGGCGCTAAATTTATTGGTAATATGCCTAGATTACTCGTAATATTTCTAATTTCTATGACTCGCGTTACTGCGACCATGATGAACTTGGAACGGAATCATCAATTTTAATTTCTCCTAAATAGATATTTACTTTTATATTATAAGTGCCAAAAATGTAACTTAACATGGCTTTTACTCTACCGTACTTAAGTTTATCTAATCCGCAACCTATTTTTGGAATTGACAGATTTTTAATATTTCTTTTGCTACAGAAATCTTTTAGTGTCACCGAAGTTTGGAATAAATCATTGTGGGTTAGTTTATTAAAATATTTGTTTTTAGTAATTAAATATATTATATGGCGATTTTCGTTTTTTACGAAACATTAAGACTGGACTTAAGGCCTTTTTGTCTTTAATTTATCTATTTGTCGAAATCTAATTTTAAAGTCACGTGCTATATCCGAATTCATATATAAATCAGCACTAACACAATGTGCAAGGGAAAATTCCTTTGGTGCTGTAAATAGATTATCTTGAATCTCTGTTATATTGTTAGCTATATTATTATCATTTTTGTAACTATTCTTAAAATTTATATAGGATATTATATTATAATAAGTGAAGTAAGGAATTTTATTTTCATTTCAACATAATATATAACACTTCACATTACTCAACCCGAAATTTAGTTATGTAAGATAGTTTGATACTGTCCTCAATTTTATTTTTCTTATTATGATTTAATTTACGGGGTATTTTAATATTTGAAAGATGTATTTTTTCTACTTGATTATGATGAGACTTTTTAATTTTCGCGGTTTTTTATTCCTTATTTTTTGATTCAATTATTTCTGGTTTATACTTAATTTTTGTTTTTGCCGATTTTTTATAAATACTTTATCATTAATATTTGGTAGATCTTCTCTATTTTTATTTTGCTTATTTATTGTTTTCTCTTTATTTTCAACAAGCTTTTCATTAATTGTGGTATACATTAATCTTACTTTTTCTTTGTGATTTGTAATGCAGTTGCTTAAAATTTTGTATAATTTGTTTTATATTAATATCAAATGGAGAGTTATTCTCTCAGTGACCTGAAATAACTTGAATGGGTTTTAACCTCGTGACTGAATGAATTGAGTTATTGTATCCTAAAATGGCGTATAATATTTTTGTTTCCGCTGATTCTGATTTTAATAATTTTTGAGCATTTGGGACTCGAATGTGATCGATTATCGTTGAATAAACTCTTTCAATTAATCCATTTGATTCTGGATGTTGGCAACTTATAAAATGTAATTCATTTTACGTAATTTTAATAATTCTTTTATTAATGAATTTTTACTTTCCCTATATAGTATACCGGGTGTGGCACTTAAGACGCCTCGGACCATAGCTCCCTTACGATAAAAGCTATCGAAAAAAATGTAAGAGCAAAGTGGTGCATAATTACCGTCGCTATGTTTCAAAAATATTTCTAATCATCAGTGGCGTGCCGTACTCAAGTGGCGTACCAAACTTATGTTTTTTTAAATGGAATGCCCTATTTTTTATTGCAGATTTGGAAAGTGCTCGGAGAGTACTTATTTTTTTATCTAACATGTTATACCCTTCACTTTAGCGGTTTCGCTGTTATAACCCCTTCTTTCAAAATTGCGCCCCATTTTTGAGATTTTTTTGTAGAGAAACTAATTGATCTCGTATACCTTCAAATAATTTTTTTTCGGGTAATTTATGGAAAAAAAAAATAATTTAAAAAAAAAATACGGCGTTGTACAGCCAAAACTCTAAATTTTTCATTGGTACAAAAAAAAATAGACATTGCATAACAAAATTTCGGAGAAAAAAGGAATTTCATCGCAAATGTCGGGAAACATTTTCCGTTCGCAAGTGTGCCACGAGAAAACAAAAACACAAATACGGTCAACATAATAGTATGTACCTATTTATTCAACATGATATGAAAAATGCAGATAAAGAAAATTTAACAACGTAAACTAAATGTTCGAAATGACGACCTTCCTGCTGGAGGCATAACCGCAACTTCGACTCACAGGCTCTAGACACTGCCCTAAGGACTTCTGGTGATATACCGCGGAAAGTCGCGCGGATTCTCTCCCTCATATCCTCGACAGTAGTTGGTATCGTCCTGTAAACCTCGTCTTTGATATGGCCCCAAAGGAAGAAGTCAAGGGGAGTGAGGTCTGGTGATCTTGGCGTCTACCTCACAGGACCCCCACGACCAATCCAGGAGTCCGGAAACGTTTCATCGAGAAATTCCCGAATGACCCGGCTATTATGTGCAGGAGCCCCATCGTGCTGGAAAACTATCTGTCGTAGAACGGCTAGAGGGACATTTTCCAAGAGATCATCCAAGTCGTCGCGAAGGAACCATAAATAACTGTTGCCGTTCAGGTGCCCCTAGATGAAATAACGACCCAAAAGGTGTTCTCCAAGTATGCCTCCCCAAACATTCAGCGACCATCTTTGCTGGTGGTTCATCATTCGTATGGCGTGTGGGTTTTCATCGGCGTAATAATGGTAGTTGTGGCGATTGACATGCCAATTTCTATGGAACGTCGCTTCATCAGAAAATAATACGCGCATAAGAAATGATTCCTCCTGCTCAATTTTGTTGATAGCCCACATGCAGAAATCTTGCCTCGCATGAAAATCTTGAGGTTGCAATTCTTGGTGCAGTTGAATCTTAAATAGACGGAATTTATACTTTTGAAGAACACTATGTACGGATCGCGTTTAAATATCGTGATTCCTACTAATATCACGGATACTGGTATGAGGATCTTCAATAACTGCCTCCAGAACCTGCAGTTCATTATTTTCGGTAAAAACTGCCTTCTTTCTAACTCTCCTTGGCCGTTTCACACTTCCCGTAGTAGTAAATCTCTCCAACACTTTTTGAAACGCACGTTCATTTGGATGTGCCCTGTGCGGATATCTCGCAGCGTACACTCGTGACGCCAAGAAACAATTCTTGTTACATTCTCCAAGAATAAATGTCATGTCCAATTACCAACCTTTTCTTTTCTCATGGCACACTTGGGAACGGAAAACGTTTCCCGACATTTGCGATGAAATTCCTTTTTTCTCCGAAATTTTGTTATGCAATGTCTAATTTTTTTTGTACCAATGAAAAATATAGAGTTTTGGCTGTACAACGCCGTAATTTTTTTAGGGGGTGCCATTTGAAATTTTCGAAAAAAATGACAAAATGCGAAGATCAATCAAATTTTTTTTTCCATAAATTACCCGCAAAAAATTATGTGAAGGTATACGAGGTCTTAACCTGTACCTCAATTCAAAATTTAGGCGCCGGCGTCAATTAGTTTCTCTACAAAAAAATCTCAAAAATGGGGCGCAATTTTGAAAGAAGGGGTTATAACAGCGAAACCGCTAAAGTGAAGGGTATAACATGTTAGATAAAAAAATAAGTACTCTCCGAGCACTTTCCAAATCTGCAATAAAAAATAGGGCATTCTATTTAAAAAAAAACATGAGTTTGGTACGCCACGGGAGCATGGCACGCCACTGATGATTAGAAATATTTTTGAAACATAGCGACGGTAATTATGCACCACTTTGCTTTTAGATTTTTTTGGATAGCTTTTATCGTAAGGGAGCTATGGTCCGAGGTGTCTTAAGTGCCACACCCGGTATATAGGGGGAGTATTGTTTTCGTGATTTTTTTTTGAAAAAATTTTTTGCGGAAATATCCATTTTGGGGTCCCCTGAGCCCAAAACACTAATTTCTGGAAAAAAATGGTGATGTGGCCATCATAGTACTTTCCCTATATTTTTCTTGAAAACTATGAAGTTTACGCAGAAAAGTTATTCTTAATAATTTGTTTAGTTTTAAATTCTCTATAATTATTTGTTATATAAATTTTATTTAACTCTTATAGTTTATTAGCAATTGGCAAAAAATATCAAAATTTTCAATTTTTATTTTTTTTCTCGAAAGTTAAGAATTTTTTGAAAAATATGTTCAAATAAAACTTGTTGAGTTTATTATTCCCTTTAACTTTTGTTAGAACCGTTTTTTTTAAATTTTTTATATTTAGAAAAATATTACCAAAAAACAAAAAAACGCCTCGAGTAAACACCCACTTCCGGTCTATGAATGTTTACCAAAAGCTTTTCAGTTCCAGTTTTTAACGATAAAACCTTAAGTTTAATGTTTCATCTCAATAGGATCTTTTGTTTTTGAGATACAGCGCCCACCGACAGACACACAGACACACACACAAAAAAAATTTCTAGAAATTGGTGTAATGGACCCAGGGGGGGCCCAAAACGGATATTTCCGCAAAAAAAAATTTAAAAAAAAATCACGAAAACAATACTCCCCCTATATACTACGTGTATAGGGAAAGTAAAAAAATTGTGTCTGTGTGTGTGTGTCTGTCTGTCTGTCGGTGGGCGCTGTATCTCAAAAACGAATTATCTGTTTGAAATGAAACCTTAAACTTAAGGTTTTTTCGTTAAAAACTGGAGCTGAAAAGCTTTTGGTAAACATTCATAAACCGCAAGTGGATGTTTACTCGAGGCGTTTTTTTGTTTTTTCGTAATATTTTTCTAAGTATGAAAAATTTAAAAAAACGGATCAAACAAAAGTTAAAGGCAATGAAAAACTGAACAAGTTTTATTCGAACATGTTTTTCATAAAATTCTTAACTTTCGATAAAAAAAAATAAAAAAAAAAGAATAACATTGTTACGTTAACCTTATAGTTTTCAAGAAAAATATAGGGAAAGTACTATGATGGCCACATCAACATTTTTAAATTCTAAATGGTTATCAGCTACAATTTGTGCTGATATACCGTGGTGTGAAAAGAAACGAATTAATTTGTTTGCAATTTCGACAGCTTGATAAGATTTTAATTGGTACATCTGCGCGTATTTAGAGAAAGCATCTACAATAGTATGATTTCAAAGGGTTTCACCGGTGTAGGTGTAATATTAAATTTTAATTTTAGTGCATTTCTATCATATTTTCTTGACAAACATATTTCACAATTATTTATGAAATTTTGGACTGTACTTTTCATATTAGGCCAATAAAAATATCTTTTAATTTCGGCATATGTTTCGTCAATGCCTCTTTGACTTAATTTACTATCATGATACAATTTGGCAGTATTAATAGTCTCATCTTCATTTTCAACATCTAATAAGTTTTCTGTACATTTTATAAAATTTAATTGTGAGTTTTAAAATAAATTTGAATTACTACACAAAATTTTTCATATACATCGCTATTAAAATATAAATGATACTTTACCTTTGGAGCGATATATTCTTTAATAAAATCTATTACATCTTTTCAAAGTTATTTTTAGAAAGTTGAACATGAATACGTAATTTTTTATTATTATATAAAACCTCACGTTTTGGTTTTGCGGGTGAATAATTTACTGTACTAATTATAATTATCGTCAATATTTACAGGCTTTTCTAAAATTGGGATGGTAGTAATAAGGTTTTCAAGATTTGAGTGAACCGTTTCACCATCATTATCGTTTATTAATTCATCTAGAAAATCATCTATGTTCACCAACTTCGGCAATTATTGAATGATTATCATCTTTAATTACATTATTATTATCAAGAAGTGATTCGTCAAAATTAACTACATAATATTTGTCATCTGTTATATCGTTTAGTTCAATTCTTGATAAGGCATCAGCATTTTTATTCATAGCATTCATATAGTGATCAGATTTATATAATCTAAACCTATTTAGATTATTACTATTATAGCTGTTATTAATATCCCTACCAATTTTTATTTTATTGAGAACACTAACTTGTTTTTTATTTTTTTAATGAAAGCGGGAATTGGCCTTGGTACTATGCCATTAGCCATCATCAAATTTAATAATCCATATATATATATTGCACGGTGAATTTTTTCTTTAGAAAAATCCATCGCCCGACTGGGATTCGAACCCAGAACCGTGTGGCCCGTGAGCAGACACTCTACCCACTAGGCCACCGTGGTCCCTAACTTGTTTTATTTAATTGATATTTGAATCGGATGAATTATTTCTACTAACAGTTTTATTACTATTACATTTCTGATATTTATTATTATTTCGCACGTTGGAATTATTTTTTGTTTGTATAGATTAAATTAAAATTGGGTGATTTATTAAGATCATATTGGTTGATCTTATCGACAACCAATGGTTTTAAGAACACTTTAAAAGGGTTATTGTTAGGGTTAATAATAGTACATACAGTCTTGCTGTTTTTACATTTGGAGGCACACTGTGGTGTCTCGATATTTGAACCATAATTAATGTATGGAATAATTATATCGCTATTTTTGACGTTTTTGATATCTACTTCAATAACTGTTTCTGACCTACCAGCTACTACTATACACTCATTCAGTTCATTGAACTTGTTTAAATAATTAATATTTATTTCGCATCCCGGTGCGATTAATTGATCTTTATCTAGGTCAATGTGGGCATTTAAAAATTTTAGGTTATTAATACCCAATAACATATAGAATTCCGTGTGGAATATCAGAATATGGAATATTCAATTTTTTGAAGATTCGGTTCTAAATAAATGGCTTAGGTTATTTTTTTTTACTATAGTTACCTTGGGTTGAACCGTTAATAGTAGTTACATTAAATGGACATTTAAAAAATTGATTTTTAAAGAACTTAGTGGCTATTCCCGGATTTACGAAAGAGCGTGTGCTTCCAGTATCAATTAATATTTTGAGTTTATTTTTAGTTTCTATTATATGGGGAAGATAGCTTTCATTATTTTTGATACCTAAAAATTCTGGTTGTTCTCTAGGTTTTCCGAGGCGTTTTCGCCTAAAAAAGAATTATTTTGCTCAACTATATATAATTCTTGTACAGTATAATTTAATTTTCGATTATTATTTGAATTAATTGTCGAGGTAGACATCGGGGTTTCTTGTCTCCGATTAAAGTTTGAATTAAAATTTTGACCTAATGCTGAAAATCATTTGTTGAGTGCAATTTGAAGGTCTGCAGGTTTCTTGACCGTCATCTGACTACCGTAAGGTTCTTTTAAACCTTTTAAGAAAACACGCAACGCATTATCATTGAAAAATTCAATTAAATGAAATCTTAAAATGTATTAAAATCCTTTAGTTCGTTGTAGAAAATTAAATAATAAATTTAAAAATACGAAAACATTTCTTGAATCTACAACAATGAGTCTTACTAAGACTACAAAACAAATTAATTTGAAACAACTACTTCTCTAGCTAATACTTAATTTATATTTATTATCATATTTAATTATATTTATTTTAGTAAGTGTTTTTATTTGTATTTAAAATAAATTTTATAATAAATCTGTACTGAAGAGAGCGAAAGTTCGAAACACGTGTCTGCAGATGATTATAAACTTGAATGCTACATTTTTTAATTGCTTTTGCTAATTTAATTTAATTTAATGAAATCAGTTTAAAATTCATTTTTCATAATTTTTCATGTTATAGTTACATTGAAACAATCTAAAGTACATTTTATCATTTATTAGTTTATTCAACAGAAATAATTTCATTCAAATTAGTGTTGCTTTGATAGTTGTACTATTTGTAACACGTAAATTAATTTGTATTATTCAATGTCTGTCGAAGTATTAGCTAGAGAAGTAGTTGTTTCAAATTAATTTGTTTTGTAGTCTTAGTAAGACTCATTGTTGTAGATTCACGAAATGTTTTCGTATTTTTAAATTTATTATTAAATGAAATCTTTTTAGATTATGGTCAATATGTTTAGTTGCATCAGAAATTTGTGAATTTAACAAATGAATCTATTATAAAAATCGAAAGAAGATTCAGTGATCAACTGTTTTAAATTAGTTATTTCTGCGTTAAGACTGACATGATCGCGTTTGTCTGCATACGTATAACGTAACGCGGTTTTTAAATCGCGCCACGTACGAATTACTGAAGATGACATGTTTTTCGCGGCGTCACCTTTAATTTTTGACAATATGGTAGACGTTAAATATTCATTTTGAAAATAATTTGGGCCATAAAAAAATAAAATAATAATAATAAGTTAACTGGATCTCTGGGAAGGTAATTGGAGCAGATAAGTGTAACTAGTATTCAGTGCTTTAATATCGGTCTTAGTGTTCATAGCATTAGGTTCCTTGTTAATATGATACATTTCCAGGAACAGTCTAGTTTGTAATGTTCTTTCTGTCTCTAAGACTTTCACATTAGTATAATTGATTTTGTGTTTAGTATTATGTACATGATTAGTTAATGCACAAGATCTTTTTTTTGATATTAGCATCACTCCGATGTTGTGTGAGCCTTATTCGGGCTGTTATAGTTTTAATAAAATTTATTTTCATATTAAATGGATATGATTTGTAATTGATATATCGTCCCGAACCGACAGATTTTTGATACCAATCACAAATAAGCACGTTACTTTGGGTCCGAACAATTTTGGTATCAAGCAATGGCACGCTACGCTCACACTCTTCCTCCACTGTAAATTGTATGTGTCTATTGTATTCATTGAAATTATCTAATGTAAATTGTATTTTATCTGCAGGGACTGCAGATACCAAGTCGTCCACATACTTCTTTATATAAGAGATATTAAATGGTAATGTAGGGATGACCGGGAGGACCTCATCCATAACAATCTCAGCTAAAATAGGACTCAGATTAGACCCCATTGGGCAACCAAACGTTTGTTGATAGAAAGTATTGTCATAAACAAAATAACTTGAGTTAAATATAAACCTAATAATAGTGAAAAATAAATTTTGAGGGATCACACTGTTCACTAATATTTTCCCATCTTTTTTTATACAGTTGATGACCAAATCCAAGGGGATTGCCTAATAACTACGTTGTGATAAGAGTGAGAACACATCCAAACTTATCACAACGTAGTTATTAGGCAATTGGTAATTATTAATCTAATTTGCAAATTAGTCTATTAGACTAAAAACAGATGTTCTAAATTTAGAAATAAGCATTACTAATGAAACAATTCGCGCGTTAGACAGACAACTATGCAACTTAAACAACATATTGTCGAACCAGTTGCCTAACGACATTGTGAACAACTTTAAGAACAAACAAGCAGTCCATTACAACAGACTATTTTACAAAATTAGAATTAAACAAACGCAAAAATTTAACAATTTATTAAACAATAGTCCTAACGATGACATATTAGTTATAGACAGTTGGTTCAAAAATAACACGACGGTTGCTTTTCCAATCGAAGTTAAAAACCTGTTATCACTAGGCCCTAAATTCAGTTTGCCTGCGACTAATTCCGACATATCAATTCCACGCTTGTTGGCATTAACAGAAAATATACTAAGTGACAACACGTTCCCTAACAAAAATCTAATAAGAGCTAAAATAACGAATATTATCACAAATCACTTTCCAACAGAAAATAAAGTTACCGCAATTAGACGTATTTACAGCAAATGTAGGAAGTTTTCAAAAGAGAATGATCATATAATAATATTTAAATCAGACAAAGGAAATGTAACAGTTGCCATGGAATTAGGTGATTATAAAACAAAATGCAAGAACTAATAGCTGATACAAATTACTATAAGAGAATAAATAGAGATCACAGCACCACCATACAAGGGAAACATAATTACTTAATAAAATTACTCAATACTAAAAAATATATGACATCACTCCAAAACGTCTAAAGACATATACAGGAGTGGCGCCTAAATTATATGCGCTGCCCAAAATCCATAAAGAGGGTTGTCCTCTTCGTCCAGTGACACCATCGATTGAATCTCCTATTGAAAACCTATCAGGTTACATTGCGTCCATCCTCAGTAGGTCTTGCAGAAACTACAACAATTTTAACGTATCAAATGTGTTTGAATTTGCAAATGAGATTAATAATTACCAACTGCCTAATAACTACGTTGTGATAAGTTTGGATGTGGTCTTACTCTTCACAAATATCCTCTTGGATTTGGTCATCAACTATATGAAAAAAGATGGGAAAATATTAGTGAACAGTGTGATATCCCTCAAAATTTATTTTTGACTATTATTAGGTTTATATTTAACTCAAGTTATTTTGTTTATGACAATACTTTTTATCAACAAACGTTTGGTTGCCCAATGGGGTCTAATCTGAGTCCTATTTTAGCTAAGATTGTTATGGATGAGGTCCTTCAGACGGTCATCCCTATATTACCATTTAATATCCCTTTTATAAAGAAGTATGTAGATAAAATACAATTTACATTAAATCGTTTCAATGAATACAATAGACACATACAATTTACACTGGAGGAAGAGTGTGAGCGTAGCGTGCCATTCCTTGATACCAACATTTTTCGGACCCAAAGTAACGTGCTTATTTGTGATTGGTATTAAAAATCTATCGGTTCGGAACGATATATCAATTACAAATTATATCATCAATTTAATATGAAAATAAATTTCATTGAAACGATAACAGACCGAATAAGGAAAATCAGCCATTCGTCACTACTTAATAATAATTTAAAGAAACTAGAAAACCTTTTAGTTAACAATTCATATCCAAAAAAATTGGTAAAAAAGAATTATCTACAACACTTCAGAGCCGATTAACAATCAATCGAATAATTTACAAATAAATAACTCACCTACAATGGTAAAGTCCTATATATCCATCCCATATGTAAAGGGACTGACCCACCGGTTAATTGGAGTTCTGAAAAATGATAAAATTCAATTTGCTAAAAAAACAGTTCTTACAGTAAATAGTATATTCACAAAACTAAAAGATAAAATACCCTTGCTTAGTTCATCAGATGTGGTGTACAAAGTTCCCTGTCTTGAGTGTCCGGCTACGTACATAGGTCAAACCTCGCAGACACTACGTAGCAGGCTCACACAACATCGGAGTGATGCTAATATCAAAAAAAAGGATCTTGTGCATAAGCTAATCATGTACATAATACTAAACACAAAATCAATTATACTAATGTGGAAGTCTTAGAGACAGAAAGAACATTAAAAACTAGACTGTTACTGGAAATGTATCATATTAACAAGGAACCTAATGCTATGAACACTAAGACCGATATTAAAGGACTGAATACTATTTACACTTACTTACTCCAATTACCTTCCCAGAGATCCAGTTAACTTATTATTATTATTTTTTTTTACTAGTTTCCCACTGTCCAATTACCGTTTCATAGTTTCCGTCAATTAAAGTTTCTTGTTTTGTTCCTTAAATATAATAAAATATTTATAGTTGGTAATATTTCAGATATATAGAATAGGTTTTTATTTATTTGTTTTTTATTGTATTTTTTAATTAGTATATTTTACATTTTGACTATTATTTGAACATTTTAACCATTAATTTTACATTGTTAGTTAATTTATATTTTATTACGTTTAATTGTGTAATCGATATCCATGTCGTTGGAATGTTGCTATTGTCCACACATAGGAATTTTTTTTAACAAGATCGGATTTTCACTATCCTCAGTATCTGTAAGTGTAGGCTTTGTAATATAAGTATAAAGATTTAGAATGTTAGTAACTAATTACATTCATTGTAGCGCCCTGAAGAAGGGAACATAGTTTCCCGAAATATTGGCTAATAAAGATAAAAGAGTTTTAGGTGATATTTTGATTACTGAAGTAGACCGAACACGCAACAAGTCTTACCCCATATTATCTCCCGGTCAAGAATATAAACTATATATATATATAGGGCTCCTTTCATAAATTATTACCTTTACCACACAAAAGTAAACACCTGAAACAGATGGCAGTGAGACGATCGAGACATTGTGAAAATAATTTACAAACCAGGCAGAGTATAACCCAAAAATCAGCCGTAACATACCGTACCCGCAAAAACATAAAATTAAATAATATATAAGTTACCTGTCGTCCACAAAAGACTATTAATTGTTTATCATAAATTAATCCTATTGTTTAATTATGCATATTTCTATTATATAAATAGGAGTAGCATTAAGGCATTACTAGCATTACTATTAGAGCATTACTATTATTATTATTCAAGCCGTTACCACGCCAGTCGGCATTATTGTCAGTCATTATCCAAATGTAGTAATTAATTGTAACAAGTCTAAATCTAAATCGCTTAATGTATCATAGAATTCGGAAATAAACAGTTTTTAAAAACACAAAGTTCGACCACGAAAATATAATTGGCGCAGTCGGTAGGATTCTCTGAAGAATTCCTGAGGGATTATCAAGACTTCGTTTGTCCCAACAATTAGTCAGAGACCTGAAATCGTCTCCGTCGCTTCCGCACCAAGGGGTCTTCCAGACATCGAAGAACACAGCTCCAAGGGCAGCAGCATCGAGAGACGGCATCACCAGTTCCACAGCATCCCTGAGGGTATATCAGGCAGATGGACAGAGTGATCATCCCGTGGTAAGACACATCTTTTTTAGAGGCTTTTGTTTCGCGATATTTTATGTGCTATAGTGATTCGGATTCGGACTCAAGTTTTTCTCCCATAATACTTTCCCCAACCCGCGTACATTCTCCCGTAAATTCGTCTATAAGAAGAATTAATTAATAAAGTCGATAACTTAAATTTAAACGAAATGGAAAACGTAAATTATCATTTACTTAAACTGAACGTTGACACAATCCCTTCCTTCGACGGAAGTAATGAATTAGTAGAAATTTTCATTTCACGGTGTGAAGCCGTATTAGCCCAGTTTTGGCCTTTAAATAATGAACTCATAAATACTTATTTAATAAACGCGATTGTCAGTAAATTAAAGGATCGTGCGTTGATTGCAATAGGTTCGCGCACAGAACTCAATACATGGCCAGAAATTAGGAACCACCTTAGACAGAGGTTCGGTGACCTTCGTAGTTATGATTGCCTAGTACAAGATTTAATCAATCTGAAACCACTAAGAAATGAAAAATATCTCGATTTCGGCGAACGAATTCAAGTTTTGCGAAGTAGGCTAGTTTTAAAAATTAATTCCTTGTCCACTATAGAAATGCCAGACGCGACAAAACGCGTGCATATAAATAGTTACGATGAGTTGGCGTTAAAAACTTTTCTCCGTGGCATTTGCGGTAATATTCAGAGCGTTATAAGATTACGCGACCCGGCAACACTCGAAGAACCTATTAATTATCTCATAGAGTAAAACAATTTCCAAAATTCTCTTGAACCTGTTAATGTTTTTAATTTCAATAATAATAACAATTTTAATCGCAATAATAATTTTAACAGACAAAATCTCCAACAACGAACAAATTTCCAAAACTTTAATAACAGACAAAATAATCAAACTCGTAATCAACAGCATTTCCCAAGTCAACCAATCAATCTTCAATTTCGATCACAACCGCAACAACAGTTTCCGACTAATAGACAAGTATTCGGTAAACCTCAAAAATTTAATAAGCCATTTAGTAATAACAATTTTTCTCCAAATAAACGTCCGCGGTACGATAATAATTATAATCCTAATATGCAAAGAAATCATAATCAATTTAATTCCAATTTCAATCAACCACCTCAGCAAATTTCACAAAAACTACCAGAGCCAACGTCAATGTCGGTCTCCATGACCCACACCGAGGCTCTACAACCTTGATGAGCCCGGACATTCTCGCGCAGTAGATAATAATATGATTAATAATTAAAATAATGAAAAACGTACGGATAATTTTTTAGAATAGATAGCCTCGGGAAAACACCAAATAAATTTTTAGGAATTATCAATAATGCAAGCGCATTACCCTTTATTTTAGATCCCAAAAATAAACTAAAAATCATTATGGATTCCGGTAGTACGCGCTCTTTTATTAATCCCCGGTTAGCAACAAAATTAAACAAACATTTATTTAAAATTGACCCTTTCGAAGTTTCTAGTGCCCATGGTACTTCTCAAGGAACACACAGTGTTACCATCTCACTTGAAAAATTATTTAAGAATAAACAAGCATCAAAATTAAAATGTTACATTTTCGATTTTCATTCTGCTTTTGATATTTTGCTAGGAGTGGATAACATGACTAAAATTAACGCTTGCATAAACTTTAAAAATCAAACAGTAGTAACTCCTTGTAATGAAATTCCACTTCTTTATTTTAATGAACCACGTTTTAATGAAAATGATAAAATTAATGATAAAAATATTAACAATAATAAATCTTATAACATTGACTTGGCTGTCCCGGCGGTACCTAAGCGAATATTAGTGCCCGCCCAAAGCCAGCAAGTTTTAGAAGTAGATATAGAAAATATTAAGAACGACGAAGCCGTTATTCCTAGGATGAATGTTACGAATTTCTTAATCCCCGAATGTGTGACTTCAGTTAAAAATGGTAAAGCATTTTGTACGGTTGTAAATAAAACCGATTCAGATAGGGAAGTAACCCTCAAAAGACCTTTCGTGGTGTCACCCGTCAGCGAATATGATGTCGGGTCACACCCACAAGGTACAAATAGTAAATTAAACACAAGACGCGATAAATATAGTAACATTAATATGTATAACGCTGAAAAAAATTTAATTCGACTTTTCTCTAACCAGATCAGGGCATATGAATGATGAAGAAAAAGCCGCAATAAAAAAGTTAGTTTTTAAATACGCAGATATTTTTCATGCTAAAGAAAATGATCTAACCTTTACAAATAGAATAAAACATAGAATTATTACAACCGATGAGGTTCCAGTCTTTACAAAAACTTACCGCTACCCAGAAATTCACAAAGCCGAAGTGAGCAGACAAATAAGCGATATGTTAGAACAAAATATCATAAGACCATCATTCAGCCCATGGTCTTCCCCGATTTGGATTGTTCCAAAAAAAATGGACGCACCAGGCCAACGGAAATGGCGTGTCGTCTTCGATTATAGAAAGTTAAACGAAAAAACAGTAGGTGACCGTTATCCCCTTCCTAATATTAGTGACTTATTAGACAAGTTAGGTAAATGTCAATATTTTACCACCCTGGATTTGGCCTCAGGGTTCCATCAAATCGAAATCGATGAACGGGACGTTCCTAAAACAGCATTTAATACAGAAAATGGCCATTACGAATTCTTAAGAATGCCTTTCGGGCTTAAAAATGCCCCTGCAACTTTCCAACGGGTTATGGACGATATTTTGAGGGGTATCCAGAACAAACATTGTCTCGTCTACATGGACGACATTATAGTATTTTCCACTAGCTTACAAGAACACATAGATCAATTGACAGAACTTTTTAATCGACTAAGAGACGCGAATCTGAAAATTCAATTAGACAAGTCAGAATTTTTAAAAAAGGAAGTCGCATATTTAGGACACATAATTACACCAGAAGGTGTCAAGCCCAATCCAGACAAGTTAATGGCTATTCAAAGTTATCCTATTCCGAAGACTCCAAAACAGATCAAAGGCTTCCTTGGACTTTTAGGGTATTACAGGAAATTTATAAAAAACTTTGCCGAACTGACCAAACCCATGACAAAATGTCTCAAAAAGAATGCAACCATTGATGTAAATAATTCCGATTATTAAAACTGCTTCAACTTGTGCAAACATATTTTAACCAACCAACCCTTGCTACAGTACCCCGACTCTTCTCGACCGTTTATTTTAACGACAGACGCTAGCAACCAAGCTCTTGGTGCCGTACTGTCTCAAGGCAACATTGGGTCAGATCTACCCATCGCGTACGCTAGTAGGACGCTTAACGATTCGGAAACCCGCTATTCAACCATAGAAAAAGAGTTACTCGCGATAGTTTGGGCCGTAAAGTACTTCCGCCCTTATTTATTCGGACGAAAATTTCAAATTGTAACAGACCACAGGCTGGTTGATGTCCATTAAGGAACCTAATTCGAAATTAGTTAGGTGGAGGCTTAAACTCTCCGAATTTGACTATACTATCGTTTATAAAAAAGGAACATTAAATAGAAATGCTGATGCTTTGTCCCGAATTGAATTAAATATTAAGGAAGAATATGCACCCAACCTTGAAAACTATTTAAAAAATTTTGAAGATTTAAAAAACGAACCGTTAAACCAAATTGTTGATGATAATCCATCATCCCTAATAGTAGAACCCGCAAAAAACACGCACGTACATATTGACGAAAATGATGGCGCGACCATACATTCCAGCTTAGAACACCCAATAGTAAATATACCCATTTCGGATAAACCGGTCAACGTAGGCGACAATCAAATAATAATCACAGAAGTAGAGCATTCACCATCTCGACCAAAAATCACTAATCTATTCAATAATAAAAAAATGAGAATCAGTGTTCAATTTTCGAAAAACAATTTTGCTAATGAAATAATTGACTTCATAAAAGAATATATTGTATCCAAAATAAATTACTACTTATATTTCAAAATCCCAATATATGAAACGTTTAGTAGTGTCCTCCAAAAATATTTCAAAAATTCTGAGATCAAAATGATAAAATGTAATAACTTTCTTACGGATATTGAAGATCCTAACGATATATCAGAAATCATCCAAAATTATCACGAGGGTAAAACCAACCACCGTGGAATTGACGAAACCGAATCAAAACTAAAAAGAATATATTATTGGCCTAGCATGAGAAAGTCTATTCAAGATTACACAAATAACTGTGAAGTTTGCCTAGTCTCAAAATATGATCGAAAACCCCTAAAATTAAAATTCAGTAATACTCCTACGGCAATGAGACCATTTGAAATAGTCCATATAGATTGTATCGCACTAGAAAATATAAAATTCCTTACCATCATCGATTCATTCTCAAAATATACTCAAGTATATAAACTAAATTCATACCAGGCCATTGAAATAGCAACAAATTTAATTAAATTCTTCTGCCATCATGGCATCCCGGACCTAATCGTTTCAGATAATCATCTTGAGTTTAAAAATACAGTAATTAGGGAACTCCTGGAAGTACACAAAATTAAATTGCACTTTATCAGCTCACAACACCCCGAATCCAATGGAATTGTCGAGCGTGTACATTCGACAATAATCGAACATATAAGACTGTTAAATAATCAAACCTTATTCAAAAATGAACCCATCGAAATTAAAGTCCTTTATGCCATCCTCGCTTATAATAACTCTATACATTCCACTACTAAACTGAAACCCTCTGAAATTATTTCTGGACACATAGATAATAAATCAATGTTAGACGTTAATTTAGAAACTATCCTTATAAATAATTATGTTCAAGTGCATAGAAATAAAGTAAAATTATTATATGAAAAGATTAATGAAACTAATAATTTAAATAAAAGTCAAGCTATTGAAAAACGTAATGTAACCCGTGAAGAGGTTCCCCAAATTCCTGAAGATATTTTTATTAAGAACAAACAAAAGCAAGCAAAGACTAAAAATAAATATAAAAAAGAGAAGATTAAAATTGTAAATCCTAATTATAGAACGGCAGAAATAGAAACCAAACATCACAATCAAGTAAGCAAAGTCCACTTGTCAAACGTTAAGAGACCTATGATCAAAAAATCGAATTCTCTAAATATTTTAAATTTCGATAATTTCATTGACCAATTAAAAAATAAAGTAATCATTAAAAACGAGAACGTCATAGAAGTAAATGATAACCTATTTCAAGCCCCATTAGACTTTTCACTTGCGCATTGTGTAAGCCAAGATCTTAGAATGAATGCAGGTATAGCACAAGAATTCAAATTAAGATTTAGACGTGTTCGAGAACACTACAAACAAAACCCACAGTTAGTTTACTTAAAAGAAGATGATAGACATATTTTTTACTTAATAACAAAACCAAATTATTTCGACAAACCAACTATGAAATGCCTTTTCCAAACTTTAATTAATTTAAAACGGTTCTGTTTAGACAAACAAATAACTAAGCTAGCAATCCCAAAATTATTACATTTTTCAAAATTCCAGTATAAAAATAAATATTTATCTCGGTAAACCGAAAATAGATGATTCGGAACCAGGAACTTCAAAAATACTAATATAATTATATCAATTGCAGGCTACTCTTCGTCACTTCTGTGACTTACTTTCAAATCAGAAATATTACGGAAAATGTAGGATTATTACCCATCAAACTAGGATTAGCCAAATTAGAAAAGACGAAACACACATTTGTACATCATTACGATTTGAATAATATTTATAAAGAAGTAGATAGATTAAATTTTCAATATGTGTTTCTGAGAAGAAACATGAGTAACGTCTCTGAATTTAAAAGAGAATTTCCAAATTACGAAAAAATATTGAATTACTCCCGGAATGACAAAATCACTAAAATTGAAACGATACAACTGAGTGTTAAACCGAAACGTATAAAAAGAGGTCTAATCGACGGCTTAGGCACTATAATTAAAACCATTACCGGAAACATGGACGCCTGCGATAGTAAAAGAATTGATGAAATCTTGAGACATTTGGCAAATAATCAAAATAACTTACAAAATCAACTTAAATTTGGATACAGCGTTAGTACCAAAATTATTCAAAATTTTAATACAACACTACAAAATATTGCTCACAACCAAAATTTATTACGATCTAGAATATTGCAATTACATTCAATTTATAAAGAAACCATTGACCATCAACGCGTTCTTTTTGTGAAAGACCTGTACAATCAACTCGCGTTACTTTTCAGCATAATCGGAAATGTCTTACAAAGAGTTATGAATTCATTAACCTTCTGTAAATTAAAGGTTCTAAACCCGGATATAATAAGGCCTCAAGATTTATTTGAAGAATTACGTAAAATCTCTATTCATTACAACGAAAAGTTACCTTTTGAATTAAAATCGGAAAATATATTAGACTTTGAATCAATAATAACAATTAATTGTAAAATCGAAGAAACAAAGATTCACTACTTCCTGTCCTTGCCATTCAATTACGAACAATCTTTTAACCTCTACACAATGTATCCCATTCCGTTAAAACATGAGTCTGAATATTTTACTATCATTCCGAATATTAATACGTTACTCAAGTCAAAAATAGACTCATAAGTTTTGCCTCTAAATGATATGTGTTTGGGCGTTAGTCAACGATATCAATGCAGTGATAATCTGCTTATCAACTATAAAGCAGACTGCGAAACTGAACTTCTTAAGAATGGATCGAGCAAAAATTGTAAATTCACAAAATTAGAAATTCAAAATAACCACCTGGAGAAAGTGCCCGATACCAATCAATTCCTTGCTGCATTTACCACAAGTGAAGGGATTAAGATCACCGGTCCTGACCGAGAAGAATCACGGAACCCGCAAGGAATTTTCCTGATCCAACCAGACAAATGTGACCTGATCTTTCGGAACTACATAATACCGAAAATTGAGGAAACTTTCGGAAGCCCCGTCCTCATCAGAGCAGTGAAGCCCTTGTTGAACAATTTTAATGTGAAAAACTTCTCTGTTTAGCTAAAAAGACTAAAATTGGACGACATCCCTGTGTTTGCCCAAAACTATATAGTGCCGGAACAAGTTATTCCCCTAAAACCCAGTGCATGGACGCTCCTACTATACTTCCTAATTTTCGCGAGTGCAGTGACCTTAGTTACCAAATATTTTAGGCGAAAATACTTCATCCCCGGAAACGCTATCGATTCTTCCCCTACGAGTCGAATCTAAGGAGGGAGGAGTCTCCTGTCGTCCACAAAAGACTATTAATTGTTTATCATAAATTAATCCTATTGTTTAATTATGCATATTTCTATATTATGTTTAGTCGTTTATTTTATGCTCATCTATGTGCGGAGTAATTTCCGCCAGATGTTTTTATGCTTAGCTGTTAGTTTTATATTATATAAATAGGAGTAGCATTAAGGCATTACTAGCATTACTATTAGAGCATTACTATTATCATTATTCAAGCCGTTACCACGCCAGTCGGCATTATTGTCAGTCATTATCCAAATGTAGTAATTAATTATAACAAGTCTAAATCTAAATCGCTTAATGTATCATAGAATTCGGAAATAAACAGTTTTTAAAAACACAAAGTTCGACCTCGAAAATATAATTTATATATATATATATAAGTATATAAGATTTAAATTTGTAAAAAATGATTCATAGAAAGTACTTGGTAGTAAAATTGGAGTTAAAAAGTAAGGTCTTCATGGGTATCCACTGTCTCCCATTAAAATTCCAGTGACTTCTTGTTGTTAAAATTTAATACGAACAGCACTTCGATCGAATATAACACTATTGGTGTAATCCTGGATGTCTTACTACTATATCTAATTGATGGACAACAAACTACCTACAACAATCATCAATGCAACAAGTTCTTTCTTTATTAACTACAATATGTTACCTACACATTGTTACGGCTTTACCTGGCTCACCGTAACCACGACCTTCCACATTTACATATTATTATTATTACTATCGTTCCTTAACGCGTATTTTATTGTGTTTTGTGCAAACGCCATTTCAAAGAAGAAGTAGTTTTTATGTTTACCGAAAGTGCGCGACGCGAACAATAGGCATCATAAACCGCCTAAACGCATACGGCTTAGCGGATTACCCCAACAGCTGCATGCCAGAACCTAATGAGAGGCTCGAGATGCAGAGGAAGAAGTTTGGCAACATTGCTACGGTGGTGGTAATTGGGAATTATCGTTGCCCAATTAGAATTACTCATTACCACCAACTAGCTCCCTAAAACTCCACTTACCACCCCGTGGAGTAACCAAAGGGCCGAAGAGAAGCACAGACGAAAACGAAACGTCAATGATAACGGTCGCGACATTTGTAAGCTTGTACATTTTTGTAAATATTGGTGTTTTGATTAATATAAGAGTTAAACTCAGTTTATTATTTTTATTATATCTAATTAAGATATAATTGCTTCTTCGAAATTAAGAATACTAACGTATGTTACTCTGCCGAAGCAGATCAACGAAAGTAAAAATAAAAAAATATCCTTTTCGGTTACGACACACCTCTGCGTTCTCTACCCAGTGGAACTAATTCAGATATGAGTGCAATCAATACACCCAGAAACAGTTGGAAATCTCGCATAGTTATAAAATTTATTAATATTTACTCGCTGCCCCGCCTCATCAATGGAAAATTTTTATGTAGTCTCCTAATTTTCCAGCAATTAAAACTGAACACCTTTTTATAATATTGCTAACACTTTGTTGACTCTCTCAACTTAAATCACCACACACTGAAAAAAAGGTTATGTTTGTAATATTAAAATAACCCAAGTGAATCTTTTATATGGTATTACCTGAAAACTGCCTGTAGCATAGTACCTCAAATATATTAATAATTGTCGTAATGGCTGAAAAGGAAGTCCACGATTGTTTGGTTTTCCCAATTTTTCTACTAACGATAATAGAACATGGGCTGTTATGTGTTTAGTAAACCGATATCTTTTCTCAAATTCACCATCATCATAAAATTCGATTGGATTTTTAGTATCTCTAATATATCTAATTAAATTAGATACCACATTATTGTTAGATGATATATTTGTATATTAAATAATTTTAGATTAAATACGTACCTTTTCGGTAGTCTTTCATATTCCAATTCATCCACATAATCAAAAAATTCGTTCCGGAAAGCACCATCATCCATTTTATAATAGTTGTATAAATTATAATAGCAATATATTAACTATAATGAATTATAAAAATATCTAATAGTGGTTAAAAGTATATCCTTTCTTCAACAGTTTTTTTACTAACTATATGTATATTTCGAACCCTAAGGGTTCATTTTCAATAGAATATTGACATACAAAAATAAATATAAAAGTCAAAATAAATTGGGCGACTTAATTATAATGCTTAATTAAATAGAAAACATTAAAATATTTGAAAAATCGTGGTGGGTTTAAAGTTACGTTTTGGGAAATTTTAAAATTGGTATAATTTCAAGTAAAGGGTTATCTAAAGGACTAAGATCAAAATTCAATAAATAATTTTTATGTTTTTTCATTTCAATTGCTTCCAACATATTTAATTTATTATCGGTGGAATGTTTTAATAATTTAGTGTTTTCTAATGAAAACTTGTGGTCCGTAGAGAAAGTGGGATATGCTACTACTACGTATAGTTGAAATGGCTTACTTGTACCATTATACGTTATATTTATTTGTGTTTTTTTCTAGAATAGGAACAGGGGTGCCGGTATAACCAATTAATTGCAACTTAGTCTCCGATAATGGACACAAACCATTTAAATTGAATAAAACACGATAACTTTGTTTGTATAACTTGAAAACTTTTTATTGTGACTAGTTTCGACAAATTTAGCTTGTCATTATCAAACACATAGTAAATTAAAATACGGTTACAACAGGTATATATACAAATACGAAAAAAAGGGATTACAAAACAGCTTTGAAGATGGGTGTGTACATGCGGTCGATCTGGTCGTTAATTAAGGGAATTCCCGGATTAAGCCTGGCTTTGTGTATTTCCAGGGATTCTAATAAATCCATTTTACGTCATTTTTTTGCGAAATGTAGAACCGAAAGTACATCTTCGGAAAAAGAATGTCTTTCGTCAATAATGTGTTTCGCGAATGTTGATTTTTCCGGTTGGTTGAGGCGAAAAGAGCGTATATGTTCGTGGAGCCTAGTTTTTAATTTTCGACCAGACTGGCCTATGTACAGTCCCTTACAAGTATCACATTTGAGGCTATATATTCCTGATTTTTCTAACATTGGTGTTTTTGTTTTAGGGTTGAGGATGGTATTGTTTAATTTACAAAATGGTTTAAGGGCTACGTAATACCATCCTCAACCCTAAAAGAAAAACACCAATGTTAGAAAAATCAGGAATTTTCTAAAATCTGCCTTTTTTGGAACAACTAATAATGGTGAATTATACGGCGAGGAACTTTTTGTAATTATTTGATCAGTTAACATGTGATTTTATTCCAGATTGTTGATGGAAAGGTAAACAATACGGTTTGATGTAAACTGGACTATTGTCTGTCCTTGAAATGCAATGTTATACTGCAGATGGGCGTGAAAGACTATTTCCATTGAGATAAAATATATCGTGATAATTTTTACATATGCTAAAATACTATCTCGTTGTTCACATGTCATATGATCTGTTCAAATTACATTGCACAATTGTTTTAGTCTGTCTGTAGAAAGTTCAGGATTTTCTTTAGGGGAATAAATTTCATACGAATTTAAATTTTCAATGTTTAATTTAGGATTATCAATTATTATTTCTGATTCATTGTTATTTATTAACACGTTGACTGCCAACTACGAGATAACTCGTAGATTACGTTCTTTGCTAGGACGCCGACTACGAGTTATCTCGTACTGTGTTTACTTACCATTTTCGCGCAGCTACGATTAAACTCGTAACATATCAGTGCTAATATGGATAGATGGCTTCTGGGAAGAGAACAAAAAATCAATGCTGGCTACATGAACAGAAATTTTATTAATAAATAAACAGAAAATATAATTATAAAAAATTTATTCAAAATCAAGAAGTAAAATAATATTTTTATTGTTTGTGAAACTTTTTAAAACAATCTCCCACACAAAGGGCTGGCTTCTCTTCACAGGCCGGACAAAAATAACGCGTTTCTCGGCGTTTTTTGCTTGGGTACATATACTACATGGCTTTGACGTTGATTTTTTTCGGTAGGTGGCAGACTCTCTAAATAATGAAGCTCTTGCAATCTCATCTTTTTCGAAACTGGTTGAATCTCTTCTCCAATCAACGCGACGACGAATTCTTCTCTAAACTTTATCAGTTTTAATTTAGAAGAAATTACTTTTTGAAAAATTTTGTGCGCATTGTGTATATATATCTCTATAATATGTAGTGAAATCTTTTTAGGCCATCTAATAGTCTTTCTTAGAGATGTGTAGTACAACAGCATTTGATCTGATCGGTCAATTCCAGACATTCCTTTATTGTAATCTCGAATTATATTCGGTTTCATAGAAAGTTTTCCATTGCGATTGGACACCTCTACCCTGTCAACAACATGCATGTTTGAAATGGTAAGGACATCTCGTTTGTCCTTCCATTTGCACACAGTAACAGGTCCATTTTGCTGCCAAATACACTCTCCTTTTACATGACAATAACCATCTTTTGAAGGATTTATGATGCAATTACCAATGAAAACTCCATATGAGATTTCTTGAGATAAGCATAAAGATTCTTTAATATGAGTAACTTTGATTTAAGAATGTTTTTATTTTCGTAGGATTGTAATAATTCGTTATTATTAATCGACCAAAGAATTTGGTTCCCATTGTATGAGAACTTAAGATATTTTTTTTAAAATTAAGATCTGCCCTGTATTTTGTAATGAAATCCCTTCCTAGGATTCCATAATAAGAAATTGGGAAATCGTCACTAACAAGATGTACAGGATGCGTGTCTGCAGCCTGAGGTATTGTCCCATCATTGTTTTAGCATCTTGAGAGTGTTCTGTTTGAGGATGTCAGTGAGGCATTTCGGTATGCGATCGGGGGCCCGTCCGTGATATCACTGAGAACCGATCCAGCCCGCGCCACCTCGTCTGCCTTGCTGTTGCCTTCTTCATTATTGTGTCCCTTGACCCAGGGCAGCTCAATACTGTTTGATTGTGCTGCTTGTTTCAGGGTGTTGTGACATTCTTTTACTAGACTCACTGCTAGTATTGCTGCCCTACTGTCTGTAAGAATTTGGATGTTACGGTGGAGGATTTCTTTCGCCCCATGGATGATGCCTACGATCCCTGCTTGCAGGGTAGTTGTGTGCTTCTCTAGGGGTATAACTCATGATAGGTCCACTTGTTGCGAGTAAATTCCCGCCACAGATCCTCTTTTGGTTTTAGAACCATCGGTGTAAATTCGGAGGGTTTCCTTACCCTCTACACTCCCGGTTCCTCTTTTTATCCATACATTATAGAGTCTATTGAAGACGTAGCAGGGCGGAAAATTGTCTGTCTTCCTTCCAAGGAAGGGTGTCTTCCTGACAGCTTCCTCTAAAAGGTGACAGTGTCTGCCAGCCCTGCCTCCTTTGTACCAGAGTCTAACTGAGTTGAGGCGCATTGCTGCATCATCTACGTATAAGTCGAGAGGTGGAAGGCAGAGCATTGCTTCCATTGCTGCAGTGGGTGTTGTTCCCATTGCTCCGGTCGTGCTGAGGCATGCTATTCTTTGCAACTGAGTAAGCTGCTTTGCTGAGGTTTTCTGTCTGGCTCTGGGCTACCAAACCAGTACTCCATAGATAAGCATTGGTCTTACTACCGCTGTGTACAGCCAAAGTGCTATCTTGGGAGATAGCCGCCATGTCTGCCCCACAGCCCTCCGTAATTGCCAGAGGGAGACACATGCTTTTTTACATTTCATTTTGAGATGTGGTTCCTGCATCAAGCTGCATAACACCGTCTCTAATCTGCCTGTTGGCAGAATGGTTATGTCATCTGCATATCCTATGGTGTGGAATCCATTGTCGTTAAGTCGCCGCAGTAGGCTGTCAACAACTATGTTCTACAGGAGTGGTGAGAGTACTCCACCTTGTGGGCAGCCTTAAGCAATGATCATTCTGACAGTGGTGTTTCCTACATTTACTGTGGCTGCCCTGTTCTCCAGCATGCTTTCGATCCATCCACTAATCACCTTCTGTGTCAATAAACACGCCCAAGTTGGACATTTTGTTGTCCAGAGGTCTTTCGATTCGGTCTGCAACAGTGTGCAGAGCCGACTCCGTTAATCTCCCCTGAGTACATGTTGGTTAGTGTGAATCGGATTCGTAATCAAAGCCGTCTCGCGAATTAATCTTTCGCACAATTTCTCTAATGTTTTCAGGAGACGTTAGACTAATCGGGCAGTATGATTTGGCTAGTGTATAATCTATACGACAAGGTTTCGGTATAAAGATAACTTTTACTTCTCTCCATGCTAGAGGGATGTATCTGAACGCAATACATGCCCTGAAGATTCTGGCTAGGTAGGCTGATAATATGTCCAGCCCCCATTGGAGGAGGGCTGGGAATATACCGTCCAAGCCTGGCGCTTTAAATGGTAAGAAGCTTTTGATTGCCCAGGTTATACGTGCCCCTTCTGTGAGGTAATCTGCCGCCTCCCAATCCTCCTTGGAGGGGTTTAAGGGTATGGGTTCTGACCAACCTTCATCGGAGGTGTTTGTACATCATGGGAAATGGGTGTTAATGAGAATCAAAGCTGCTTCCGAGAGGTTAGAAGAGTAATTTCCATCCTTTCGTTTTAGGCAACCTGGTTGTGGTGAGGGATCCTTGGAGATGATCTTTTTGAGCCTTGCAGCTGCCAAGGTGGTTTCAACCTCCTCACAAAAAGACCTCCAGGCTGCCCTTTGTCTTTGTTTTATTAGTTTTTTATAGTCTTGTTGGATGTTTATATAGCCCATCCAGTCCGACTGTTGTTTTGATTTCTTTGCCTTATTAAAGGATTTTCTTACAGCTCTTCTAAAATGGTTGAGTTTTCCGCACAACCAGGGTGTGGCGTTCCCGGAGTCTTTCACCTTTCTCGCAGGTCAGGAGTCCTTATATGCTTTTATAGTGGAGTGTTGAAACGTATTTACATAGGCTTCCATGTCTTCCACTGTATTAAGTTGGCCGGTAGCTTCGCAAGTTCGCAGACTCCGCGAGAGGTTTTCTATGTAGGCATTCCTGTCCGTTAGTCTCGGGTTGCGAAGGTAACGTGTTTTCTTACCGGTTATATGTGTTAGTGTATATTTGATCCACCGATGATCTGACATTGAAACCGCCAATGTAATGTCTATTACAGTTTGGCTCCGAGTTGTCACGAACGTGGGTTCAGAGCCTCGGTTTAGTATTTCTAAATTATTACAAATGATAAATTCATGTAGTGACTTACCTCTGTTGTTGGTGTCCACGCTGCCCCACATGATATGGTGTGCGCTGGCGTCGCAGCCAATGACGAGGTGAAGTTTCTCCATCTCACAGTGTCGCATGAGTTGCTCCAGCCTCCTGGTTGATGCGGGGGTGTCGTGAGGGAGGTAAACTGACGCCAGGATGGTGTCTTTGTTGCCGTCTCCTGCTGACAGCCTTACCACTGTGATGTCACTGGTGGAAAGCTCTGGCATAAGATAGGATGTTATGTGCTTAGGTATGTAAATACATGATCTAGGCTTATTATTTGTGAGATGTGAAAATATGTTCCCATTTAACTTACCAAAACTACAAACCCTGGATTTAACAATCCATGGTTCTTGGATGGCGGCTATTGTGTCCAGCATAGTGTCGAGGTGGCACCAAAGGGTTGCCACGGCCGCCCTACAATGATACAGGTTACACTGTATCAGCTTTACGGTTGTGAAGGCTCCTCTGGGATGGAGGTGGCGCACTCCACGGAGGATGGAGGCACACCGGGCGGAAGGTGTGCCTCCATCCTCCGTTTCCATCGAGACCTCCACCCAAGGTGTTTCTGTTGTGGCTGAATTAGCCAGTTTTATGGGGAGAGTGGGGAATTTATAGCTAATCCCTCCCTTTTCTTTGATGAACTGCGCTTATTTTTCCTACCCCGAAGACAAGTAGGTGACCCAAGGGTTCCTTGTTCTCTTCAACGTGGAAGACGCACCAGCTCTTTATTTCTATTGCGGCGTTTTTGTTTCTCTGTCCTGGTGAGTTCGTCCACCAGCTATGGGCCAGTGTCTCTAACCTATTTTTTGGATCATTTGACTGCTTTTGACGAGCCTTGTTTGGCCAGTTGATCTGCTTTGTCATGCTCCGGATGTCCTCCGTGTCCTGGGACCCATGTGATTGTTACTTTTTTGTGACAGCCAAGTTTATTAAGAGCACGTATACACTCCCATACTAACTTAGATTCGACGTGTAGAGCTTAGTGCTTAGATTAGATGTGTAGAGCTTAGTGCTCTTATCAGCGCCCGGCTGTCGAAGAATATAGCAGTTGACCTACTTTTGGTGTCTTATCTTGCTATTTATCTTGTACAGTGGTGAAGAGCTATCGCCTCTGCGAACACTGTGGTGTCCTTGGTGAGACTGACAGAAATCTTTGTCTCTGGTTTTGCACCGTATATACCTACCCCTACCTTTTTGTCGGTCTTTGGGCCGTCCGTGAACTAGTATGATTCTGCATTGGTAGGTTCGCATTCGGCCCAGTCTTCTCTTTGCGGGATTAGTATCCTGTTTTTTTTTCGAAATTGTATTTTTTCACTATGGCATCACTTGGCATCGCTGTGATTGCGTTAGCTTTCAGCTTATGGGCGCCTGTCCTTGTATCAGTCTATATGATACGGACCAGGCTTCTCCTTGAATAAAGATGTGTAGTGGTGGTATGTTCAAGATGGCGTCTAGGGATGCTCTTGGGGTGGTGCTTAGGGCTTAGGCTCAGGAGTCTTATCGCCCCCTTTTGCTTTGTCCTAGTCCACCGCACCACTGTTCCATAGGCTATCATGGGTCTTATCACCCTGGTATAAAGAGTTATTTTAGGGTTTAGTCCCCAATTTTTTCAATACATTCTGCGGCACCTACTCAATGCTATTGATGCTTTTGTGTGGTCTCCACGTCATTTTGGCGTCGAAGGTTAATCCCAGGTACTTTGCCTCCCTACGAAGGGGATTTCTGTACCCCTGAGCATCAGTGGCTTAAGGTCTTGCAGTGCTCGTCTTTTTGTGAAGATGACAATTTGTGTTTTTTGCCGATTGATTGCCAGTCGTTCCTGCTTGCACTAATTGTCTACTATATTTAGGGCTTTTTGTGCTTGCTCCGAGACAACTCCCGCGAACCGACCCTTGATGACAATGGCTAGGTCATCCGCGTGCCCTAGGCAGTGGATATGCTCTTTGAACAGTTTTCCTAGAAGGCCATCTACTAGGGTTGCACATAGCAGTGGAGACCGCACTCCTCATTATGGACAGCCTCCCCCTGCCTTAGCATTAATGGTATGGCCCCCCAAAGTGGATATGATTGTCCTTTTTTCTAGGCCTTGATCCATTGGCAAAGGCTTGGCGGGACTTCTTTCCTTGCTTGTGCCTCTACCAGAGAGGTTGTTGCGACGTTGTTAAACGCCTCTTCAATATCTAGAAATGTGGCCATGTCTTTGTCTTCCATTGACTTTGTGATGAGCCTGGTTAGGTCGTTGACTTACCCGGCTGGTATGCATATTGACTGTTATTGAGGGGGTCATTCCCCAGTGCCTTTCTATCAATCTTTCCATTGTTTTTAGTAAGCATGAAGATAGGCTGATAGGTCTGTATGACTGGCGTTAGATCAGCTATTAGGTAGCAAGTAGATTACCCTTACGCTTTGCCATGATTTTGGTATATATATCTTCATGCTAGGAAGGCATTGAGGATTTTTGACAGGCGCGGCACCAGTTCCTCTATGCCCATTTGTAATAGAATCCCATCCAGTCCCTCGGACTTGTACGGTTAGAGCCTACTCATGGCATATTTAATTTGAATGGGTCTTGTCTGGCTTGTTATGTTCTGCCAGAATTTTTGAGGCTGGAAAGTGAACTTTTAATAGTTTCTTGAGACTTTCCTCTATGGTTCCTTCCGGTTTCTCGAGAAAGCCTACCTCTTTGGCAACACTTCCGTCCTTAGCCAGGACTTTGTGAATGCTTAAACATGTCGGAGTGTCGTTAATCTCCTCGCAGAACTTCCTCCACGAGTCTTGTGGCTTTTCGGATTTCTTTATTATATTGTGTGAGTTTTCTCTCTGTAGGTGTCCCAGTCCCTGTTATTTGTGGCCCTATTGAATAGCCTTCGAACCTTGCTCCTTATCATTTCGAGGTTCTTGTTCCACCAGACTGTTCCACAGCCGCTCTGCTTGGCTGTTTCGTGGTCTAATCTCTCCGTCAAGTTATAAAACAACACTTTTTGAATAAAGGTTCACGTTTAATATATACAGAACCTACAATAACCTACGCTCACATCTAAAAGTATTAAATTTGCGTCTTTTTAAGAATTCTTTACGAAGAAGCTTGCTGCTGTAATAAAAATTTACTACTTCCTCTTTTTGATGCCTGATATTTGAACTGTGTGAGTTTTTAAGTTCACCGGGTTTACCAATTTTTGCTATTTTTTTCCAAGTTCACCAAATGTTATTTATATGTTACTTCTAATTATAATTAATGTTTCTTGAATAGTACTTGTACACATATACACTTTGTAATCACCTAAGTTAAGTGGGTTAAGTGAAAGAACAGTAGTAGTTTTATGTCAACTACCTGAACTTCGCCTACACTAGAATAGATTTTATGTATTAAATTCTTTCTTTAAATAAATGAAGCCGTAAATAATAATAATAATAAAATGTTAATGATCTACCAAATAAAATAAAAAATTGCGGAAATGGGAATGAATTTAACATTATATGTACAAATTCAACGAATATCGGCAAACTCTTGATAAATAACAAAAAAGTAATAGATAAATAAAAAAAATGCGGCATATACGAGATCCAATGTGGTGAATGTGAAGAAGAAGAACATTCAGTATAAGATTAAAAGAACATAGAAAAGCTATATTAGACAATAAAGGCACCACCGGTTTCGGCAAACATTGCATCACACATAACCACTTCTTTGAAGAAAATAATTTTAATATTTTGCATGCAGGTAACTAGAGCCGTAATCTAAATCTCCGAGAGGGATTAGAAATTAACAAAGCGCTAAAACGGGAAAAACACCTCGTAAACGAAAACGATGAAATCTGAAGTTCCCCAATTATGACCGCCCTCATTACCTGAATGTATAAATTTTAGTATTTAAGCAAAAATGTTTTACCTTCTGTACCATTCCTAGATAATGATGTAAAAATCGAAACTAGTCGGAATAAATCATAAAAATTGTGAAAAAAACCAAGTGCCTTTCTATAAACAACCACGATTTAATAATAGTACGAGTAATAATTTAGAATAAATTGATACAGTGATTTACATAGAGTAACTGACATAGCGGTTGAAATAAAAAATTAATTTGCGTACCGAGACGCTGTTCTTGGTACATGAAAATTAACTTTAACTAAGAGATTGTTGTGAATTAATTTATGCATGAATTATGCGCTTTTTAATTATCTACGTTTGGAAAGAGAGATAAGACTATGATTCAACTGCGCATAATCTATACTTTATTTAGGATGCACTCCATCCATTTTAAAATTTATAAATTTCATCTTTCAACTAGGAGCGTAGTGTGGGTACCAAATTGAAGAAGCGTATTCTAGCTGACTGCGGGCATATGCTAAACACAGACATTTAATTAAATCACAATTGATAAAATACGTACATGTCCACATATATAAAACATATGTAAAACGTCAGTCAAGTTGACATATAATTCCCACATTTGGAACAAAAATGCCTGAATATTTGGCAAAAGTAAACCTAAATATGGTTCAATGGTTTCTGATGAGTTCCTGTACGACAGCGGCGTCAGCAGAAGAAGTAGGGTACGAGTGGAAGATCATCTAGGATGAACTCTGCGCAATTCTCGTGCATTCTAAATTTTGGATGAATATTATTTATATTATTTTTATATGTATTAGGTTTTTATGTTAGCACATAATTAAAACAAGGAAATAAATAAATAAACAAATATAATTAGCGCAAATGACCTAAGTTGTCGAAGCGCCCTATAAAACCAAACAAACATCCACATAATTAACGCTAATATTTTAGAAGCTGATGTACACAATGCATGTATGTGTGTAACAAAAGTGGTTTGGTTATATTCAAATTTTTTTGAAGAATCCAAAGTGCACGTTATCATTTATTGGGAGGTGATTATCACCGGAAGTATTTTTATTTTTCAATGTATTAATACTGTTAATGATATCAGACTTATGAACACGAGATCAATTAAATGGATTAGTATATTCAGTCGATTGAGGTAAAGTAGTACTTGATGCTAAGGAGTAAGCATTTTAAAACTCATTTGGAAACCAGTTAACAATATCAATCGTGTATTCCAAAGTGTCTTGGAGTTAAATTTCATATCCTGTTCAGTGGTGATTTGGTAAAGAAAGACACTTGTTATGTTCCATGATATTATTTTTATTTTCAGTAGCCTGATACGTGTATTCATTACTACAGATCATTTTCAGAGGATAAACTAATTCAAATTGTAAATAAATGTAGATTAAATGTACAAATTTAAATTGATTAGTGCAATAATTCTTGCTGATTATTTAAGAGATTAGCCCCGTTGTTGGCTTTGATCAGCTGACTGGATTAAGCTTACGGCCTTTTCTGCAAATCCGGATAGGTGTAATCTTTCCCATGTGGTGTCCTATTTTAATATAATGTTCGGCTTATCCTGTTGTTGCTTTAGATGAGCGAGTTGAATACAACTCGCTCATCTAAAACTACACACGGCATGAAATATAACACAAGTAATCATACACAAATATATAAAACAACAATAATTATCAGATCCAAAAATAGAACAATAGACACAAACACAACGAAAAACTCACACAGCCAATAAGCCTGACACTTTGCCCGAAGATGGCCTAATAAGCAGAAACCGGTCGCAAAATAAATCTGTTTTATATATTAAGGAAGTATACTTTATTTACAATCCAATGTAAATGTTATGTTTGGGTGGAGGTTGTTAAGAAATTCTAGAAATTGTGTTAATTGTCTTGTTGTTCCTATAAATGAAGCTAAAATATCGTCGACGTATCTAAATCACATTTCAATATGTTTTTTTACCTAATGGAGATTATAATATAACGTTTATTAAACATGAAAATTACACATGAAAATTTCGGCTAACAATGGACTCAAAAGTGAACCTATTGCAAGACCTTCTGTCTGTTTATTAAAGTTATTTTCACTTGGCTCTTTTCCCATTTTCCACAAAAGGTATCGGAGGGCATAATGCCCTGTCATGAGTCCATTAAAAGTTCTTAGCTCGTTCCTTGTGAGTTCAAGCACCTTGTGGCTGTGAGCGAGTTTCATAAGACCTGGTACATTGTAACAATGATTACGTCGTCTGTCCTCTTCCCATTTTTGCACCACCTCTCTTCTGTGCGCCATGGGCAAAACGGCTCTGGTCCTATATTAGTGGCATTTGCACCTATCTTTGCGAGTTCATCGACCACTTGGTTGCCTTTAATATCCCCGTGCTCTGGGACCCACATGAAGATCAACGAGTTGTTATTCACCAGTTGCGAGAGGGATCTTCGACATTCCTGGACAGTCCGTGAGCCGTGACTATAGGTCCGAACGGCCTTTAATGCGGCTTGGCTGTCTGAGCAGATGTATATATGCGCGCTATTTAGGTGCCTATTCAAGCATTCTCTGGCGCACATATCAATTGCAATCGTTTCCGCTTGCAAAATAGTAGGCATCGTGCCCAGAGCCATGAAGCTCCTGTGGTTTTGGTTAGGGCCATAAATGCCTATTACAGTACCTCTGGTATTCTCGGCACCATCCGTGTACCAGGCTGATATCCCTCGTCCAAACTTCTTGACTCTCATCAAAGCCGTTTTGGGGTCCTCGATCGACACCTTCCTGGACATTATGTCCGTCGATTTGGAGAGAAGGACCAGGTCGATTTGCTGCAGTATTTCTAAGTGACCTGTCTAGTCCCCGGGCGGTGTTTTCTTCCTCTAGTGGACTCGGAAGGCCACCACAAGTCCCTCTTTTTGTACCACTAGATGGAGCGGTGCGAGATCAATTATTGCCTCCATTCCCGCGGTTGTGGTCGTTTTTATGGATCCTGTGATGCTTAGAAATGATAAAGGTTGAAGCCTACTCAGCTTATTTTGCGTGTCTAGTTTTTGTTCCTTCGGCCACCACATACAGTATCGTATCAAGTAGTAATACTTGAATGAGATGGACGCATATCGTACTTAGTAGAGGAGGGAGGATTCCTTCCAATTCTGGAAGTTTGCTGACAGACTATTTTTTGGGATTACTGGCACTGGGACAATGGCTGATTTCGAAATCTAAACTCTGCAACAAAAAAACCTTTATTGGCATTAAAACTATAAACATAATAACATTTCTTCCCCGTCATCATTTTTTTCTCATATCTCCTCTCTTCGCTCCTTTCTTTCTCACTCCAACCTTCTCAGAATCCTTAGGCTGGCCCCGTCTTCTCTCATCCATTCCGCTAACCTTCTACAATCTTCCACCCATTCTGCGTCTACTCCCAAACATTCATCCGTCAAATATACCCACGTATCCTTTCCTTTCTTGCATAACACTCATTGCCCGTAACTTTCCCCATCCATATCTTTCTCCCTCTCTTTTCCGCCACGCATCTTGCTCTTGCCAAGGTCACCCTTTCCTCCCTTTCCAAGTGATTATCCTTCAGGTACCTTAGCCTCCTTCCATGCACCTGCCACTCCTTGTAATTCTCATTGTATTCACTCTTCTCCATACACCCTTGTCTCTCTTGCCCTTCCACCTCTTTCGCCTTTTCATGCACTTATCCTGCTACATTCACCACTTGTTCCACCCACTCCTTCACAATCCCCGCTGACAGTCCCACCCTCTTATACATCCTTCTTCTCTCCTCTCTCCAGTTACCCATACCTCCATCTCATACTTCCTTGACCTTCTCTTCTAAATCCCACAATTTCATTTCAAATCCAGTCACTCTCTTTATAGTTTCACACCACATACTCTCCTTACATATTTCCTGAAACAGTATGTATTCGGGTGTTGACTTTTTAACCCCTAATATCTGCTTTAGGAAATACCGCTGCTCTCTCTCAACCATTTCATACCTCCTAACACCCCATACTTCCGCATACATCAAGATCGGTCTCACACATGCATCCTAAAGATAACACGTAACTCTCACATTGCTATCCATCCACTTTCCCCATCTCGCTCTTACCACCCCCCAGGTACTTAAACACTCTCACTCTCTCTATCACCTCATCCTTCCACTCTCACACATTGCTATCCAACCACTTTCCCTATCTCGCTCTTACTCCCCCCCCCCCGCTTTTCTGGCTTTTCCCCGTATCCACCTAATATGTTTTTCATACTCCCCCCGAACTCTTAAACAAAATTTCAGGTACTTAAACACTCTCACTCTTTCTATCACCTCATCCTTCCACTCTAGCTCTTCTATTCTTCCCTCTCTTCCTTTGTTCCTAAATCTCATCCACTTCGTTTTCCGACATTCACTCTTAACTCTCTTTTGTCCATGTACTTCTCCACTCTCACTAACATATCTTTTACTCCCTTCGAATCCCTCGCCATTAACACCATATTATCTGCATTCGCCAGCATCCACACAAACCCTAAACTTCTCTGATCTCGCGCCTCCCACTTTCGCCACTCTCCATGTTTCTTCATACACCCTCCTTACAAATTTCACCATTGCGTCACTCACTCCTCCCCTTCTCATACATTCTATCAATCTCTCCCTTGGCACAGAATCATACGCTGCTCTCAAATCTAAAAAAAACGCATAGACACTCCCTCTTTCTCTCATCACATGCTCTATGATCCTGGTCAGGTTAAAAATTTGTTCTCTTGTTCCTCTTCTCTTCCTAAAACCCCCTGCAACTCTTTAACCATTGTCATTTTCTCCATCTCCTCCAGCCTGTTTTTCACCACTATCATTGTCAACTTGTATCCAGTGTTGATTACTGTTACCCCTCTGTAATTGTCCACTATTCCCCTTTCATCCCCTTTATGTAGCGCTCCTCCATATTCTGTTCAGGATGTTTCTGAAACTTCTTCTTCCTTTGTCACCGCTAACGGCAGCTCTTAGTGAGTAGGCAGAGTCGTGGTTAAAAAAAATAAATAATAAATAAATATTCAAAATAGACAACAAAAGAAAACATAACAAAAAATATTAATAGGTCGCCACTTGATTTATAAGGTAGATCTCAATAATGTATTTACCCCCTTTAAAAAAATCAAGAAAATATAGGAAGTTGAAAATAAAGTTTCTGTGGCAAAGATGATCACGGCGCCTGGTCCACCAAGTGACCCAATCGAACTCGCTTAGCTGGGAGCAAATGTGTGCCCTCAATAAGCTAATTTCTGAGGTGACCAAGTTAATGAGAGTTTGGGTCGCGCTACCTTAGTAGAGCACGTAATAGAGGTTACCCCTAGCACTAGGCCCATTAAACAGCGATTCTATCCTGTCTCTCAGTTCAAGCGTAAGCTAATTGATGATGAGATAACGAAACTGTTAAAGGATGGTGTGATAGAGCCATGCAAGAGTCCGTGATCTTCACCGGTTTGTCTAGTGACCAAGAAGGATAATTCGTATAGGTTCTGTGTTGATTATCGCCAGCTAGACGCTGTCACTAAGAAGGACGCATATCCTTTGCCATTGATTTCGTCTATCTTAGATATTCTTCATGATGCAAAGTACTTAGCACCCTCGACATCAAAAGTGCTTATTGGCAAGTCCCCATTGCTCAGGATAGTAGGGATTATACCGCTTTCTCTGTACCTTCTGGATTGTATAGGTTTTGAGTGATGCCCTTCAGTCTTTCAAACGCTCCCGCTACTTATGAGAGACTTATGGATCAAATATTAGGGAATGATTTGGGTGATAAGGTTTTTTGTTATTTAGACTATATTGTGATCGTAACACAGGATTTCGAATCTCACTTAGAAATTTTGTGAATATTCCCTCACCTAAGACCACAAAACAAGTTAGGTCCTTTATCGGTACAGCTTCTTGGTATCGAGATTTGTCCCTGATTTTTCGAGAGTCATAGCTCCGTTGACCGGTCTAATGAAAAAGAATGTAAAATTTAATTTGTCGAGTGATTGTGAAAAATCTTTTAACAGAATTAAGGAATGCTTAATTTCTGCTTCCGTACTCCACTGTCCGGATTTTAACCGTCCGTTTGTGCTGCAGACCGACGCGTCCGCATTTGGTCTTGGCGCTGTGTTGACTCAACAGTTTCCTGAAGATGAGAAAGTGATTAGTTACATACTTCGATCGCTTACTCCGCAGGAAAGGGAATACTCCACTACTGAGCGAGAGTGCTTGGCGGTAATTTGGTCGGTTGAGAAGTTGCGTCATTATCTGGAAGGCTATCACTTTAAAGTGATAACCGACCATTATTCCTTGTTATGGTTGCATCGTCTGAAGGATCCTTAAGGTCGTTTAGCCAGATGGGCCTTACGCCTACAGCCTCATGACTTCGAGCTAATACCCCGTAAAGGGAAGGAAAAAGTGGTTCCAGATTTTCTGTCGTGCAGCGTTCCACTCGTAAATTCGATCGATGTCTCTGAATCCGTCAACGATCAATGGTATTTGAAAATTTTGGAAAACGTACGTAAGCTGCCTAACCGTTACCCTACGTGGTGGATTCAAGATCTTCAGCTGTATAAGTATGTCTCCTCTAAACTGTCGAAGTTCGACGAAGGTTATAGTTGGAAGATTGTGCTTCCAAAAGAAAGGAGACTAAGCGTAATTAAGGCTAATCATGATGATCCTACTTGTGGTCACAGAGGTATTATCAAGACAGCTGCTCGAATTTCCGATAGGTATTATTGGCCTAAGCTTCGATTAGATGTAGCTCGGCTTGTGAATCGATGTAACGTTTGTATCAGTACGAAACCTTTGCAGCAGCGTCCTGCTGGGTTGACGTTAAGTAAAACACCTACTGTAGACAAACCATGGCAATTGGTTTGTGCAGACCTTATGGGCCCATTGCCTAGGACGTCGAGAAGTTACTGTTATATCTTGGCATTGTCGGATAGTTTTAGTAAATTTGTGCTGTTGTTTCCGTTGAGAAGTGCTACTGCTCAAAAGGTGGTGGAAGTTATGAAAGAGCAAGTATTCTTAGTCTCTGCTGCTCCTTCTGTCTTAATCGTAGATAACGGAGTGCAGTTTAAAAGCAATATCTTCAAGAAGTTGGCGTCCTCTTACAATATTAATGTAGCGTATACTGCTAATTATCATGCCCAAGCTAATCCCACGGAGAGGGTGAATCGTGTGGTGAAAACCATGCTTGCTTCCTACGTGCAAGCTAAGCATAATTCTTCGGATAAATATCTTGCTCAGGTCGGGTTCGCAATTCGATCTGCGAAACATGTGGTGACTGGTTTTAGTCCTTATTCCCTTATGTTTGGACGGGAGATTTATTTAGATAATCGTAGTAGCATACCGCCGATTTATCTCGTTAAAACGGGCATACGAATGCGCTCGAATGCAATATAATTTAAGGCGTAGGGATGTACGGTTTCTGCAGGGTCAGAAAGTATAGAAACGTAACTATGTACTGTCAGATGCTAGCAAGAAATTCACATCTAAATTTGCTCCTAAATTTATTGGTCCTTTTACTGTCTCACAGGTATCCTTACTGGTCACTGTCAGCTAAGGAAACACTTGTTTACCATGGGATTGGTGGAAACCCCCATATGTAGAGCATGTGAAGAAGAGGACGAGACAGTGGAACATGTGTTAACCACCTGCCCGGCTCTCGCCCACCTTAGAGAGTCCATGCTAGGGGAGCTCTGGCCGAACATGGCCAACATAAGGGATAACCCTCCAAGCGTTGTGCTGTCCTTTGCTCGCCACCTTGGGTGGCTAAATGAGTGATAGAACAACGCAGGGCTGTCCCAGTCAGGGGGGCACAATGGGCCTAGTGAGGCCTAAGTGCTCTGGTCAATGATTTGATCACCCTTGACAAACTCAATCCAGATCCAGATCCAGATACTGTCTCTCAGGTAGTCTCGCATTGGTCGTATCGCTTGACTGATAAAGACAATCGAGATTGCGGCGTCTGGCATGCCAAGGGCTTGAAAGCTCACCCACCCGATGATCCAAGTGGAGTTTAACTTTTCCTTGAGCTATGTTCGGATTTCCTAACATTACGCGAAAGTGTGGCGTCTTCTTTGTTCTGGATTGCTTTGGTTATTTGATTGTTTTCCCTCTTTATCATCTTTCTGGGGTCCGCAATCATAGCATTTCCTCTCTTTATTTGGTTCTCTCCTTCCTTCACTCGTTCCGCATTTGTATATCTTGAAATTTGGAATAATGTTAAGTACTTCGTCATGTAGACATTGTGCTCTATATGAGCTCAGTTTTTGCTGGTTTTAAATGCATGACAAAGTTTATTATGCGGTGAGTTGGTTTAGGAATTTGTTTGGAGATTAGTAGTAAGGCCCGTAATAAAACGCTTCGGCGGATATTTAGGTACGACTAAAACATTGTCCCAAGAAAACCCTTTTTGTTATTTCTCTTCTTTCTTCTGGTCATTGTTTACTTTCTTCTCTTTCTACATAGGGGCTAGTCCAAAGAGAATATGGTCTTGTTAGTTTTTTTGGTTGAATGGAAATAAAGCGCGAGAGGAGTCAATTGTTGTATTGGTTGGTTTAGGGCTCCATCTTTTATTGCGAGGTTGGGGCAATAAACCCTCCGACGACAATATTTGTAGTCAAAAGGGCACGAGGTAATGTTTAGTATCGATTGTGACTTTATACCTGATGTGACTTTTCTTATATTTTATCGGAGGTGAAAATTTCTTGAGGGAGGTGTGATGCTGTACATCTCACTTGTCACCTTTGAATGAGGGATGTCGGTTGGGTTAGGTAATGTTCATTGGATCCCAACGGCGCAGCATTAACAACCAGCAGCGAGGGACCAGCAAACGGCCTACCGTCATTGCTCAGGATTGCTAATATGAACCCTAAATTTAAGAATCCCAATTCAACCATATTCGATTTCATTTTATTATTTCATTTTTTTACGCATTAACGACTGACGCCATATGACTGAACAAATCAAGGCAGAAAGACCTCTGCGATAGCCTTTTGACAAATTAATACATTAACACCTCATTCATTATTCATTATTCCGAAGTAAATATGTACAAAAAATTGTCAATAAATATATATTACTACTCAAACCGCATTCACTTAAAATATATTAACCACACAAAACATTGTAGACAAAAATCGATAACCATCAAATTAAATTAAACTAAACTAAATTAAATTAAAGAATTTGTCTTCAAAAAAATAATAACAATTCTTTCTCTTATATTCACACACAGTGATTAACATAAATTAAAAATAAAATAATACTGCATATATTTGCCTTAACAGAAAAATTCTAAAATTCTATTAGTAAAAATTTTTCCTCCTTTTTTTAACTTCAAAAATTAATTACTAAACGCGGCCGTCGATTTTAGCGTGTCTAACAAATTTATTTACGTCTATCTTCAATGTTACTCGATTGCGTAACTTAATTATTTTTTTTTACAAAATTTAAATAATATTCCTTTTCACATTATAGCAAAATAAACTTATCTTGATTTCGTAGTGATTCTCCCTCCCGTCACGTCTCCTACAATAACCGCTCTTCCACCAGATCCATTAGCTAATTTGTCACGATAACGAACCGAAGAAATAATAGTACCCTCGCTCGGAAAAACATCCAGGAATCCACCAATACTCAGCTGGATTCCAAATATAATCGGAATGGAATTAATTATTATTATAACTCAAACTTCGAGGCCTGAAAAAGTCGAATCTGATTTCAGTCGCAATTCCAACAAAGGAACTAAAATTTTCAACACCGCACACAGGACGTGTCTTTCTAATCAATCTCTTTTTCTAATCGACCTCTCGAGCACACAGCTCTACCAAGATAGAACAACGAAAATTTAATTCAACGATTCGTTGATATTCACGCCCAATATTTGAATTAATTGAGAGATTGGTAGTTTCGATCTATTGACAACAAATAACAAAATTAAGTGAATTAAAGTGGATTTTTGAAACAACCTGATAATACCACCAATGACATATTTGAATTGCCTATATTAGATGCTGATTTTAAATTTAATTACATTTATCTTTGTATTTTCTCCCTACTATTATATTATTTATTTTACGTTTTAATTGAAAATGAAAGACTAGCAAAACGTTCACGTTACACTACCCCATTTCCTTGTTAAAAAATAGTGAGAGCTCGCAACTATTTTTGTGTTCTCGATCATAACTTTAGAATGTGTGACCATCACAAACTAAATTTATACCGCTAGAATTGCAACTTAAACCTACTTATAACTGATTTTCTTATTATCAATTTTAACTACTATTGATTAACACTATTTCTAACCTAAATATACTTGCTGATAACTAATAAATAACCAAACCTAAACAATTCTAAGGGGCGAGACAGTTGCTGTAAAGATTTTAAAAAAATCAATCAAATAGGTGGATAGCAAATATAGAATTATATATTTTCGAAAACTCGATCAATTCTTATTCGTCAAATTCTGAATTTTGCCCAAAATATGGTTTCAAGTCCTTTATATGCCAACGACCTAATTCTTTACCGTTAACATCTTTTAATTCATACACGAGGGGGAGATGCACTTTCGTGACTTCACTAAGTATATACTTCGAAGCCAGTTTCGCCGCGAATTTCTCAGACACTTTAGAGATAATGTAGTTCCTCTTCCATACCTAATTTTCAACTTCGAACTTCATCTGACGCTTCCGTAGGTTATAAGATTGAGAATTTTTCAGGTATGCTTTTTTCAACCTCTTATTAACCTCTAAATAAATATCATGGAGTTTATCTAAATCAAGCACAAATAATTTTGAATCGACGTCTTCTACCTTTAGGTCATTTGTGCCACCATAGAAGTCGCCTCTGGCAGGTACACATCTGCCAAAATTGGGAAAGTTAGGACTTAGCTCTGTCACCTCATGAGCTGATGACCTAATTGCGTGCGCAATTTCATGTATTTGTTCATCACAGGCACTATGTTGTCCGTGAGATAAGACCTAATGGCAGTCCCTATTACTCTATTATCCACCATTATGATTTGTGGAACACTATTACGTTACACCGCGCGAGCCAATGATTAGCCCTAGAGCGTTCTATTCAGTAACGTTGGAGCTCGCTTCACAAAGGACAAAATTATGCTTAAAGGGAAAAAAAGCAAATGTAGAAGAAAATAATCACGTTCACTCGAATTCGTTACAGCAACCAGTATCCTCCCCTAAAGTAGGCTTACCCTGCTGTCAGCCGATAGAGTGGCTGGGTTCAAAGTTGTAAAGGAGCGCAACGAGCTTAAAATTAAAGTCAACTCTCAGGAAGGTTGGGAGGTAAAAGCTCGAAACCTATGTTGTTAAATAAAACGAATGAGTAACCACAGAAATAAGGTGTTTAATTCCAAATGCAGTTAATTATATTCTAATAACAGGAACAATAAACAAGACAAGATATTCAATTAATAATATTAATTCAAAAATAATCTATAACGTGCCATAGTAGTAATTCAAAATATAATAATGTAAAGATGGATAAACAAAGAAACTAATTCGATGGTAATAGTTCACAATACAATCTTATACATATCAACAAATTCAATAGTAGTAAATTCAAAATACAATATTATGGCAATCAATAAATTCAATACCAATAAATCAAAATCTAATTATCACCCCTAGACGTAACATAAACTCAACGGCCTGAGTACAAAATTTACACAGAATATTGACGTCAGTTATATCGTAAAAATAATGTAAGATTACTTAGATAAAAAAGAATAAATATTGAATCCCTTAAACTCACCATCCTAATATGAGGGGGGTTGCAATATACACTGGCTAAGTAAGATATGAACGTACTCACCGGACATCCGTTGACCTGCGGCAAGCGCTTACTGCAGATCCCACGTTGTTAACCTACAACAAAATTTACACAACGCGAGAACTGAGCCGGTGTAATTACTGATAAATTGGTGACTTTAAAGTTAAGTAGTATAAGGTAAATGCAAACTAAAAGATCAACACGGTAATAGGACGTAATGATCAACTACGAACGTATAACTGACTCAATCTCAAACTGAATAACATAACATGAACATAAAACTGATTATCGTTACTAAATTGAAACTGAGTGTCACACTAAACTGAACTTTAATAATATATATGCTTACCTGAACTGAATAGCATAAGCTGAACATGAATGATATATGTTTAAACTGAAACTGAGTAACGTGAACTAAACATAAATGATGTACGTTATAACTGACTGAATAGCATAAACTAAATGTGAACGTTATACTTTAAACAGAACTGAATAACGTAAACTGAATGTGAACGTTATACTTTAAACAGAAACGGAATAACATGAAAAAATACAGTCCCCGGAATTAAAGAGCTGCAGCGCGCTAACTCCTTCTTCCGCCGTGTCTGTCAATCCCTCCGATCAGCTGATCGATCACCACGATGAAATGGTTCGCTGGTGATGATTAAGTCTGCACCACTGGCGGAATGACGTTTCCTAGTGGACTAAGGCCAACTGAAGGACGGGCTCCGTAATTAACACGGGTATCCAATTGGACTGAAGATTGAAGAAACGAAGGAAGAAAAGAAGCCAGGTGGAAAACCTGGACGAAAACAATATTAGAATCTCATACGCCTGAATATTCAATTAAGGATGTAACAAAAATGCAACATCTATCTTCCTTTCCCGGCTCCTTTTAGGTTAAGTCTGCACGTGGAAGTAAATCCGTCGAAGACGAAGGAAATCTCGCAGCACCCAATTTCAATGCCAAAAACAAAGCACCATGCTGGAGAATTCCAGTACAGGGGTTCAATATAATAGGCCACTACTTCGGCTAATTATTTCATTACAAACTGAAATTATATGAGCACGTGCGTTCCACTGCATAGAACAACAATAAGAATAAAAGGAAGCGGAAATGAGAATCAAATACGGTTTAATATGAGGTTGCCGATATTACGCATCCTTAATCGAATTAAATCAACGCGCCGAAAAGTAACGCCACCAAAAGATAAGACGGAGAATAAAAGCCAGTGCAGTTTCGCACCGTAACAACTCCCCCTTTACTCCCCCGAGAAAAACTTCGTATGAAGTTTTTCGAAAACCCAAACCAAAAAAAGGTATACGGGATTAAAAAGCGGACTACTCCTCCCTGCAAGAGTAGAAGAAGCTACAAACAAGGGTAACTATATTCTTAAACTACTAGGTACTACTGATCCAATGGACCCTGACCTCATGAGAAACTTTCGCAGCCTAAGACAGTGGTTTACCCAACGCACACTGACCTCACAATAAAAGATGGAGTCCTAAACCAACCAAGACAACAATTGACTCCTCTCGCGTTTTTCCAAACTTAAATAACAAGTGTGGGAATAATGGAATTCGACTTGGAAAGCGACCTGTGAAACTCACACAATGGAATTCGACTTGGAAAGCGACCTGTGAAACTCACACAATGGAATTCGACTTGGAAAGCGACCTGTGAAACTCACCCAATGGAATTCGACCTAGAAAATGACCTGAGAAACTCATACAATGGAATTCGACTTAGAAAGCGACCTGTGAAACTCACACAATGGAATTCGACTTGGAAAGCGACCTGTGAAACTCACACAATGGAATTCGACTTGGAAAGCGACCTGTGAAACTCACAAAATGGAATTTGACCTAGAAAGTGACCTGTGAAACTCACAGAATCGAGGTGTACAGCAACACACCTCCCTCAAGAAATCATCATGCCCTACTGACTACAGAGATTGTAGTCAGAAGTTTTATTGCCCCTACCTCGCAATAAAAGATGGAGTCCTAAACCAACCAAGACAACAATTTACTCCTCTCGCGGCTCCTTTTCAACAACCGCCTGAGCACACAGCTCGAAAATTACCTTATGCCCTACTGACTACAAAGATTGTAGTCAGAGGTTTTATTGCCCAACCTCGCAATAAAAGATGGAGTCCAAAACCAACCAAGACAACAATCGACTCCTCTCGCGGCTCCTTTTCAACAACCGCCTGAACACAATTCAGCTCTTCGACCCGTTCTAAGAAATTGTGCAAAGATAGTTTTTAATCGCCACTGAATTTGACATTCCATTTCTCTACTGGTTGTGATCGAGATAGGTAAGATCGATTAGATTAGGAGTTTCAACTAGGACGTCATCATCATCGTCATCCACCTCAGAGTCAACATTCTCCTCATCATACAAAAATATCATACTCATATCTGGTTCAGCTCTAACAGATTTAGATTTTACAATGTTACCTGCAGATGGTAAGATATTCGAGTATAAAGAAGATTTCTGAGCTTCCTGATCACTCGATAATGTAGGCTGAGCTAATCTATTGATACGGCTAATAACATGGGCACAACGAGCTTGCAAACCTTCAACTTTCAACTTACTGTTCCCCTCGACAAATCTTTTAATTTTCCTATCAAGTTCTACTACCAATACGGAAATAATTTTTAATTCATTTGTCACATCTAAATCTAGTTTTGGGTATGTCAAAGACAACTGCTGTTGTTCTAAAACCAACAAGGTTCTTAAACAAGAGATAAAATCAGACTTCGTTTGAGAAGCAGACACATTCACACCACGAACTAATAATTCGTAATTTAACTCATCCTTTTTCAAATATACAGGGTTTAACTCCAGATTTCCCGCCATTTCCTTTAACGAAAAAAAAAAAAAGAGTTTTGACTAGGCCTCTTTTTTTCTAACACACGAAAAATAAACAACTAAATTCGGCCGAAGAATAATTATGTTGTGGGGTTAAAATTTAAAATCCACGTTGGACGCCACTTTATGTTACGTTACACCGCGCGAGCCAATGATTAGTCCTAGAGCGCTCTATTCAGTAACGTTGGAGCTCGCTTTACAAACGACAAAATTTTGCTTGAAGGGAAAAAAAAGCAAATGTAAAAGAAAATAATCAAGTTCACTCGAATTCGTTACAGCAACCAGTATCCTCCCCTAAAGTAGGCTTACCCTGCTGTCAGCCGATAGAGTGGCTGGGTTCAAAGTTGTAAAGGAGCGCAACGAGCTTAAAATTAAAGTCTACTCTCAGGAAGGTTGGGAGGTAAAAGCTCGAAACCTATGTTGTTAAATAAAACGAATGAGTAACCACAGAAATAAGGTGTTTAATTTTAAATGCAGTGAATTAAATTCTAATAATAGGAACAATAAACAAGACAAGATATTCAATTAATAATAGTAATTCAAAAATAATCAATAACGTGCCATAGTAGTAATTCGAAATATATTAATGTAAAGATGGATAAACAAAGAAACTAATTCGATGGTAATAGTTCACAATACAATCTTATACATATCAATAAATTCAATACTGGTAAATTCAAAATACAATAATATGGCAATCAATAAATTCAATACCAATAAATCAAAATCTAATTATCACCCCTAGACGTAACGTAAACTCAACGGCCTGAGTACAAAATTTACACAGAATATTGACGTCAGTTATATCGTAAAAATAATGTAAGATTACTTAGATAAGAAAGAATAAATATTGGATCCCTTAAACTCACCACCCTGATATGAGGGGGGTTGCAATATACATTGGCTAAGTAAGATATGAACGTTCTCACCGGACATCCGTTGACCTGCGGCAAGCGCTTACTGCAGATCCCACGTCGTTAACCTACAACAAAATTTATACAACGCGAGAACTGAGCCGGTGTAATTACTGATAAATTGGTGACTTTAAGGTTAAGTAGTGTAAGGTAACTATATATAATGCAAACTAAAAGATCAACACGGTAATAGGACGTAATAATCAACTACGAACATATAACTGACTCTCTCTCAAACTGAATAACATAATATGAACATAAAACTGATTATCGTAACTAAATTGGAACTGAGTGTCACACTAAACTGAACTTTAATAATATATATGCGTAACTGAACTAAATAGCATAAGCTGAACATGAATGATATATGTTTAAACTGAAACTGAGTAACGTGAACTAATAGTTATTTAAGGTACAAGTGTAAAAAGTGATGCTTTATTGCACGAACTGGCGTTTAAAAACACGAGCGAGGAACGAGCGAGTTTTTTTAAAGCCAGGAGTGGAATAATGAAACTTTGTACACGTGTGCCTTACAAAATTTTATCTTCGATCGTAAAGGATTTCAAAGAATATATTCTTATGAGTAATATTTTAATGTCATTTTAATAATTCAATTAATGAAAACATATTTTACCCGCAGTGCACTGATAAAAGCGTTACTTAGCAACCAGTAAACAAGTTGCACAAATGTCGCCCGCCATTATTATTTATGGAAAATATGTTCGCTTTATTGTAATCGGTTCGACTTGCATTAAATGAAATCTTCAGAGTTCTTAAATCTGCCATTTAGTTTGTATTATCTATTTTATTTATAGTTTATTAGTTATTTGTATCAATTAATAAAAAATTAAGTTTGACATTACCGTCCAATAAAAACGTAAAAAAGCACTAGTGCTTTAAAAAGCCACTTTAAGAATGAAAAATGATGCAAAAAGCGTCTACTTTCTGTACGATCGTAGATAAACATAAATGATGTACATTATAACTGACTGAATAGCATAAACTAAATGTGAACGTTATACTTTAAACAGAACTGAATAACGTAAACTGAATGTGAACGTTATACTTTAAACAGAAACGGAATAACATGAACAAATACAGTCCCCGGAATTAAAGAGCTGCAGCGCGCTAACTCCTTCTTCCGCCGTGTCTGTCAATCCCTCCGATCACCTGATCGATCACCACGATAAAATGGTCCGCTGGCGACGATTAAGTCTGCACCACTGGCGGAATGACGTTTCGCAGTGGACTAAGGCCAACTGAAGGACGGGCTCCGTAATCAACACAGGTATCCAATTGGACTGAAGAATGAAGAAACGAAGGAAGAAAAGAAGCCAGGTGGAAAACCTGGACGAAAACAATATTAGAATCTCATACGCCTGAATATTCAATTAAGCATGTAACAAGAAATGCAACACCTACCTTCCTCTCCCGGCTCCTTTTAGGTTAAGTCTGCACGTGGAAGTAAATTCGCCGAAGACGAAGGAAATCTCGCAGCACCCAATTTCAATGCCAAAAACAAAGCACCACGCTCTAGCATTCCAGTACACGGGTTTAATATAATAGGCCACGGCTAATTATTTCATTACAAACTGAAACTATATGAACACGTGCGTTCCACTGCATAAAACAACAATAAGAATAAAAGGAAGCGGAAATGAGAATCTAATACAGTTTAATAGTGCCCTCTGTCAGAGAAAACAATTATAAATATGTAAATGACGTTGCCGATATTACGCATCCTTAATCGAATTAAATCAACGCGCCGAAAAGTAACACCACCAAACGATAAGACGGAGAATAAAAGGCAGTGCAGTTTCGCACCGTAACAACTCCCCCTTTACTCCCCCGAGAAAAACTTCGTATGAAGTTTGGAAAATGGAAAACTCATACCAAAAAAAAAGTCTACGGGATTAAAAAGCGGACTACTCCTCCCTGTAAGAGTAGAACAAGCTACAAACAAGGGTAACTATAATCTTAAACTACTAGGTACTACTGATCCAATGCACCCTGACCTCATGAGAAACTTCCGCAGCCTAAGACAGTGGTTTACCCACCGCATACTAACCTCACCAGCACTATCTAACTCCCTTCCCGAAAGAATAAGGGTCTGGCGTAGTGAAAGCCCCGCATACGGTAAGCTCCTATGCCCCAATAACTAACAAAAGCAATCCCACTACGGCAAGATTACCAAATTCACAGCAGGCCAAACTATACATAGCCCCCCCGGATTTCCGAAGAACGGAGTGAAGCAGCAGATCCCACCTGACTCCCCGTCCTGAGCAATGACGGTAGGCCGATCACTGGTCCCTTGCTGCTGGTTTTTAATGCTGCGCCGTTGGGATCCAATGAACATTACCTAACCCAACCGACATCCAACATTCAAGGGGTTCAAGGGTTTACTCCGGTAAAATATAAGAAAAGTCACATCAGGTATAAAGTCACAATCAATACTAAATATTACCTCATGCCCTACAGACTACAAAGATTGTAGTCAGAGGTTTTATTGCCCCAACCTCGCAATAAAAGATGGAGTCAACCAACCAAGACAACAATTGACTCCTCTCGCGTTTTTCCAAACTTAAATAACAAGTGTGGGAATAATGGAATTCGACTTGGAAAGCGGCCTGTGAAACTCACACAATGGAATTCGACTTGGAAAGCGACCTGTGAAACTCACACAATGGAATTCGACTTGGAAAGCGACCTGTGAAACTCACACAATGGAATTCGACTTAGAAAGCGACCTGTGAAACTTATACAATGGAATTCGACCTAGAAAGTGACCTGAGAAACTCATATAATGGAATTCGACTTGGAAAGGGACCTGTGAAACTCACACAATGGAATTCGACCTAGAAAGAGACCTGTGAAACTCACACAATCGAGATGTACAGCAACACACCTCCCTCAAGAAATCCTCATGCCCTACTGACTACAGAGATTGTAGTCAGAGGTTTTATTGCCCCGACCTCGCAATAAAAGATGGAGTCCTAAACCAACCAAGACAACAATTGACTCCTCTCGCGGCTCCTTTTCAACAACCGCCTGAGCACACAGCTCGACAATTACTTTATGCCCTACTGACTACAAAGATTGTAGTCAGAGGTTTTATTGCCCTAACCTCGCAATAAAAGATGGAGTCCCAAACCAACCAAGACAACAATCGACTTCTCTCGCGGCTCCTTTTCAACAACCGCCTGAGTACACTTCAGCTCTTCGACCCGTTCTAAGAAATTGTGCAAAGATAGTTTGTAATCGCCACTGAATTTGACATTCCATTTCTCTACTGGTTGTAATCGAGAAAGGTAAGATCGATTAGATTAGGAGTTTCAACTAGGCCGTCATCATCATCGTCATCCACCTCAGAGTCAACATTCTCCTCATCATCCAAAAATATCATACTCATATCTGGTTCAGCACTAACAGATTTAGATTTTACAATGTTACCTGCAGATGATAAGATATTCAAGTATAAAGAAGAATTCGACCTAGAAAGTGACCTGAGAAACTCATACAATGGAATTCGACTTGGAAAGCGACCTGTGAAACTCACACAATGGAATTCGACTTGGAAAGCGACCTGTGAAACACACACAATGGAATTCGACTTGGAAAGGGACCTGTGAAACTCACACAATGGAATTCGACCTAGAAAGTGACCTGTGAAACTCACACAATCGAGATGTACAGCAACACACCTCCCTCAAGAAATCCTCATGCCCTACTGACTACAGAGATTGTAGTCAGAGGTTTTATTGCCCCGACCTCGCAATAAAAGATGGAGTCCTAAACCAACCAAGACAACAATTGACTCCTCTCGCGGCTCCTTTTCAACAACCGCCTGAGCACACAGCTCGACAATTACTTCATGCCCTACTGACTACAAAGATTGTAGTCAGAGGTTTTATTGCCCTAACCTCGCAAGAAAAGATGGAGTCCTAAACCAACCAAGACAACAATCGACTTCTCTCGCGGCTCCTTTTCAACAACCGCCTGAGTACACTTCAGCTCTTCGACCCGTTCTAAGAAATTGTGCAAAGATAGTTTGTAATCGCCACTGAATTTGACATTCCATTTCTCTACTGGTTGTAATCGAGAAAGGTAAGATCGATTAGATTAGGAGTTTCAACTAGGCCGTCATCATCATCGTCATCCACCTCAGAGTCAACATTATCCTCATCATCCAAAAATATCATACTCATATCTGGTTCAGCACTAACAGATTTAGATTTTACAATGTTACCTGCAGATGATAAGATATTCAAGTATAAAGAAGATTTCTGAGCTTCCTGATCACTCGATAATGTAAGCTGAGCTAATCTATTGATACGGCCAATGACATGGGCACAACGAGCTTGCAAACCTTCAACTTTCAACTTACTGTTCCCCTCGACAAATCTTTTAATTTTCCTATCAAGTTCTACTAACAATTCGGAAATAATTTTTAATTCATTTGTCACATCTAAATCTAGTTTTGGATATGTCAAAGACAACTGCTGTTGTTCTAAAACCAACAAGGTTCTTAAACAAGAGATAAAATCAGACTTCGTTTGAGAAGCAGACACATTGACACCACGAACTAATAATTCGTACTTTAACTCATCCTTCTTCAAATATACAGGGTTTAACTCCAGATTTCCCGCCATTTCCTTTAACGAAAAAAAAAGAGATTTGACTAGGCCTCTTTTTTTACTAACAAACGAAAAATAAACAACTAAATTCGGCCGAAGAATAATTATGTTGAGGTGTAAAAATTTAAAATCCACGTTAAGCGCCACTTTATGTTACGTTACACCGCGCGAGCCAATGATTAGCCCTAAAGCGTTCTATTCAGTAACGTTGGAACTCGCTTTACAAAGGACAAAATTTTGCTTGAAGGAAAAAAATTTAAAAAAAAAGAGCAAATGTAAAAGAAAATAATCACGTTCACTCGAATTCGTTATAGCAACCAGTATCCTCCCCTAAAGTAGGCTTACCCTGCTGTCAGCCTATAGAGTGGCTGGGTTCAAAGTTGTAAAGGAGCGCCACGAACTTAAAATTAAAGTCTACTCTCAGGAAGGTTGGGAGATAAAAGCTCGAAACCTATGTTGTTAAATAAAACGAATGAGTAACCAAAGAAATAAGGTGTTTAATTCCAAATGCAGTGAATTATATTCTAATAACAGGAACAATAAACAAGACAAGATATTCAATTAATAATAGTAATTCAAAAATAATCAATAAAGTGCCATAGTAGCAATTCAAAATATAATAATGTAAAGATGGATAAACAAATAAACTAATTCGATGGTAATAGTTCACAATACAATCTTATACATATCAATAAATTCAATAGTAGTAAATTCAAAATACAATAATATGGCAATCAATAAATTCAATACCAATAAATCAAAATCTAATTATCACCCCTAGACGTAACATAAACTCAACGGCCGGAGTACAAAATTTACACAGAATATTGACGTCAGTTATATCGTAAAAATAATGTAAGATTACTTAGTTTAAAAAGAATAAATATTGAATCCCTTAAACTCACCACACTGATATGAGGGGGGTTGCAATATACACTGGCTAAGTAAGATATGAACGTACTCACCGGACATCCGTTGACCTGCGGCGAGCGCTTACTGCAGATCCCACGTCGTTAACCTACAACAAAATTTACACAACGCGAGAACTGAGCCGGTGTAATTACTGATAAATTGGTGACTTTAAAGTTAAGTAGTATAAGGTAACTATATATAAGGCAAACTAAAAGATCAACACGGTGATAGAACGTAATGATCAACTACGAACGTATAACTGACTCAATCTTAAACTGAATAACATAACATGAACCTAAAACTGATTATCGTAACTAAATTGAAACTGAGTGTCACACTAAACTGAACTTTAATAATATATATGCTGAACTGAATAGCATAAGCTGAACATGAATGATATATGTTTAAACTAAAACTGAGTAACGTGAACTAAGAGTTATTTAAGGTACAAGTGTAAAAAGTGATGCTTTATTGCACGAACTGGCGTTTAAAAAGTATTTTTTAAAGCCAGGAGTGGAATAAAGAAACTTTTTACACGTGTGCCTTACAAAATTTTATCTTCGATCGTAAAGGATTTCAAAGAATATATTCTTACGAGTAATATTTTAATGTTATTTCAATAATTCAATTAATGAAAACATTAATAAATAGAAAAAACACGAAAATATTTTCGTAAAATCTACAACAAATGAGTCTTAAGACTACAAGAACAAATCGCTTTTGAAACAACTACTTCTCTAGCTAATACTTCGACAGACATTGAATAATACAAAAGTAATTTGCGTGTTACAAAATAGCAAGGTTATCAAAGCAACACTAGTTTTAACGTATTTCTTTCTGTAAAATGAACTAAAAATGATTGAATGTACGTTAACGTACAACATGAACAAATACAGTCCCCGGAATTAAAGAGCTGCAGCGCGCTAACTCCTTCTTCCGCCGTGTCTGTCAATCCCTCCGATCAGCTGATCGATCACCACGATGAAATGGTTCGCTGGCGACGATTAAGTCTGCACCACGGGTTGAATGACGTTTCGCAGTGGACTAAGGCCAACTGAAGGACGGGCTCCGTAATCAACACGGGTATCCAACTGGACTGAAGAATGAAGAAACGAAGGAAAAAAAGAAGCCAGGTGGAAAACCTGGACGAAAACAATATTAGAATATCATACGCCTGAATATTCGATTAAGGATGTAACAAGAAATGCAACACCTACCTTCTTCTCCCGGCTCCTTTTAGGGTAAGTCTGCACGTGGAAGTAAATCCGTCAAAGAAGAAGGAAATCTCGCAGCACCCAATTTCAATGCCAAAAACAAAGCACCACGCTGGAGAATTCCAGTACACGGGTTCCATATAATAGGCCACTACTTCGGCTAATTATTTCATTACAAACTGAAACTATATGAGCACGTGCGTTCCACTGCATAGAACAACAATAAGAATAAAAGGAAGCGGAAATGAGAATCTAATACGGTTTAATAGTGCCCTCTGTCAGAGAAAACAATTATAAATATGTAAATGAGGTTGCCGATATTACGCATCCTTAATCGAATTAAATCAATGCGCCGAAAAGTATCGCCACCAAAAGATAAGATGGAGATTAAAAGGCAGTGCAGTTTCGCACCGTAACAACACCGAATACAAGAAAAACATGATGCTCAAGGAAGTCACAAACCTCCGTGGCAGTTGCTTTCCTCAATGGGCATATCAAATACAAAAAAGATATCACTGACTTTTAATCGGAGTACTACTGGGTACGTGTATATATACCTTCTCTTCCACTCTCCATGAAGGGTATTTTTTCCGGACGCTAGTAATCCTCTTTATCAATCGCTGATACCATTAGTCTAATTTTGTGCAGTCTACTATACTTGTCGTAATTGATTCGGCTCCAGCATCAACCATCGCTATATTTTCGGTGTCCTTATTGTGTGGTGCAAGTATCCTTGATAATGCATCGGTAACAATGTGAAATTTACCTTTAGGATGACTCTGCAGCCACAGTAGTGATCCGTTATAGCGATAAACCGAGTTCCCTCAACGTATGGCCGAAACTTTTCAACTGCAAATATCAGTGCTAAGCACTCCATTTCCGTTGCACTATAATTTCTTTCCGCCCTTGACAAGGATCTGCTTGCGAATGAAATCACATGTTCTTCTTCATCATCTCCGAACTGCATGGGTACTGCTCCTAATCCTACATCTGACGCATCATATTGAACATAGAATATTTTCGTAAAATCAGGACTGGCTAAGACAGGGGCTGTTGTTAGTGCTGCCTTGATAACCTGAAATGCTTTATTTGCCTTATCATCCCATTTGATCGATTGTCTCTTCTTCTTGCCTGTCAACAGAGTGTTTATGAGCGCTACGAGGGTGGAAAATTGTGGAATAAATTGCCTGTACCAGGAGCATAGGCCTAAGAATCGTTTTGTTTCCGTCGCGTTGGTAGGTGTAGGGTATCCAACCATGGCAGCTACTTTATCTGGGTCTGTCCTCAATCCTCCGTCATCGATCACGAACCCCAAATATTTAAGATGTGACCTAGCAAACTTATATTTTTCGAAGTTAATTCTAAGATTAGCACCTTCCAATCGCATATATACCTCCTGTAAAATATTCAGATGTTCCTGACAATAACAAATTATAATATCGTCTAGATAAACGAACACTTTCGGTTCTGGTACCGGCCCAAAAATCTGGTCCATCAGGCGGTGTTGTGTTTGAGCCGAGTTGTGTAAGCCAAAGGGCATTACCACAAATTCATACAATCCTCGACCAGGGACAGCAGAAGCAGTTTTTTCACAAGAAGATTTGTCTAATGGCATCTGCCAAAAAGCATGTTTATGATCTAAGATTGAAATTATCCGGGCCTCCCTCAATTTATTTAGGATAGCATCTATTTTCGGAAGGGAGTAATCCCTTTTCATCACTGAGTTTAACCTTCGACCATCGAAACAAAACCTGAACTCACCATTGGACTTTTTCGTTATCACCACTGGAGACGACCAGGGGCTGAAAGATGGTCGAATTACCTCAAGTCTCACATTTCATCTAAAGTTCATCCATGATTTTTTGCATTACGGGAATAAACTATAGTGCCTCTGCTTAATTGGAATCGCGTCTCCCGTATCAATTACATGTGTTATTTTATCGGTTCGACCTAAATTTGACCTGGCTAAATTTCTAAACACCGCGACTACCGACTCTAATTTGTCCTCAACCGCATTCAATTTTGACTAGTCTAGCACACCGTTGTCATTTTTAATCCCTAAATTTGAGTTACCTATCCCTAGAGCGTTAATGGAAGTATTTAATAAACCTATACGCAATCCTAAACTCTTTATTTCATCTACACCTAATATTAAAGACTATTCCACTCCTATTGTATGTAGCCAATGAAAATGAGGCATGTGATATTTTTTAGCCAATCACGTCAATTTTTAAGTGAATAAACACCAAGTTGCTCTTTATTCACCTGAATAACCTGAAGTTAGCTATTTCCCGACAAATGAATTGAATTAGCCTTGATAAAAAAGCGAAAAACGTTGTTTCTACGTATGTCAGTTGCAAGTAGGTTATAAAATCAAAAGGTTTGGTAACACTTCATCATCCATAATAAATGCGACGGTGACAAGTTCTGCACCAAAAAATCAAACTTAAACATGATCGTGTGTTTGGAAACGATTTGAAGAAATCTGCGCCGATAAAAACTACCAGTTGTTAGCAAAACTTTAATGGAAACTCTTGCCGTGATTATGATGACTGGGCGTATAATATAAAGAAGGTAAATGCAAATGATTATAAAGGAGGTGTTATTTAATCAATGTCGAATTTTTCGACCAAAATACTGCAGGAGATATATCATAAAAATTTTAATATAAACATTGAACCATTCACCGATATTCGTTTCAAGTCGTGGAATAGTTCATTGACGATGGAGGCTTCTACTTCGTTATACATATTTAATGATAAAATTAAACACAATAATCACATTGTTTTGTATAACCGTTATTTATTTGTATGGTGACCAATGGTTTCAATACATCAGCGTATCATTTTGATGTATTGAAACCATTGGTCACCATACAAATAAATAACGGTTATACAAAACAAAGTGATTATTGTGTTTAATTTTATCGTGGAATAGTCTTTCCAAATACCATTCGTGATGACAATTAAATCGGAATAAATTTTGTTTTTAGCGCATTCAAGTTTGTTGCTTAATCGCGATTTTTATTCGAGCAACTGATAGAAAAAATCACTCGCCTGGCGGCTCGTGATTTTTTCGTGACAGTTGCTCTCATTAAAATCGCTAAGCAACAAACTTTCATGCAAAAACAAAATTTATTCGAGTAAATTGCCATCACTAATGGTATTACTTGTGAATATTTAATACTCGGAACTACCAAAGCTTTAACATTATATAACACATATCTAAATAAAATGGGCAACTCTACCTCGCCATAAACAGAAATGTTTTTCCCACTGTCTGTAAAAATTGATTTTACCTGTGCAGGAATAATTTGTAAATTATCTCTGCAAAGATCAACTCCGTCTCCTCCTCCTCCTCTCGAACAGAACAATCGTACCACCCTTAACCATTAGTTCCATTCAGTCTTGTGGGCCTGATTTGGATTCGGACTGCGCTGACCATCACGCAGCCTGAAACCTAGTTTTTTTTTGGAACTCCCTCTTCTCTGATATTCTCCTTGCAGTACCTTGCAATATGACCCTTCTTACGACACATATAACATACAAGAGAAGACCTGTCGCGAATTGCTGTCACGACCCCGGGTCCTTGGCTGCTTCTGGGATAACTCGGTCTGCTGCTCGCTGAGTACGGATCTTCTGCATAAATTAGTTAGTTGGTGGATGCTAGTGATGTTTTGCAGGCTGAGGCGAGATATGTAATAAGGGAGGAGGTTTTGGGGGATCCCTCAAACTTGAGAAGCCTCATCGGCTGAACAAGGAAAATGTATGGCGGCAATGTAAATAGCTACTTTTTCATTGTGCCCCTGCTTCCTCTTCATAATGTCTTCTAAAAGGCTGTCGTCTATGTTTGGTAGGAGAAAATCTGCCTTCAGTGCTGCCACCAGGGAATCCCAGTCCGGAAGTGTTTGTCTTTTGGGTCTGAACCATTGTAAAACGTTCCCTGAAAATAAATCTACTGCGGATCGGTATAATTCCTCCTTGATAACCCTTCTGGCCTCTCGTGGCTCCTCCACTCTTTCTAGAAAATCTAGAAGTGATGTATCTCCTCCGAATGTCAAACCCCATTTATAAAGTGGAACGTGACCGACCCTAATACGATTTTCTATAGACTTTGGTGGTGGACTTCCGCTCCATCGCCATCGCTATCACAAGAATGTATGCCGCCTTCAACATCGAATGTTGCTGCATGCCCCTCAACAAAGGTAGATTGCATTGCCTTTGAGATATTTAAGACCTTACGAGATAATTGCGCTTCATATAACAAACACTCATTTACGGTGTCTATTTTGAATGCTTAAATTTCATCATTTGATTCCTCTAACCTATCAATTCTATTAGTGAAATGTACCAGCCTTATCCTAACCCTTTTCTCAGTCGTCTTCGCGTCTTTACCCGGATATGAGTAGATAGGATTAGCGGGTACGGGGACAGGAAGCATTCCCATGCTATTCTTATGGGAAGCATTCCCAAGGTCACCGGTTTCAGGTTTCCGGTTTCCGGTGTCAGGTTTCCGGTTTCCGGTTGCGGACGTTGCGGTTTCCGGTCGCCGGTTTCCGGTATCAGGTTTTGCGGTTGATAAGGGTGGGAGTAGATATGACGTAACGTATGTTGTTGATAAGGCCTTCCTGTAACTTATGTTGTGGCTGATAAGATAAGGACTGCAGGTCTGTGCGCGAATTGTCATAAGAGCCTATGAGTGCGAGTAGCTCTCTTCCGGTATTGAAAGAGTGAGATGTAGATAGTGGTGACAGTGGTACCAACTGAATTCTTATCTTGCCATAAGTGCGAGTAGCTCTATTGAAAGAGTGAGATGGAGATAGTAGTACCAACTGAATTCATAACACTTCCGCTTCAAGTTTCATAATTGTCGACACGTATCGCTCATTCCGTTAAAACACCTCGAGCGAGATGAAAGATTTTAAGACTACAATGAACCAAGAGAAGTTTCTACGTAAAAGTCGAAATATTATTTCGAGAAAAATTAAAATTTTAGAACAATCGATCGATCGTCTAAAGAAAGAATTGGAGTTACGTAAAGGAATTAACCGGCTGACCAAAGAATTAGAGTTACGTAAAGGAATTAACCGGCTTACCACCCATTTAGAAAAAATGAATTTATCTGAATAAAAAATGATCTGGAGGATGCCGATTAGATTGCCAGGAATGTGGTTCTGATTAATCAGGCGGATGTCGATTAGATTACTGTGGATGCAGTCCAAATTAATCAGGTGGATGTGGATCAGATTACTGTGGATGTGGCCAAGATTAGCTGGATGTGGCCAAGATTAGTTTTTGATTATCGTTGGATGTGGCCAAGATTAGTTTTTGATTATCGTTAAATGTGGTATAGATAAATTGGATGTGGCAAAGATTAGTTTTTGATTATCGTTAAATGTGGTATAGATAAATTGGATGTGGCAAAGATTAGTTTTTGATTATCGTTAAATGTGGTATATATAAATTGGATGTGGCAAAGATTAGTTTTTGATTATCGTTAAATGTGGTATAGATAAATTGGATGTGGCAAAGATTAGTTTTTGATTATCGTTAAATGTGGTATAGATAAATTGGATGTGGCAAATATTAGTTTTTGATTATCGTTAAATGTGGTATAGATAAATTGGATATACCCCCAACAATTTATAGAACAACGGTATAAATTAAACGTGCATTCAGTTTGCGTGGTTAGAAGTGTTGATTTATTTGCACTATAACGTATTTTTTGTGAAAAAATGAATTATATTGATGAAGGTAAGTAATTCGTAATTCGTAATAAGAATTTCTGTTTATAAAATAATTTTTTATCATTATTTACAGAATTTACTGAAGGGGTCAGATGTGGCGAATGCCCAATTTGCATGACGAATTGGGTGGCATTCGCCCTGAAGTGTGGGCACCTTTTTTGTTGGGGATGCGTGAAGAGGTTAGAGGAGCGCCGTAAATGTTGTATTTGCCGCGCTCCCATTGGGGCGGGGCATATTAGGAGGGTATATTTACCACATACATCAACTCCTGCTCCTGCTCCATCCACATCATCCTCATTATCAGATGAGGAGCCGCTGCCCCCGCTCAGGAGACCGAGAGTATCTACCCCCACTCCTGCTCCTTCCACATCATTTTTGGGGGCATCACCGGCTCAGTTAGCCGAATCTGGGGTATACATCGAGAATGTAAGTAATACAAATTTAAATTCGTGCAATTGTTATGATGTTTTTTTTATTTAGTATGATGAGGACAATGATTCCATTTTTGATCTCGACACAGAAGTCGAGGATGTAAGTTATACAAATTTTTAAATTCATGCAATTGTTATGATGTGTTTTTTTTATTTAGTCAGATGAGGAGTTAGATGGCATCTTAGATTCACCTACTCACTCATGAAAGAGCAGGTGATATCCCAGGAGCTGGTAATCGGGTGTATGGACCCCCTCCGGAGGAGGAGGAGGAGGAGGATTGGGAGGCCATTTTAGATTCGCCATCAAGATATTAGCAGCACATTTTAAAATAGTCTATTATATAAATAAATAGTATAGTTTTAAATAGTTGTAAATAGTTTTAATAAATAGATTTTTAATACAGATTTTTAATATTTCTTATAATCCCTACATAAATAGCATATAGTAAATATTATAAGAATTAATATTATTACAACTATTAAGCAAAAAGATATCCACATTACAAGGGTAGTCTGCTCGACGGAATACGGAGTAATTGATGTTTCGTTGACATCAACACCTAATAGACGTCGAATCACCATTATTTCGTTTACACCCCTCACAACGGATCTTAGGTGGTGGTGGTCCATCCCCATTATCTTCACCTCTATTACAATGTTCGAAGCAAGGGAGTCTGTGTTCTGATTGTTGCTGATATTCAATCGGTAGAGCTTCCCAGATTCTTAGTAGTTGTATACCCTCTAGTTGATTTAATAGATAAGTTGGTAAAAATTTAACCTGATTTGAGTTTAGACGATGTTCATAAAATGACTCTATTGCTTTATCAACTTTAGTCTTCATCTTATACCGTTCAACAAGAAACTGAATTAAAATAATACAAGTTAATATATAAATATAGGAATTTCTGGAGGGGATAATTAAAAAAAAAAATGTATATTAAAAGATTTTTTTATTTAAATATTCTCATAACCTCAAAATCTAAACACATTTTATTTAAATACATATGTAAACATTCCAGCATTAGATAAGCGTTTTGAACATTTTTGTGTGAAGAAATAAGTGTTTGTACATTCATATACAAATCACCAGACATATTTAAACAAGCCGATAAAATACAATTATAATATGAATGAAACTCTAACGCTTTCAATTCATTCAACTTGTAATTAATAATTTTTTTGAAACTTAATAAATTCTCAGCTGTTCCCTCCGATATTATAACGCTAAAGTTCCGCTGTTCGATCCATATCGCCATTAAGTCACGGTACTCGCTCTTCGTGATTTTATGATCGCCGATTATTGCGGGTTTTACCAGCTCGCAGATGTTGATTGAGGAAAATTGATCCCATTCCTCCTCGGTGAAAAAGATGCAGGAGTGTGCCCCCCCAGATTTTAACAATGGGGATGAATCCGACGGCAGGGCTGATGACAATGGATACGTTCTTTGTTCCAGATTTGTTCAAGGGATATGTTGATTGACCCAGAAGAACTGCTTCTTTCTTGACTGCAACGTAATACTCACAGATTTCCTTTTTAAGAGGATCTGTGGAGGTGACACCATTTGACGTAGACATCTTAACTACCTCGATACTTCTACTCGAGTAATAATACATTCAGAACATTTTATAGTATTTCCCCCACCATTTAAGTTTTCTCAGACCTGCCAAGACCTGTCGAGATCTGTCGAGACTTGTATTTTAATCTAATTATTTAAAAGTATTTTGGATAATAAGGACTTAATTTCCAGTAATATATCGTTTCGAGGACATATAATATTAAAGTGTTCATTATTCCTTTTCTTCGCACTTGTAAGAGTTTTAGTAAATTCATTAAATTCATACGTCTTGTCTTCATCAAAGAAATAAAGATTCCCATTTGTGTATCGGAAAACTCCACTTATGTTTGAAGGAATTCCTGGGAATTGGCGCGAAATGTATCCAACACCATTGGCCCAAAAATTACATTCACTGATTTTAATGTACTTGTCATCATTACAAAACACAAATGTTTGACCTTTATGTAAATTGTGTGCATCGATAAGGTAAACATGTTTATCAGCAAAAATTACAATATTTCATCAGCTCTCTGATAGATTGCATCAATTCTAGTAAATGATGTAGGTAAAAAGGTGAGCCAATTTCTAATCATTAATGGACCAATAATTTTATCATCATCCAATTTTTTATGCCAAACCCAATTTTTATAAAATATATATAGCGTATCTTCTACTATCAAATACGCATCTACATTATGAAATAAGCACAGTTTAGGCGGCGTTGGTAAATAGTCAATAGGATTTTCAGATGTTTTCATAGATGCAGTAGTCGTTTCCATAGATGTCGCAGTCGTTTTTATAGATGTCGCAGTCGTTTTTATAGATGTCGCAGTCGTTTTCATAGTTGTAGTTGGTTCACTCGCTTTAACACCATACAATTTCTGAATGGCGTGAACATCATCGTCAGATAAATCGATTAATGATTGAGTTTTCGCTGGTGAATAAAACGCGTACATAATAGCATCATCTTGCAATGAATGTGAAATACCTAAAGCATGACCAAGTTCGTGCACGAGTACTGATAATAAACTTATTTCAAATTATGAGCAATAATTTTCATAACACCATTTTTTCTCTTTATCGAGATGTACTTCGACCTTACGTTGACTAATGGAAGGATAAAAGGCATGTCCCAACACAGTACCAGGTCCATCAAAATCAAAGTGACAATATGTTTTATTGTTACATTTTAAAAATTTATAACGTTTTATTTGATATGAAATTATAATGTTTGGGTTATATAGATTTCTACTAAATTTTAAATTGGAAAATTTTTCCCAAATTTTGAATGCCTTATTTGTTATATTAATTTCTTTAGAATTCGGCGGTACTCTCATAAAATTCCATGATATGTGTGTAAAATTCCGCTTTTGATAGTCTCTACCGAGAGTATAATCATTAATATCTTTAACGCCGCAACGTCTCATCAAAGAGAGGGTTTCTTCATTCAACTTCCCATCGGCCGGTAAATTATAATAATCTTGAAATGTTTGAAGTGCTTCAACAAACTTTGGATCTTCTTCGTTTTTTATATCCATCAAAAATTCATCGGTACCATTTATATAACCGAATCTCTGCAGATATTTTACGGCATCAAAAGTCGCCGCAGACGTCATTGATAATAAACCGAGATAAAAAATGTACAACATATGATCGCTCTTTCTTGCAAGGATGTTAATTAAACTTCCCATCGGCCGGTAAATTATAATAATCTTGAAATGTTTGAAGTGCTTCAACAAACTTTGGATCTTCTTCGTTTTTTATATCCATCAAAAATTCATCGGTACCATTTATATAACCGAATCTCTGCAGATATTTTACGGCATCAAAAGTCGCCGCAGACGTCATTGATAATAAACCGAGATAAAAAATGTACAACATATGATCGCTCTTTCTTGCAAGGATGTTAATTAAACACTGAATTAAAATATCATATTTTATTATATTTATATTACACAACATTAGATTTATCTATCCAACTATTTTGCGATTTATCTAAACCTAACCACTTGACGTAAACTTTATTCCCCTTTTTCCTCAACACTTTTTCCACTAGATATACATCATCATGTTTAGCTTTTTGAAGTTCTTCAGCATAAAACGCACCTTTAATTGGATTCCCCGAACTATCTTCCAACAGGTAAACGGTGGGATTTGAAACTTTGATGGATGTGATTTTAAATAATTCAGTACTCCAATTTGGTGTGTAACCCTTATCAAATAATGCTTTTTGCTTACTAATATGCACGATATCGCCCAAATTAAAAATATTCTTTCCGGCGATTTTGATATGTGAGTAAACAGTTTTTAATAAGTGACGCTCCTTATCTTTAGTGACGTCACATGGTCGCATTCCTGTAGTACTATGCTTCCGTTTGTTGTAATCAGCTGTAATTTCATCGAAAATGTCTATCCAGCGATACGTCCATCGCAAACTGAATGTTCGATATAACTTATCTTTTAAAGTCCTTATCACACGCTCTGCTATTGCGGCTTTCATTACGGTATAAGTAGAATAATGATTAATCCCATATTTTTGCATAACTTTATTAAAGTGTATATTGTAAAATTCTTTTCCTTGATCGGTTTGTAAATTTTTAGGCATTTGGTCATTTATCATAATTACACTTTTAAATGCATTAGCCACATTTATACCAGATTTGTCTTTTAATGGTATAGTCCATAAATACTATGAAAAACAATCAATCACCACCAGAATATATTTAAATCCTTTATTTTCTCTTGCATAAAGTCCAAATTCGGCTAAATCGGCTTGCCATAAATCGTCCAGTCCTTTAATAATTGTGCGTCGTCGAGGAAATATTTTTCTTGCGGGCTTATGCAGCTCATTTACTACATCACTTTTTACTTTACTCATGGTGTGTTAATACTTGTCTGAACCCCTTTCTGCACATCCAAGCTCTTTATTATTTTGTTTAATACCTCACGAGTTTCTCTGGATTAATTAATATTATTTTCTAGTTTTCCTGACACATTCTTCGACAGGAAATTATAATTTTTTTTCAAATCAACAGCAATACCGAGCATCAATGCATCCATAGTTTTCATTTTATTATAAAAGATTTGCTCTAAATGATCCCTTATACTGTTGGTTTTATTAGTAAAAATTACATCTAAAGCATCTCTTATACTTTTGGTTTTATTAGTAAAAATTGTATCTAAATCACCCTTTATAATCTTTGTATTATTAGTAATAATTGCGTCTAATTCATCCTTTATACTATTTGTTTTATTATTTATCGCATCATTAAATTCCATTCTTAGCCACAGACATTTACGTTGTAACTCAAGTCTATTTTCTTTATCTATAGAAACAATTTTATCCTCAATTAGAGTTAATATTTTAAAAATTTTATCATAATTGTTATCAACATATAATTTAGTCGCAGCATCATTCAATTCACAAGGCTCCAATACATTTTTTAATTGTTTATTGTCAATGTTAAAATGCCCTTCCTCTGTTAGACTAAAACCGATGCCAGGAGGGCCGCGACCTGAAGTTATAACCTTGCTGGAATGACGTCCGAACTTGTCGACGGACATTATGGAAATGATGTAAAATGATGAAATTAATAGATTATATTAGCTTCTCTGAGCTCTTCCTCGATTGATGCAATTTCATTGGCGTGTGAATTATTTCCAGCTCGTTTTGAAGCATGTAATATCCATAGTCTTTCAATCAATTCATTAGGATCATTCCAATAGGTATATATATGCTTTTTATTTTCAACAATTAAGTTTGAATCGAAACCACGACCACCTTTAGTCTTTTGTCCACTTGATTCAGACTTTGATCGTTTTTTATGTGAAGTTGGTAGTAATGGTTTTATAATATTTCTATACTTGTGTGACCTAGTCCGTTGAAGTTGTTGTTCCGGGTCGAAACGACGATGTAATGAGTTTGTTCTTTTAAGTATATCTACATAATTTCTTTGATCGTCTTCTGTAAATGCATAAGGATCTTTTCTAAACAACAATTCATAAAGTCCGGATGTACCTTTGTATGTAAGGCCATCAATTATTAAATCATTCCCATCCAAATCAATTACAGTGTTACCAATTTTTAATTTAGCGACATCATTATTAAATTTAATACCATGAATGGGATCAAAATCATCCCCACCCTCAATCAATAATTTTTCAATATATTGCCTCGGTAATGGTGCAAATTGCTCCAAATATTCGTTTAGTATGGTTGGATCAGGTATAGAAATTGTTGATAGATTTTGTTTGATGATGAATGAGCATCATCCATGAATTGTAAACTTTTTGGTTTAAGTGGTGATGAACGAGCAAACTGAATGCCCTCCTCTTTTATTCTCCTATTTTCTTGTTTAATTTCTTGGTTTTCTCGTTTAATATCTTCGTTGGTTTTAATAATTTCTTTGTTGGATTTTACAATTGATTGTTAAGGTTCCGTGATTGGTTGATAAATTCTTTTCAATCTCTCATCATTTTTATTACGATTTAATTTTAGTGCCAATAATTTTCTTCTAATAGCTCTTTGAGCAATAATTATTTTTCTCTTAACATCATTCATCTTACAGCTCACAATGAACCTCTTTTCTCAATAAGCCTCTTTTCTCAATCAGCCTCTTTTTCCTAATGAGCCTCTTTTTCCTAATCAGCCTCTTTTCTCAATCAGCCTCTTTTTCCTAATGAACCTCTTTTCTCAATCAGCCTCTTTTCTCAATCAGCCTCTTTTTCTAATCAGCCTCTTTTCTCAATCAGCCTCTTTTCTCAATCAGCCTCTTTTTCCTAATGAACCTCTTTATATAATAAGCCTCTTTATCCAATGAGCCTCTTTTCTCCTCTTTTTCCTAACGAGCCTTATTATGCTCCTTGGTTGTATGACTCGGATGAGGTTTGGACTTGTAATGCAGTAGATGTTGGTTAGCTTATAATTATATACTGATCAAAGCCTTTGCGATATCTACCCGCATCGGCATCTTTATCTATTGTAATGAATCCATATTTTTCTTTCCAGCACTCTGCACACAACGATTTAAATTTTTCAAATGTCATATCACTACTTACGTGATCATTATACACATGCCTAAGATTAAGATCGTCCTGTTTAAATAATATAATAAAATTAGCATTGTCACGAATCAAGTGCTTAGGAATTCTAGTATAAGTCTGACAAAGATAGAATGAGTCAATGCTTTTGTGTCTACCCATACTGAAATATTCTCGAATCTTATCCTGTCTATCACACGCCACATCGTCAAATATAAAAACTGAATGCTCTTTAGCCTCCTCTGGTCTTATAATTTCAGCATTCTCTTTGTACGGGAAATACTCAATCTCGGGTATGGTGCTAACGACTCCTTGTAAAAATGTATGTTTTGGCTGATAGAGTGACTTTGAATATACATAAATGTTTTCAAATTTTAGCCCGTTCTCATTGAGTAGGAGTGACAACATTACGTTAGATTTTCCACAATTAGGTGGTCCGCAAATTATAGCTCTAATTGAGTTACGTATTAGGTCACCATGTTTACGTATTTTATTTTTCAATCCATCACCCACCCATTTATCTAAATTTGCTATTGGGAGAGATTGTTTCTGCTTGACAACCTTCATTGTACTAATACTGATATTATCTTTCGGTAGGTATATATAGCGGTGTGATGTCATGTAACTCTCAAATGATAACTTATAGTGATAGAGGCATCATTAATTCAATCATTAATACGCTCCCGTTCGAAGCGCACATACCTGGATATCAGTATTGCGGTCCGGGAAAAAAGTTGGAAAAAAGGTTAAAAAGAGGTGACCCCGGTATTAATCCTCTGGACGCAGCTTGTAAAGAGCATGACATTGCTTATTCCCAAAATGAGAAGTTGAGTGACAGACACAAAGCTGACCAAAAGTTGGAGTGGGCTGCTTGGAATCGAGTTACATTAAAGGACGCTAAACTTGGTGAAAAAGCCACCGCTTGGGCGGTTACCAACGCAATGAAGATTAAGAGAAAGATGGGGATGGGCGTTACACCGCTAAGGAGCGGTGTTGTGATAAAAGCCCGCAAGGCGATTAAGAAATTTAAGCGAAAAATTGATGAGCCCGGAGCTGTTAAAGAGAGTAGCAAGATTGCACTATCTGCCGCAAAGATTGCCGTAAAAGCGACTGGTGGTAAGAAAAAGATTAGAACTCCAAGAATTATACCTATTCCGAAACAAGGTGGAATCCTACCCCTGATTCCTATATTCGCCGGACTCAGCGCTCTCGGTTCGCTGGCAGGGGGCGCTGCAGGTATTGCTAAAGCAGTAAACAGTGCGAAAACTGCTCGACAAAAACTGGAAGAAGCTCAACGACATAATAAAACGATGGAGGCCATAGCTCTTGGAAAACAGGGAAAAAGACTATTTTTAAAACCGTACCGAAAAGGAATGGGATTATATCTCAAAAAGTCAAAAAAACTGCTAAACTCGCTACCCGACCGCGCCCTAACCACAATAGATTTGTTAAAAGCGGTGAAAAATGTACCGTATTTTCGAGGAGTGTTTATGCGTGATTCATTGCCAACTAAACCGTGGAATAAAGAAGCTGGGATTATTAATTTAGATTCTCGAGATGGAGCAGGAACTCATTGGGTAGCATATAAAAAAATTGGAAATATTGTTAAATACTTTGACAGTTTTGGAAACTTACCACCACCTCAAGAAGTAATTAAATATTTTAAAAATTGTAAAATTAAATACAATCACGATCAATATCAATCGTTTACTTCTTATAATTGCGGACATTTGTGTATAGAATTTTTATATAAATAAAGAAAATATTTTCAAGATAAGTCAGTCATGTCTCAGACCTTCACCTTAAAAGGCACAAGCAGTGTACTCTCAACAAACTATTATCCCCCTATAGAACTTGATACAAATCGGCAGTACTGTTTGCGGTTAATTGGGTTTCATACCTATAATTCAATACCAAATATTGAAGACGGTGTTAATAATAAATTTATTTACGGTGATAAAACAATAAACATACCTACGGGTTCATACGAGGTTACAGACATTGAAACTTATTTGCAAAAACAGCTGTTGGGTGATAAGAAAAAAGAGGAAGTTGATAAACTCTTATCGCTTAATCCTAATAATAACACCTTACAGTGTGAAATTAAAAGTATATTTGATATAGATTTTACCTCTGATAAAACTATTGATAAATTATTGGGGTTTTCGGAGAAGCTACTAAAAGCCGGTCAACTACATACTTCAGATTTACCTGTGCAAATAATTAAAGTTGATTCAATAAGAATTGAGTGTAATATTACTTCAGGCGCCTATTACGACGATAAATTATCACATACATTGTTTGAATTTAGTCCATCAGTTGACCCCGGCTTCGCGATTAACATTGAACCAAAAAATATTTTATATCTACCGGTAAACACTAGAGATAGAATCGATAATATAACACTGAGAATTATCGATCAAGAAGGTGAATTGATTAATTTTAGAGGAGAGAATATTTTGATTAGACTCGAATTAAAAGCATGGGGATAGTTTTCGATAAAAAATATAAGACAACTTCAAATACCATCAGTATTAAACCATCACTCAACGAGGTGACACGTATTAATATCGCTAGATTGACATCTCTTGGTTATAAAATTAAAAGCTATGGAAAACGTTTTTGAACAAGTGCAATATGATGATCGCATCAGTAAATATCAACACCATACAAATCAGCCCAGAACCACAAATTTTGAAAATAACGATGAAATTCGAATAACAATTCAAAATCAAGACATTTATACCTGCCCCGGAAACAGTTATATTTACTTAAGTGGTGAAGTTGACCACAAACTTGCTCAAGGTAAAAAGTTTGAGTTGATTACAAATGCATTCGCCTTTCTGTTTGAAGAAATTAGATTCGAATTAAATGGAGTCGAAATTGATCGAACCCGCGACTTGGGAATCGCGAGTACTTTGAAAGGATTGCTATCCTATCATGATTTTCAGGACATGAAAGAATTGGGAATAGCAGGATGGGCCAAAACGGGGCACATTAAAACATATTTTACTAATAAAACATTTTATGCTTTGATTCGACTAAAATGTTTATTGGGATTTGCAGAAGATTATCAAAAGCTAATTATTAATGTTAAACAGGAATTAATTTTACTTAGATCTTCCACTGATGTAAATTGTTTTACGTGTAATGATGAGAATGCACAAATTAAATTTAAACTAAATAAAATTGAATGGCGAGTGCCACATGTTGAACTAAATGATGAATTAAAATTGCAAATGATTGAGCAAGTGAAAAGTGATTCAAACATTTTAATACCTTTCCGAAAATGGGAATTACATGAACTGCCAGCATTAAAAAAATCTCGAGATGATATCTGGGCCGTAAAAACCTCAAGCGGGTTGGAAAAGCCACGGTATGTGATTCTCGCCTTTCAAACCAATAAAAGAGGTGTGGCTAACGCTGATGCGTCGACGTTTGATCATAGCAAAATTAAAAATATTAGAGTTTATCTCAATTCTGAATCTTTCCCATACGATAATCTACATTTAGATTTTGATCGAGATGATTACTTGACTGTCTATAACATGTACTGTAATTTTCAACGAAGCTATTACAATCAACCGAGTCGACCACTATTATCATTTATTGAATTTAAAAATTGTGCGATTTTTGTGTTTGATGTGTCAAAGCAAAATGAAAGTGTAAAATCATCAGCCGTTGACCTGCGCATTGAGATGGAGGCATCTGAAATATTTAAAGATAATACCCGCGCATACTGTCTCATTTTGAGTGATTCAATTGTCGAGTATACACCGATATCTGGAATCGTTAGAAAAATTATTTAAAAATGGCTCTAAAAGTTTTCATTGATTTGATTCCGGTGACATTTACTTATGTGTTGGAAGAGGATAATGATGATATAAATTGGATGCAAGAAGCTGCTGACCGATTACGATTCAAGAAGCGTATCCGAGTTGCCGAAAATTTACTGACACCTATTTTCCTGAAAAGGATTACATCCCCACCACCACCAAAGATATTATTAATTGATATTCAAGGATTCTGTACCCCTGACTTTACTCCGAAGGAGCTTGCTGCTACGTATGATGGGAAAAATATACTCGCATATGTATTTAAACCGTCAATGCAGTTTCGCGACCTCGACGCAGGTTCAAAGAAACAAGTTAAGTGGTTGGAGAAAAATTATCACGGAATCCCCTACGACAGTGGTGAAAACGATCTGAGCGAATTACCAAAGCTGTTTAAAAAACTGTCTGCAGATATTGTATATGTTAAAGGAAGTCAAAAATGCACTTACCTGAAAAAGTTTTATGATAATGTTATTGATTTAGAATTAGATGTGGATTGTCCTAATTTAAAAAAATCTTTCTATTGTTGTCAAGTGCACAAAAGTAGATTAAATATGTGTAGCATTATAAATGTTGAAAACTTATACAAGTATGTAAAGGGTAAAGAATAAAAACTGTTTTATTTTACAAGTGTCTTTTATTTAAAGTGTATGTTCATTACAGGAACCTTTATTATCCCCGCAAAAACACATAGAGCCCACATTAAAAATAATGTGAATGCTGTTGATAATATGATACATATACAATTCATTCTTAAAATAGACATAAATAAAATTAAATTAATCGGTAGATGGAGCTGCCACTATATCTTTATGTCCCCAGGCTAGAGTGTCGATTCTGTTTTCACAAATATACCGCTTATCATCAAATGGTGATAGAGCCAATTTATTTTGCGTGTTTGAATAAATTGTGTGTTTGATTGATCTAAAAAGGTTCTGTTTTTTAATGATTGTGACCGACTCGTTTAAACACTCTAAGAAATCTGAACCGCTTAAATCATTCGCCACAACATTTTTCTTAACACCTTTAGCCTTTTTAGACCATTTCCCCTCCACGTTATTCGCATACATTTTAGCTCTTAATCCGACAAACTCTTGCATAACCATTCCCCCATTCTCATCCTTCATCAGACCCAATACGGCCTTGTTTTGCAAAGGGATGCCATACTGATTATTAGAATCAAAATTACTAGTGTCGAATTTATTCAAGTCTTGTTTCATATCCTTATAAATGTCATCAGTCTCAAATTGTAGCGTTAAACTGTCCGTGTCCATGTAGCACAATCTCACCTTATCTCCATATTTAGGCTTTAAATAGCCATAATAAAATTCATACATTAATAATTTACTAAGATCTAAAACTAAGAACCCGACGTAAATCGGTTTATTATAAACAGCCCGCAAACGATCCAATTGGATCGCTACTAAGTTTTCGGTAAAAATTGAACAACAGTTGAAATTTAATTTTGCTATTAAACTTTCCGCGCCCCGACGTTTCCCGATATCCTCCCAATGATTCACCAATTTGACATTTACACGCTTATCCACGTTTTTCATCGTCTTGCCAAACACTGAATTATTCATCAATTTATAGAAATCGTTTTCGAAATCGTCTCGAGCGGCCTGCCTCATTGAAGTGTTTAAATCAATGTACCTCTTTAACCAGTCAGACTGCTTGAAAGATATTACGCGGTTAATTTGAATTAATTTTAATCCGTTTCTTAGTGCTTGTTTAAAATTGCGATAATGAATTATATATTTGGTTTTATTGTTTAAATTTGGAATAAGTTTAGTTTGCGTGAATTTTGAATTTGGTGGCACCATATTTTCTGCGAGAAAAGGTAGATCGTTGTGTAAATTGTGAACATTTTCTGGATACTCAATATCCACTTCTAAAATGTATCCTGTGGATGAATCATCGGGAACATTTAATACGTTTAAATTTTCAATTTCTGTCGCGCTTAACCATTTAAAGTCCGCATACGGTAATAATTGTGACATTGCCCACCCATACAAATTGTTTGCGTCCCAGTATGTGAGATATGTCGAGGGTTTCGTTTTGTCAAAGTCGAACATGTATTTGTTATTGGCTACTGCATGTCGCAAAGAACATTGACTTACCGCCTCTTATCCCTTTACGTATAAAATGATGCATGTCAATGTCTGTCAGTAATTCCAATTTAATGTCTGTCAGTTTCAGCATGGCATCCCACGACAATCCGGGGGCCGTATAATAATGAACCGGATCTAAATTATACGCCTTTAAACACACATCGCGGAAATTTTCAAAAATATCTACCAAAAGTAGCACGTCAGTCTTTAAATACAAGTCGAAATATTCGCTTAAATTTTGACAATTGAATTTTGACCACACGTTTTGCGCATGCTCGTAATCCGCATTGGTGATATCCATCTTTGTTAACGAATTATAAAATGAAGTTTTTGGTGGTAATTTCGATTCGGTTAATTTGGAAAAGGAATCCATATACTGATATGGAAAGACACCTTTCTTTGTGACTAAATTGAACTGTTGATCGTCTGGGAAATGTTTTTTAACAGTAGTTAGTTGATCCACTTTTAAATTTTTAGCTAATTTATCTAAACTCGAGGCCATAAATCTAAACGAATCCAAAAATCTTAATTTTAAATAAATATCGCGATCAATTCCTCGCTTATCTGTATATTTGTCAACTTTAATTGATTTAGAAAATTATATGTATTTCTCCTTGTTTTCGGGAATTACATCAATTTTATCATTATCTAAACCAAATTCTTTAATAAATAAATGGGAATCATAACCGCTTAAATTGTGAAAGAAAATCGGTAAAAATTTAGGAATTTTATAATTTAAATTACATTTGGAGTGGGTGGCTCCGACAAATTTCCCCGTTAAATGACAATGATCTGCCACCTTATCACAAGCGTTTAATAATTTTTCACAGATATGGCACTCTTTAGCTGTATCAAATAAGTACTGTTCACCCGGAGTTAATTTCGACATTGGAATAATGGGTTTTAAATAATTTTCATAAATCAGTTTAGCATCAGCGCTCAATTTTTCCATAAATACTCTGGGGCAGTCCAAACCAGTATATGTCACAAATTTATCTAAATTTGAACTATAAGAACATTTAATATAATACGCGAAGGAATACGGAGTATGAACATGTGTCGAATAAGTATAAGATTTGTTTGGATCCGGCTGGCATGTTTGAATCGGGATGAGAAGTGATTCAAAATCAGCATAAACAGTAAAAGGAACCCGAATTTTAGAACAATAATTATTAAATGATAAAATGTTTCCGGGTACCATATCGCCGTTTTTATTTTTTATTAAATCGGTGGTGGGCATGACTGTATACACTTTGTTGCAATCATGCTGGGAATGGTTATGCAGGGCGATTTCAGTGGAGAAAAACGTCAAACACCCATCACATAGATGCGTTTTTGATTTATGTGTAGATACTTGAGATGCTACTAATCTGGATATATCTTTTATCCAAGCATAGTGCCCCTTTGTACAATCCTCGATGTAAAGGAGGTTCACATGTCTCACGCGCTTTGATTTCGTAAAATAAATCGGCCCTACCACCTCGTGAACATGCTTATCAGAATCAAACTCTAGCCCGTAAACGTTAATTGAAATATTATTTAATAATTCGAATTTGGGGATTTCTTTAAGTTTTAATGGCAACTCCATACCTGTTAAATTGAGAATGGTGCTGTAGTGTGGGTACGAAGAAGTGCGATGGGGTGCGTTTCCATGATCGGTGGGGTGAAGAGCTGACACTACCGCCCAAGCGAAGCAGGCCTCATCTTTATTTTGTACATTGATACAGGCCTGTTTTTTCTTAATCGATGGGGGAAGATCCACATAAGAAGAGCCGCGGATGGGGGTGTATTTATTAATGTTCACCTCAAGGTGTGATACCTTAAGTAAGGCCCACCCGCTGTCCCGCTCCTACAATGAATAATAGCATTTAATATAAAAATTATGTGATTAAAAAAATTAAAAACTTACCTGGAACTCTTCGCTCTTTGTTTTCACCACATTGCACAATTTTGCGTACACCTCCACCAGGTCGTCAGTAGGGGTTACCACCACGAAGCGGGTGTTGAATGATTTTAATTCTGGAGCGTCTTCTCCTCCGGGCTTGATGTATAGTCCGAAGAGCTCCACATTCACTTTTGATGTTGTGTGCCTATGACGCTCCACCAGCTGAACAAACTTCTCCTCCTGCCGCTCAAGGAATGTTGGAATGTCTACGCAATCCTCTTCTGTGGTCAGGATGGCATAGCTTGCTATTCGCCCCCTGAAGGCTGTGTCAATCTTTTTGATGCCCTCACCCTCATCTGTGGCGATGATTTGTAGGTGCCGCTGGGTCCTAAGGTGTCCTGTGAGGAGTTGTGCGGTTGTGAACTCCTCCTGGCACGCATCACACCTCAACGTGGGTGGGGCCGGCTTTACCTTCTTCGTCGGGGGCTCCCTGGCTGGTGGAAGGTCGGCAACCCGCTTAACACCGTTTTGGGTGTGGTACTTTTTGACATGCTTTGTCAAATTATAGTTATGGGTAAAGGTTGATTTGCAGAACGTGCACGAAAACATGTTGATTGTTGTGCGTTGAAGGTTCAATTTAAAATGGTGAATAATATAGCTCTGAAATATTTATATCTTATCAACATACGTTACGTCATATCTACTCCCACCCTTATCAACCGCAAAACCGGCGACCGGAAACCGCAACGTCCGCAACCGGAAACCGGAAACCTGATACCGGAAACCTGACACCGGAAACCGCAACGTCCGCAACCGGAAACCTGATACCGGAAACCTGACACCGGAAACCTGACACCGGAAACCGCAACGTCCGCAACCGGAAACCTGATACCGGAAACCTGACACCGGAAACCGGAAACCTGAAACCGGTGACCTTGGGAATGCTGAAATTCCATAAGAATAGCATGGGAATGCTTCCTGTCCCCGTACCCGCTAATCCTATCTACTGATATGTATCTATAGATTGACCGATAGAATCGAAGGATTCTGAAATGTCTTTATCATCTACGCCACTAACAAATTTATGTTTATTTTCGAACGGGGGTACCTTATCTGATATAAACTTAAGTAACACGAAACGTCAATCTTCTACTTTTGCGGTATTGCTACGGAAGCCACGGATACTAAGTTCATAAATTAACTCATGTTTTAAAAGATAATCAGGATCCATGATCTTATTAAATTGAAGAAAAAATTAAATATATTTTGAAAATGTCTATGTTTAGGAATCTCCTACGTAATCAATATTAAATGATTTCGCCTAATATAATTTGTTACTCTAACTATTGAATCCAAAATTCAATCAAGGCAAAAAAATTCAGTAAACACTATTTTTTGTGTGTCAATTTTTCTGTTTCTCTAGTTTCTCCTTTAAATTCCGCCCCATGTTGGGCGCCAAAATTTTGTCACCGCTAACGGCAGCTCTTACTCAGTAGGCAGAGTCATGGTTAAAAAAAATAATAAATAAATATTCAAAATGGACAATAAGAAAACAAAACAAAAAATATTAATAGGGCGCCACTTGATTTATAAGGTAGATCTCAATAATGTACTTACCCCCCTCTAAAAAAAATCAAGAAAATATGGGGAGTTAAAAATTATGTTTGTAATAAAAAAGATCGAAATTAAATAATATATTTAAAAAAATATTTAATTCAACTAACAATAAAAAAATAAATAACTAATGCTTATTAAAAATACAAATAATACTACTACTTTCAGAATATAGAAAATATTGACCACAAACCATCGGTAATTTTTAACAAATCAAACAAATCAAACCGCATGAACTTAAAATATATTAACCACACAAAAAATTGTTGAGAAAATGACAATCATTGATAAAATGCAAGAAAAATTAATAACCATCAAATTAAATTAAATTAAACTAAATTAAATTATAGAATTTGACTTTAAAAAAATAATAACGATTCTTTCTTTTATTCACACACGGTGATTAACATAAATTAAAAATAAAATAATACTGCATATATTTGCCTTAACAGACAAATCTTAAAATTTTGTTATGGTAATTATTTATTTTTATTTAGTAAAAAATTTTCCTTTTTATCTTGGCGTGTCTGACAAATTATTTAGGTCTATCTTTTAATTACTTTTTTACCAAAATTTAAATAATATTCCTTTTTACACTATAGCAAAATAAACTTATCTTGATTTCGGAGTGATTCCTCCTCCCGCCACGTCTCCTACAATAACCGCTCTCGATTCCAACTCCCACCCACCGGAACCATTAGCTAATTCCTCAAGATAACGAACCGAAGAAATAATAGTACCCTCGCTCGGAAAAACATCTACGAATCCACAAATACTCAGCTGGATTCCAAATATAATCGGCATGGAATTAATTATTATTATAACTCAAAATAACAGTCCAAAATGACAAAAATATATAATTACCTGTAGATAAAAATCCGCCTCCAATGATTTAATTATTAATTTATATATTATTTAAGAGATCACACAGTTCTCTTGGAATTTGTAAATTTTCAACACCGCACACAGCACGTGTCTTTCTAATCATTTTTTTTTAATCGACCTCTATTTGAATTAATTAAATTATTGATAGTATCGATCTATTGACAACAAATAACAAAATTAACAAAACAACCGCCAATGAAATATTTGAGTTGCCTATATTAAATTGGTTTTGAATTTAATTACCATTATCTTTCAATTTTCTCCTTACTATTATATTATATATTTTACGTTTTAATTGAAAATTAAAGAGTAGCAAAACGTGCACGTTACACCTTCTACTCCTATAATCTTCCACATTTCAGCCCTTAAACCGTTCAGTCCTGGTGGTTTCCGTCTCTTCAACTGCTCGAGGGCTCTCTCCACCTCTTCTTTCGTGAAGTCTGCCACCTCTCCCATATCTCCTCTTCTTCCCACTCCTTTTGGCTTGCCGCTCTCTTCTTTGCACTTTGCTGTCCAATTTTCCAGGTATACCTCTACCTGCCTATTTCCTGTATCGTCCTTCAGGATCCTCCACATTTGTGCTTCATTTCTACAACTTCTTAATTCCTCCGCCCTGTTCTCCACGTCCTTCTTCTTTTTCTTCTCGCACACCCTCTCACACCGTTTGTTTTGCTTCCCATAGCCTTGTCTCCTCCCTGCTATCTTTTCTGTACTCATTTCTCGTGCCCCTCAGCTCCGCCTTCGCTCTTCTACACTCTTTCCTCCCTCCCCCTTCCCCTTCCTCCTACTACCACACCTCACTATAGTCCCCTCCTTATCCCTCTCATTCTTTTCATCGCAATTTCCCCACTCTCCAGCCTCTCCTATTCGCTTTCTTCTTCTCCCTCTCCTTGCCCCAATCCTTAATTCTACCTTTAGCGGCCAATGGTCTGAGCCCCTCACATCCTCCAGCACCATCCTCTTCACATCTCCCCTATCACACTCTTTCGCTACTATGTAATCAATCACCGATCTTCCCTTCGGTTTTACATATGTTATCCTTGCGTCCCAATCCCCTTCCGTACATGCGGTTTGTATCTCCCATCCTTCTTCCATCGACCACTTTTGCAATCTCCTACCCTCCATGATTATATATTTAGCCTACGACTTTCTCTTGATTTCTTCCCCCTCCTCGCTTATCCCTCCCCCTAATTCCCCAAACCTCGCATTGAACAAGGACCCTATTTTTGGAGGGTTCACATAAGAGTTGAACACGCCTGCTCGTTTATATGATATCGTCTTCCGGTTTCATTAAATTTTACCCTATCAAACAAAATAGTTCTCCTATCTCGTTGGTCTGCAACAAGATAGCTGATATTTCTAACTGCGATGCATCCGCCTGTATAACGAACGTCTAGGAGGGGTCTGTGAAGCTGAAGTGGTTCCTGAACTCGTTGTTTAAGGGCTTCAGTTACATACATTGCAGCCTTTGTCCTCTTGAACTGACAGGTCGTTGCAGTTAGGTCGTTCATGGGCGTGAAACACTTTTATTGGCATAAAAAAATCAAAACATAAATTACATTTCACATCCTTTTCTTTTTCTTTTCCTTCTTTCGTTTTTTTTTTCTTCCCCGAAATGGGGGAAAATGGAGGAATAAAACGCCAGGTTAAGCCTTCAACAGCAAATGTGTCTATTAACTTATGTTTTTGATCATGATTCTTAATAAGTTTAGATATTTAGATAATTTCCTCAGTTCACTATTAGTGCCAATAAAATTTGACCTATTGTCTGAATGATATAAGCGATTCTTCCTCGACGAGCGATAAATCGGCGAATGCCTCGATAAATGAACGGCTCTGGTTACAAAACATTTAAATAAGGCTGCGTACACCTTACGAGGTTTAGGGTTTCTACTTCCCTCCTTAATCAAAAACGGCCCCCAATGATCAATATAAGTGGTACAAAAAGGCTTTGCAATATTTTCGCATGCGGCAGGTAAATCCCCTATGAGTGAATATTCTTTCGCAAGGTTTGCCCTAAACCAAGTAATGTAATTTTGTATTACGCCTTTAGTAGTATTTTTAGCCAAAAATTCATTCTGACTGCGGCTAGTGTCGCATTGACGCCAGTGTGTAGGTTTTTAATGTGCTTATTCCGAATTATGAGTTTCGTAAAATGATGCGATGTTGGTAATATTATTGGATGTTTTTGTTAGCATGTGATTTTTGCGTACTTTATTCTACCTCCAACCCCAATTGCTTCATTTTTATGATCAAAAAAGGCGCAAGCATTTAATACGATTATTAATTTGTTGCCCGTTCTAAGTTTGTAATAATAATTTACGAATTGCTCTGTTTTGACTGATCGTACTAAAAACACAGTGACTTCTTTAATTGTCTTACGTATGCCTCCACGTGCGTTAGTTTTGACAGGCTCGAATATTTTTTAATTAAAGTTATTAATTGTTGCATTATTCACATATTGCGCTCATATCCAGGATAAAACAGTGGTCGAATCGCACTAATAGGTTTTAGTATAGTTAGTTTCCGTAATTGAAAGGGATTTGGCAATAGTTTCAATTAATCGCGACAGTACTAATGATTCATATAATTCTAATCGTGAAATGGACTGACTTTTCACTGAGGCTACCCGTGATTTAGCCGCGATCAAACTAACATGCCATTCATTTTTACTTTCCCTATATACTGTATACTATGGTGTCCCGTTAATGCGGGGAAATGGCTGGACCGTAGATTTCTGGGGTCAAAATATGATGATTTAACACAACTTATCTATATCCAAAAATTTACGGTTAAGCCGGAATTTGTCTTCAAAGTTTCAAAAAATTGTATTTCTTTTGTTTATAACAGTTGAACGCTTTATTCGATTTTAATGAAATTAATTATTAATAACTACCTTAGTATAATACATGATTTAAGTTATTATGGACATTCGTGATTAACAGGAAATATAGAAAGCAGTAGTACCACCACTTGAAAACTAAAATATTTTTTTATTGATGCATCCAATAAAAACTAAAAAAATACTGCTTGAAGGAGAATTTGATTTTAAAATTTTTTGTCTCTTAATAATATTTTATATTTTGTACGGTTTTCGCACAAAAAAATAAAATATATTTTTTTTATCTAGTAAAAACAAAATCTAGTTTTCCATCAAATAGAAAATATATGTTTTTCATGGCAGTCTTTGCTTAAAAAATATAAGTTAAGTAAAATAATAATTACTGAGTGTCTTTAAATCATTTATTGTTAACTTTATTATAGTTCTTAAATATTCATATTTGCAGCAAACAGATTTCTGCTTGTATTAATATTTTGCGAAGGCAATTGATCAGAAAATGTTAGATGTTGTTTTGATTTATTGTATCAATTAATAGTAGTAACATATATTTATTGATAAATTTTGTACATATTTACATTGGAATAATGAATAATGAATGAGGTGTTAATGTATTAATTTGTCAAAAGGCTATCGACCAGAGGTCTTTCTGCCTTGTGTTGTCCAGTCATATGGCGTCAGTCGTTAATGCGTAAAAGGATGAAATGATAAAATGAAATCGAATATGGTTGAATCGGGATTTTTAAATTTAGAGTTAATATTAGGGTTTCTGGGAAGACAATATTGGGATAAGATATGGAAGTTGAAAGGATTTTTGGAGATTTTTTCTGATAGGAATCGAAGGCGTTCTAGGATAGGGATAACTAAAGTGGTATCATAGAGGAGCTGATTAGATGGATTATGTAAAGGATTAAGAGGATTTCGGAGTTTGGTTAGGGTACGGAGGGATGCTCGCTCGCTAACTTCAATATTACGGGATGTTGGATTGTTGGGATTGGTATAGAGGGCACAACCATAGTCAAGAAGTGGACGGCAGATCATTTTGTATATTTTAACAGCTGTTTTTTGTTAATACCACTGTTTTTATGTTAAACTTCTAAAGCATTTTGCTCTAGAAGTAATTTTACCTTTCATTATGGCTGTATGTTTTTTAAAATTGATTTTTTGATCTATGGTTATGGTACTTAACGGAAGCTGTGGGAGGGATCATGGTTTGAGAAATATGGACTTTGTAAGGTGAGTTATTGGTGCGATGGTAAGGAATTAGGAGCTGGGATTGGTGGGGATTGATTTTAATGCGCCATTTTGCAAACCACCTTTTGAAGGGAGTAAATAAGCTCTTGGAGGAATTGAAGGGCTTTTGGTAGTGTGGGAGCATGTGTCATTAGGGCAGTGTCGTCTGCAAATTGCAGGAGGTATTTGTTTGGATTAAAGTAGAGAGGATCAGGGTTGTAGACGTCATCACAAAACATGTTATATAACAGAGGTGATAGGGGAGAACCTTGAGGGAGTCCTTGTTCAGGAATAAAGGAAGAGGAGAAAGAATTGTGGATTTTGACTTTTAAGGATCTATTGGAGAGGAATTGTTTAATAATGAAAATGATATGAGGAGGGATATTTAGGAGGCGGCACTTGTATAATAGGCCTTGATGCCAGACAGAGTCAAAAGCTTTCTGGACATCTAAAAATAGAGCTGCCGAAGCTCTGCCTTCGAGGTGGGATTTTTGGATATTTGAGACAAGGATAGTGAGTGGAAGGGAAGTTGATCGTCGGAGAAGAAGACCAAATTGGTATTTTGGGATGTGGTTGGAAATAAGAGAAAGGATTTTGTTTTTGAGGAGGGATTCATAGATTTTTCCAATAACAGGGAGGAGTGTGATGGGACGATAGCTGGATAATAAGGAAGAGGGTTGGTCGCGTTTAGGGATACAGATTACTACTCCTATTTTCCACACTTCTGGGAAGTATTGTTTTTTTAAAGAAAGTTGATATTAGTGAGGATGTGATCGTGGATGTGGAATGGAAGGGATTTTAGTATATGTCTATGTATATGGTCGTGTCCAGTCGCTGTATTTTTTCCTTTCTTTAGAACGTCAAAGTATTCGTCATGAGTAAAAATGTCAGTCGGTTCTGAACAGTCATTTTTTCAAAATATTTAATGTACCAGTCGTTTACTTTATTAAAATGTGTGCGGTCAAAGTTTGGGTCTAGTGTCATTGAATAGGTCGTGTTAAAATTGTCCGCAAATTTTTGAGCAATTAAGTCGGGGTCTGTAATGGTTTTGTTAGTTGACGGGTCAAAGATGTTCTGTAAATTGTCTGTCTTTTTGTATTTGACGAGTTTGTTTATCTCAGACCAAAAAGTATTTTCCTTTAAGTCGTTAATTTTGCTGCAAGTATTAATCTAAACGTCCGTCTTGTATTCAGTTATAAGTCTTTTAATGTCTTTGTTAAGGTTATTAAATTTTTGTCTAAGTTCATTTGTGTCCGTCTGTTGTATGTCTCTGTATAATTGTCTTTTAAATTTAATAAGTCGGAGGATGTATTTTGGGAGGGGGTATTTATAAAATTGTTTTGATATTTGGGGTGTGTTTAGTTTAATGGAAGAGGAGAGGATTTCATTAAAGTGAGTGATAGAGTTGGGGTTAATAATAGGTATTGAATTGACGAGGCTGATACTTGGTGAAATTTCATTATATATATAAGGTAAATAAAACACTTGTTTTGTAATTTCACTACTTTTAATGTCCGACATTAAAAGTAGTGAAATTACAAAACAAGTGTTTTATTTACCTTATATATGTTAATAATAGGATTGGCGGTAATGTATTGTGATACTTCTGAATTAACTTTATCGATGTTGCATTTTTTAAAATTGTAAAATAGTTTAGGGATTTGTTGGGGAGGATCTAGAGGGATTTTTATTTGGAAACTAATGGCGAAGTGGTCGGAACACAAGTCAGAAACTAGAGTGACGGACTGTATAAGGTTACGGATATTTTGGGTGCAAAGTAGTACATCAGGGGTGGTGGCTTGGGAGTCGTTCATTATAAAGGTAGGAGGGGTGGGAATGCGGATGAAGTTTGAGTTGAAAAGGAATGATGACATATGACGGGATTTTGATTTATTCATATTGAAATCACCAACAATGATTGCGTTGTCGAATAAGGAAGCTTTTATAAATATTGAGTCATCAATTGAGGAATGAGGATGTATATAATTTTTGGGGGATTAGCTTTACCGAGTTTATTAGAAGGATGAGCTGCCGCTATTGACCCCCCTCTGACGTTATGATTATGAATGGTAGCTGGGATTTGCAAAAACATTAATGATTGAGTGGGCTGTGCGAACGCCTTCGATGGGGGCAGTGGGAATAATGTGTGGAGCAGATTGATCCAACACGACCACAAACATTCGGTTGCCTGAAAATGATGCATGTGTGTCTATATTGTATAAGGTAATGAAACGATCACGAAGTTTTTTTAAAAGTGTCTGTCTGTCTGTATTAGTAGGGTTATTTATCTCCGATATATAAGTGTCCAGAATATTATCATGAAGTGTAAATGATTTGAGTATGCGTGATTTCTTTACTTGTTCGTCGTCAATGTCTGATGATTTTTTATTTGTGAGGTGAATCTTGACATTTGGGATTCCTTCAATGGGCTGGAGGGGGCGATTGTGGCACTTGGTGGACCAGGCGCCGTGATCATCTTTGCCACAGGAACTGCATTTAGCCGGGGGTTGCGTCGGGCAGGCGGAGGTGAAATGTTCACCAGTACATTTATCGCAGCAAATTTTATTTTTGCAGTCGGCTGTTGTGTGGTCGAATTTTGAGCATTTTGAGCAGGGTGCGGGCAGAGGTTGTGGTGCCATACTCTCTTCAACCGGGTATACTTTGCACATATATTTGAACTGTCGTTGAAGTAGTTTAGTATATGCATTATGAGAAGCAGTTATTATTCGAACCATTCTGGTTTTTAGTGCGGTTGCTTTAAAAATGATTCTACGGCAGAACCTATGCTCGATGCCAGCCGAATTCAAATGCGCGCTGATAGCCGCGTCTTCTATCTCGGGCTCGGATGACGCACGAGTACGACGGCGCTGCGGGATTTCGCTCACGAGGCGCGCGAAACAACGTATGTTTTTACCTTGGAGGATTTTCAGGTTATTTTCACACGTGGCTTTATTGCGGTTTGATTTAACTATGAAACCCACTTTAGTTTTAATAATTATGGCCTCTTTATCGTTAATATTGTTAACCCATAATTGTACCATTTGTAGTCTAGTGTATTCGGTGACGGTAATGAAGTTGTATGTGTTGTTATATTGTTGTGTGTGTGGTGTAAGTATTGTTGTAGATGTTGTAATTGGTGTTGTGTTTGATGATGTTGAGGGATTGGGAATGTTTAGCGTGGTGTTACTTGCCGTTAATGAGTGCTGGTGTCCATGTCGAAGCTGCTGTCTGTATCGCCTCCAGGCGAGGTTTGTCGCTTTTTTGATTCTTGTTCATTATCACTCTTTTTGGGCCGGCCTCTCTTCCGCTTGTCACTTTTCTTCGACTTTATCTTAGTCACTGTTGTAGTAGGGTGAACCATAGTAATAAATTAATAATTAACCGATTACTAAAACGCTAATCTGCAAAGCACGTGTGCACAGCTAGACAGTTGGGTCGCGAGTGTATCAATTAATATTATTTAATTTTTATTGAATTGAGTAAGTTGATTTACTTATTAATAGGTGCAAATGAGCATACTATATTCATATTTTATTTTTTTGTGCAAAAACCGTAAAAGAAAATTAAAATTAATTGGTCTTTCAAAAAATAATTTTTAAGCTTTTATTAGATGCACCAATAAAAAAATATTTTAGTTTTTAAGTGGTGGTACTACTGTTTTTTTATACTTCCTGTCAATCACTTATGACCATAATAACTGAAATGATGTATTATACTATGGTAGTTATTAATAATCAATTTTATTCAAATCGAATAAAGCGTTCAATTGTTACAAACAAAAGAAATAAAAAAATTTAAAACTTTGAAGACAAATTCCGGCTTAACCGTAAATTTTTGGATATAGATAAGTTGTGTTTAATCAACATATTTTGACCCGAAGAATATATGGTCCAGCCATTTCCCCACATTAACGGGACACCCTGTATATAGGGGAAGTATTGTTTAAGTAAACATTTTTAAATATTTTACGGAAATATCCGTTTTGAAGTCCCCTGAGTCTATTCCACCGATTTCTGAAAAAAATTGTGTCTGTGTGAGTGTGTCTGTCTGTCTGTCTATCGGTGGGCGCTGTATCTCAAAAAACGAATGATCTGTTTGAGATGAAACTATAAACTTAATGTCGTTAAAAACTGTAGCTCGAAGGCTTTTGGTGAACATTCATAAAACGAAAGTGAATGTTTACTCGAGGCGTTTTTTGTTTTTTCCCAAAATTTCTTTAAATATGGAAAGTACTGAAAATTTTTTTAAACAAAAGTTGAAGTGATTGAGAACCTGCAGAACTATAAAAGTTACATGAAATTTATATAACGAATAATTGTAAAGCATTTAAAAGTGAACAAATCAATTCAATCAAAATTTGCCAATTTTAATTTTCCTCAAAAACTCGATAAAGTCTAACGCAGGCGCTATTAAGCCTTTGCATTATTGAGACACTTTTTAGAACAATTTTTTTGGTGTAAACAGAAAATTCCGATTCGCATTTGTTTCCAGGTTATTAGCTGTATATTTTGTTTTTCTTATGGCGGCCATATTGGATTTTCGGTTTATTAGATAGTGCTTAAAATGTGCTTTTTAGCGATATAAACTAACTAAACGATAACAAAATTATAGTCTAAGTACTTATGGTCTTATAAAATGTGTTTTTAGAAGCACCAGAAAACAAAACAATAAAAATCGCCCGGCGTGGAAAATCTTAAATTCAAATCGACTACAAACCAAAACAAAAGGTTTTTTATAAAGTTTCTTTATAAATATAACGGACAACTTAATAAAAAATAACGGCGCACCCTTACATGATGTTGTAAACCAAAACATGTATTTAAATTCAAAGAAACTACCTACATTAAAGTATTAGATACAATGAGTAATATCAAAAATACCCATACCGCTGATATATATGGAATCACAGTAGAAATGATTAAAGGTGTGAAATACCTGCTAGCCTCACCATTAACGAGACTTATAAATGAAATTATAAAATCCGGAATATACTTTAAAGCTTTAAAAAAGGCAAAAGTTATCCCTATCTATAAAAAAGGTGACAAAAATGATATAAACAACTATTGACATATATCTTTATTGAAATTATATTGAAAGACCAAATAATAGAACATTTTCGGTCTGGTATGAGTACAACTGAAGCCTTAGCATCAATAATAGACACAATTACAAAATGTTATGAGTAAACAATTTTGTGTAGGCTCATTTATTGACCTCACAAAAGCCTTTGACTGTGTGTCAGACAAAATTCTAATAACGAAACTAAAACAGTATGGCTTCGATGAACACAGTTTAAATCTAATGTGCTCATACTTAAAAGAAAGGCAACAAATTGTCAGTATTAAGGAGAATAAGTCAGATATACTTAACGAACAATGAATAAAACGCTTACTATGTTTTTAACCACTATAATTTATTATAATATATAAATATATTACAATTTGTACGACTTAAGTTTCGACTTTTGACGGTCATTATCATTGTTCATTATGAATTACCACATAGTAACGGTCGCAACCATCATTATGATCAGATATACTTACTTTAAAATCAGGTGTTCCGCAAGGCTCTGTGTTGGGTCCAATACTTTTTATCATTTTTATAAATGATTTACCCCAATATGTCCAATCTTCAAAAACACTTTTGTTTGCTGATGATACGACAATATTAAATTGCCACTCAGAAGTCGATATAGCTAATAATAAGAACGATGAATCAATGGCCTGCGTATCAACATGGTGTTCAGATAACAGATGCGTCTTAAACGAATCGAAAACAAAAAGAACATTTTTACTCTCAGAACACATAATACAGAAACTGACAACAGCGCAAGTTTTCTTGGAGTTCAAATTGATTCATACTTAAAATGGAACGAACACGGAGAAAGGCTAGCAAAAACGCATTCCAAGAATATATTCTGCTTGCGTGGAATGTCAAAAAGAGTTGGACATACTCAACTTTTAACAGCATACCATGCACTATTTGAGTGACGATTACGGTACGGTGTCATTGTGTGGGGACATTCATGCTCTAGGCATCGAATTTTTGGGTTGCAGCGACAAGTGATAAGAATTATTGCAGGCTTGTCTTCTACAAGTGACTGCAGAGAGTCCTTCTCAAATAATACTATCCTTACATTTCCAGCTATTTATATCTTCGAGTGCCTGGTGCATGTAAGATCTCACATAAATAATTATGAAACAAATGAACATCAACATTTGACAATTTCAAAGGGCGAACTATCCTTCAAACAACATGGATTAGAAAGAACGAGGAATGGTCCGAATTACTACGGAGTCAAATTTTTGAACAAATTATCTGTAGATACTCGGTGCCTAGAAATTCATCTATTTAAAAAGAAAATTAAGAAATACTTAATAAAAAAAGCGCCATACTTTATAAGTGAATTTCTGCAATATACTGATGTAGTTTAGTAGTCACGGTCCGAATGTGGGGTATATAAATAAATACATTTTTTATTCTTAAATTATTGTGTAATTAATCTTCATTAACTTTTTAAAAATTTTAAATTACATTATTTTCACTTAAAATATTAAACTGTCTTGTATCAATTTCTATAGCTTAATCATTTTTATTTTTTTTTAAATACTTCTTAAATCTAATATTAGTTGTGTAAGCTGTTTTATGTATATATTTATCTATTTATTGTAACAGTGTATGTATTATAGTATTTATTTATTTTAATAATATTTTTATGTATTATTTTACTTTTCTACGTAGTATCGTCTTTAGTTATGTTTTTAATCAATTTTTATTTATCTATGTAGATTTTAAGTTTTTAAGTTTTTAATTTCTCTTTGTGTTCTGTATTATTTTATTTCGATAATAATTTCATTTAAAAATAGTTTATTATTTAATTGTTTCAAGTATTTATTTATATATTTAAGTATATCTCGTACGTCAGACGTTATATGTATATCGATACATCTCATTCTCGAAATAAAGTGGATACTGCTATTAATAAAATGTATGTATAAGGTAAAGTAGAACACTTGTTTTGTTCCATAATTTTATTATCAGTTGCCTGACACGTGTTTCGATCGGTTAGGATCATTTTCAAAGTTAAACTAATTTAAAATAATGAAATGTTACAATATATATACAGGTAAGGCATGTTAATGGGGTGAAATTACGGCACTAATGATGTTGTCGGTGTTAATGATCTCGTGCTGGTTATTCAATAAGTAATCTCCGTTGGTAATGGCCCGTTTAATCTCTAATCCCTCTAATAATGTCAGCTTACGACTTTTTCTGCAAATATGTATTAGAGGGATAAGTAGATACAGGGTTTAAATTAACTTATCTCTGCAGTGCTTATTATACTTTGACAGGTTATCGTTTTGTTTTATTGTTTCACACTGATGTTTAATTCCATGGCTTACTAATTTTATTGACCAGCCTGTATTTTTGTTAATAATGAAATTAAATGTCAGGATCGTTTCTATATTTTACTTTATTGCTTAGAATGTTGTTTCACTTTCATTTGTCATTGGTGTTTAATTACATAGCCTACTAATTTCATATTAAAGATTAATTTACATTTTTATCGATATTTTGCTTGTAACTAAAAATGAGGCATGTTATACATCGTTGAAACTTACTTTTTAGGCAATATCTAATAGACCGAACCAATATGGCCACCATAAGAAAAATAATAGATAATATCCTGGAAACAAATGCAAATCGGGGGTTTCTCTTTACACAAAAAAAATTGTCTTAAAAGAGTCATAAATTTGAAAAAAAGTAAGGTCATAAAATTAAAAAAAGTTAAGGTAAATTTGAAATGGGATTTGTTATAAGCACTGATTTCTGCAAAGCATTCTTCATTTAACCATTGCTCTTCTATCTCTTCTAATAACAGAGATACCAGTGGTGAGCATCGAAATTCGGACACCGTGTATATATAGAGGTATTGTTTTCGTGAAAAATTTTTGAAATTTAATTTTAATAGAAATATCCGTTTTTAGGTCTCCTGAGTCCATTCGACTGATTTATAGGAAAAACATATGTCTGGTGTGTGGCTGTTTGCGTGGCTGTGTTTCTGTGTGGACGCTGTATCTCAAAAACGAATAATCCTATTGAGATAAAATTTTAAACTTAAGGTTTTATCGTTAAAAACTTTAACTGAGAAGCTTTTGGTGAAAATTCATAAACTGGAAGTAGATCTAGCCGTTTTTTTTTGTTTTTAGTCCACATTTTTATAAATATGAAAAATATTACATCATTTAAAAAATTGAAAATTAATAATTTTGACATTTTTTTCCCTATTACTCTGTAGGAGTTACATGAATTGAAAAACAAGTAATTGTAAAGAATCCAAAATTGAGCAAATTGTTAAGAATTACCTTTTTGCGTAAACCTAAAAAATATAAAGTACTATGATAACCACATCACCATTTTTTACTTTAAAACAATCACAAACGCATGCACCGTACGCCCGTTGGCTCGCATCGCAGAAGCCCTGCAAATCCCAGTTCAACGTGCAATCAAAATATCTGCTAATTTTTAATTGATTCATCAAAGGTAAATCTCGGCGAAATAACTTCCAAATAGAATGAATACTAACAGGATCACTTTCGTCCCAAGTTACCTTAACTTTCCAAATATCTTTCAATATTAATTTTCAAATAACTGTACAATTTCTGATAAAATATTCATTGTTGAGTGTCGTAATAAGGTTATTATTTATGGGTGAGAGAAAAAAGTACTTCCTTATTAAATGTATATATATTTGCAACCGGTTTAGGCCTTAGGCCATCATCAGGCAAAACTATGAATAAAATTAACAAATTAGTGCATTCTTATACATCGTGACGTTTAAACTTAAAAAAAAATATAATAACAAATTAGTGTATTCTAATAATTAAAGATGTTTGAACTTAAAATTAAAAATTATAAATTATAAATTAATTACAATAGTATACATAAAAATTTATAAATAAGGTTATAATTTAAACTAAAGAATACTTACTTGTCCGTTTAATAAAATGTGAGATTTTTGAAAATTTTGTTTGTATTCTTAGAATTTATTAAGTTTGTATATAGTATTAATAATCTATATAACATAAATTATTTAAGTTTCGTAGAGCACGTGCGTAACTATGTAGCATTGAGGTTATAGTGTAATTCTGTCACATGGGTTGCATATCTTTTAAACCTTTAAATAAAGGTTCGGTATCTAAATTTACTTTATCGTTGAGAGACAATATGCTGTTATCTAGGAGAGATTTCTCTATTTCACAGTTCTCTAGAAGTAGTAATTTATATGGTTTGTTGGCATGGTGAAGTAGTTTAATATTTTCAGGATTGTTTAGGTGGTGATTGTTAAAATGTAGATGTCTACCAAAATTTGATGTTACAACATTTCTTTTATGTTCTTTTATTCGTTTATTTAAATTTCTGCCTGTCTCGCCTACATAATCGGCATTACAATCATTACAGGTCAGCTTGTATACTCCATTTTTTTGTAAAATGTTTCTATTCTCTTTGTGTGTTGGCAGGTAGTTAAACAAGGTTTCGGTTTAAATGTAGTTGTAATGTTATATTTATGTAGGGTTCTAGTTATATTATAGCTGATTTTTCCATAATATGTTTTTTTGCGGTAAATTTTGTTTTTGTTATTTGGTTCGTGATGTATGTTTATTAGAGTTGTTTCTTTCTGTTGTTTATATTTTAATACTATTTTGTTAATTAACTTTTCTGGGAAATTATGACTTTGTGCTAATTGCATTATAGTTTTCACCTCATTTTGATTGTTTGTTTCATCGATAGGTATTTTGTTTAGTCTATATGCCAGGCTGTGAAAAGCTGAGAGTTTATGTTTAAAATAATGATTTGAGTTGTAGGGTATTATGGTGGAGCTGTGAGTAGGTTTACGAAATATTTTGAACTTAATTTTGTTTTCATTTCTATGTAGTGTGAGGTCTAAATAGTTGAGTTCTTGATTATTTTCAATCTCGGATGTGAAATGTATCTTTTGGTGTAAGTTGCTAATGTACTGTTTTAATTCTTCTAGGTTATTTTGTGATCTATCCCATATGTATATTATGTCATCCACATATCTTTTACATAATTTGATGTGTTGTTTGTATGGATTTGATGGATTCATTATATTATTATCTATGATTTTACCTATGAAGTAGTCTGCCATGAATCCTGAGAGGGGAGAACCCATTGGTAGACCATCTTTCATTTGATATATTTTATCATAAAATTGACAAAAGGTTTGTTGTGTTATGTATGTTATAAGGTTTATAATGTGTTCTGTTTCAGTGTTGTTAATTTGTTTGGATAAGTCTGCTTTTAGTAGTTCAATTGTTTCTGTAGTTGGTATGTTAGTGTAAAGGTTAAAGATGTCGAAGGATATAAGTGTTGTGGTGTTTGTAATGTCTATTTTGTTTATTTCTTCAATTAATTCGTATGAATTATAAATTGTGTGCTTGGGTTTCAGTTCTTTAAATGTTTTAATAATTTTTAGTGTGTTTTTTGCTAATGTTTCAATAGGGGTATTTTTAATATTTGTTATAGGTCTTATTGAATCATTTTTCTTATGTTTTTTTATGTATCCATTTAAAGTGGGTAATTGTGGGATCATTGGTATACATGGTTTGTAATTTGAGATATATTTGTGTATTATATTATATTTTTTTAATGGATTACTATTATTGCTGATTTCTGTGTAATTGTTTTCTTTTAAAAAATCATTAACTTTATTTATATATTGTTCCCTATATATTAAGACAAGTCCTGCATGTTTGTCTCCTTTAACTGCAATACTATTATTAGTTTTCATTTTATTGTGTATGCTGTTATTTGTATCTACTTCTTTTTTATATATTATTTGATTGTGTTTGTTTATTTTGTTATTTTGAATTCCTTCATGTTAGTTTAAAATAATAACTATTTCATCTGTGATGGTTTTAACGTCTTTATGTTTGTGTATTGCGTTTTGTATGTCTATACTGGTCATGTGTAGGTTAATTTTGTTGGAAGGGGGTGAATATTTAAATCCTTTGTTTAGGGTTAATATCTCATCATGTGTAAATTGAATGTCTGTGAGGTTAGTGAAATTGTAATGAAATTTATGTGCATTTTGTATTTTTGTTGTATTGTTTTGTTCTGTGCTTATTTTAAGATTTAAATTAACTTCAAAATATTTCGTAAACCTACTCACAGCTCCACCATAATGCCCTACAACTCAAATCATTATTTTAAACATAAACTCTCAGTTTTTTACAGCCTGGCATATAGACTAAACAAAATACCTTTAGATGAAACAAACTATCAAATTGAGGTGAAAATTATAATGCAATTAGCACAAAGTCATAACTTCCCAGAAAAACTCTTTAACAAAATATTATTAAAATATAAACAAAATAACGAAACAACTCTAATAAACATATATCACGAACCAAATAACAAAAACAAAATTTGCCGCAAAATACGATATAATGGAAAAATCAGCTATAATATAGCTTGAACCCTACATAAATATAACATCACAACTGCATTTAAAACACAAAAAACCTTGTTTAACTACCTGCCAACACACAAAGAGAATAGAAACATTTTACAAAAAAATGGAGTGTACAAGCTGACCTGTGATGATTGTAATGCCGTTTATATAGGAGAGACAGGCAGAAATTTAAATGAACGAATAAAAGAACATAAAAGAAATGCTGTAACATCAAATTTTGGTAGACATCTACATTTTAACAACCACCACCTAAACAGTCCTGAAAATATTAAACTATTTCACCATGCCAACAAATCATATAAATTACTACTCCTAGAGAACTATGAAATAGAGAAATCTCTCCTAGATAACAGCATATTGTCTCTCAACGATAAAGTAAATTTAGATACCGAACCTCTATTTAAACGTTTAAAAGATATGCAACCCATGTGACAGAATTACACTATAACCTCAATGCTACATAGATACGCACGTGCTGTACAGATTATTAATAATATATACAAACTTAATAAATTCTAAGAATACAAACAACATTTTCAAAAATCTCACATTTTATTTAACGGACAAGTAAGCATTCTTTAGTTTTACATTATAATCTTATTTTTAAACATTAATTTTAATTATTTTGTTCATAATTATTTCAATGGAATCTTTTCCTGAATATAACTTTGTTTCTTGTTATGGACGGAATATTAATTTTTAATCTAACAAACAGCTCACTGCAGTTTATCAACCCATTAACGATTTTGTATAAAACGCATAAATCAGCGTACCTATATTTGTCGCAAAGAAACTCTAACTTGAGTGTCGATATCATATTACTTCGAATACAATTTACTCTACTTCCTCTCCCCTTCTAAGCAATATATACAACAGGAGCTTGTTTTGCACACATTCTAACAGATGTGAGATTGGTATATACCGGTGAATACAAGAGGCTCGCCCCAATTGAGATAGTACCAAAGAAATTAAAAAGTTTTTGTACGGAATTCTAGAAACCTTTCGCAAAGCAAATCCCAGTGTTTGCACCAAACCACCTTGCCATGTCGCCCTACCACTCCGCGAAGTCAAGCGTCAGGTATTACTTCACGGGGGGTAGACGGGCAGTCAGCGTCCTTCACAGTCAGTATGAGTTTGTGTGTGGTGTGTGAGTGTATGTGCATGTATATTTACACAAATGTGCGTGTGTGTGCAGTGTACGGTTCGGGTACGTGTGGTTTTGCACGTCAGCTACCCCTGGGGGAACACCGTCTGAACCTGGATTTGCAAGGGTTGGCAGCTATAAACTTGTATTTAAAATAATCATAAAATGGAACCGATATGATGTAAGATGCAAGATAAATGCTATTGCTGAAAATAGCGTCACCCAAGTATATAGTGCTAATATTAGTGACATTTGAGAAAACTGACACCAGATAAACGCCATGGCTGTTAGGTACAGTATTTATTTGACAACGATTATTAAATTCCAACGACACGGCTAAAATTTGAGCATTTAAACAGCCACTTTCAGTTAATAAATAATATTATTATAACACGCATTCGGTAGATTAATATCGCCGTAGAAAATATATATAATTTGACTTCTAGAAGTACAAATTACAAATAATATAGCATGTAAATTCTATAGAAATCAGATCGGACCGCTGGATCGCTTGCATCTATGTAATATAAAACGGAGACATTAGTTTCACATTTAATTGGTCGCCGATTATTAAATATTAAAAACTAATTGTAGTAGTCTCAGTTCAACTAAAACCTTTCCAATACGAATTACCTTCCTTTTTTAAAAATTATTCATCTTTGATCCAAGTATTGATCGTTTCCGCTGTGCTTGAGGCATGAGGATTCTTCAAGATTAAAAACCATATGTACCATTGGCTACTACTACTCTTAAATCTGAAACAAAAACAAAGCCTTCTAAATCGTAAAACGTTAAACTTATTAAACAAATAGCTGTCAGATTGGGAATCTATTTTTCTTCTTTTTTCTACATGTAATATTCTTTCTTCTCCACATAATCATTTTCTGTCATGAGGTAGGTGGTAAATATTGAACTTTGATATATCTTTCTTGTGTTCTTCTACCCTATCAGTCATTACAAGTTAGCATTTAGATCCCACTTTGTTTTGAGGTTTATTTTGGCTTTATTGTTTTTGATTATTTTCCCTGAACTATTGTTTATTCTATATGGTGTTGTTAATTTATTTTTTGATATTTGATTTATTTTGTTCTGTTTCTAACGTTAATTGAATTTTTAGGTGTTGAGAGTTTAAAATTTTTAAAACTTGATTTAATTGTCGGGTCGTACCTGTATAAGCCACAATAATATCATCAACATACCTGTACCACTAAGAAAAATAATAAAAATGTAGTCATATTGATACCACTAAGAAAAATAATAAAAATGTAGTCATATTGATAATCCTTCTTCGAAATTGTAAATATTTCCACCAAAAAAGGCCTGAGTGGATTTACCCATGGTTAATCCCTCTTTTAGGTGGTAATGCCGGTCGTTAAATTGGAGGTAGTTTTGATTTAAACAAACATCCAATAACCTGAATTTCTTCGATTTTGATTGGATTAATACTATTTTCTTGAAGTCTATTTTTAATTATTGCTCTAACGTCTTGCGGAGGTTTGTTTGTGAATACATTATATAAAGATAATAACAAAATTAGACCTGTGATTTCATACACTAATGCAACTTTCACAAAATAAGCATAAGCTCGAGTAAAATAATTGTTAAAGCAGTCAAATTTAGAATTAATAAATAAAATTAAAAATGTAAACCCTAACCAAAAACAAAATTAATTTCTTTTGATCAAAAACTTATAGCGGCATTTTTGACCTTTAGATACCGTGTTTCCCATTTGTGGACAATCAATGTGCCAGTAGTTTTCATCTTTGTAAATGCGATAAAGGGGACGGTATAATTCTTGGTCGTGTGGAATGTTAATGCGACTTTGCTTTTGTTTACTCATGGTTGCGGTATTGTTGTAATGAAAATTGTTATTGCGGTTTTGGACAGATTTATATTCTAACCTAATTTGAATGTTTAGTGGCGATTATTGGCATTAATAGTGATTTTGGCGCTCCTAGCTTACAGTCACACTAAACTTTAATTCAAACAAGTTAGCTATAACTGTATACATACAAAATATTATTGAGTTAAATGTAAATAATTGCTAAACAAATAGTAATGACTATTCTCATGATTCCAATTAATCTTATTTCTCTAAATAATTTAATTAATGAATGTACTCGAAGAATATACTTCCAACATTGCTAAATATTTTTAAAAAATGTACAATTATATAACAAGATTTGAATTAGTATTTTTAGGCCTGTTTTAAACATCTTCAATATTAACTTACCTTTCTTAAAAATTATCTGCTGGAACAAAACAATTATTTATTGATTACCAATCTCTTATTCCACGAGCGATGTGGAATTATGGTCTTCCATGAGTTGACATTATTATTCTTACTTTTATAAATTTATTTCCTATAATAAATGCCTTTAGTTGTCTTTATTAATTCACTCAGCTTGTTCTTTAGTTTCTTATAATTATCTTTTAATTATATGTTTTGTGGATTTATTTTAAACTACATTTATATTTTATTTTTATTGTTAAATAATTTTATTAATACTGTCGCGGACAGGGGATATTTGAGACAGGAAATATCATGTCGCTTCCTGTCCGCGAGTATGTACGCCCGTGCTCAGCGGAATTTAAGGACTTCCTCGATAATTGTTAATAAGTAATTTTTATGCTGATGAGGGAAATCGAGGAAGATACGTGGGGCCGCCGGGGACGGGCAGTCGCGAATTAGCTGGCAGTCAAAGAGGTTGTCCCAACATCTAGTTAGTCTAGTTAAGTGTCATAATTAATAGTTAAGTTGAAAGTTTGGTTTTCATCTTGTTCTTCGGCAAGTAAGTAACCTCCCATTTTCCATTAATTAGTCAGTAATCCTACCTTTTGCCTTTGATCTCGAAGTCGCGACGACCCCCACGCGACAATACTTGCATTATGCACGAGTTTCTCTTCTTTTCTTTGTGTAATCGTTGTTTAATTTTAAATTTGCAAATATTTTCTTGTGTTCGTTTTTATTATATATTTCCATTTTTCCTAAAAAATTTGAAAAGTGTACAACTATATAAAATGGTATATTTAAATGATTCAAGTATTTTTATGTCTATTGTAATCATCTTCGATATTAACTTAACTTAGATATTCTTAAAAATCAGCTGCAGGAACAAAACAAATTATTTATTGACTACCAATATCTCCTTCAAGAGCACCACTTTTATACAATTTTATACAATTCATTGCTAAAAATAGAAAAAATATAATAATTTCTCATGTTGCACATATTAAAGTGTTTAGATTACTTATTGCTTGATAAAAATATAATATTATTGCTTCAACAATTTGTAACCTCCACTTTTTAACTTTTGATATTTAATGAGATGTTTAATTAAATATTTGAATTTAAAATCAAAATTGGCTAATTAGGTTGCATATATTAAAAGTCCATCCAAAGATATTTTTAACACGGCTGTTGGTGTAGTTTTTTGCTACAACTGGCGCACAGAGTTTTTGAGGAAGAATGAATTTGTGCAGCCGAGAAAGAAAAACGCCCGAGAGAATGGCGCTCGTATTAACAAAGTTATGTTATAAATCACACAAATAAAATTGAATATTGTACAATATTATAAACTAGGAGACCGTCCACCACCTCAGGTATGAAATTTAATAATCCTTATTTAATAAATTCCCTTAAATTTGACTAGACATATTTCGTTAGTTTTTTTGTGGGTTATTATATTGTCGATTTCGATTCTTCAGGTCTCTTTATTACACTCATCTCTATTATACTCATCTTTATTACCATTATATTCATTGTGACTAAAAATGTGCAGTAATCAAGCTCGGATGTCAATGTAGCTAATAATATAATAAATGACACTGATAAATCTAACGTTGATCCGATAACTTTAATGTGTAATAAATGTATAGGCATTAATGTAAATGTGAATGAGTATTTTAAATTCTGCGAGGTCTCAACAAGTGTTGTTTGTAAAGTAATACAAGGTCTGAAACCTAGTAAAAGTCGCGATATATATGGTTTGAGAGTAGACGTGGTCAAATCAACTCTAAATGCAATTATTGAACCACTGACAAAATTGATTAATATATGTATCAAATCGAACTGTTTGATCCGACGATTTATCGTCCTATCTCCCTCCTACCCATATTTTCTAAAATAATAGAAAAAATTCTATTGAATCAGCTCATAGAATACCTGGAGAGTAACAATCTGCTTAGCAATAGCCAGTATGGTTTTAGAAAAGAGCGATCAACTACAGATGCTATCCTAAGTTTTGTTAACAATATATTAGACTGCTTTGAAAAAGGGTTAGAAACAAACACAACGTTATTAGACTTAACAAAAGCTTTTGACTGTGTCTCTCACTCCATTCTCATCAGAAAATTGTATTATTATAATTTACATCCTGATAGTGTAAAAATGATTTCATCTTACCTATCGGGACGAACACAGTGCACAAAATATAGATCCGAAGTTTCGTCGCCAGTCACTGTGATTCACGGTGTACCTCAAGGATCAGTCCTTGGGCCACTACTTTTCTTATTGTACATCAACGATCTCCCAGGTTGCCTTTCTGAGTCGGATGTGATTCTCTTCGCAGATGATACAACAATATCAAAAACGTTGCCTGTGGTTCCGGAAAGTTCTCAAACTCAGCCTGCTGACTGGTTTGCAAGTAACTGCCTAAAACTAAATTCGACAAAAACAAAGGAACTTCTTTTTACGCTGAAATCACCGCTTGTTGATTCAGCGAAATTTCTTGGCATAAATTTAGATACCCAGTTGAACTGGTCGTGCCACGGCGAACACCTTGCAAATAGGCTTGCCAAGAATATATTTATGTTGAGAAATCTTGCTTCCCAGGTACCCAACGATGTATTGCGGCAGTACTATTACTCTCATGTCCAAAGCCACATCCAATATGGACTACTTGCATGGGGTCATTCAACAATTAGACATCGTATATTCGGTCTTCAACGACGAGCAATACGGATACTTGGTGGGAACGGATATAGAGAGGACTGTCGCAATACATTTATAAAACATAACGCGTTAACGCTACCTTGCCTCTATATATTTCAGTGCTTAATGTATATCAAGAGGCATATAGATATATACCAAACGCATGGATCTAGTCACACCTATTCAACGAGATATAGACACAATCTGGCAATTAACACGATCCGACTTTCAAAAGCTCAGACAGGTACTAGATTCTATGCCATCAAATTCTATAATGTACTTCCAAAATCATTTCGTGAACTGCCAGAGGCGCGTTATAGGGAGAGAATTAAAGAATATCTGATTCAAAAGGCTTACTATAAATGGGATGACTATCTCTATGAAAACCATTCACATTTACATATTTAGTGTCTGTTTTGTTTAATTTAATGTAATAAAATGTTTTTTAATTTTAACTTACTTTTTAACATGTTTTATGCGTTTCATCCACCTGTAAATATTTTATTTCATCGGTTTTATACTTATTTATTTATTTATTTATTATCTAGTGTATCCTATTAGTCAGTATTATTAAATACTTTTAATATCTATTTTTACATTTATGTGCGTTTTATCTCTTTGTGAATATTTTATTTAATTTATTAATTCGTTTTATAAAATTATTGGTTACCTTTATTTATTTATTTATTTGTTTATGTGATAATTTATTTATTTTTAGATTTTGTCTCAGGTTTATATCAATTTTATAATATAACAGTGATAAAACTCTAGTCAGATATATACCTCTATATTATTTTAAAACTTTTTTTTAACTTTGCCGTAGGTTACCTTATTATATTTATTTAATAAATTGACTTATATAACTATGCTATCGAGTACCTCTGACATTAAATTAAATTATACTGTGCAAACGATGTATTGTTAATTTAGGTTAAGTTTGTCTACTTTATATTTAAATTTAATTATACAATATGACAAGTGTAAAACAATTTCTGTTAATAACACAATAAAGATATAATAAGGATATTAGCGAATGGAACAGAATATACATCACAAGATATTAGTTTTCCATAATTCACGTTGAGAACGGCCACGTGTTTGATGGCGGCGGTCTGTTAGAGGAAGTAATGAAACAAGACAGTAGCAAGAAATTTTGGATGAAGACGAGGTACTATAGCTGTGTTACCGACCCTCTTGAAAGTTGCTACGATCAATTTCACTACTTCGTAGAATTTGGAATTGAAACTAAGGTCAGTTCTTTCCATTTTTATTATTATTAATTTTTTACAATATAATTGCAATTTAATAATGTGTGTATGATGTACATATTTATTTATGAACGTGTGTGTGTTATGATACATGGATTTCATATTTAAAGATAAGTAAGATTCGCGTATGATTTGAATAATTGCGTATGAGAATTGGATCCAACGCGTTGCGCGTTATCGTTTTTTTATATTAGTGTAGCACGTGTTAAAGATTTATTTTAATAATATCCAGGGTAATGTTTGTTTTATACTTTAAATATTGCTATATATTATTATTAAGAATGGTTTGTCCATGAAATCAATTAATTTAAAATTGCTGATATTTAGTTGAATTTTAAAATTGTGTAAATATTATGGATTGTATAATTTAGTTGATATTGAATTTAGTTTAGAATTCTCATAAAAGTTATAAATGTTAATATATTGATATTAAGTTAGATTTGAAGGTCGTAATTTATTTTTCTGTTATTTGTTAATTTTTTAATTTTTGATATATACAGGGTGATGCTAATAAGTTTTCAAAAATATTTGTTTATAGTTTTGAATAAGTTTTTGAATTAGATTTATTAATGGTTAGAACTACTTTGATTAACTTTAAATGTATAAAATATAAATAAAAAATGAATTCAATATTAAATAATATATATTGAATTCATTTTTTATTTATATTTTATAAAGAACTATTTTTTGGTAATAAATAATTATTTAAGAAAATTTACTGTGTTTATTTAATAGCTGTTTAGGGATTTTAATTTTGTAATTTTTATTAAGATTCCCTGATTGAGTATCTCTTGAATTAAAAATTACTGGCGCCCATCTTAGTCATAATTGATTGTTATATTTTTTTAAATATTTTTATTTTGAACCACGACCTTTGCACCGCTGTATAAAAGCTGAAGGGAATAATCAAGAGGTATGGCGAATTAGTTAAAATAAAAGAAATTTTAGGTAATTCGAATAATTTTAATAAAGAGTGGCCATAAACTTAAAAAAAATATTTCAATCATAGCTAATAGTTCTTTTGTAATTGACAATCCTAACCGGGTCAACAGTGTCTTTTTAGCTTTATTAATTTGTAGTATGTAAAAACACTTCTAAATTTACAAATGATGTAGATTAATCATTTAATGCCATTGAATGAAGATAATACTTCATAACGTTTTTTGTTTACTGCGGAATTGATCTTACTTACAAAAGATTATTTTAATTTATAATATTTTTTTCCGGTTATAATAGTAGGATCTTAGAGGAATTATGAAATTACTTTATGGTAACACTCGCTTCGTGAAATGCGCATCTTAATATTACAACACAATCCCACAGCTTGATTACAAACAAGATGTACATGTAAATTTAATAATTGATACTGACTGTTCTTGGAGTCTAATTACATCTGCGCTCAGAATTTTCAATATACCAAAGGCTACTGAACTTATCGTTCTTATTGAAAAGTAATATAAGTTAACCCTATAAGTATTTATTAGTATTAGAAATTATTAAAAAATGACTAAAAAATGTATTAAAGTTTTTTAGTTCGTTGTAGAATATTAACTAATAATTTAAAAATGCGAAAATAAAATAAATCAACAACAATGAGTCTTACTAATACTACAAAACAAATCACTTATTGAAGCAACTACTTCTCTGGCTAATACCTCGACGGATACTGAATGATACAAAAGTAATTTGCGTGTGCTATTTTTAATGCCCTGTTTATATTCAATATATCTCAAGAACCTTTTCTGCACTCTTTCAATGCTCTCAATATACGATTGTAAATATGATGACTAGACTGAAGATGCCTACTCGACGTGGCAACTAACAAGTGAAGTGAAAGATACTACGCAAAACCCCACATCATTCATCATGCGCTTCCTTTTTGTGGGGGCTCACCTGAACAGCTGAACTGAACAGCCCCCACATTCAAGCCATCAACGACAAGGTTATACAGGTCCTTGAGAGGGTATGGAATGTGTTTTATTAAAAGCTAAAATATGATTTAAAAGGTCTGCAGTGGAGATTGATAATTTTAAATCGAGGCCTGGTTGAGTACCGGAAAGATATATATTAGAGACATCAGTCTTTAACGATAACAGTAGAATAGGAGTCTACGTTTAAATTTACAATTTTTTATTTATCTTCTCTAATTTTGCCTTAATATTCCATGTGTTTTGAGAAAACTCGTTTCGTTCCGGGATAAATTTGCATATTTCCAAAATGAACGAGGGTTAGCAAAACGCCAGATTCAATTTTCTTCTGATAATGATTATAGAGTTCTGTAGATTTTGCTTTTGTTTATGTTTTCAATCTGGGTTTTATTTTATATATATATATATATATATATATATATTATAAAAATTTAATCGTGTCACGATTCTGGAATTAAGGGTTAATTAAATACTGATACTACTACTACTACTACTACTACTAATACATACTAATGATTAGGAGTTAGGATTGTTATTTACTTTATTTTATATTTTATTATTTTAAATTAATTTCCCAACAGGTTTACATCATATAAAAATATTTTTAATAACCCTAAAATTAATGAATGGAAGTTAACTAAAATACTAAAATCAGTTACACATAAAAAATCAATGGCTCCGGATAACATTTCATGTAATGTTGTGCATAATGTAGCTGATTTATTAGCATACCCATTGACACACAATATTTTTTTCTTTTAGTAGTGATGAATATCCAGAACAATTAAAAATGAGGAGAATAGTTCCCGTTTATAAAAAGGGCGATAAACAAGATCCAAAAAACTTTCGAGGCATTGAAAACCTATCTGTATTTGCTCAAGCAATCGACAAATGCATGCATATAGAACTATTAGAATATTTTCAATCAAACGGACTCCTATCTAACAGTCACCATGGATTTGTACCAGGCAAAAACACAAACAGCGCATTACAGGAAGTGGTACAGCATCTATTAGACGAACTAGACGCCAACAATAAAATATCGGGAATTTTTTATGATTTCACGAAAGCATTTGATACAGTAGATCATAAAATCTTGCTAAAAAAATTTAAAATGTACGGCTTAAGCGAAAAATCAATAACATGGTTTGAAAGCTACCTACGGAATCGTAAGCAATATGTAGAAATTGAACAAAGTTCTACAGGTCCTTGAGAGGGTATGGAATGTGTATTATTAAAAGCTAAAATATGATTTAAAAGGTCTGCAGTGGAGATTGATAATTTTAAATCGAGGCCTGGTTGAGTACCGGAAAGATATATATTAGAGATATCTGTCTTTAACGATAACAGTAGAATAGGAGTCTACGTTTAAATTTACAATTTTCTATTTATCTTCTCTAATTTTGCCTTAATATTCCATGTGTTTTGAGAAAACTCGTTTCGTTCCGGGATAAATTCGCATATTTCCAAAATGAACGATGAACGATAACAGTAGAATAGGAGTCTACGTTTAAATTTACAATTTTCTATTTATCTTCTCTAATTTTGCCTTAACATTCCATGTGTTTTGAGAAAACTCGTTTCGTTCCGGGATAAATTCGCATATTTCCAAAATGAACGAGGGTTTAGCAGCCTTAGCGTCATTTACTGCCTTCGCAATACCTGCAGCACCGCCACCCAAGTATCCCAAAGCGCCCAATGCCGCAAACAATGGTATTAATGGTAGAAATACCTCTTCTATTTCGTTTTAAAACATTATACGCAATTTTTACAGATCCCTGAAGACTTTTATCGGGACTACGTTTAATCGCTCTCTTTGCAAGCTCCATTGCTTTGCCAAATGATAATGCACCAGCTCTACTGATTTTCCCCCTTCTTTTTATCTTTTTAGTTTTTAGTTTTCTCCGTCCATGTCCCATACCCATAGCAGTTTTTGCCTTCAATAGTCCAGCAACTGTTAGTGAAGCCGCTATCTCACCTAAACTTGCACCTCTACTTGTTATTCTATTCTTTGCAACTTTGTATATTTTTTTATCTGCCTTCTTTTAAGTTATCAGATTTACTATAAGCAATATCGTGCACTTTACAGGCTTCGTCCAATACGTTTATACCACTGTCGCCCTTTGCCAACCTCTTTTGCAATTTAGTTCCCGGACCACAAAAGTTATATCCAGGTAAATGTACTTCGAAGGGAAGTTTTATTTAACAAACCACTACCTTTCCGCTTTGGTTCGCGATTGTAACTAACCACGTTTTGACCAAGCATCACTTTTTATGCGGGTTCAAACAGACAATAAATAAAACGCAATTAAAAATTGACACAGTTTATTTTCTTAATTAATGCAGTACAAACATGTTTACCTTATCCTAATCCTTTCTATGCTAAATAAAATACAACTCGCATTATCCTAATATACCTACTAACTATTCTTAAATCTATTACAATATATTTTATTTCTATGGTTTTCACTCAAAACATTTTTTGATTCAATTTCAAAACTTTTAATACTTCTATTAAATCTACATCTATCCAACGCACAATTGATCCAATCGCTTTTCCTTGCCTCTCTATAAGCGTACAACCAGGCATGAAGGACGTAAGTTTTGTTCTTACTTTCACAAAATGTTACGTTTTTTGTTTTCTCCATTATGTAAATCTAAATCGTATATTATTGTATCAATTCCAAAAGTCATCATTTCCTTAAAAATCGCCACTTGCTCATAACAGCTCCCATTAAATAGTTTTCTGAAATCACCTTCAAAATTTGGTACTAAATCCAAGTAACGGTAATAAAAGTCACCGAAATCCAAAATTTTCAATAACTCTAATCGGAATGTTACAACTTCACTTAATTTCCAAACTTCACGAAGACTTTCATGCAAGACTTTGCGATAATTATCAACATAAATAAAATACACACTTAATTTGTTGTTAAATTAATTAATTATCTAAATTTTTTGTATTAATTGTTCTGTTAAGACAATCTTTAGCTTTATTGAAATTACTCCATGTTTATCTAGTGTTATGCATTGACCTCGATTTCCCATTAATCGGATAACACGTTCAAAATTTAAATCACTGTCCAAACCAACACATATCCACTTTGTTTTACTTTTATTCAAAAAATATGTTACTGGAGCTAGGAGAGGTTTTAAAACATTTTCTTTTTTTCTTTCTGACCTCCATTTACACATTGTTGATTATTACTTATAATTAGTGGTTCGCGATCTTCTTCGCCATAATCATGAAACGAACAGATATTCAAATTTGGTAACTCCAATTCTGCTTCTTGTAAAAATTGTTCAAAAAACACTTCCTCTTCTCCACCTTCTAGTCCATAAAGACTGTCCGACGATTGTTGACTCGGCAATTTATTTTCATTACTTCGATTACGATTTGCATCTTTATTAGTCCAAGTTCTCATCGAATACGGCTGGTAGCGCTGCACTAGATGTAAATTACATAATTATATATTAGTGCTATTTACTTTTTTAATATTAAGTCATGTACTACATACTTGCTTTTTTTGATATTGACGATGGAAACTTAAATGATGCACTGCGAAATATTTTCAAAATATCCTTACTTTTATACCTAAAATCCGACTCGGAAAATAAAAAAACAATAATACACCATGACCTCCACCGATCGTGTGTTAATGTCAAGGTACAAATAATCTAATACATTTGCATATTCAAATCACTCCTCACCGATATTCAATGACCCCACTCGTTTTCTCGCATCAGAAAAACACGGCAAACATAATGAGGAGGCAAGTTTGCCCGTCTCTAAAACTTTGTGTCACCGTATGTTATCCTATTCGCGAGATATATTTTTTTAATAAAAATATTTGTTATTAATAAATTATTACTAATAAATAATTATTAATATAAAATTATTACCAATTAATATTAATAGAAATGAGTTACATTTAATAAATTACCCAAATAAGGTTATGAACCCAGCCGTCCATATGTATGCTTCCCTATCAAGTTTATTGTCTATATTAGAAGCTATTTACTCATTTAAGGTCATTCACCATTGGACCGTCGTAGGGGTAACATCACGCATCGCTCCAAGTTGATCTTTATTTATTTATTTATTTATTTATTTATTTATATCTTTGGTCTTCTTTCTTAATAAAATACATAAAATACAGAAAAAAGAAAACAAATTACAAAAAACATACGTAAAATTTTGTTCGAAAGAAGCACGGGCGGAGTTCATAATAAATTATGTTCTTCCACTCAAACCCCATTGTCACCTAAAATTATGGAACCATACTATGACTGTCTAATAAGGTAGCCCTTTATTGGGATCAAGGTCACAATTCCAGGCCTCCGACACTAATAAAGGCCCCCGTTACTGGGGCCAAGGTCAAGGGAGGTACACTCAATTCTAAAACCTCATCTGACCTTGACTCCGACCTTCACCTCCAGTCGATTCTGGGACCTCCTCTGACCTTGAGGTCAGAGGAGGTTCTAGAATCGGCTATCTCCCCCTACTACCACCAATGTAATAACGTAACACAAAAAATAGAAGATTGGTGTCGACAAAATAACCTAGTTTTAAATCCATCAAAATACATAATATTAACATGTTCCACAACTAATAATATATCAGAATCGACCAGCATACTCGTCAAAAGCTCTAACAAATCAATACCTTTAGCAAATCATACAAAATATTTAGGGGTTCATATGGATAAGCTCAGTTGGGAATTCCACATAGACGATATCCAAAAAGCTCAATAAGGGATATTTCTGTCAATTTAAGCGCACTCATAACATTTTACATTGTTTATATCAAATCGCATTTAGATTATGGAATCTTAGTATGGGGAAACTCGATACATTCTCATAGACTCTTAATAACTCAAAAGAAAATAGTAAGACCAATGTCAAATGTGCATTGGACGGAACATTGCAAACCTCATTTCATTAACTTAAAAATTATGAAGGTTTTTTCGCTATATATAAATTTAAAGCAAATATATCAATTAGTAACAAAGAAACAAGAAACGCCTCCTCCCTTAGCATTCCAAAACATCATACTGATTTTTATGACAAGAGTGCAAACTATATTGGAATAAAATTATATAACAAAATAACTAAAATAAAATTCATTAAAACAACCAATAATAATTCATTTAAAAACACTGTTAAAAAGGATCTTTTGTCAAATCCTTACTATTCTTTAAATGAATTTTTAACCTAAAAATGCACTTATGACTATTTACTATGACATTGTATTTGTAATGCAATTTACTCTTATTTTACTTAAAATTATTATTATTATTATATTTCAGGGAAAACTTACATACAAATGGAATTTAATAGTAACTAGATATAATATTGATTATACAAAAATAACAAAAAATCTATATGTAAACTATATAAATAAGATAGTGTAAAAGCAATAAATAGAGAGTAACAAAATATAAAATTAATGACATAAAAATAACAAAACTAAAATTCTAGCTCTAAATTACCTATATGATATTGTAATCCCAATTTAATTGAGTTTTATAATACGGCGACCATACTGCTGAACAATACTCCAACTTACTCCTACTACTCTACGTACAAATCTAATATTTTTATTGAGCCATTGCAATATATAAGTACCTTTTTTTTGTGAAGGGGGAAAATCTGCACGCTTATCCAAGCATCAGACACCACGCCGCCAGGTTGGCGTGGTAGTGTGGGGATGGTCTGGTGGTCTAACCAACCCACTAAAAACCCCCTTCTGCCTGTTCATGGGCTACTCCGGAACCGCCTCTGAGCATTACTTCGGAGTAGCCAGGCTGCGACATAGCGAATGCCGCTGATGTTATCCTGGCCTCGTCGTGTTGTTAGCCTCTGTTCAGCTCGCGGAGCAGCGTCTCCTTCCGTAGGAGGACGGTCCTCGCGTACACCGTGACAGCCGCCCAGTTCTCCTCACTCTCGAGCATTCGGCCGACGTTGGCTTCGGGCTCGTCCGCCACTCCGATCGCCTGCCACATCAGTGTTCTCTCTTCCTGCCACTCAGGGCACTCGAGCAGGGTGTGACACGCCGTGTCTCTCGGGCTGGAGCACCACTTGCACCCCTCGTCTTCCGACTTCCCAATCTGGCACAAGTACTCCATGAGGCACCCGTGCCCGGTTAACATCTGAGTCAGGTGGTAGTCCAACGAGCCGTGCTTCCTATTGATCCACTCTTCGACGTTTGGAATGAGGGTCCGCTTCCAGATCCCCTTGGCTCCGTCGCACTCATTCCATCTGGACTGCCATCTGGCCATTAGTCCCTCGCGGGCCTCCCGTTTGGCCGTGCTGCGGCACCGGCCCTCCTTCGTCTCCGAGTGCAGTTCGGCCCTGGATCGTAGCTCAAGATCGGGGGCTGCGTACATAAGTTTGCATTTCGCGGCACTCACTAGTAGCCTGCGCTTGGCGTCCGTAGGTCCACCTATGTTTCGCATCAGTGCAGACACCGCCGTGCTGATGCGTGCCGCTCCTCGTACCGCTTCCTCTACCTGCCCGCTGTGACGCGTATTAGTTTCGATAATGACCCCCAGGTATTTCAGCCGGGGGGCCACGTCAATGTCCTGTCCCAGGAGCGGGAGGCTTTGCCCTCTGATCCTGCCCGCGCGTCTTTTCCCCAGCCAGGTGGCGCCCGTCTTGAGCTCGGCTATCATCAGGCCCACCGACCTCATCCATCTTTCGAGTCTTCCCGCTGCTTCGCTCGCTGTGGCCAATACGTCTTGCATCTCGCGTCTCCGCACTAGGACGAGGTTGTCATCGGCAAACCCAATGACATCCACCCCCTCTGGCATCTCAACCCGAGGTTCCAGAGGAGGGGTCCTAGCACTGATCCCTAGGGGACGCCGCCGTAGACCGGCCATCTGTCGACGCTGTCAGTACGGCTCTATCGTGGAGGTAGTTTGCAATCATCCGAGTGAGGTAGTGCGGTGAGTCCTTCTCGGCGAGTACTTTCATTATCGCTGGACAGGGGATTGAGTTAAAGGCATTGCTGACGTCCAGTGCTATGGCCAGGCAATGCCTTCTTCCCCTCAGTGGGCCGCTGTTGGCCTCGTCCGCCAGCCTCCTTAACTCCAATAGTGCGTCGACCGTGGACCTGCCCTTTACAAATCCGTACTGCCTTGGCGAGAGACCACCCGCGCTCTCAAGCCAGCAGTTCAGTCGGTCGCGTATTAGTCGTTCAAGTACCTCCCCTCGGCGTCCAGCAGGCAGAGCGTCCGGTACACGCTCGGTGTTGTGGGGTTTTTGCCTTCTTTGGGTAGGAGGACCAGCTTCGCGGTTTTATACTGGCGCAGGAATTTTCCCTCCGTGAGGCAGCGATTAAAGAGGTCCGTCGCCTGGCCGGGCCCGCCGCCTTGCGGTTTGGGAGGGCGAGTGTGGCAGCCAGAACCTCGTCTATAGATTTGAAAAAAAAGGGCACCAAGTCCGGGCTCCGTCCAAGGCGAACGTAATGTCCAGTGTTGGGGGGGAACAGCACCGAGAGGATTGCCGTCATCCCACCAGGCACGAGTAACGCGGCGTTTGGGCGCGTCGTTCCAAACCTCCTCGTGACTATTTTGTACGGTCTACCCCACGGGTCATCCTCGACTGGCTGGTCCATGCGAGGGCCTTGGCCTTCCCGATGGCCGCTTTGAGTGCGCTTTTCGCCGCGCTAGCTGCCTCCTCCAACCTCTCCAGTTCAGGAACCGGAAGTCCACGGCCTCTGGCCCTGGTAATCTGTCTCCTGGCGGTGTTGGCACCGTCACGGGCAAGTCGGACTTCCTCACACCACCAGTACACCCTCTTCCTCGATGATGGGCGCCTCCTGGGCATTGCGGCGCCGCAGGCCGCTCGCAGCTACCTAGCGGTGTCGTCCGCCAGTTGATCCGGGTCGACGGAGGCTCCAGGTCTGGCCGTGTCCAGTGAGCGGCGGAATGGGTCCCAATCAGCACGCCTGACTTCCCACAGGGGGTCCCTTTGTCCTGGAAGTGCGAGGGTTTCACGCGCCCGAGAACTTCGAATGAAATGTGGCGGTGGTCACTGAAGCTCTCGAGCTTGGCGTCCACCTTCCATCCCTGTTGGCGTGGATCCCTCATTGGCGACCTCCAGGTCAAGGCCTGCCATGGCGTCCAGGAGGTCAATACCTCGCCTGTCTAGTCTGGATTCCCTCCATTGCGGCGCTTTGGCGTTGAAGTCGCCTCCAGCGATGCTAGCAGGCTACGAACGTTAATCCCGTCAGTCTGACCCAGGCTATCCCCTTGCCTCCGCTGCCGATGGCCGTTGCCAGACGTTTGGCCCTGGGGCCCAGGCCGATCGCAGTGTCCCCTCCAGGTTCGTCCTTAGCCCAGAAGCTCCCGGCCCTGGTCGCGTTTGGCTCACTGACGATAATGATGTCCGGTTTCTGTTCCATGACGCGGACCTCCAGGACGTCGTGAGCCGCGTGGCACCTGTTTAGGTTGGCCTGGAGGACGATTAGCGGGATTCCGTCATCGCCGGGTTCTGCTGCGTCAGGCGGGCCTTCCCTGCCCCTGCCACTCCAACTACTTGGTCAAGGATGGCGTCCAGGGTCTTGCAGCTCAAGCTGCAGCGCCCCTGTCCAGGTCCTGCGCGCAGCGGCGACAGCTGTCCTTATCGCCGATAGAGTGCCCCAGTAGTTGGTGGTGTCGACCACAATTCTCGGCTTCTGCGCCTGCAGGGTCGGTTGGGTGGTGGGGCGAGACGAGGTCCGAGTGTTGGCGGTTGTTTGGGCGCGATTTATTTCAGCATTGTCCTGCTGACCGCGTGCAGGTTCGGGGAGGCCGCCGTGCGGCTGCCTGCCACCGCCGCGTATTGTGGGCGAGCCGGAGCATCGTGTTTTGTCTGTCGCGTTGCCCGGGCCGTTTCGGCCCCTTCTCCTCCTTCTCCTCTTAGCTGCGGCGCATGACCACTCGTCGGAAGCAGCGGTCTCGTTGGGCT
>OZ018399.1:30144378-30176971 GCA_963969525.1 Ontholestes murinus
GATGTGATATATGCTACGGGAGAAGATGGAATTATTTGTTTGCAAGCCTAAGATATGCGAAAACAATTATTTTTCTTATTATTCGATTAGATTAGAAAGAAATGCCAAACTTTGCAAATTATAATATATCTAAACCCTATAGTTCTTGAGATATTAAATAGTTTTCACAAATACTTAATACTAAAAACTAACTGTTTCCCAAATTGCTGGAAGTTATCTAAGATAGTTCCAATATTTAAATCTGTCGATGATAAGGATATTCAAAACTATCGACCTATATCGTTATAAAATAACTTTGCAAAAATATTTGAAATAATGCTTCATCATATTATGTATTCACACGTTAGGAATATAATATCACCTAGTCAACATGGTTTTGTCAAGAATAAATCGACGGTAACAAACCTATGCTCCTTCACTAACACTTTATCAAATGCCTTGGATAATAAGTTTCAAGTTGATGTCATATACACTGACTTTTCCAAGGCGTTTGATAAAGTACAGCATAGTATATTATTGAAGAAAATGGAACTCTTTGGATTTGATAACAACTTGTTGAAATTACTAACATCGTATCTTGATAATAGATTGAACATTGTTGAATATAAGGGAACAAGGTCTGGTCAATATATTTCCACAAGTGGTGTGCCACAAGGCTCGAACCTTGGTCCGTTACTGTTTTTATTGTTTGTAAATGACCTGCCAGGTCGCCTACATTCGAACTGTCTAATGTATGCGGACGATCTAAAATGTTTTCGTATTATTAAAAATATTAATGATTGTCGAGAACTGCAGAGTGACTTGGATGAGATAAGTAATTGGAGTACAGAAAACGGACTAGACTTAAATATCAGCAAATGCAAATATATGACTTTTAGTAGAAAACGGCAGAATATTGTATTTGGCTATACCATCAATAACATTGTTTTAGAAAATATAAATTTATTTAAGGACTTAGGAGTATATTATGATACTAAATTGACATTTAATACGCACGTGCAAATGATATGTAAGGAATGTTACAAAAACACTTGGCTTCATAATTCGGAATACCAAAGATTTTAAATCAGTAGAGCCATTAATTAGTTTTTACAAATCTTTCATTCGAAGTAAACTTGAATACTGTGCCATTGTGTGGCATCCGACATATAACTTTTATAGGAATGAAATTGAGAAAGTACAGCGAAAATTCCTTAAAATACTCTACTTTAGACTCCATGGTAAATATCCCTGTCAAGGATATTCTTCTACAGATCTCCAATCAGAATTTAGTTTAAAATCCCTAAATAGTAGGCGCATTATTTCACAAATATTATTTGTTTGTAAATTGATTAATGGCTCCATAGTGGATCCAGATCTGCTTAGTGGTTTAAATTTTATGGTCCCTCGATTAAACACTAGGCATTAGTCGGTATTTTACTTAACTAATATTAGAACTCTCCACTATTATAACTCCCCATTAATATCTATGTGTAATCTAGTTAATATATATAGTGTACATTTTGATATATTTAATGATAGGATTAAAAATATAATTGAAATTTTGAATCAAATTATTTTTTTATGTCAAATGAAATGTTAATCTGATTTATTTTTAATATTATTCTGTAATTAGTTTACTTTTTTGTAGACTGTTGGATAATAAAGACTTATTATTATTATTATTATTATTATTATTAAAAATAACCATTTAATTATACTACATGTACGGAGTTGATCATGCTGAAACAAAGTAACTAACAAAATGTAAGTAACTGTCAATGTGAGATAAACAGAAACAGATAATACGATTCATTATTTTATTCCAAAGAAGTGAAAGATAACAAAATTATTAATACAAAAGAAAAACGGTACTACAGTAAATGTTCAAAATGTCTTCCATTTTCATTTAGGCACAAATTAATTCGCCGCTGAAAAGACCTTTACACAATTCGTTGGTGCATATTTATTGGTGCTGTTGGTGATTCCTTATAAACAATCTCAGGTTTTGTTAGATCCGGAGATCTAGCAGGCCATTTGGTGGGTCAATTCCTACCAATCCACTGGTTGGGAAAAATGAAATGCCCTCACGTCTTGTTAAAATTGGGCAGATGCTCCGTCTTGTTAAAACCACACCCTGTTTCTTGTTAGTTAGGGTACATTAGCTAACTTTCCGGGTTAAATCAATTTGCAAGAAGTACAAATACATAGACCTACTGAGATGGCCCTCGAAGAAATGTTGACCTACTACATGGTTTCCAAAAATTCCGCCCCAGACATTCGATGCTGATGATCAACTTGTCTCATAACATGCGGATTATCAGTTAAATAATAGTGAAAATTGTACCTATTGACAGATCCGTTGTTATGGGATGACGCCTCATCCGTGAATAAAATATATTGGAAAAACGCAAGATCCTCCTGTATTTTCTGTCTTCCCCAGAAACAAAATTCGGAACGAAATTGAAAATCAGTATTACTCAGTTCTTGATGTAGCTGAATATGATATGCTTGATATCGATTTTTCTTCAGAATGTTTTGTACTGACCTCTCGCTTATGCCAGTTCCTTCACCAATGTCTTTTTGGTTCACGTTGGGATGCTCAGTTGCTGTTAATAGCACTTTCCTCGTTGATGATAGGCTTTCTTCTTTTGTTTTTTGTAATTCACACCTCCCACTTACATGTCAAACTAATTGTTTAATTGACAGATGCATTTTTTTCAGTCATGGCTATCTATTCAAAAACGAATTCGCATTCAAGGACCGTCTGAAATATAAATTCCTTTATATCTTCAAAAATATCACTTTTAGGTATAGGGTATGCTTAATATTTTTTGTAGAAAATTAGATGTAGAATAATATAAAATTTAAAAAAATATATGATTCCATTTAAAAATAAAGAGTTACGACAATTTGAAATTTTAGAAAATGGCGTGTCTGATACAAAGGCAGGGTTCCTCAAAAGTGAAAAATTTTAACACTGGTACATAAACAGTACTTATAAACAACCATAGGAACGAGAAAATTTCTTAAATTTTAAATAGAACATTAGAATATTTTTTTTGTGAACCTCCGCTTCTTACATTTTTTCAGAAAAACGTTAATAACTCTGAAATGCCACATCGAAATTAAAAACCAAGAAAGGGTTCAAGTAATAAAATATTATCCAAATTAGAAAATGAAAAAATATACAGGGTGTTCCATTTAAAAAAATGTTTGCTTTTGTTATACCGCAAAATAGGGACACCCTGTATATTTGAAAATAATTTTACGGGATAGAGATTTTTAAATCAATAAATTTTTATACGAAACATTTTTTTCTATCTATCACGAGAAAGGCGCTAGGAAAGCCCGACGACGCACTGTTGCAGGACCCTGTATATATATATATATATATATATATATATATATATATATATATATATATATGTTTAGTTTGAGGTTTTCGCGGGTATGGTATGTGGTATGTGGTTTTCGGGTATTCGTCTGCGTGGTTTGTATTTTGAGAATACGACATTTCGATGGTCTCGCTGCCATCATCTTCTAGTATATTCGCAAGGAATGACTGATTTGCTGCTCCGTTCGTTGCTGTATTTATGTAATTTCTGTTAATCCCCTTCTCCATGTCAGTTTTGTTTGGCTCCTTGTCATTGGACGTCTTGTTGTGCTTCTTTCTTGTGTTTTTTCGGTGTTTCTGTCTCGGTCTAATGTAGTGCTGATTTTTGTTTGAGGTTTGTGGAATTTTGTTATAGGTGGTTCGATTTGTTTTAAAATGAATTTCCATGTATTTGGCAGACGTTGTGAGTCATCTCGTTTATTCATTGCGTGGGGTCTAGTTTCAATTTCTATGGCTTCGCGTAATATTCTGTTATGAAACTGTTCTATTCTAGCCAGTGTTTTTACATTTTCAAATTTTCAAAGTCTATTTTATGGCCGGTTTCTAGTGTCTGTTGTGATAGAGAAGAAGTTGTTCATTTTAAAACAAATCGAACCCTGTAGTTGTATTCGCCAAGCTACGCAAATGATGACTTATCAAAATAACGTCCGTGTGCAATTTACGGAGAATATTAAATCGGCCAAAATATAACACTCGCTGCCGGACGCAGCCAAAATCGCCTATGGTCTATGCCAAACGTTCGAAAAATGGCCCGAGGCGGTGATAAAAAGGATGTTTTTTGCTAGCATAAATTACCGTGATTTACGACCGTCCCTAAAACGCCGACAGAGCGGTAGTAGAGGGGCGCGTGGGAATCGGGTGCGTGGGAAACAATCTGTTAGTGGAAAATAAATTAACTGTATTAACTTATTCAATTATTTTCTAATATTCGTTGTTTAAACATGGATGTTATAAAAGATACTTGTAAAACTTATCATGTTTTTGAAAATTTCATTTATTTGAAAAATCGTGTAGTCTTATCTAATCTAATCGCACCTTAACTTAACCCAAACCTAACCTAACCTAACCTGACCTAACCTTAATATAAAGATATTATTATTGTTATTATTACTAATCACATATACGTTTAATATATTCTATAAAATATGCAATTAAAATTCAATATTAAATTAATGTAAATAGACTATATATTTTAATTAAATTCACATACATTTGAAAGTTCATTTATTTGCACTATATTATTTAATAATATTGTATTGTAATTCAATATAGTAAGGTAGTAACAAACGAAAATATAATTTCGATTATATAGAAAAAGAGCGACTACCCGATGCCGCCGAGTGTGCACACGGCGCGTGCCCGTCGACAGTTTTACGACTTAGCGGCGATGCCGCACAAAGGCATTTAATGGCGGCGGGCTATTAAATAAATTTGCATATTTTCGAACGAATGACCGGGTCCTGCGAAAAGCACCTCTTTCCTATTAATTCTATTTTGGGAAAGTTCATTCGCATTATTATGTGCATATGGTTAATAATTTAAGAATATGTCTGGGAGTGCAAGAACCCCTCCAACCACAACAATTATACGTGTGAGAGAGCGAAAAGCATCTCCCTCCATAATATGACTTGGCAAGATGACCACAACAATTATACGTGCGAGAGTGCGAAAATCACCTGCCTTCTACTAATTCTATTTTAGGAAAGTTCATTCGCATTATTATGTGCATATGGTAAATAATTTAAAAATACGTTTGAGAGAGCAAAACTTTCTCAGTTCATGTCCCAGTAAGTACCTGACAATCGAACAAAAATATTATATAATTGTGCACGTGGTTCTTGACCCTGCTAGTAAATCTATTTTAAGCATACGCCTGAAAGTTCTCTGATTTCTTATTATGAAAAATGTACTAAAACCCCTCCCACCAATCAAGATAATCACATAAACTAATTTTAACAACGCATGAGTTTCCTATATAAAAGTGTAACTATTATGCAGTGTATTCAAATTCTCTATCATCCCAAGAAATAGTAAAAGTAATTAATTATTGAATTATTTTTATTTAAAAATGTATTATTTTTTTTTATTAATTATTTCACAGTGCAAACTAATTATTCCAACCAACCATCTAAAAATTATAATTCACGTTCAAATGAAAAAATAATTTTGATTAATGAAACTAGATACTTTTTAAATAAAAGTGAAACAAGCTCAATTGCAATTGGATTATCTCCAAAAGAATTAAAGCTACTGTCTGTATAAAAACGGGGTTACCAAAAACATTCTTTTAATTCTGTAGAGTGGCAGCGTTTTCTCACATATGAAAACTTGTGTAACTATTTTTACTCTAAAGAAGATAATTGGCAACCCATACAAATTAACGACTTGATAATTGATTATATTTGGGTTGATAATAAAAAAATTCTTAGTTTACAACAATTTAATACTTGACATTCGAAACATTCAATAAACTGTTTAATTTGAAGGATTTAATCAACTTTAAGATGGAATCATTAAATTATCAATAGTTTGATATTTATTCTCATAAAATTATAAAAACAGTAGAAAATTCTGGAGGGTGTTCAATAAATAAATTTGCATAAAATAATTTAATCGAAAGACAATATTGGTAGCATCAATGCGTTATCATTTCTGGAAATGATTTATTTTTATTCAAACAAAATTGGTAATATGAATGATAATTTTCAGAATGTAGATGGCGTATGCGGAACATCATTGGCCAGTGGCAACAAATTTGGAGACAACAATTCAGAGGTTGATTTGTAAATGTGATGCAATTGCTTTCCATTACGAACATGAGATAATTTATGGTGGCGGCATTTTTTATAATGAAGTTCTCCAAACAAAAGCGAAGTCCTATAATAAACGATTTCTCTCAACGATTTGTGTACCTTTCTACAATAACTGGATTTGAAGTATCTACTTATGGAACTACATCCTTCTCTCCCGGAAGAAATTATTTTAGAATTTACATTGGATAATGAAGATGATGGCGACCACACTGAAGAAAGTAACATTTAATAATAATTTAGAAATTCATCCAATGTTGGTTTGGGAGTTTGCGTACAGAGAATCCAGAAAAGGATATTGGCACTAATATGTAGTTAATAGAGACAGATTTAAACGTAAAATTATAAGTCTAACAAGTATTTTGTCATTAATTTTAGATGTAAATCATATATGTGTTATTTATAATTCTAGATTTGATATTAGAATATGTATTTAAATAAGTTGTAATAAATTGTGTAGATATAATAAATTAAACATATAGTTTATGTTTATTTAATTATTTTATTAATTCAATTTTATAAAAAAAATATATACATCAGATAAGGTGCAGATACATTTATTATTTGATAAATTTGTTTAAAATTATATTTAAATAATGTGTAAAAATTAAATAAATGAATTAATAAGTTATGCTTATTTTTATTCATTATTAAAGCTGCAACACAAAATTATTGTATAAAGCATATACATTAGATAAGGCGCAGATGCACTTATTGTTCGAGTGAAAAAAACAAGCTGGTAGATCTGCAGAAAGCGATGGATGTTCTTCGAGTTCATAAATAGGAACTTTAACAAGCTTTTATAAAAACTTTGACTTCTCTGCTCTTTTTACATTCATGGCATCATAATCATTAGTGAGATGTCTAAGAATATTTGGAAATTGGTGTATTGGAGTGAATTCTTCTCCCCACTTTATGCAGTGATGATTTTTCATTAACCAATCAGCTTGATTTTTCAGGTGTTGCGGCAACATATTGTATGGAAAAGGAGGTTGAAACACAAAGTGTGAAATTTTATTTCTATCATACGCTGCTAAATTCTTCACTGTAAATGTCTTGTTTGATGTTTTGAATCCTTGTACATTAATTAAAATATACATTATAAAGACAAATGTGATGTATTTAAATAAGAATTTGTATTTTAATGTAAATGACGACATCTATTTAAAATAGGTTTAGTTTAGTTTTTAGAATAAGAGTTTTTTATTATTTTTTGATATGTGCGCGCAGATTGACTCGAAAAGCGATTGTACACGTCTGTTCAGAATAAAGTGTTTCTTCCAACTAATTGTGAATTTTAATAATAAATTACCACTCGATACACAGTGGCGACGAGGATAATTGGTCTATTGTTACTTTACGTACGGGCGCGAAAGTGAATCGGCAGGAAAATTGTACGGCAATAAATGGTGGACGATGCACCGAAAACAAAAATGTCCGGAGAAGTTGTCGGTCATTTAAGAGAGTTCGATCCTTCGACAGGTGATTGGTCAATATTCGTAGCTCGAATTCAAAATTATTTCGTGGCAAACAAAATTTCGACGGAAGGAAGGAAACGGGCGATCCTCCTAAACGCGTTAAGCGAAGAGGCCTATAAGTTATTATATAATTTACTTTTGCCTATTAAACCGGAACAGACTGAATATAATATTTTAGTGCAAACATTAAATGAACATTTTAAACCTCCAGAGAGTGTCTTCGCAGCGAGATATGCTTTTTATACGGCAGTCAAAAATTCACACGAGACGGCAAAAAATTGGTCAGCTCGGTTAAGAAGTTTGACATCACAGTGCGATTTCAATGGATATGAATTAAATTTACTGCTAAGGGACATATTCATCGTTGGATTTGAAAAGGGCCCGATACAGGATCGGCTTATGGAAGAAAAAAATTTTCCACCTTATCGGATTTGATGAACATCGCTACGGCTAAGATGACAACGAATGGACAAATCATCGGCATGAAGAGTGAACCTATGCATCATTTCCGGGACAAACGCGTCCCTGCGCAGCGCAGCTCAACGTCATCAACATGGAGAACGAAAACGTCAACAGCATCGGCGGCGTCAGGAGCAGATCCAAAGAAAAAGGGTAAATGTGCTGTATGTGGTCGCAAAAATCATTCTCAAGATATGTGTTTCTATCGCAATAAGAAGTGCCATATTTGCAATATAAAAGGACATTTGGCACCAATGTGTAGAAATAAAAATAAATTTAAAAATAACTGCAATTACGTTGACACTGATAATGAGAATGTAAATAATACAGATTTATTGTTTAATATAAAAGAGTCAATAATCAATATATATTGATGTTAAAATTGGAAATGTGCTGCTGTCATTTCAACTTGATACAGGTGCAAGTATTTCAGCAATTGCGGATGATATGAAACAAACATTATTATTAAATTATAAAATGTATAAAACTAATAAAATATTATATTTTTATAATGGAGATCGAATTAGTCCTATGGGGTATTGTAAGATTAATGTCACATTCAAGAATATCACCAAAATAATTGATATTTATATAATAAAAGGTGGCGGTCCGCGAATTTTGGGAAGACATTTTTTGAGTACATTTAAAATTAGCCTAGGAAATATATGTTACGTCACCCAAAATAGTGATCAAGTTGTTACTTAAATTTTAAATAAATTTAAACCGCTATTCTCCCGAGGATTGGGTACTTTTAATAAAGGCGTTATAACTTTAAAATTAAAACAAGACGTCTCACCTAAATTTTACAGCGCTTGACCCGTGCCGGTTGCAATGAGGGAAAAAATTGAATTAGAATTAAAACGATTACAAAATTTGGATATAATAATTTCGGCTGTGGATTTTTGTGATTGGGCTGCTCCCATTGTTCCAGTAACAAAAAAAATAGGTCGATACGTATTTGTGGTGATTTTAAAGTTACTATAAACCCTTATTTAGAAGTAGATCAATATCCATTGCCAAGTATTGAGTTGTTATTTTCAAAATTGCAGGGGGGAAAACAATTTACGAAACTTGACCTTTCTCAAGCTTATCAACAAATAAAATTAGACGATAAGTCCCAGGAGTTAGTAGCAATTTGAACTCACAAAGGCATTTTTAAGTATAAAAGATTACCATTTGGAATTTCATGTGCCCCCGCAAAATTTCAAAAGATAATGGAATCTTTATTGCAAGATATTGAAGGAACTGTATGTTTTTTAGATGATGTATTAATTACCGGGACAACTAGACAGGAGCACATTGAAAATTTGTTTAAAGTGTTAACTAAATTACAAGAAGTAAGGTTAAAATTATCACTAGAAAAATGTAGTTTTTTTTAAGATGAAATTATCTATCTGGGATATAAAATATACAAAAATGGATTGCATCCACTATAGGGCAAAATTTCAGCAATTGTTAAGGCTCCTGCACCCAAAAATGTATCTCAACTTAAATCTTTTCTCGGACTTGTTAATTATTATGCTAGATTTGTTCAAACTATATCAACAATTCTACATCCTCTGTATGATTTGTTAAAGGTAAACAAACAATGGGAGTGGGGTAGAAAATGTGATATAGCATTTAATAAAATTAAAAATATTTTAATTTCGGCTAAGGTACTGGTACATTTCAATCCAGAGTTAAAAATTAAATTAACAACCGATGCTAGTGCTTATGGATTAGGTGCAGTTTTAGAACATGTTATGCCAGATGGCAATACACAACCTATTGCGTATGCATGACGGACGTTGTCTAATTCCGAAAAAAATTATTCACAAATTGAAAAAGAAGCATTGAGTATAGTTTTTGGTATACAAAAATTTCACCAATATTTATATGGTTTAAAATTTACGTTAGTTACCGATCATAAACCACTTTTAACAATTTTTGGTCCTAATAAGGGCATACCTCAGTATTCCGCAAATCGATTAAAACGATGGGCGTTAATCTTGTGTAATTACCAATATGAGATCGAGTTTGTTAAATCTAATATGAATGCAGCTGATTTATTCTCTAGATTACCACTAGAGAATAATTTTCAAGCAAAAGAAGTTGATGTATTTGAGGTTGATTGTATAATTTTTTTGTCAGATATTGACAGCTCAACAAATTTTGAAATAATTGAAAGGGAAACTAAAAATGATAAAATAATTCAATTAGTAATTAAAAATGTTCAGAGTGGATGGCCTAATAAATGTCAGAACAAGTTATTAACAAAATATTTTCCTTACCGACATTCATTAAAAATTGTATTTTTTGGAATAACAGAATTTTGATTCCTGAAAAGTTAAGAATATAAGTGTTAAATGACCTACACAAATCACATCTTGGTGTGGTTAAGATGAAAAGTTTGGCTAGATCCTACTTTTGGTGGCCCGGACTTGGTAAAGACATCGAAAATTTTATTAAGTCATGTGTCGGATGTTCGTTTGACCGGCCCAGTCCGCCAAAAGTTCCTTTAAATAGTTGGGAATGGCCAGAAGAACCTTGGTCCAGAATTCATGTAGATTATATGGGACAATTTCATAGTAAATATTATTTAATTGTGATTGACTCACATACCAAATGGGTGGAGGTATTTCCAGTAGCTAATATAACAACCCTTGTTACAATACAAGCAATGAGAAATTTATTTGCTAGATTTGGGTTACCTCGGACCTTGGTATCTGCCAATGGCACACAATTTACATCAGATAAATTTAAAAATTTCTTAAAATTAAATGGCATTACTCATACTACTATACCACCATACAACCCTCAATCTAATGGAGCAGCAGAAAATGCTGTTACATTAATTAAAAATGCATTAAAACGAGCACTTAAAGAAACAAAATCTGATTTTAATTTAATTTTAAATAATTTTTTGATCGATTACAGGAATACACCGCATATTACTACAGGTAAATTAATGTTTGGTAAGAGATTGCGCACTCTTTTTGAATTGTACAAGCCAGAAAGTACAAAACAACTTAATCATACGAAAAATAAAGTAATATTAATTTTTCCGAGGGAGAAAAGGTTTTGGTAAGAGTTTATAGAAATATAAACCATCCTTCTTGGTTTTTAGGAAACACAATTAGAAAAATAGGGAACGATGTATATTTAGTTAAAATTTTGGAATTAAATCGGACTTGGAAAAGACATTCAAATCAAATTCTTAAATATTCTCAACATACTACGAGTGTCAGTATTCCATATGAAATTGATTCCCAAATTAATAACAAAATTAATAACAACATTAATAACAAAATAATAATGAAATTGTAAGTAGTGATAGTAATAAAACAAGCGATAATATGATAGAACAAAGTGCGGTGGTTGTTCCTAGTGCAAGTGTTAGTGTAAGTGATGAGCAAAGTTCTGAGCGTCCAAAAAGAGTAAGATCGTTTAGTAGATTTTAAAAGAAAATAAATGTTTAGAATATAATATTAAATTATGTATATATTTAAAAGGGAGAGTTGTGATGTATTTAAATATGAATTTGTATTTTAATGTAAATAGCGACATCTATTTAAAATAGGTTTAGTTTAGTTTTTAGAATAAGAGGTTTTTATTATTTTTTGATATGTGCGCGCAGTTCAGATTGACTCGAAAAGCGATTGTACACGTGTGTTCAGAATAATGTGTTTCTTCCAAGTAGTTGTGAATTTTAATAATAAATTACCACTCGATACACTACAACAAACGAGAAAAATTATGAAACACTACGTTTGTTACAATAGAATGTTAAGTCTCTTTACAAAATCGTTAATTTAACCAAAAATGTATTGATTCCCTAAGCATGTAATGTATCACTATTTTTACATTTCTCCGACTAGTTTCTACCGTTGGTCATTCTCAAGGAGTTATGTAAAATATTTAGAACGTTTACAGATTTATATACAAAATTGTGACCTTTTTATTTTACGTAATAAGGGCTGTCGCAAAAAAATGTCAAAAATGATTGCACTCAATGCAATATTATGAAATTCCTGTAGAAATTTTATTATTTAATACCGATTGTTTATGTTCTTCGATTCTTTTTTTAAAGTTTCTACCCGTTTGTGCTATATACATAGAATCACAATCACCACACTTAATCTCATATATACCGCACTTCTCTAGATCGTTCACTTTAGATTTATTGTTCACTAAGAACTTATGTAGATTTAATGGGTTGGGCATTATTACATTAAACTTATATCCCTTAAAGTTAATCTTTACCTCTACAGATGTCAACAAAATGTAGCTTATACCATTTTTTTTGTTTTAATTTTATTTTCTGCATAAAAATACTTTTATATTTTTTTAAATTTCTTCTTTTTTTATAAAAGTATCTATTAATTTTGTATTGTAACCATTATTCTTACCTATTGTTTTTATTGTTTCCAATTCTATATTAAAATTATGTTCCGATAGAGGAATGTGTATGAGCCTGTGGATGAGGGAATGGAATGTGCTATATTTAATGTTGTAGTGTGTGTTGGAGGAGTTGGGAATTATTGCATCTGTGAAACTGTCTTTTTTATAAATTTTGAATTCCAGTGTATTATTTACTTTGATTAATGGTAGGTCCAAAATATTTAAGCTATTATTGACTTATATCTCTATTGTAAATTGTATGTTTTTATCAATAGTATTAATAAATTTAGTAAATGAATCCAGTAACCGTTTAATCGTCGACGTATCTTGCCCAATATAATGTGTTGGAAGTTATAGATTGTTTGAACAAATGTTCTTCGAAGTTAGCCATAAAAAAAATCTGCTAAAAGGGGTGACAGGGGTGAGCCCATTGCTAGACTGTCTGTTTGACTCTATATTTGATTATTGAATTCGAAATAGTTTTGATCAACGCAAATGTCTATTAATTTTTTCATTTCTAATATATGTGAGATCGGATGATTATTATTTATTAAGTTTTCATTAATTGTTTATATTTTTTTGTTGGAATTGAAGTGAAAAGGCTTTTAACGTCGAACGATATTAATTTTGCATTGTTGTTGTTGCAGCCCTTATCACCTAGAGTAAAAACGTATCAGTTTTGTATATAAATTTGTAAACGTTCTAAATATTGTACATAGCTTCTTGAGAATGACCAACGGTCAAAACTAGTCGGAGAAATATAAAAATAGTGAAACATAACCAAGTGCTTAATTAATCCTTTTATTAACATAAAAATGTTTTACCGCGGGTTAAGTTAGAAGTTAATTAATAGTATTGATTCTATTTGCAGTTCATCCACTTTTCTTAATAACATCAGAACGATGTGAACTCATTGCCACATCTGAATTTACTGAATATATTTAAACTATTTCTTTATTATTAACCCATGAGTTATGTGATGAATCTAATCCTAACCACTTGACAAATGACTGTACACCTTTCTTTCGAATTACGCGCTCAATTAAGTAAATATGAGGGTAGACTACTTTCTAAATTTCGAATTCATTAAATGCTCCCTTAATGGGTTGCTTGAATGCATCGATTATTAAATAGCTGACGGGGTTTGTATTTTGTACATTTCAAACTTGAAAGATTTCTCTTGTCCGATTAGGAGTATAACCTTGACTAAAGAGAGACTTATATTTGCTTATTCTTACAAAATCTCCTTTTTTATAACGCCCCTTTCTGTATTTTTTTACTCGACCATACACAAATTTCAGAAGATCAATTTCATTTTCTTTTTTAACGTCCACGGGTTTCATACCAATTGTTGAATGAATAGAGTTATTGTAACGTTTTACAATTTGAGGTAAAATGTTAATACACTTATAATTTCCATTTAAACTAAGTTCTTTGTAAAGCATAGATTTTAATGTTCTAATAACGCGTTCAACAATACTAGCTTTATTAGTGCTGTATGTAGTATACATGTTTATGTTTTTTTTCACAAAGATTTATAAACATTTTATTATAAAAATCTGTACCCATTGTAGATTTTTTATAGGTGACCCTGCATTTGATAAAATTTCTGTCATGCTGTCGTTCGTAACATCAGGAGCTTTCTTTGATTTTAAAGGAACTGCCCAAATATATTTACTAAAACAATCAATAACTACGAGAATATATTTATAATTTTGGTTTTGTTTCGAGTACAATAAAAATTCCATTAAATCCGCATGTAATAGTTCAAATAAACCTTTAATAATTATTTGTCTAGCAGGTTTATGAAGCTCATTCACTACCTGTTGTTTCTCCATCATTAAATTATTTTAATTTCTCCACTGATACTAACCTTTTTTGGATGACTTTAAAAATGTCTGACAAATCTAATAATCTATTATGAGAGATATCAATTACTTACTGCAATTCCCCCTTTTTTACACCATCATTTGTTTCTACGGATTCGTTTATTTTCGGAATCCCATACACCACGTTCATTTAATGAAATTATAGATATATGTTTACGTTTATGTGTTTGTCGGCCAAATTTATCAATATTCATTCAACAATCTTGACTTCTTTCAATTCTTCAATTATTGAGACAATTTCGTTTTGTACAGAGTTATTTCCTGCAAGTTGTGATGCGTATAAAAGTTTAAGTCTATCTACGAGTTCGTTTACAGAATCCCAGTGTATGTATTCCTTGCGATTACTAATGACTCGTTTCAACATACCTTTACCTGATTTTGACCTTGTTAAATGACTACGAGATGGAAAAAAATAATGGCCTAAAAATCAACATCAATAGCAATCAAGGATTCAAATATAGTATAATCCTTGATTGCTATTGATTCTTTCACCTGCAACATCATTTTTCTTATGTGCGTTTGTCATTCTTAAAATTCGTAGATAATTTTTCTTATCATCCATAGTGTAGTGGTTGGGTTCCTTAAGAAAAATTAACTCATACAAACCTTAGTAACATAGGATTTATCATTTTGAGGCAAACAATTTTGAAGCTCAATTTTCCAGGTTGATTCTTCAGCTGACCATCTAACACCGTATGTGTAATCCATGTCCGATGTATTAGTCATGAGCATTTTTATATATTTTTTGGATAAAGGTCCAACCTGAGTATTATCTAACCCTATATCGATACTTTTTCTGCCGTTTGATGTAGTATACATATCTCTTAATTCTTCTAAAGAAATTTGATTTCGTTCAGTTTGTGAAAATGTTGGAGTATCGATTGTAATTGTCTTTTTGTTTTTGGTCTCCTCTCAGAAACTTCTTCATACGCTTGCACATCATTATTATCATCTTAATTTTCTATATCCACACTACTTTCAGTTATTTTATCAGCAATTCGAATAGGTCATTGAGTTGTTTTATAGGAAGTCTGAGATGGTGTGCGTATCGTTTCAACCTTTTGAGTACTCGCTCGCTTTAGAATTTCTGGCGTTTCGTATTTTGGTTATATTTCTTCATCTTTAATTTCTCTTTTCATATTCTTTTTAATATCTATCGCCGACTTTAAAGGTTCAGCTATAAATTTGAATCCACTTTGCAATAATTCCTCAGATCTTTGTCTTCCTCTCCTCACCCTTTTCACCTTATCCCTTATAATTTTTTGCGTTGCAATTAACTCTCGCTTTAACTTTGTTGATTTTTTACTTATTGACGACATGCTCAACTACGTGCACAAAAATATTTTCCACTTTCTTTCTGCTTCACAACACGCATCTTGCAAGTAATTAACATATACTAATAAGTAGAGAGCGGATTAAAGGCCTATAGAAACCTACAATCACTGGTAAGTGAATTAAAATTATCTAATTCACTACTGCAAGAAAAAGTACAACATTTGGAAATAGAAAACAGGAAACTTCCTTCAGAGGTTAAGGCATTCCCGAATTTAAGAAATATAAATAATAACAACAATGAAATGAGCAGAGAATCGGTAACTGAGCAACCGGGTCTATTTCTAAAGCCGAAATAAAAGGAACGGATCGCTCCGTCAAGACAAAGCGCGCAAGTGCAAATAAAGTCACACAACAAACCAATGGAACTAACAGACTTAACAGTAAGAATTCGCAGCTTACCAATGCAAATAACGCTGCCACAGAAATATCTTTAAAAGAGAATTGGATTAAAATAAATAGGTAAAAGAAAAATAACCAATTAAATGCAATTGTAGGCTCCAAAAATAATATTACAATGGCTCCACCAAAATATGCATCGTTGTATATTGGGAATTGTATAAGCACAGTAACAACAGAAGTGATTGAAAACTACTTTAAAGAATATTACCCTAACTAATTAAGGAAATAACTGAACTTGAAACCAAAAGTACAAATAAATCCTTGAAACTGGGTGCAGATTGTAGTAATTTACAGAGATTAATGTTACCAGATACGTGGCCTGAAAGAATTCGAGTTCGACGATACAATTTTAATAAAAACGAAAAAATAGTGACAAATTTTTCACAGCTATTGGAAAAACAAAAACTCAGATGAATACCTAAAAATTGCACAATTGAATATATAGTCTATTCGAATAAAGACCATACCCCTGGAGGACTTTGTACAAAATAACAAGATACATATAGCTTCCATAAATGAACATTGGTTGACTCCCGATAAAGAGGATCTTGTAACAGTATGTGGATATAATCTAGCCAATATATCAACCAGAAAATCGTCACAGCCTGGCGGAACAATGATTTTAATAAACAATTGTTTTAATTTTGAAAAAGTTGAATGTATCGATAATTTATCGGAAGAAATTACATGTAAAGTATGCGCCATTCAATTAAATAACCCGAAAATAATATTTATTTCAATTTATTGATCACCCTCAGGGGATTATGAATCATTTATAAATGTCTTTGAACAAATTCTGCAAAATTTTAAAATAATTTTAAATAAAATCGCAGCATCTAAAAAACACTGGTACACAGATAGTTTAAAACAACAACAAAATACAATACAAGCTCTAACAACAATATTTAAATGTACAGGACAAGCATATATCAAGAATGAAATAAAAAAGTTACAATATCAATATCAAAATAACATTAATATCGGAAGAAAACCACATAACGAAAGTAAAATAATTAACTCCCTATATAAGCCAAAAGACATCTGGAATATAGTACACCAACAAGCAAAAATAAATGTATTCCAAAAGCAAATAACGGCAAACAATATCCAGCAATATTTTGTAAATGCCGTTGAAATAAATTCCACCTTGGCATGTGATAATGAGAGTTTTAGGTTATTATTGTACAATTTTAAAATAAATACAGTCGGTTCATTTTTTTTGAACCAGTGACAGAGTATAAAATTAGAAATATCATATCAAATTTAAAAAAAATCGAATTCAACAGATATTTACGGCATAAAAGTATGCATAATAATAGAATCAATTGAACATATAGTTCCAATACTTACACGCATTATTAGTATTACATTTGTTGAAAGAGTGTTTCCCAAAGAACTTTGTAAAGTCGTACCTGTACATAAGAAGGGAAATATTAATAAGATAAAAAACCATAGGCCAATCACTATAACGCCAATAATATCTAAAGTGTTTGCAATAGCAATAAAAAATCGTTTATATCGTTATATGGTAACATATATCAGTACCAGTCAATATGGTTATGTGATAGGTAAATCTATACTAGATCCAGTTTTAAACTTAGTAGAAAATATATATCACGCATTTGAAAATAGTAACACTACTAGTGCAGCTTTCTTAGACCTGAGTAAGGCCTTGGATACTGTATGTTTTAATAAACTTCTCTACAAATTAGAATACTATGGAATACGTGGCACGCTTTTAGAATTATTAAAATATTATATTACCAAGGTACCTAGTCGCATACAATTATACTAAAACAAGGCATACCGCAAGGTACTATTTTAGGCCCACTGCTATTTCTTATATACACAAATGATCTAAAACCCAATGTAACAACTGATGACACGTATCAATACGCTGATGATATAACTCCAGTAAGAAAAGATCGCCCACATTCTGTAAAAACAAGAATTGAAATCGAAGCAGTACAATGGTTTAAACACAATAATCTTGCAATTAATGAGGCGAAAACGATTTCCTTTTCTCTTTCAAATGCAATTAAAATCGATAACATCAATTTTTTAGGGATTATATTAGATAGCACATTAAGTAGGGAGAAACATATTATCCAAATTAGTAAAAGAATTTGTAAAAACATATATCTATTAAGTAAAATATCGGAGCAGGTTAATTCTTACGTTGTACGCATGTCATATTTTGCTGTGGGGAGGTACTACTGCAAGTAGTAAAATATTTGTATTACAAAAAAGTGTATACGAATAATAGCTGGCTTAAAGCAATCAGAGAGCTGCAGAGGTTATTTTACTAAATTAAGTATATGTAAGTATTTAAGAACGTGTCTGCAAATGATTATGAATGCTAGATTTTTTAATTACTTTTGCTAATTTAATTTAATGAAATCAGTTTAAATTCATTTTTGTGCATAATTTTTAATGTTATAGTCATATTTAAACAATCTAAAATACATTTTATCATTTATTAGTTTATTCAATAGAAATAATTTCATTCAAATTAGTGTTGCTTTGATAGTTGTACTATTCGTAACACGCAAATTAACTTTGTTTTATTCAACGTCTGTCGAGGTACTAGCCAGAAAAGTAGTTGTTTCAAATTAATTTGTTTTGTAGTCTTAGTAAGACTCACTGTTGTAGATTCACGAAATATTTTCGTATTTTTAAATTTAAAAATTGACTGTAATATAACTTCAGGATCATATCATAAGGATAAATCAATTCACTTATTGCATCAGTTTTGCACCATCAGTAGGTCCAGGTGTGGCTATAAGAAAACACCCTCTTAATATTACTTATTTACCCATTAACGTTTAAGTTAAAAAAAAAATCCCTAAAAATTTTCGATCAAGATAATAATTTGATAAATTTTGAAATCGAAACATTGCACATAAAATTAGAATTAAAAGAATGGGATTAATTTTCAAACTTTATAAAACAACTTTTAAAATACGAAAAATTGCTAATATTATTAAAGCTTTCGAACAGTTACCACCTGAGAATTTCAAATTCTTGCAAAATATTGGATTAAAAGTAAAGAATGGAGGAAAACATTTTAAACATTTTTGAAAACGTCAATATTTAAGATGTCATAATCAAGAAAGAGTACCAAACATATCAGCCCTACTTAACAACAAAATTTGATAATAGTGATGAAATCAGGATTCCAAATTTATTTGAAGACATCTATACCCTCCCCTGTGAAAGTTTTATTTGCATTGAGGGAACATATGACCCAGGTACTGGATTGGAGGTCGGTGAACTGGTAAATAATTCATATGCTTTCTTTTATGATGAAATCCGATATGAAATAAAAGGATTTGAAATCGATAAGGTTGGAGATGTAATAATTACAAGTTTACTTAAAAACCTTGCCTCATTGACACATGCCGATGCAATCGAATCATCCGTTTGGATTTGGAATGGTGAATCATCAACATGGAATAAATCGCAGAAACTGTATTCTGCTTGTATTACTTTAAAATGATGGTTAGGATTTGCAGAAATATATAAGAAGATCTTATTAAATTGCAAACAAGAATTAATATTATTAAGGACTGGCCATGATCTGATCTCAACGTTGTAAAAGGGAAGCAGACAAAAATTACAATAAGTAAACTTGAGTGGCATGTTTCACATATCAGTGTCAACGATGATGTCAAATTAAAACTCTGGAAATCCATTAAGACTGATAGAGATAGCTTTTCGTCGCTGGGAAATGCATGAATTGCCAACACTTAAGCAAAACAAAAAAGGTAAATGGACTATACGTACATCAACTCAACTTGATACATTATTTTAGCTTTCCAAACAAATAAGAAAAATGATAAGGAAGCAGATGCAAGTAAATTAGATCATGTAAAGTTCATGTTAGAGTTTTCCCTACGATAATCAAGATTTCAATTTTTAATTGGATCAGTATGCTATTGCAAATCACGCATATATCAAATTTCAAGGAAGTTATTATAATCGAGATATAAATGATGATCCTCTTCTATCATATAAAAAGTTTAAAGAAGGACCAGTGTTCATAGTTGACTGTTCTAAGCAATCGGAGACGGCCATAGGTAGTAGTGTAGATGTGCGGGTAGAATTTGAAGCATATGAAAAGTTTGAAGAAAATATAACTGGCTACTGACTAATTCACAAATTTTGGTAAAATGTTTGAATATTTCGATATAGCAAATAATATAATTTACCTACTCAGATAACACATATTGATGGACCTCCTCCTCCGAAAAATCCGGTGCCATGAATGTATAAAAAAAACACCAATTTTAAAAAATTGTGAATGATGCTCAGTATTACGAGTTTCATTTTTAACCAAGTCCTGCACGTGACGGTACCAGAGAACGTCTCATCATGTTACAATTCATAGGACTTGTTAATGTATGAATAAAAATGGATGTAAATGAAGAAACGTACCCAAAAACTTGTTATATCAAAGTAAATGGAGATATTTTGAATTACAAAGTGAAATATAAATCTCAAGTGATATAGTTATATATTTTTTTGATAATCTTATTATACTTATTATGTTTTTATACACATTTTATTAGGTAATGTGTTAAAAAATGTAAGACATTTTTTTAATAAACAAGGTAAAATCATGTATTTTTTTTAACTTAAAATCCTTTATTAGAACAGTTCATATTAAATACACATTAAAATAAAAATATGTTAATTTACAGAAATAAAAAAAAATACAGTATAAATGCACCAATAATAATATATAAAAAATTACATGAAGTCTGATAATTTTATTAACAAATCTAATGGTGAAACGTCTGAATCTATCATATAATGACCCCAGGTGATTTATTTTAATTTGGTATTATATAACGTTTATTGCCTCCGGAAGATAATGCAACTTTTCGTCCAATTCGGTATACGAATCATGCTTAATTGATCTAAAACAATATATTTCACAAAATTTTGTAGAATTGTTTTCCACGTTTTTATAATCGACTTAAGAAATTTGATTTTTGATGCAACTTTTTTAAAATTCCTTTTGCCCATTTTATTATATCTTCCTCTAAACAACAACATAGGCTTTTGCACCAGTTCCCACAAAAGAATAAATTATTTCACTAGGGTATTCAACCTTCATTTTACCTAGTATGGAATGGTTTTGAGGTATATCAAAAGTATTTCCAGCCTTAAAATTAGATATATTAAATTTTATATCTTCATACACATTTTTCGTTTGAATGTTAACGATTAATGAATCGGTATCTGTATATAATAATATTAAGTTGTCTTTATACATAGGTTTCAAAAAATTGTAATAAAAGTCATAAATTACAATTTTCGAAATATCTAAAATTGAAAATCCGAGATAATCTGGTTTATTATAAATAAATTTGAGTTTTCTCATTTGAATTCCTATTAAATTTTCAGAAAAAAATGTGATATTTTTTAAACTGGGCTGCAATATAACGTTCAGCACCATATTTTGAATATCGATGACTGCAAAGTTTGATAGATATTATATTATCTAGAAATATACATACATTTTCTAAAAATTTTCCAAATATAGCATTATTTTATAATTTAAATAAATCTCTTGCAAAATCGTTTGTTGAGGGGTTTCTCATAATTGTATTTAAATCTATGTAAGGCTTTAACCAATCAGATTGTGAAAATTTTAATACGCGGTATATCTTGGTTATTTTTAAACCTAAATTCAAACATTGTTTTAAATTTCCTTAATGAATTATATATTTGGATTTATTCCATAAATTTGCTAATAACTTTCCTATTTTAGCATTTAGTGGAACAACATTTTCAGGACATTATGGAAATTCATTATGCTCATCGTGTAATTCAACGGGATTATTTAAATCCATTTCAAAAACAAAGCCAATGTTCGAAGTATCCGAAATTTCTGAAATGTCTAAATTATTAATTTCATTCTAATTTAACCAGGCAAAATTTCCTACAGGTAAATACTGTCTCATTGCTTGATTCAAAATCAGCATGAATTACAAATATTGTTTTTGAATATTTTCAAATTTTAATATATTTTCCGGTACAGTACAACCAAATTGATCAATTCTTAAATTGTCACTTGGCAATTGAGAGCATACATAATTACAATAATTTGTTTTATGTTGCACTAAAGAATCATTTATAAAAAAATATTGCAAACAATAGTCACAAAAATGTTTGGCACCATTTCTCAAATTAATTTGACTTGATACTAATCTTGAAAAATCTTTAGTTAAACAGTAATGATATATACCATCATCGTTCGTTAAAAGTAGTAAATTAATATAATAACCATATGGCGTTAGACGAAGTTATTGTGAAAAATATACCAAAGTGTAAAACCTGTGAAATTGAAATAACATCAAGAGATATAGTGATCAGATGTTATGAATTGTGCAACGGTTTAGTGCATGGTGCATGTACGGGCTTAAACAATACTGAATTAAGACTCCTGAATGGGAAAAAGAACATAGTGTGGTTATGTCCAACCTGCCACAAGTTTCTCCAAGAAGGTCAGTCCTTGTATAATATATTACTAAAAATCAACAACACGTTAGAGGAACATTCTGCAATTCTTAAGCAGAATCAAATTGAACTAAAACAAATCTCCCATGGAACAAATATAAACAAACCTAGCAGTGATCAGATCCAGTCCTGTAAAAGTGCCACCTATTGTTCAATTGCACAAACAACAACACTGCCGAAGGAAGCGGACACTGCAAACAAAACATTGAAGAAGACTCCTGTAACCATAACTAAACAAAATAATGTAAAAACTCCTACTATAACTACGGACACAGTTAGTCAAGATGATGACGTTCACGTCACTGAAAAATTTACATTAGTTGAACGAAGGCGAAAACGCAAAATGTCCTCCAGCAAGCGCGTCACCTTGGTTGGAAAGAGGGACGACGGGAACAATACAAATTTCAAGGCCGTTGAAAAACGAGCGTGGCTACATGTTGCCCGGTATCCCATGCAAACCCTAGCGGATGAATTAAAGTCTGTTTTATTAAAACGCTTAAATAAAGAGGATGTAATATGTGAGAAAATAATTCCTAAGTACCCAAATCCTACATACAGTAGTTTTATGATAGCAGCACCAATCTCGTATTTAGACAAACTGATGGATGAAAATCTCTGGGAAAAAGGAATCGCTGTCTCCCGTTATAATTTTTTCGCGGAACGCAGAAAAACTCCAATAACATAAATTATACACCGACAGAAAAACAATCTGATCCAAATAAATGTTTCAAATTATTACACCAAAATGTTCAATGCCTGAGTAATTGTATAAACGAGATAATTGATACTGTAAATAATGATAATGAACAGCTTAAAATATGTAATATTCCTAATTTCAAATTAATATCTAACTTTTGTAGGGCCAGTAAAGAACATGGCGGTGTTGCAATTTATTGTAAATCTTGAATAAAGGTAGCAAAATTGAAAATCATAAGCTCCATCTCGGAGAAAAATATATTTGAGTATGCGGGTGCTGAACTTCAAATTTTCAACAAAAAAATCTATGTAATTTGTATTTACAGAACTCCTCAGAGTGATATAGCGCTTTTCTTTAGTAAACTTGATCAAATTTTAGATTATGTAACATCAACAAATATACTATATTTTATAGCTGATGATTTCAATATTAATACGCTGGAGAATTTATGTGGAACTAAAGAATTGAAAAATTTGCTGATGGCAGATAATGCAATTTTAAATGTACATCAAGCCACTTGATTTTACTACAATGGCACTGGTACGTGTATTGATAACATCATAACAAATGTTAACTACAATAATAATTATACAAATGTTATAAATACATTTTTTATAAAATTAGGCTATACTCCGAGCGTGCATTATTTGAATTTTGCACTGACATTGAAAATGAATCCTTTGAAGCTGTTAAAAAATGCTACGATGCTAATAATAAATATTCACACTGTATATCCATCTTTTTAAAGTATGTCAATAAACATTTTCCACTGAAAAACGTGAAACCTACCAAAAAACAAAATTTTAAATTTACGTCACCTGAAACAATACAGTGTAAAATTCAAATGCAGATATATAAAACGCGACTGGCCCATCCTATCTAAAATCGGACCTGGACATTGCCTCTAAGAATGCCTCCAGGCGGTAATAAAAACAGATGCAGTTTTCGGTGTGTTTGCTATCATAAATTAGGAAATCTTTTCAGAGTTCTACTGAATAGAAATCGTGATTTATGGCCTCCCCTCGCCATGCAACGGAGCAGGTAATAAAGGATCGCAAGCGAAAAATGTGTACTTTTGCATCGAGTAATTAAATTACGGAATTTTTCAGATTATTTACCTAAACTAGGCGTTACCTAACCTTTGCGTGCCTGCTTTATTCTTAAACCGACGCGACTGGCCCATCCTATCTAAAATATTCAAGTGCCCCTTGTATTGTTAGCGGTTGTGGTTGTGTTAAATAATAATCGCCCATAATAAAATAAAACTGTCACCACGGCTGGTATGGCACGCGCTGTACCCTTCGGACTACCTGATGCCGATCAGTCCCTTTTACTAGAAATGGATGGAATGTAAATCAGTAATTTCGTTTAGAAAATAAGAATATAATTTAATAAATTATCTTTCTTTAAAAAAGAGGAAATGTTATTTTTAAACAATTTTCCCCGCATTAACGGGACTTATACAGGGTGTCCCGTTAATTTAGATTTTGTCATTATTTCTGAAAGTTAATTAATTCATATAAATAACTTAGATTAGATCAGATCAGAAATTTAGAATTATACATAATATAATTCATATAATCATTATTCTTATCTAAACCATATTTTATTATCACAGGCTACTTCTGTAATTTGATCCGCGATTTTATTTTTTAATAAATGTAATAAATTATGAAATTCCGTAATTTTGCCATATTGGCCGTCTCAGGTAGTGGATTATTTGTCGGTAGGTTACGCCTAACATGATTTCATCGTTTTGGAGATTACCGAATTTAGAAAACAAACCCAGGTGCTCACTGTAAGTGCAAATCTGGAAGTTTTTATTACTTCATTACTCGATAATATATTCAGGTCTATCCGTTGTTCCAAAGAAAAAAAAAAACAGGCACGCAAATGTTAGGTAACGCCTAGTCTAGGTAAGTAATCTGGAAAATTCCCTAATTTAATTACTCGATACAAAAGTACCTTTTTCCCCTTGCGGTCCTTTACTACCTGCTACGCCGCCGTTTTGTATTGTAAATGAAATTGTTAAATATAAAATTAATATCGTAACAAAATTATAATAAAATATTACAAAAATTCACTATTTCATGTTTTTCATGTTTGAATTTAATTTAAAAAAATTGTCTATTATTATTTTCATTTATTATGAAACACATTGCATATGTATGTACAGGGTTAAATAGTACATACGAAATAAAAAAGAATACATAATACAAAATCTGTTAATATACACATACAAATTTGTGTAGTCTTGAGAAATTACTAAATAACATACATAAAAAAGTAATTGTTGCTCCACAAAATTCTTGCATTTACTGGCCAATATAATAACATATATGTTATGGAGTGGATTACTTGTCGGTAGGTTACGCCTAAGGTAATTTCACTGTTTGAGGATAATTGATAATATATTCTGGTTTATCCGTAAGAATAAAGCAGGCACGCAAAGGTTAGGTAACGCCTAGTTTAGGTAAATAATCTGAAAAATTCCGTAATTTAATTACTCGATGCAAAAGTACACATTTTTCGCTTGCGGTCCTTTATTACCTGCTCCGTTGCATGGCGAGGGGAGGCCATAAATCACGATTTCTATTCAGTAGAACTCTGAAAAGATTTCCTAATTTATGATAGTAAACACACCGCAAACTGCATCTGTTTTTATTACCGCCTGGAGGCATTCTTAGAGGCAATGTCCAGGTCCGATATAAAACACTCTCTCAATATATGCCGGAGTATAAACCTGCATTAAAAACAGAAACTGCAAAATATAAGCAATTACTAAATAGATAACGATGTTCTTATTACGAAAATAAATTAGCAAAATCATCAAACAAATCTAAAGTTGCCTGGCAAATAATTGGTGACGTTGTGAGCACTAAGAGAAATGGAAACCTTACCTTACCGAATACTAATAACATAGAACAGCAAGCTAATGATTTCAATATTTACTTTAAAAACGTAAAAGTGCCACCTATTGTTCAATTGCACAAACAACAACACTACCGAAGGAAGCGGACACTGCAAACAAAACATTGAAGAAGACTCCTGTAACCATAACTAAACAAAATAATGTAAAAACTCCTACTATAACTACGGACACAGTTAGTCAAGATGATGACGTTCACGTCAATGAAAAATTTACATTAGTTGAACGAAGGCGAAAACGCAAAATGTCCTCCAGCAAGCGCGTCACCTAGGTTGGAAAGAGGGACGACGGGAACAATACAAATTTCAAGGCCGTTGAAAAACGAGCGTGGCTACATGTTGCCCGGTATCCCGTGCAAACCCTAGCGGATGAATTAAAGTCTGTTTTATTAAAACTCTTAAATAAAGAGGATGTAATATGCGAGAAAAGAATTCCTAAGTACCCAAATCCTACATAGAGTAGTTTTATGATAGCAGCACCAATCTCGTATTTAGACAAACTGATGGATGAAAATCTCTGGGAAAAAGGAATCGCTGTCTCCCGTTATAATTTTTTCGCGGAACGCAGAAAAACTCCAATAACATAAATTATACACCGACAGAAAAACAATCTGATCCAAATAACAGTTTCAAATTATTACACCAAAATGTTCAATGCCTGAGTAATTGTATAAACGAGATAATTGATACTGTAAATGATCTAAATGGCGTTCACGTGTTTTGTATAACGGAACACTGGCAATCCAGTGAACAGCTTAAAATATGTAATATTCCTAATTTCAAATTAATAACTAACTTTTGAAGGGCCAGTAAAGAACATGGCGGTGTTGCAATTTATTTTAAATCTGGAATAAAGGCAGCAAAATTGAAAATCATAAGCTCCATCTCGGAGAAAAATATATTTGAGTGTGCGGGTGCTGAACTTCAAATTTTCAAAAAAAAATCTATGTAATTTGTATTTACAGAACTCCTCAGAGTGATATAGCGCTTTTCTTTAGTAAACTTGATCAAATTTTAGATTATGTAACATCAACAAATATACTATATTTTATAGCTGATGATTTCAATATTAATACGCTGGAGAATTCATGTGGAACTAAAGAATTGAAAAATTTGCTGATGGCAGATAATGCAATTTTAAATGTACATCAAGCCACTCGATTTCACTACAATGGCACTGGTACGTGTATTGATAACATCATAACAAATGTTAACTACAATAATAATTATACAAATGTTATAAATACATTTTTATCTGATCATAAGGCTCAAATTATAACACAAAGCTTAAACTTTAATGATGATTTTGTGAAATTTTATAAAATTAGGCTATACTCCGAGCGTGCATTATTTGAATTTTGCACTGACATTGAAAGTGAATCCTTTGAAGCTGTTAAAAAATGCTACGATACTAATAATAAATATTCACACTGTATATCCATCTTTTTAAAGTATGTCAATAAACATTTTCCACTGAAAAACGTGAAACCTACCAAAAAACAAAATTTTAAATTTACGTCACCTGAAACAATACAGTGTAAAATTCAAATGCAGATATATAAAACACTCTCTCAATATATGCCGGAGTATAAACCTGCATTAAAAACAGAAACTGCAAAATATAAGCAATTACTAAATAGATAACGATGTTCTTATTACGAAAATAAATTAGCAAAATCATCAAACAAATCTAAAGTTGCCTGGCAAATAATTGGTGACGTTGTGAGCACTAAGAGAAATGGAAACCTTACCTTACCGAATACTAATAACATAGAACAGCAAGCTAATGATTTCAATATTTACTTTAAAAACGTAAAAGTGCCACCTATTGTTCAATTGCACAAACAACAACACTACCGAAGGAAGCGGACACTGCAAACAAAACATTGAAGAAGACTCCTGTAACCATAACTAAACAAAATAATGTAAAAACTCCTACTATAACTACGGACACAGTTAGTCAAGATGATGACGTTCACGTCAATGAAAAATTTACATTAGTTGAACGAAGGCGAAAACGCAAAATGTCCTCCAGCAAGCGCGTCACCTAGGTTGGAAAGAGGGACGACGGGAACAATACAAATTTCAAGGCCGTTGAAAAACGAGCGTGGCTACATGTTGCCCGGTATCCCGTGCAAACCCTAGCGGATGAATTAAAGTCTGTTTTATTAAAACTCTTAAATAAAGAGGATGTAATATGCGAGAAAAGAATTCCTAAGTACCCAAATCCTACATAGAGTAGTTTTATGATAGCAGCACCAATCTCGTATTTAGACAAACTGATGGATGAAAATCTCTGGGAAAAAGGAATCGCTGTCTCCCGTTATAATTTTTTCGCGGAACGCAGAAAAACTCCAATAACATAAATTATACACCGACAGAAAAACAATCTGATCCAAATAAATGTTTCAAATTATTACACCAAAATGTTCAATGCCTGAGTAATTGTATAAACGAGATAATTGATACTGTAAATAATGATAATGAACAGCTTAAAATATGTAATATTCCTAATTTCAAATTAATATCTAACTTTTGTAGGGCCAGTAAAGAACATGGCGGTGTTGCAATTTATTGTAAATCTTGAATAAAGGTAGCAAAATTGAAAATCATAAGCTCCATCTCGGAGAAAAATATATTTGAGTATGCGGGTGCTGAACTTCAAATTTTCAACAAAAAAATCTATGTAATTTGTATTTACAGAACTCCTCAGAGTGATATAGCGCTTTTCTTTAGTAAACTTGATCAAATTTTAGATTATGTAACATCAACAAATATACTATATTTTATAGCTGATGATTTCAATATTAATACGCTGGAGAATTTATGTGGAACTAAAGAATTGAAAAATTTGCTGATGGCAGATAATGCAATTTTAAATGTACATCAAGCCACTTGATTTTACTACAATGGCACTGGTACGTGTATTGATAACATCATAACAAATGTTAACTACAATAATAATTATACAAATGTTATAAATACATTTTTTATAAAATTAGGCTATACTCCGAGCGTGCATTATTTGAATTTTGCACTGACATTGAAAATGAATCCTTTGAAGCTGTTAAAAAATGCTACGATGCTAATAATAAATATTCACACTGTATATCCATCTTTTTAAAGTATGTCAATAAACATTTTCCACTGAAAAACGTGAAACCTACCAAAAAACAAAATTTTAAATTTACGTCACCTGAAACAATACAGTGTAAAATTCAAATGCAGATATATAAAACGCGACTGGCCCATCCTATCTAAAATCGGACCTGGACATTGCCTCTAAGAATGCCTCCAGGCGGTAATAAAAACAGATGCAGTTTTCGGTGTGTTTGCTATCATAAATTAGGAAATCTTTTCAGAGTTCTACTGAATAGAAATCGTGATTTATGGCCTCCCCTCGCCATGCAACGGAGCAGGTAATAAAGGATCGCAAGCGAAAAATGTGTACTTTTGCATCGAGTAATTAAATTACGGAATTTTTCAGATTATTTACCTAAACTAGGCGTTACCTAACCTTTGCGTGCCTGCTTTATTCTTAAACCGACGCGACTGGCCCATCCTATCTAAAATATTTAAGTGCCCCTTGTATTGTTAGCGGTTGTGGTTGTGTTAAATAATAATCGCCCATAATAAAATAAAACTGTCACCACGGCTGGTATGGCACGCGCTGTACCCTTCGGACTACCTGATGCCGATCAGTCCCTTTTACTAGAAATGGATGGAATGTAAATCAGTAATTTCGTTTAGAAAATAAGAATATAATTTAATAAATTATCTTTCTTTAAAAAAGAGGAAATGTTATTTTTAAACAATTTTCCCCGCATTAACGGGACTTATACAGGGTGTCCCGTTAATTTAGATTTTGTCATTATTTCTGAAAGTTAATTAATTCATATAAATAACTTAGATTAGATCAGATCAGAAATTTAGAATTATACATAATATAATTCATATAATCATTATTCTTATCTAAACCATATTTTATTATCACAGGCTACTTCTGTAATTTGATCCGCGATTTTATTTTTTAATAAATGTAATAAATTATGAAATTCCGTAATTTTGCCATATTGGCCGTCTCAGGTAGTGGATTATTTGTCGGTAGGTTACGCCTAACATGATTTCATCGTTTTGGAGATTACCGAATTTAGAAAACAAACCCAGGTGCTCACTGTAAGTGCAAATCTGGAAGTTTTTATTACTTCATTACTCGATAATATATTCAGGTCTATCCGTTGTTCCAAAGAAAAAAAAAAACAGGCACGCAAATGTTAGGTAACGCCTAGTCTAGGTAAGTAATCTGGAAAATTCCCTAATTTAATTACTCGATACAAAAGTACCTTTTTCCCCTTGCGGTCCTTTACTACCTGCTACGCCGCCGTTTTGTATTGTAAATGAAATTGTTAAATATAAAATTAATATCGTAACAAAATTATAATAAAATATTACAAAAATTCACTATTTCATGTTTTTCATGTTTGAATTTAATTTAAAAAAATTGTCTATTATTATTTTCATTTATTATGAAACACATTGCATATGTATGTACAGGGTTAAATAGTACATACGAAATAAAAAAGAATACATAATACAAAATCTGTTAATATACACATACAAATTTGTGTAGTCTTGAGAAATTACTAAATAACATACATAAAAAAGTAATTGTTGCTCCACAAAATTCTTGCATTTACTGGCCAATATAATAACATATATGTTATGGAGTGGATTACTTGTCGGTAGGTTACGCCTAAGGTAATTTCACTGTTTGAGGATAATTGATAATATATTCTGGTTTATCCGTAAGAATAAAGCAGGCACGCAAAGGTTAGGTAACGCCTAGTTTAGGTAAATAATCTGAAAAATTCCGTAATTTAATTACTCGATGCAAAAGTACACATTTTTCGCTTGCGGTCCTTTATTACCTGCTCCGTTGCATGGCGAGGGGAGGCCATAAATCACGATTTCTATTCAGTAGAACTCTGAAAAAGATTTCCTAATTTATGATAGTAAACACACCGCAAACTGCATCTGTTTTTATTACCGCCTGGAGGCATTCTTAGAGGCAATGTCCAGGTCCGATATAAAACACTCTCTCAATATATGCCGGAGTATAAACCTGCATTAAAAACAGAAACTGCAAAATATAAGCAATTACTAAATAGATAACGATGTTCTTATTACGAAAATAAATTAGCAAAATCATCAAACAAATCTAAAGTTGCCTGGCAAATAATTGGTGACGTTGTGAGCACTAAGAGAAATGGAAACCTTACCTTACCGAATACTAATAACATAGAACAGCAAGCTAATGATTTCAATATTTACTTTAAAAACGTAAAAGTGCCACCTATTGTTCAATTGCACAAACAACAACACTACCGAAGGAAGCGGACACTGCAAACAAAACATTGAAGAAGACTCCTGTAACCATAACTAAACAAAATAATGTAAAAACTCCTACTATAACTACGGACACAGTTAGTCAAGATGATGCGTTCACGTCAATGAAAAATTTACATTAGTTGAACGAAGGCGAAAACGCAAAATGTCCTCCAGCAAGCGCGTCACCTAGGTTGGAAAGAGGGACGACGGGAACAATACAAATTTCAAGGCCGTTGAAAAACGAGCGTGGCTACATGTTGCCCGGTATCCCGTGCAAACCCTAGCGGATGAATTAAAGTCTGTTTTATTAAAACTCTTAAATAAAGAGGATGTAATATGCGAGAAAAGAATTCCTAAGTACCCAAATCCTACATAGAGTAGTTTTATGATAGCAGCACCAATCTCGTATTTAGACAAACTGATGGATGAAAATCTCTGGGAAAAAGGAATCGCTGTCTCCCGTTATAATTTTTTCGCGGAACGCAGAAAAACTCCAATAACATAAATTATACACCGACAGAAAAACAATCTGATCCAAATAACAGTTTCAAATTATTACACCAAAATGTTCAATGCCTGAGTAATTGTATAAACGAGATAATTGATACTGTAAATGATCTAAATGGCGTTCACGTGTTTTGTATAACGGAACACTGGCAATCCAGTGAACAGCTTAAAATATGTAATATTCCTAATTTCAAATTAATAACTAACTTTTGAAGGGCCAGTAAAGAACATGGCGGTGTTGCAATTTATTTTAAATCTGGAATAAAGGCAGCAAAATTGAAAATCATAAGCTCCATCTCGGAGAAAAATATATTTGAGTGTGCGGGTGCTGAACTTCAAATTTTCAAAAAAAAATCTATGTAATTTGTATTTACAGAACTCCTCAGAGTGATATAGCGCTTTTCTTTAGTAAACTTGAT
>OZ018399.1:30177171-30218171 GCA_963969525.1 Ontholestes murinus
TTGCAAATGCAGTGAATTATATTCTAATAACAAGAACAACAAAACAAGATATTCAATTAATAATAGTAATTCAAAATAATCAATAAAGTACTATAATAGTAATTCAAAATATAATAATGTCAAGATGAATGAACAAAGAAACTAATTCGATGGTAATAGTTCACAATACAATCTTATACATATCAATAAATTCAATAGTAGTAATTCAAAATATATAATATAGCAATCAATAAATTCAATAGTAATAATTCAAAATAGTAGATAAATTCAATAGTAATAATTCAAAATCTAATTATCACCCCTTAGACGAACATAAACTCTACGGCCTGAGTACAAAATTTACACAGAATATTGACGTCAGTTATATCGTAAAAATAACGTAAGATTACGTAGGTAAAAAAAAGAATAAATACTGAATCCCTTAAACTCACCACCCTGATATGGGGGGGTTGCAATATACACTGGCTAAGTAAGGTATGAACGTACTCACCGAATATCCGTTGACCTGCGGCAAGCGCTTACTGCAGATCCCACGTCGTTAACCTACAACAACACTTACACAACACGAGAACTGAGCCGGTGTAATTACTGATAAAATGTGACTCTGAACTGAGTGATTGAAAAACAAATGGGTAAGAAAGAGCTGCAGTGCGCTAACGCCGTCTTCCGCCGTGTCTGTCAATCCCTCCGATCAGCTGAGCGAACACCACGATGATATGGTCCACAGGCTACGATTACGTCTGCACCCCTGGCGGAATGACGTTTCGCAGTGGACTAAGGCCAACTGAAGAACGGGCTCCGTAATCAACACGGGTATCCAATTGGAATGAAGAATGAAGAAACGAAGGAAGAAAAGAAGCCAGGTGGAAAACCTGGACGAAAACAATATTAGAATCTCATACGCCTGAATATTCAATTAAGGATGTAACAAGAAATGCAACACCTACCTTCCTCTCCCGGCTCCTTTTAGGTGGAAGTAAATCCGTCGAAGACGATGGAAATCTCGCAGCACCCAAATTCAATGCCAAAAACAACGCACCACGCTGGAGAATTCCAGTACACGGGTTCAATATAATAGGCCACTACTTCGGCTAATTATTTCATTACAAACTGAAACTATATGAACACGTGCGTTCCACTGCATAGAACAACAATAATAATAAAAGGAAGCGGAAATGAGAACCTAATAGAGTTTAATAGTGCCCTCTGTCAGAGAGAACAATTATAAATATGTAAATGAGGTTGCCAATATTACGCATCCTTAATCGAATTAAATCAACGCGCCGAAAATTAACACCACTAAGAGATAAGACGGAGAATAAAAGGCAGTGCATTTTCGCACCGTAACAAACTCGATAGAAATTGTCAACAATTTACTAAAATACTTTTCACATCATCAAATTCCAAAACAAATAATTTCTGATAATGGACAACAATTTAAAAATTCCTTAATTAATGATTTATTAAAAGTTCACAAAATAGATATACATTTTACTACACCTTATCATCCGCAATCTAATGGAGCAATAGAAAGATTTCATTCTACAATTATAGAACATATAAGAATTTTAAATAATAGTGAATTCTCTCAAGAACCAATTACAAATAAAATGTTATACGCAATTTTAGCATACAACAATACCATACATTCTTCAACAAAATTAACTCCAGTAGAAATAATTAGTGGTCATATTGAAAACAATAATCCATTTGACTTAAATTTAGAACAACAATTAGTTAGTGATTATATTCAAAAACATAGAGATCAAACAAGACTTATTTATAGTAAAATAAACCAAAAACTTATTCAAAATAAAGATAAGGTATTATCCAAGAGAAATGAAAATTTAGAAGCTGATATTGATGTAGATGAAGGTGACGAAATATTTGTAAAACAATATTATAGAGATAAATCTAAAAATGTGTATGAACCACAAGTAGTTGAAACAGTCGAAAATAAAACAATATCTACAAATAAACGTCCTAAAATTCATAAAGGTCAAGTTAGACGTCCACCTAAATAATAAATAATTTTTGTTACAGATTAATTATATCTACATTTTCTGCTGACATTGAAATCACAAATCTAAAGGAAAATCCAGGTATACTACCTTTCAAAATTGGAAAAGCTAAACTTCATTATTTTTCTCGAACTTTTATACATTACTTTGATATATCCTATATACAAGATGAACTTAATTCATTAAATCAACATTATATTTCTATTAATAAAATTATTAAAAACTCACATTCTCGTTATCGCGTAGAATTAGAAAATTATGAAAGAATTGTTGAATTCCAAATTAATCATACAAAACAAAAATTGTTAAATTTCATACCTAACACTAAAAGAAATAGACGAGGGTTAATAGATGGTCTTGGTAGTATTTTTAAATCTATTACTGGTAACCTAGACGCAACAGATGCCATAAAATATGATAATTTAATCAAAACCTTACAAGATAATCAAAATGAAATAATAAATACAGTTAATCAACAAATTTCACTTTCAAATGAAATTATTCGAAATTTCAATAATACAATTTCATCTATGAAAATGCTCTCGGAAATCAAATAAATAAAATTTCTAAAATTATAAATGTGCAGATTTATGAATTTAATCAAATAATGACAATTAAAGATGTTTTAGATCAGATACATATAACTGTAAATATGATTAATCAACTGTTACAAGACTTGGAAGATGCTATCATGTTCGCTAGAATTGGTGTAGCACATAATTCGATAATTAAACCTACAGAATTATTATTCTTAATATCAACAACCTTGTCGTATCTCTCAGAGGATAATATTCTTTTTCCTATTAATATCGAATCCATGTATAAATTCTACGAAATTTTAGATGTAAAAACATATATTTCAAATTCACGTGTTACTTTTGTACTATCCATACCTATTGTTCATTCCGAAACTTATGATTATTATCAATTATATCCAATACCTATCCTTAATTAAAATAACCAATATCAGACTCTTATACCAGATGAAAAATATTTTATTGCTAATAAAAACTATTATATGTATACAAGCGAAACGTGCAGAAATTTAAATGGTACTTATTATTGCCGAAATATTAATTTGATTAATAGTCAAAAACAAACAAATTGTATTTTTCAAATCTTACAAATTACAAATAATTATAGTTCATGTAAATACCAAACTGTTAAATTACCAAACTATATTATTGAACAAATTGACTATTCGCATTAAATATTAATATTTCAAAATTACACCAAAGTCAGTACAAATTGTAAAACCAACAATATTTTAAATTTAAAAGGGAATTATTTGTTTAAATTACCCCATACTTGTAGTTTTACTACACAAGATACAAAATTCATTAATGAATATGACACCATATCTAATACTTCGCCCATTTTACTACCAAATATTGTCATACCTGTTAACAATACACATTCAGAACTCGCTACCATTGAAATTAAAAACATTAATCCAGATAAACTCAAAACACTTAAAAGTCATGCCAATCGGGTTAAATTCATAATTCCCAAAACTAATGACCAGTTTCATAATATAAATATTTGGACAATTTTATTATATTGTATTTTATTAATTATCGCCTGTTACTTTATTTATCGATACTTAATTATTCCTTATGTTAAGAAAAAAGAAGTAAATGCGAATCATGATGACAATACAATTTCTAAAAACCCTTTATATTTTCAAAAAATATAAAGTGCCCTCTAAAGGGGAAAGGAGTTACATATCCCACGCAATGTCGTGCATACGGCTTGCATTATGCTGATACATTTCCGCACTAAACGCATAATTCGCATTTATTTATCTCCTTATATAAATATTATTTTGCGCGCATTAGAATAGAGATTAACATAGACCATTGTAGACCGTGCAATCCATTCGACTTCACTTTAAACGTTAATATTATAATAAGTTCTTCGGTTATAAGTTGTATTAGTGATTAATTAAAAATAATTAAAAACAGTTTTTAAAAAACTTAATGTTTCCACGAGAAACATAACTCTCTTCGCTGGCTTTATGGGAGGTCCTTGGCCCAGTAGCCTTGGGATTCTCCCGGCCTGTATTTTTTGTTATTTTAATACTTCTTGGGTTTTCTATTTTGTTCCTACAAGAAGCTAGCCCCGCATGACCAGGTAAGGCAGGGGGGTTTCACCTAGTGCCCCCCTGGGAAAGTTCGAGACTACACATACCCCTGCGGCCATTCAGCTCTCAGCACTTTGCCTTTAACCTTAGCTTGGGGTTTGGGTTACTCTTCGTGTCCCTTCTCACTTACGATCATTGAGGGTACTTATCCCTTGCACCACGTAAAGATGGTAACCCTCGCTCAGGCCATGGGAGACTACAACACGATTTGCGGACACAGTTTCGGCTAGTTGCAAGACGCTTATGCATAGCAAAGTCGCAACTAGAACTTTTGACCAAATAACGCTTATACATAGCTGGACCTCGGGAGAAGTCTGATTTTACGGTGGACCTGGCAGATCTTTTATACCTGAAAATCAGGCAAAGAAATTATTTTCTTGTGCGCGTTTACCGCACGCCATCTACGATCCCCACGCCGCATTCGTTCTGTTGCAGTCTCGCCACGCTATCTCTTTGTTCAATTGATTCCGGCGTGATCTATGCTTTGCCGGGCGATCGGATTTGACGCTCGTGCTGTCAATACTCTCGTAACCATCGTTACATACCTCCTCCGCCTAGAGACTGATAATATTTTCATGTAGCGATATATCCTAGACGGAGCCATTTCGTAGGACATTTGTGCACATTTGTTGCCGACGTTGATGTCGATCCGGCGTTTCGGGTTTGCGGGCTTGGTAAATATTGGCAGAAGTGGTTTAACTCCATGTTGAATTTTCGACTGGCTGTCAACGTCTTTATCCGCGGTTGCAAATTTCGGTGGTGACTCCAACAAGCAGTCCCAGGAAATTGGACATGCATTTGTTATCAGGAAGGGCGACATGTTACGCCCTGGTGTAGTAGGTAAATTCCCTTCCTCCGGAGTCCGTGGCAGAGAGGAATCCACGTGTGGCTTTAGGTCGGCCGTCACAGGAGTCGGAGGTGACGCACCAAATAGCTCCAAGATGCGGAGGTCATTCTTCGTTGCTGGTGGAGTGGCGGAAATTGGGGAAAGCAGCTCGGGCAGGGGCTATAATACACATCTGCATCGGGGTGCCTCGGGATGGTGTTGTCGGGATGGTGGCTGCACTGGTCTTCCTGCTAGTCATATTGAGCTGGAATATGTTGAGCTGGAATGCTATTTCAAGACTAAGCCTTACCAGGTTAGTGGGTCCCCATATATTCCTTTTAGATATTCTCCGCTCCATTAAAATCATTTACCCTTCTTCTTACAGCTGATGGCCAAGTTTTAACTCGGCTACATTTGACCTTCAAATCAGCTGATCTCGAGTATTCACCAATTCCACAATTACAGGTGAAATTATCCTCTGACTTTTATAGGGAACAGTGAATTTAGTAGCCAATTTTGGTATTGTTTGGAGGCATCTGAAAGATTATGTTGTCTTTTGTAAACTACATCACCTATTCCTGGACGGTAACCTCTTCTTCTTAAATTGTAGTTTGCTAGTTGTTTGACGAAAGCTTGGCGTAAATTAATTCTTACCAGCTCGCATTTCTTCCAGTTTCTCCAACTGCTTGTTGTACTTCGCTGGTGTCGTTATTGGAACGTCAGGTGGATCTGCATCTTCTCGCAGGGAGTTTGTTGCAATTAATTTTCTGCGATAATTTAATATTGCCGCAGAAAATCCAGTGGACTCGTGTACAGCACTATTAATTGCATAACTCAACTCAGGTATCTATTGATCCCAGCACATTTGTGCTGGGGTTGTTTCTATTACCTTGTTCATTCTTTCTAGAGGATTGTTCTGTCGGCTGTATGGAGGACTAAATTGGTGGGTAATCTTGAAAGTGCAGAGAAAATTCTGAATTAATTTGTTTTTTTAATTGTGTTCCATTGTCTGAAATGAAAACTTTTGGTTTAACGAACCTATAAATTAATTCATTTAATTTTTGTAGGACAATTTGTACCGTTGCACTTCTTATCGGGATGATTTCCGTCCATTTAGTAAATCTGTCCTGAAAGACGAGCAAGTAAAAGAATCCTTTTGTGGAGCATGGAAACGGATTAATTAGGTCGGAACTGACCACCTCCCATGGTCGTGACCACCAAATTTCTCCGAGTGAGGGCTGCTGGGACATCTTATATTGCTGACAGACGGGACAGGTGTTGACGTATTTCCTAACGTCCCGGAATATTCCCGGCCAGCAATAATCCCGACAGACTCTTGCAAAACTCCAAAGTGACCTACATTCTGGCACTCTTCCAGGACGGTTCTGCGCCCCGGAGTTGGTACACAAAGTTTCCAATCCGAGTGGAAGCTCTCTGTAAGTGTTTTTGGAGGAATATTTCGGTAAATATTCTCTCCAATTATTTTATAATTTGAAAATGTATCGTGTTCATTTAGCACCTTCTCTTTAAGAGCTGCGTGTCATGTACAAGTTGATGCCTCTGGTTTTACCATGCTCATTGCGTCAATTTGTGTTTTTCGGGTCAAGGCATCGGCTACTTTGTTTTTGGTGCCTCTTCGGTAACTAACCTCAAAATCATCCTCATGTAGTTCTAATATCCATCGAGCAAGGCGTCCTTTAAGATTTTGCATTATTTCCATGCTCCACTGATCGGGCATCACTAGGAAATAGTATCCGTCTAGATATCCTTTCCACTTACGGACACTTACCAACACTCTTGCTCAATAACTAAGTACTTTTGTTCGGCTGGTGTAAGGCTGCAGCTAATATATGCAATAACTTTTTTAGTTCCATTTTGGATTTCAGTAAGGACTGCCTCCAATCCTGTTTGTCTGACATGTCTGGACAATAAATGTTTTGCTAAAATCAGGACAGGCTTGGGAACACGCTTATACAAAAGATTCCCACGGACGACTAAAACACGATTCGCGGACGCGGTTTTGGCTAGTTGCAAGACGCCTATGCGTAGCAAAGACGCAACTAGAACTTATTAAATAGAGAACGCTTATGCATAGCTAAAACCCGGCAGAAGTCTGATTTTACGGTGGACCTGGCAGATCTTTTATACCTGAAAATCAGGGAAAAAAATTATTTTGTTGTGCACGTTTACCCCACGATATGTACGGTCCCCACGCCGCATTCGAACTGTCGCAGTTTCGTCACGCTATCTCTCTCTTCGCCGTGATCAGGCAATTGAATTTGGCGCGCCACGGCGCACTTCAATTGAATTGCGCGCGATTCCGGTGTTATCTATGCTTTACCGGGCGATCGAATTAGGCGCTCGTGCTGTCAATACTCTTCGGCGCAAAAAGCTAACCTCAAAATATATACGTTTGGAAGCGTTGGGATTAGTAACGTAAAAATCGTTACTAACAAATTAAATCGCCATTTAAATATTAGGAAATGACATTATTTATATATTTTTCCAAAATTAACTTTTTTGATAAAAGGTAGTCAACTTAAAATTTCTAAATATACTTTTTATTTTATTATACTAGACATTATTTTTCAAAATCCAATGATGCCCAATATGTTTTTTCTATTTATTAGTGAATTATCTACAACGTAAAGGACTTATGTATTTTATGTTTATTTTAATTTAATATTTATGTCCGAAAAAATAATAATAAATATTCATATGATATTTTCCAATAAATATAGTGTGCCTTAAAAAAAATCGGAACAAACAATCGTCATTTGTTGTAAAGTAATATCAACCATTTGTTATTAGTCTGTGTTTCACAATAAATGACATTTGCTTGTTTCGATTTTTTTTTCAAAGGATGCATATTGGGCTTCGTTGAATTTAGAAAAATAATGTCTAGCATAACAAAAATAAGAAAAATATATGCAGCTATTTAAAAATTTAAAGTCGGCTATCATCTTTCAATGAAGTTAATTTTGAAAACATATATAAATAATCTCATTTCATAGTATTTAAACGGTCATTCATTTGTTTTTTTAGTTAATCCAAATCGGCTAATAAATAAGAGTGTTATGGCGTTGGGCGTTTTATGGGACACCCGGTATATTTTGTATATCTTAAATCGGAGATGCGAACACCCAGAACGTAAGGTGGCCGCAGGACGGCTACCATACCAAAGACAGTCACCATATCTTATCAACACGCACACACACCACACACAAAGATCCACGTACATATGTAGGTGTTATCTAATTACATGCGAGGACTCCCCCAATCCATCGTGATTCAAGTTGACTGAAATAGTCAACGACGTCATAGGTGAGAATACCCTATAATAATAATATATGTACACGTGGTACATTTGCATTTGATACTACCAGCATTTTGTGGTCATTTTTGTTCTCATAATGCGAGTTTAAATAAACATCATACAATATACACGAAACAAATGTGCGTATTGTTTTAGATGACGGATGACGTCGAACAGGTGCTCTCAGAACTCACGTACGCACGTACGTATATTATTTGCTAGTTACGAAAAAACTGAAAACAATCGTTATTAATGTATATTATAACGGATGACGAACCGTGAATACAGCGCATCGTTTAACACGTTAAGCGCCATGCCGGTCCCTAGGGACTGGAGCAATACTTTCTTATCAGCCGGTCAGCACGGACCGACGGCTCGCTTGTCGGTCCCTATGTGATTGTTTATTTTAGGCGGCATAGTTTTTGTTTGGTCAATGCTTTAAGGAAAACAATATAATAATTGAAAATATTATTGTTATTTAATAAAACACGATAAGCAAAGGTAAGGTCCGCGGTCTATCGGCGAGCGGCCCGGCAGGTACAGACATTCGGCGTGGTGCTTAACGTGTTAAGCGATGTATCCGTAGCAACAGTTATCCAATTGCTCACACTTTATTAAGTGTCTGTAGAAAGCACACACTTTTTTAACTGCCCTTTTTATCAGTTGCTTCACTGTTCTAATGGTAACAACTCTCACTATACCACACGCAACTGTATGTAGTTCCTCGATCCGCCCCAGTGGCCAATGTTGTGGTAGCACATTGTTTTCCATGTTGACAATCACGGCTCCTTATTTTACTGCAGGTGTGTCCTTATACAATTTCGTCTGGCCTTACAACTGTGATATATGTTCTCGGGACCATTGTCGCCAAAAGCATTGTCGAATTTATTCAAGAAGCTGCCACCTAGATAATCAGTTCGATGGAATCTCCTGTAGATTGGGTTCTATTGGTGCAGTTAATGCCTCTCTAATTTAGAAGTGCGCAGTCAGAGCCATGGGGTCACTGGATAAAGCGGTTATGGGTCAGTACTTAAGGCAGGCTTCAATTCGAGTTAGTACTGTGCTCATTTCATCATAGCTTAATAATGCATTTCAGACTATTCTCTTTAAATGTAAATTACCGATTTATTATTGGCTTCAAAGATTCCTCAAAAGTTAGAGGATGTAGGTAGTATAAATTACCAACAAACAATTTGTTTCATTTTTTTGAAGTTATTATTTTATTTTCAAATTCCTTCTTTTGAAAAAAAAACTTAAATCATTTAATTGTTTTTTTGTCCTTACAAAATTCGCTGCATTGTCTGATATTAAATGTGTAACCTTTCTTTACTAAAATAGGACTTCCGATTTAATGAAAGTTATTTGGTTCTTATCTACAAATTGGCAAATTTTCCATTTTTTGCTGTTTGTTGGTCTTGTCCGGAAACAGGTAATCTACTTGTGACAAACTTGCCTTACCGTACCTCTTCCTTCTATAACAATTTTGTCGCATAGCTGCTAATGTAGCTTAATATATCCATATATTATTTCTATCAACTCTTCTTCATCTCGTACCCTATCACTTTATTTACTGCCTCGCACCCTAAGGTCCCCCTATTCAATTATTGCGAAACTATATACTGCACCCCTCCACCCCTTATATTGGCCTCATGAACCATCTTTGCTCCCGCTCCACACACTCATACCTCTTTGTCCCGCACACCTCCACAACATACATCAAAATTGACATCTCCCCCATCTTTCTTATACCACTCGCCACCTTTTCTTGTACCCATCTCATGTACTCCTCATATACTCTCGTACACTTAAAAATAAATCCCAGGTATTTAAACACTTTCACCCTCTCAATCACTTCCCCTTTCCATGTTAGCTTTCTCATTCTTCCTTCCCTTCCTTTGTTCCTAAACCTCATTCATTTTGTATTCCCTACATTCACTCGTAATTTCCTTTTATCCATGTACTTTTCCACTCTCTCTAACATCTCTTTCACCCACTTCCAATCCCTCGCCATCAGCACAATATCATCCGCGTACGCTAACATCCAAACTTTCTTATTACCAATCACTACGCCGCGCCGCCTGTTTGCCCTTTCCTCAACACCTCCTCTAGTTCACTTATATGCAAGTTAAACAACAGAGGGCTTAGTGGGAATCCCTGTCTGACTCCCATCCATGTTCTAAATTTCTCTGATACCCTTCCACCCACCTTTGCCACACACCATGTTTCCTCATATACTCTGCTCACAAACTCAACCATCCCTTCACTCACACCTCTTCTCTTTAACAATTACACCAATCTTCCCCTGGGCATCGAAACACACGCCTTTTACAAGTCTTAGAACGCCGCATACATATTTCCTCTTCCTTCTATTCTTTTTTCTACCATTCTGGCTAGAATATTAACTGTTATATGTTGAAAATTCATATTTAAGTGTTTTACTACATCAACCTAACAAGTGATTCTGGCCAGAGTAAATATCTGGTCTGTCGTTCCTCTTCTCTTCCTAAACCCTCCTTGTGTCTCTGGTACAAGACCCTTCTCTTTAGCTTCTTTCACCAGTCTATTTTTGACTACGGTCATTCCTATCTTGTATCCCGCATTTGTTGCTGCTATGTTCAATTAATAAATGTTATTATCAGGAAGTAATATAGGAAGTTTTTGATCATAATTTATATTATTAGCATTTCCTAATCTACTCCCAACCCTGATAAGTTAGGTTGGGTCTATTAATTATTTTAAGCGATTCTGCACTATATTTTTACATTATTACAATGTAAAAGTACTTAAAAACCAACTAAAAGATAAAACAACTCCTCCTCGTACTAAAGCACTGCCTATATACCTATTGAATTACATAACTCTCATTTGTCCCTACATGCCTGAAATTACAATTACATTGTAGAATCAGTGTAGTAATACTTTTCGTCTATAGTAATATTAAATATATTTGTGATTTTACTGGATATTTGAGTAAGTACTAACGCTCCGCATACCTGTAGGCGTAGAAGGGTTGTTTTTTGAGTGATACAACCTTTTTGGCACACAAAAAAAATAATTATTACTAGGTTACGTGAATTTGTTGACTTCATATAAAGTGCTGAAAAGTAAGCTTCTTCTGAAGCATCACATGAGCGTTAAATTTCTATTTTATTTACATTATCAATTATGATTAGGCGTGGAATATCTATCTATTATTAATATATTTTAATTTAGAAATGTAATTACACAATTTTGCATAAAAAACTGCTGGTACCGTTTCATCCTAATGCGATTGAATTGCATTAATAGTTTATATGTTATTATAACTGGGCTAAGTAGGCCGAGTGAATCAACATTTTTGTAAATAGTAGATAAAATGTATCTTCTTTTAGATTAAGCGCATCATTAGTTAAGTGAATATTATAAGTAAATATATCGCAATGACAGTTCCATATCAATCGTAATGTTTTTGTAAATCCATCGTTATCTAAATTTAAAATCTGTTATTTTTCATCTTGTAACTTTGGTAAAATTTTCATATTATTTGCTGCAAAATTACATAAATACTTAGTTAATGTTTTATCCTCCTAACTGTTTTCTTTTTTTTGGTTCAGTGGTATGGCTTGGTTATAAAGTCGACTGATATTTACTTAACTTATTAATAATTTTCTATATTACTACATCACAGTACATGTATTTAATTTAAGTATCTTATTTTTACCTTATACCAGATTTTGCTATATCATATTTGACCTGTGTAAATCTTATATTTGTTAAACACCAATAAACATTATAAATTATGAATTATTCTTATTAGTCTTGATTGTGGGAAAGAGGATAAATGATCGGGCTTGGTTATTTGATTGAGTGTTCTATAGTTTCGGCAAGTTACTATTTAAAGGTCTGATAATAACTAAGTTAAAGTGGCTGTTAAATTCTTTCTTCGCATCTGAAATTACTTGAGATAAATTAAATCTTTTCAATTTTCAGAATTTAAATTAACCATGATTATAAAATGTTATAAGAAAGCGATTCTCTTAAAATTATGTCCAATATCTACGATAAAAAATCTTCAACAATTTTTTCAATCAAATTTGAAATGTTGATTCAGTTTGATTAAACCGAAGGTGCGGATCAATGATACGTTTCTGCTTTTAAATTTGAACAATTGGTAGTAGGTTAATTAAATTGCTCATTGGTGCTTGAGTGTCTACCAAAAATATAGTTATTATGGCAACGTATCAGAAAACACGGCACAGGATGAGGCGGAGTGTTGAGCTTTAGGGTCAAATCAGAAGCTAATTGTGACTGTACACAGAAAATCCTCCCCAATGCCAAAACTGACGGAGAATATAAAATAACAAAACCGCGTATATAAAAATTGGCAATTAATTAGTATGGATAAATACCTGATATGAAAACCAAACTAGAACTTAAGTTAACCTAAATTATAATATAAAGTATACAAACTCGTAAATTTAAACATATCCATGCCTTAGTTGCCCGCCCTGCTGTCCCTGCCACTTGTGGGGGGTCTGGACCTTTGGGCGCGGTCGGCGCATTCGTTGCCTCTTCGGGCCCACTCCCCTGGTGCCTGCCGATCCATTCCGCGATCTTGTCCACCTTAGAGGTTAGTTCCCGTATATCACTATCCCGGTCAGTCTTCCCTCATCCCTTACCTATTCAGTTTGAGTCTCTACCTAGGCCATAATCCTGACGTTGCCCGCCGCCGGGGCCTTTTCCCTCCCTATCCCCTTGATCGCCCTTTTCATCTCAGTGGTGGAAATCTGGCTAACCAAGCTTCTGAGTGCCGGCATCCCTTCCTTTATCTCAATCTTAGTGTTGGGGTTTTCGCGGACTAGGTTGGAAAGGTCCCTAGCGACCTTGTCCAATTGCCCGTGTACTCCCAGGAGTCTCGCCTGCATCTTCTCTGCCGCCTGCGCTTGCGTCTCCTTCCTTGGCGGCAGCGACTCCTGTCTCCTTCTCTTGGAACTTGCTGCCTTAGCCTCGCCGTAGACGAAACACTCATAACCGATGTTAGCTTTCACCGACTTGGGGTTTTCCTCTGCCGGTGATGCGGAGGACTATGTCCTGCTCCTGTCACCGTAACGCTAAGGCTTTGTCTCAAGCCCTTGGCCTGTTTTTGTTTTGTTTTTCCATTGTTCCATTCTAAATCTCACGAGTCCGCTCGTCAATACTGGTCCACCACGGCAGAGCCGGCATACCGTGGCAAGGCTTCTTAAAAGAGGGGTACGCCAGGTGCCCCAAATCCGCCATGTAGAGACTAGTGCTGCTCCCAAGCCACGCATCCTTCGGCCGTGCTGTTCCACCTTGGATTGAGGTATTTTTTTTTAGTGTTTTCCTTTCCACCTTGACCCGGGTGGTTAAGCAAAGATCCCCTAAGCTTGCGCCGTTCGGACTGCAAGCCCGGTATAACATGTCTGCTCGCAGACATGGCATCGTTACCATTTCTGCAAGCCCTGCGCCACGATACTACAGCCGGGCATGCGGAGAGTAAGTGAAAGAGTTTTTGGCCCCCTATCCCTCAAAACCTAATAGATTCAGGGGCCGAAAAGGACCGAGAGTGGCCGAAGAGTTTGTTCAAGAGAGAACGATAGTTCATAGAGGAAACGAATGTGACCCTAGTGAAGGGGAGCTCCCACTGCAAGATTGTGATGAGCTCCGGAATCTCTTAGCAAAAGATAATCCACTCCCTCAAGATGAGGTCATTGCGGATTGAATTTAGAACCCCTCCACCATGACAAGGTGTATTCCTTCGGAGGGGTCCCGAACAGGATAATGTGTGTGTAACCTACCGAGTCTTGCTGGCTCGGGGAGGGGTGGATTATCTACCTTGTCAATTATATAAAATTGTATTATGTATTCAAAAGTAAGTAAAAAAAACATATAAATTAACGTATGCGTAACTTAGCAAGTATCGTTGACTCGGTGAGGGGTGGATTACCTACTTCTGCTTGTGAAAACTTATATTACATATATAAACATCTTTATAGACAAATATGTACATTGAAATAATAAATAATGGATGAGGTGTTAGTCTGTCAAAAGGCTATCGACCAGAGGTCTTTCTGCCTTGTTTTGTCCAGTCATATAGCATCAGTCTTTAATGAGTAGATGCATGGAATGATGAGATAAAATCAAATATAGTAGAATGTCTGTTTTTAAATTTAGGGATTAAATTTAGGTTTCTAGGAAGACAGTATAGAGATAGTATATGGAAGTTGATAGGATTTTTGGAGAATTTTTTTGATAGGAATAAAAGGCGTTATTGAATAGGGATAACTAGGGTTGTATCATAGAGGAATTGGTTGGAAGGATTATGTAAAGGATTTAGAGGATGTCGGAGTTTTGTTAGGGTACGAAGAGATGCTCGCTCGCTAACTTGAATATTACGGGAGGTTAGATTGCTAGGGTTGGGATAGAGGGCACAACCATAGTCCAGTAGTGGGCAACAAATCATTTTATAAATTTTTACTGTTGTTTTAGTAGCAATGACAATATTTTTATATGTCAGGCATCTGAAATATTTTGCCCTGGCAGTTATTTTGTTCTTTATTGTAACAGTGTGTTTTATAAAATTCATTTTTGGGTCTATGGTTATGTTAAGGTACTTTACGGAAGCTGAGGAGGGATAATATTTTGGGAAATTAAGACATTGTAAGGGGAATTATTGGTGCGGTGGTATGGTATAAGGAGCTGTGATTTATGGCGATTAATTTTAATTATATTACATATAATTATGTATTCATAATAAGTAAGTAAAATATATAAATTTGTTTATGTGTTACTTAGCGAGTCTTGCGGGATCAGCAGGCACCAAATTGTGCACAATATTGTGCACAAAATTGCATTCTCTGTTAGAAACAAATCCACGTTCCCCGTTACTCGAAATTCGGCTTGTTCTGCCGCTGCAAAGTATGTTATTAGCATACAATTTTATTTGTACATTCACCGCATCTTACCAATTCTCTATTTTAATCTAATACTTTGGGCTTATATTCCGTTTAAAATTCTATTAAATTTTAAGCAGATGCTGTTATCATACATTTTTAAATGGCTCAACAATGCCCCAAAAAACACATTTGAAAGTTTGTCACTATTGGGCACAGGAGGTATATGTTTTTGCCTGGCCCGAAACATCCTCTTCCTCACATGTGTATGTGATACGAGACTTGAACCTACAAAATAATTTCAATTATTGTCCAGTTATTATTGTTATAATAATGTACAAACTTACCTCCATGATGCAGTGTTTCTATTTCCACAATCAATTGTTTAAGTGGACGCTGACTCTTGATAGTCTGCTTTCTAGTTTTCTTAATGTACAGAAGTCTATCAACTTCATCAGGATGAGCATGGTGATTATGAGCATTACCCATAATTATTATATCATTTTTTACTCGCAAAAAATGTGTAGAGGTACTAACACATTTTTTTATGGTATCGATAATACGTCGTTGCAACGTTTGTAAATTTTTCATATAGATAAATTGCTCGAAAACATAGTACACCTTACCTAAATCTTGAATATATTTAATAAGGTGGCATAGCATGAGAATAATTGCCGGGCAACCCAAAAAATTATGCGCCTTTTCGAAATAGCAATCCATTATTAAATAAAATCATAATAAAATTTGGGCTGTAATTGCCATACAGAGTATCAATCCAAACAAATAAATAAATAAATTGAGTATCATATTTGAAATATCATACTCAATGAATCATTAATATTATAAATGAATTAAGAAATATGACATTACTACATTCATTTATTGTTTACATAAATATTTATATAATGAGTAATAATAAAGTTGTATAAAATGTGTTGAACAAAATATATTTTTACTTTCTCTATATAGTATATATAGAGGAAGTATTGTTTTCGTGCGTGAAAATGTCTGTGGGCGCTGCATCTCAAAAACTAATGATCCGATTAAGATAAAACTTTAAACTTAAGGTTTTATCATCAGAAACTGAAACTGAAAAGCTTTTGGTGAACATTCAAAAACCGGGAGTGAATGTTCGTTTTTTTCCGATACTTTTCTTAATATGAAAAATATAACAAAACTTTTCAAACCAAAGTTAAAGGGAATAAGAAACTGGACTAATATAATTAAAACTAATTTTTATGGGATTTGTAACTTTCGAGAAAAAAATAAAAACTTTGCTAATTGCTAATAAACTATTGGAGTTACATACAATTTATATAAAAATTAATTGTAGAAAATTCAAAAGTGAACAAATTATTAAAAATAGCCATTTTGCGTAAACCTCATCGTTTTCGAAAAAAAAAAAATATAGGGAAAGTACTATGATGCCCACATCACCATTTTTTATAAATAATATATAATATAATTACTTTCCCTATATAGTATATATAGGGGAAGTAGTTTTCGTGATTTTTTTTTCAATTTTTTTTTTGTGGAAATGTCCGTTTTGGGGTCCCCTGAGTCCATTGCACTGATTTCTGAAAAAAAAAAATTGTGTCTGTGTGTGTGTGTCTGTCTGTGTGAGTGCTGTATCCCAAAAACGAATGAAATGAAACTTTAAAATAAGGGTTTTATTGTTAAAAACTGGATGTGAAAAGCTTTTGGTAGACATTCATAAACCGGAAGTGGGTGTTTACTCGAAGCCGTTTCTTGTTTTTTCCGAATTTTTTTTAAATATAAAAAATATTACAAAACTTTTCAAAGAAAAGTTAAAGGAAATAAAAAACTGAACATGTTTTATTTAAATATATTTTTCATAAAATGCATAACTTTCGAGAAAAATATGAAAAACTGAAATTTTTGATATTTTTTGCCAATAACTAATAAACTGTTGGAGTTACATGAAATTTATATAAAATTTAATTGTAGAGAACATAAAACTAAAATAATTATTAAGAATGGCTTTTTTGCGCAAACCTCATAGTTTTCGAGTAAAATATAGGGAAATTCCTAGGATGGCCACATCATTTTTTTTTTGATTTAGTTATTATTTCTGAAAGTTAATTAATTCATATAAATAACTTCTTTTAAAAAATTATAGCAGTATATAATATAAAGAAGGTGAATTATAATCATTGCAGAAGAATATTAACAATATTAGATTAGATCAGATCATAAATTTATACATAAGTCTATTGTAAATGAAATTGTAAAATATAAAATTAATATCATAACAAAATTATAATAAAATATTATAAATATTAACCATTTATTTATAAGTTGTTTACAATAAAAAAATATATTAATGAATAGATAAACAAGTCGAAATTTTGAAATTTAAAATTAATGAGGGATGCAGTAGACTATAAAAGATGCAATTTTAAAATTTGAGTTTATGTATTGGTATTAATTCTAATTGTTATAAAATCATGTTTGAATTTAATTTTAAAAAAATATGTACATTATTGTCAAAATAAAACCACTTAAGAAATTGTTTTTTTTTATTATTGTATAAGTTACTGAGATGCACATGAGCAATTTTAGTGTAGTGTTAGCATTAGCTTATCTTAGTGCCGCAGGTGTTCGTCGCGGCATAGTGGAGTGAATTAGTTTTTTTATTAGTCGAAGTCGTACCGCCTAAGTGTAAACGTGTATTTCAAATAAAAAAGTCAATTATCGAACGAATATCGGTTTAAACTTTTTCTTCGTTTCTATGATTCACGGAATACCGAACGAATTGAGCAGCTCCGAGACGGAAAACACCAAGGCTCTCCAAAAATCGAGAAACCTGTCCAGACATCCGTTCCAGAGGCCCACATCTCAAAATTACCCATCTTCGGCGAATACGAGGGATGAGTAAGATTTTATTTTTACTGTAAGTGTACATGTTTATCACTGTCATACGATTAATCACATTTTGCGTCAACACTCTCCGCGTTGCGTGATTATTTTTGCTTTTTTATTATTAGCACATTTAATAATACATTTCATAAAAATTGCACTTCTTAAACCAGAAAATTTATCAATGATCCCCGAATTCCACGGGCAAGGTCAATTATTGTCGCATTTTATTCAAACTTGTGAAACATTAGTGAATACATTTTATAACTTGGGAGATCCGATGGACACTAAAATGATTATTTAATGCATTGTATTAAAGCCAAAATAAAGGGCGAAGCAGCCGTAAATATTTCATCTAGCTTTATAACAAACTGGCACGATCTTAAAAATGCAATGCTTAATTCTTATTCCGACAAGCGTGACTTATTTAGTTTAAATATTGAAATGACACAATTAAAACCATCCCTTAGGGCTTATTGAATTTACAAATTTCTTAATTAACCACACATGTCGATGATTTATTAGAACGTCGTTATTTTATTTTTAATTCGCAATATAATGCTAAACCATACGTAAATAGACTACAACATTTTCAGCCAAGAAATTTCGGACATTCAAAATGAAAGGCAAATATCAACTCCCATGTCGACAACGACATGTAATATTAAACACAATAATGAGTAAAATTATAATGTCCCGAAACCAATCCATATGTCCAGTTCGACGCGTAATAGCCAAGCAAATCAATTATATAATATAGATGAACATTTTTTAGATTTAGACCAGGAAGCAGAAGCTTCCCAATCGAATCCTTAATTATAAATAATAAATTCAGTTAATTGCCATATATAATAGATAAAAAACATAATATTAAAATATTAATTGATATCGGCAATTCACTTTCATTCGTAAATCGGTTTATACAAAGACGTATCGTTATCCGGAGATTCACAGAGCAGAAGTAGATAGGCAAGTTTAGGAAATGCTTGAACAATATTATTAAACCGTCGTACTCCCCGTGGTCCTCTCCGATATGGATTGTACCAAAAAACTAGATGCATCGGGCAAGCGTAAATCGTCGTGGATTACCGGAAATTAAATGATAAGACGAGCGTTGATAAACTCGGGCTTTGTCAATACTTTACAACGTTAGATCTCGTGTCCGGCTTCCATCAAGTTGAGATTAACGAAAAAGATACTCTCAGAACCGCGTTTAATAACTTAAACGGACACTACAAGTTTTTGCGTATGCTTTTCGGGCTCAGTGACGCCCCTGCTACCTTTCAAAGGTTAATTTAGAACATCCTAAGAGGTATTCAGAATACAAGTTGTTTAGTTTACATGGACGACATAATCGTCTTTAGTACGTGTTTACAGGAGCACGTTCAACGTTTACGGGAAGTTTATCAAAGATTGCGCGATTCCAATCTAAAAATTCAGATAGATAAATCGGGGTTTTTAAAGAAAGAAGTGGCGTACCTAGGTCACATTGTTACACCAGAAGGCGTAAAACCGAACCCCAACAAAATTAATGCTATCAAAAATTTTCCGATCTCCAAAAACACTAAACAATTGAAGCGATTTTTAGGCTTATTAGGATATTCTAGGAAATTAATAAGAAATCTTTCAAGTTTAACTAAACCTCTAACGAAATGTTACTATTAACACTAACGACCCTGAGTACGAAAACTGTTTTACCACATGTGAAAATTTACTCATGAATGAACCGCTTTTACAATATCCGGATTTTTACTAGACAACAGATGCAAGTAACTTCGCGATTGGCGCCGTCCTATCGCAGGGCGATGTTGGTTCTGATAAACCAGTTGCGTACGCCAGTCGTACCTTAAACGAATCCGAGATAAATTACTTCACGATAGAGAAAGAATTACTAGCTGTCGTATGGGCGGTCAAATTTTTCAGACCGTATTTGTTTGGTAGGACATTTTAAATTGTATCTGATCACAAACCATTGCAGTGGTTGATGTCAATTAAAGAACCAAACTCTAAACTAGTAAGATGGACACTAAAATTATCGGAGTATGATTACTCTATCGTCTACAAAAAAGGTTCATTAAATAAAAATGCCGACGCCTTGTCGCGAGTTGAAGTAAATGTAGCAGGTAAAAATAACGTAAATTAAGTTACCGAATTTTTATACAATTTCTTTGAAGAAATCAGGATGTCTCGACGATATTAATTTAAATGATATATTTTATTATTTAAATGAAAACAATAAAGACGAGACTAAACACTCGAATATAGAAGATCCTATTTTAATAATTCCATTATCAGAAAACCAGTAAACTTTGGTAACAACCAAATTATTTATATTATAAGTAGGTAAAATATGGTACTTCCTGATAAAGTAATTTATTTTATTTTCTGGACTAGTTTCGGTCTATCACCATCTTCAGCAGAAAACTACAATATTAAACTAATAGGCTATACTAAATCATTAATAAATTATTACTTACACGTATTTTTAAAGATTAATAATCGAAGATTGTATAATAACTCCTTCTACACCGAACATTACAAATTAAAATATCATAACACGTATAATAATTTTATACGAGGTTTTGTGTATCAGTGTATAGTGGCTAGTCTATGTTTCGTTAAATATGATTTTACGAAAATTAGAATTTATATAAATATACATATTGACATATTGAAACACACACACACACACACACACACACACACACACACATATATATATATATATATATATATATATATATATATATATATATATATATATATATATATATATATATATATATATACATACATATACACTTACATTAATACATATACAGACATAAATGGTAAATGTACAATCTTACCTACATATGCACGCATTACTTTATATTTATATTTATTGTTATTATATGATAATTAGTAGTTAGTAGGGGTTGGTTAAGTATTTATATAGGGGTTTTATATAAGTTTGTGTCTGGTCGTTAAGACAATGTAAATGGTTGTTATTATTTTTAAATTTATCTATTTCGTATAGTTCGAGGATATTGAGTAATTTACTTTTATTATTATTGTGTAGGAGTTTTATATTATTGCTATCCTGGCAAGTATGGTTATATAAATGTAAGTGTCGTCCAAAGCTAGATATATGTGTCTGTGCTAGATGTTCTTTTAATCTAATCTTTACTGCTCTACCAGTTTCTCCGATATGAGTCGCACCACAATCGTTACATGTTAGTGAGTAGACGCCATTTTTATCTAAGATGTCGGTAGAGCCTATTAGCTTACTTAAGATGTGTTTTAAGGTGTGAATATTTTTAAATATTGGAACAGGGTTTGTATCCTTTGAAGGTACGTTGAATTTTATAGGAAATACCATAAAATCGTGCGATAGTTCTATATTGAAATTCTATGTCATTATTATTGATTTGTGGTTCAGGTTGTATAGTTTTTAAATTATTTTGGTTTCGTTTTTTGGTAATAATTTTGTCTATAATATTTGGATTGAAATTGTTGTTATCAGCTATTTGTTTTATTATGTTAAGCTATTTTTTATAATTTTCTTGTTTTAATGGTGTACTTAATAAACGATTGATATATGAATGTAATTGAGTTAGTTTTTGAGTGTAATTGTGCATAGAATTAGCAGGTATAATTGTATCAGTTTGTGTAGGCTTATGATATTTTGAAAATTCTAATTCATTATTGTTTTTTATAATAGTAATATCCAGGAAATTTATGTTACTGTTTTCTTCTTTTTCAATGGTGAACTGTATATTAAGGTGTAAATTATTAATATATGTGTGACATTGCGTAACTAAATGACTATCATTACCACTCCAGATGCAAAACACATATTCAACATATCTCTTCCAAAATATAATATTGTCGGCTAGTTTATGTTTTAAAATAGTGTTTTCGAAATGATATGGCCGCTGACGGCAGCTCTAGCTCGGTAGGCAGTCGTGGTTAAATAAAAAACAAAAAGTTAAAAATTAAACAATCTTTAAATGGCCGCCACCCTTAAGGAAATTAAGAAAAATAGGGAAATTTTAAAATTAGTTGAAAAAGAAGAAAATAATTGTCGATTTAAACTATATATTAAAAAAATAACTGAATTTTAATATAATACACAAAGTTTAATTGTAATCCATATCAAGAAAAAAAAAATACAGTGCACGCCGCTTAATGTGATCACAACGGGACTCGGGGTTTTTGAAAACAATAACCGATTGATAACAATAGCCGAAAAAACAAAACTTTATTTTAAATAAAAATATATAACGTAACAAACTATAATAACGTAAGATAAACTCTTAAAAAATTATTACTGCATACAATATGTACTTCATTTAAATTTGAAACAAAATAAAAATCAAATTCATATTAAAAAATCTCATCCAGCGTTTTTTTTTGTCTCTGATTTTCGCGGAGAAAGTTATTAACGAAAATTTCATAGGCGTAATGTGTCTGAAAATCAGATAACCTGTGCTGCACACCACGTCGAAAAACTTCCAGCGCTTTTCTCATTTCGCTAATTGTTGGGGGTTGCATTGCTCATGACGAAAACATTTCTAAGAAAAAAATGATAACATAAACCGAAATCATGATTACTATAAACGAAAATTTTTGTGTGTAGTATTACACGTCCGGTCCGTTCTTCGCAAAAGTGATAACAATATGCGATTGATAACATTATCCATGATTCTAATAAGCGGCGTCTACTGTATAATAATCAAAATAATGGATATAATTATTAATTAATCTTTTAGACGGAATAAATAGAGCACTATGACTAAATATACAAATACTTAACAACAACTAATAATAATTAAATAATAAAAAAAACAATTATAGTTCTCAATAATAATTAAGTATAAAAAAAATATTGATAGACACAAATGCAGCTATAGTTACAATCAAAATTATTAATTAACTTTCCAATTTCTAAAGTTGGTAATTAAATTCAGAATAATTAATTAAATTAAAAAAAATATAGATACAACAACCAAATATAAATTGATACCAATGACTATACATTAACAAATACAATCACCAATTTACCTGCAAACTCCTATTACTAATAATTCAAATTAAAATAATTAATTAAATTCTAAATTCATATTCAAAACTATGTACACAATTAACTTTGTTTTTTTTTGTAGCAAGGATGACGTCAACTCCCTTTACATCAATTAATAAATACAAAACAAATAAATGCACTATATTCAAAATAATCCTAAAATCAACAATATTATTTATTATGCGTATAACTATTAGTAATGGATAACAAAAAAATAAATTAATCTCGATATCTTACACTATTACCCTTCAGGTTTTAAATAAAATTAACTGGAATCAATATATTATGAATAATAATAAATCTACGCCAAACTTCCAGTTTGATTCAATTTTAAATAAAAGCGTTCAACTCAAATTGATCATATTTCATTTAAATTGCGTCTCTTGATTAACAGAAAAATCTTATTATATAATGTGGGGACTTATCTCATCGGTTTTCCGTTGAGCAGGAGTTTTCTGTCTGCTTCCCCGTGATTCTCCGGACGGAATATCTACTGCTCCGACTTCCCACGTGGACCGTTCTCCCACAGAAGAAATCCAAATACAAGGAGAGGACCCTCACTCGAAAATATTCTTCGCACACAGCCAAATAATTTCGAATCAATTTTTTGGGATACTGTACCCTTAAGAAAGAGGCCTTGTGGTGTAATGTGGCCTCAATTGCAATAATCTCCGAGGAAAAGAACAGCGCGAGGATCGCCAAGATTTCCTCCGCTAAAACTCGAAAACGCACACAGCACGATTTTTTTCGTTTTCTTTCCGAGCACACACCTCCACACAGAATCGTCATTAATCTCTTCGCGAATTAACGAAATTTTCCCCCTCCTCTCATGTCCATCGTCGGTCATTTCGATATATCGATAATAATTAATCTCTGGTCGACAATAAACAAGTAAAACTGATTTTACAAATACTAATGAAATCCTAAGAAGAAACTCGATAACCGTTGGCATAAGGAAGTTGGGTGGTCTATGTTAAATGTCCATTCAGATATTATATTATTTTTATTCCCGCTTTTCTCGGTATCATTCATAAAATTTTCACCACTTTCTCACGGAAATCAAACGTAGCGAAATGTGCACGTTACACTACCCCATCTACCCATGAAAAAAATAGTGAGAACTCGCAACTATTTTTTGTTTCGAACTTATATCTAGAATGTGTGGCCATCACAAACTAAACATTTAGAAATATACCCCAGAATTGGAATCTTAACCTACCTATAACTAACCTTAATCCTATTTCTTTTTTTAACCTATAACTTACTTACTAAACTACGTCTAATAATAATAATAAATATAATAATATTTATTTCCCAACAGACTACAGTTCATTACAGGGTAATATAAGGGCTATAATGCAGAGATAAAATACAATATATAACACAAACAAAATAAAAATGTAAGTATATAAGTACAATTCTTGACATTAAAAAAGCGTTTGACTCGGTGTGGCATCGAGGTTTGCTTTATAAATGTTTCCTCCTAAACATCCCTAAACACCTTCTCATTTTAATTCATCCAATGCCGTCCTTCTACCCTACACCATTTCCAAGTAGCCGAAATATCCGCACTCCGAACCCTAACCAAAATCAGACACCCAAATAATCCTCTTTATAACCCATCCAATGATCTGCCCAAATAATTCCCATTACCCAACGTACATTAGCCATAAGCACAAAATTTGCTAATAAACCCTTCAACCTAACCCTCCTTGATAAATACTGTATTCCCCGTAATCCCAATATCCCCACAAAATTAAAATACCCCACAAACACTATTCATCAATTCATTAGATCGCATCATCCGGAGAGTTAAATTCAACTAGCTTCAATTTCTTTACATATTTTTATTCATTTAAGACAGGGCAGAAAGACTTTCGGTCGATAGCCCAGACAGTGATGGACTAATACCAATCATACTGTATATATGTATTATTGTAAATATTTGTTACTGGAATAAAGATGTTGTATATATATAAGTACAATTAAATTATAAGTAGACATTGACGGATGAAATTATTGAATAACTAACGATACAAGATTTTTAAAATTCCTTAAGCTATGGTGAAAAATATCGGCCCGATTCTCAACCTCATGGTAGGATTTGTACATATTGTAAAGTGGCGAATGAAAATGATGTAACGTTTTGGGTACAGAGAATGAAAATGTGACTGGGTTACGAGTGCATAGCCAGGGAACGTGAAATTCCAGTCTTTCTGTAAAACTCTGATCATCAATTCTGCCATTGACAAGCTTATATAAGTTACAGATCGACAGGAATTTATGATTGTTTGCAGTTGACCTCCTGTCGAATTCTAATAGTAAGCTGGTGTACTGTACAGTTCTATCCGGGTAAATACCGTACCTCTTAAAAAATAAAAATTCTAAGAATTTTCTTTGCACACCCTCAAGTAGGCAGCTTATTGTTAATAAATGAATCGTACAGTGTAATAAGCGTGTCAATATTTGTGAATTGCTTACAATTTCTAATAATGAAGCCCAACAGACGATAACACTAATTAACCAATTTAAGTATATGGCTTTTAAAATTAAGTTTGGAGTCAAACATTACACCCAAATCCTTGATCTCAGACACTCTCTGTAACTTTGACTGACCAATATAATAGTCACTGAAGATGGGGTTGGTATTCCTGGTAAAAGTAAGTACACCACACATGTAATTTATTCAAGTCCTCTTGAAGTAATTGACTATCTGAGTCATTTTTGATTATCCTGTAAAGTTTGATGTCATTGGCATACATTAAGACATCAGATGAAATATCACTGCACACATTGTTAATAAATAGAAGGAACAGCAGTGGTCCAAGGTTGGATCCTGGTACTACAGTGATAGCTTCATATGGAAAGGATTGGACACCTCCATGCTCCACAATCTGCAAGCAATCATTCAAGTATGAGTCAATGACGTTGATAATGTTACCAGTTATATAATGATCTTTAAGCCTGGAGACGAGTATTGTATGAGGCATATTATCTTACTCAAATCTGTATAAATTACGTCAGTTTGACACTGCTTATCCAAATTCTCGGAGACGAACTGAGTGAAGTTCATTAAATTAGTTCCTGTAGAGCGGCCGGACATGAAACCATGTTGTTTAATTGTGATGGAATGACGAACCATGAATAGTATGTGTTTGCTCAGAATGCACTCAAATATTTTAGAAAAATTACTCAAAAGAGCAATAGGTCGATAGTTTTTGATCTGATTGCGCTCACCAGATTTATGTACAGGAACAATCTTCACTTTCTTCCAGATCCGAGGAAATGTTCCAGTTTTTAGGATAAGATTAAATATGTGAGTCAGAGGTTTATACAGAACTTGACTACAGTCTCTCAGCAGAAAAGAGGGTATGTTATCCAAGCCAGCAGTCATCTTAGCATTAATATTTTTAAGTTGTTTAAGGACGTCATCCTCAGAAACCAAGAACAAGCCCATGCATTCTGGAACAACGGGACTGGTAACACTCTGATTATCAGTGGAAGGATGATATGACGATTCAAAATGATTTTTGCAAATGCATTTACAATATCAGGGGCACAAGAGTAAGTTTTATTCTCTGTTTTCATAACCCCAGGGATACGGGTAGTATTCTTCATGGCGTGGACATAATTCCAAAATTTATTGGGTTCAGGTTTTAGATTACCCTCGACAGAGCGTATATAGTGGTCACGTTTCATCTTCAACTTGCGTTTGACACGTCTACGTGAGTCTTGATATTCTGTTAGATGGTTTGTGTTTTTAGTCCGCAAATATTTAGAGCGAAGATTCTCTTTATGCTTGATACCCCGAAGCAATTCCGAGTCGAACCACGGTGGAGTGTCCTTTTTGATATTACGCACTTTGAATATGGGGACATTCATATCAAGAGATGAATACAGTTTATTATAGAAAACATTGCAAGCCTCATCTACATCATCTAAGTTGTATAGTTTATCCCATTTTGTATTAGCTATGTCGCTATATAATTTTGTAAAATTAGCCTTCCTGAAGTTGTATCGATACTGGTGTTGTACTTCGAATTTCGGAACCTCAGTACAACCTACAGTGAAGCTTACATGTAGTGACGGGTGGTACAGATCCTCAGTTACAAGAGGTTCAAAGTCTCTATGTAGTACACAGTTTAATTGATTGGATACTATAGATAGATCCAAAATTCTATTCAGATTGTTCGAGACTGTATTACATTGCCTCAGGCCATGAAACTCCAAAAAATTATTTAACGCAGTTATAGAAGTTGTATTTAAATCGCCAATAAGACTACGGTTATACTCAGGTATGTTAAAATCTCCCATAAGCAATATATAATCATATTGCGTAACAATTGGATCCAATGCCTCAAAAAATGAGTTTAAAATATCGTGGCGAGCTTTTGGAATATAAGTGCAAATTAGTAATATTGTTTTTTCAGTAGTAGTTAATTTTACGGCAACCGCATCTATGTTTCATGAAAAGTGGGTAAAGGTACGTTTTCAGATGAAAGAGAGTTTTTTATGGCGAGAACAACCCCGCCACCTATTTTATTTAATCTGTCTTGACGATAAACATTGAATACGTTGGGGAAAAGTTCTGAATTATTGACACCAGCAGTAAGCCAACTCTCCGTAATAAAGATGATGTCATGATTTGATATTGAAATATTGTTAAAAAATTCCGTGATTTTAGAGTTAAGACCTCGAACATTCTGATAAAAGGCCGAAATTGGAATAGCCTTAGCAGTTTGTTCGGAAATCATTAGTTTTTTTGTGTTGACGGACGGGATGCAATACAAGGTTGATTATTGACATATCGTATATATAGAGACGGGTCATTACGGGATTTTAGACCATCCAATAATTTCTTAAATTCGATCCTTTGCGTTGGAGTTCTATCAGGCTGAACCCTAAATGTCTGAGGAAGCGATTTCTTGTGCTTTAAAACTTTTATCGCATCCTCACGTTGCGAAAAAATAACCTTAACTGGACGGGCACGGTCTCCTTTCTTGCCCAACTGGAAAAAATTACTGATTTTGGTGGATGGAACTACTGAAGTAATGAGCGATTTTATAGTGGCTTCATCACTAGTTTTTTGATTCGCGGAAAGTTGCTCGGTTTCAGGAATATTAAATATAATGATATTATTTTACCTATTCTTACGATCTTCCAACTCACTGATAAGTGACATATCGGGTGAGGCAAGTGAGACGGGTTTGGTTTGTAACAAGTTAATCTTATCAGACAGATTATTTACCATTTGTCTCAGTTCCTTATTCTCAGTTTGTAAGATCTCAATACTAGATAGGACTTTCCGCATCTCAATTAGTTCCTGACGTTGATTGTCCATACTGGTAGCTAAAGTTTTAACTGAATATTGCAGATCCTTAATCGTGGACGATAATTCAGCTAATAATTTCTGGCTATCATATTTAATAAAATCACTTTTTTCTAATTTACATGAGCAACAAAGGAATTCCTCATCATTTATAAAAATACCATTTAAATTGACGCCACAACTAGTGTGATACGTTACATTGCAACGAACGCAATCAACACGAGCCCTATGCACAGTCTTTTTGCATTTTTTACAGTTAGGCTTATCGTGCATGTATAAGATCAAGTTATTGAATAATTAATAAAGTGATCAGCCCAGAACCAAAAGAAAATTTATCTTACAAAAAATAAGTTAACTAAACGTAAAATAGAACAGGATTAAGGAGATTGACAGGGACACAGTTCACACCCGAGGAGCAATTCTAAACAATTCTAGGGCCGAGATTAAGCTGATAGAATAAAGCAGGTAATAAAAAGATTGTAAATCACGAAATAAGGACAAATCAAGTTTATTTTAGTCTTCAACTACGGTTTTGTCGCCTAAATACGGTTTCAGGTCTTTTAAATGCCATTTACCCAAGTTTTTTCCATTCATATCCATCAATTCATACACTAACGGAGAAAGTACTCTCACTACTTCGCAGAGCACATACCTTGCCGCCAATTTAGCTGCGAATTTCTCGGAGGCTTTCGAAAGAACATAATTGCGTTTCCACACTAAATTTCCTACCTCGAATTTAACAGATCGCTTTCTCAAATTATATGTTTGGCAATTTTTTTTATAAGCGTTTTCCAATCTTTTACTAACATCGCTATAGAGTTTGGGGAGTTTATCTAATTCCAACACAAATGTCTTGGGATCTGCATTTTCTACTTTAAGCTCCTTACCACCACCATAAAAATCTCCTCTCGCTGGCACACACCTGCCAAAGTTAAGGAAGTTAGGGCTTAATCGCGTAACTTCGTGTGTTGAAGACCTTATAGCGTGAGCAATTTCATAAATGTGCTTATCCCATTCATTATGGTTATTCTCACTTAGGTAAGATCTGATGGCTGTTCCTATAACCCTGTTGTACCTCTCCGTAAAATTTACTTGAGGGTGGTACTTCGAGTTATACCATACATTTTTGACTTTATATTTTTCTGCTAATGCTTTGAATTTAACAGAAATAAATTGCTTTCCGTTATCTGCCATTATTATTTGTGGAACGCCAAACAGAAGAAACACCTGATTTTCAATAAAATTGCAGACCTTCGCCGTGGCCGCTTTTCTCAACGCACATACTAAAACAAATTTGGTAAACCAGTCTGTTACCACTAGTAAATAACTAAAGCCCTTTTTAGATCTGGGAAGTGGACCTATAATGTCTGTAGAGATAATCTGAAAAGGAAATTGTACGTTTTTCCTGCTTCCCATCAACCCTGCTCTTGCTACGTTAGGAGCCTTTTGTTCCCTACATACAGAACATTTACTCACGTATTTACTAATATAATTTCTCATTTTAGGCCAATAAAAAATATAGCTAACTTTCCTAAAAGTTTTAAAAAAACCAAAGTGTCCCGACGTTGGTTCGTCATGAGCCCATTTTAGTACCTTTAATCGCTGTGCCGACGGTACCAAAAGCTTCCATTTGGGTAAATTCGTTGAAATCGGTGACTTACTCGGGTCATGTTTAAAAACTCTATTTCCGTCGACCCTCCAGGATGGATATTTTTCCGGGAAACTTTATTTATTTTCTTTATCATTTCGTGATACCACGGATCCAGTTTGTTGCAATCAACCAAGTCAGTCATGGTTCCCTCCACATCCGTATCGACCACTGCAATATTTTCATTACCTTGACAAGCAGGAATTCTTGAAAGGGAATCAGGGAAGATATGATATTTCCCCTTACAGTGACGCAACTCCATATCATAGTGACTTAATATCAAAGCCCATCTCGCTAATCTTCCCATCGGGTCTTTCAACCTTTGTAACCATAGTAACGAATAATGATCTGTAATTGCTATGAAACGGACTCCCTCTATATATGGTCGAAACTTTTCGACAGCAAAAATAAGTGCTAAGCATTCCCTTTCTGTGGCGCTATAGTTCCTCTCCGCCCTGGATAAGGATCTACTCGCATATGAGATGACGTGTTCCTCTTCGTCCACACTGAACTGTGTCAAAACGGCCCCTAACCCCACATCCGAGGCGTCGCATTGGACGTAAAATGTTTTTGTAAAGTTAGGGCTGGCTAGAACTGGTGCTGTTGTTAAGAGCATTTATGGGAGCGACAAGTGTCGAGAATTGCGGAATGAAACGTCTATACCAGGAGCACAACCCTAGAAATCTCTTTGTTTCTGTCACGTTAGTCGGTATGGGATATCCCACCATGGCAGCTACTTCAGGATCCGTGCCTAGTTCTCCTCTGTCAATGACGAAACGTAAATACTTCAGTTGATGCCTGGAGAACTTACATTTCTCGAAGTTAATAGTGAGGTTGGCGTCTTTTAGTCTGCTGTAAACTTCGTTTAAGACAACTAGGTGCTCCTCAAGCGTCCTACTGCAAACAATTATATCGTCCAAATACACAAATATATTCGGCTCCAGCTCTGGTCCAAAAATCTGGTCCATTAACCGTTGTTAATATCATTTTTAGCATCCACATTTGAATAATCCACCCCTACAGTGTCAATCGAATTGTTAGCCAACCTAATACGCAATCCTAAATTGTGCATGGCATCTATACCCAGTATTAATGTGTACTTAACACTTGGTACCAACAAAGCCTTACATTTATAAACCTTTTTCTTAAAAACAACCGGTAATATTACCTTACCAAGAACCTCAACATTTTCTCCGCTAGCAGTAGCAATTGATTTGACCTAAGTAGAGAGTTGCACTCGCACATATTAATTCCGTCTCGTCCAACAATTGAACGGCTTGCCCCTGAATCTATCAACTCTGTCACATTTTGTCCAAACAAAGATACATCTAAGTACAACCTATTGTCCTCGGGTTTCCTAACAAAAATAGAATTTACCCAATTGGTTGAACAAAACGCTTGTACTACGCTTAACCACTCGCTCCACTCATTCCTGTGGGTCTCCTTCCGAGTTGGACTGCGGCGACCTTTACGCAGCCTAAAACGTTTCTGGCCTCTCTACAACATTCTCCTTGCAATACCTGGCTATGTGGCCCTTCTTACGATACCTGTAACAGATAAGAGTGGACCTATCGCGGGTGGTAGCCACTGCTGTCAGACCTGGACTATTTCTGGTATTACACGATCTGCTTGCAGAATACGGATCATTCGCTTCTAATCGGCGGCACAAATCTGCTAATTGACGAATGCTGGTAATATCTTGTAGACTGAGACGAGATCGATAAGAAGGCAGAAGATTCTGTTGAATCCTCCAAACTTGAGAAGCTTCATCAGGTGGATTGGACAATACAGAAAATGTATGCTGCATCGCTGCAATACAAATAGCAACCTTTTCGTTTCGCCCCTGCTTCTTGTTCATGATTTCTTCTAAAGTGCTGTCATCTATATTTGGTGGAAGGAAGTCTGCTTTGAGTACTGACACTAAGGAATCCCAATTCAGAAGTGTTTTTCGTTTTGCTCTAAACCATTGTAAAGCATCGCCTGAAAATAAATCAACCGCCGCACGGTATAACTCCTCCTTGGATACGCCTCTAGCTTCCCGTAGCTCTTCGACCCTTTCTAAGAAATCTAAGAGAGATGATTCGCCACTAAAAGTTACTCCTTATTTATATACTGGAACATGTCCAACACGCACTCGACTATCTACAGGATTAGATGGTGGACTCATAATAAAACTGTCATTCCCTTCATTCTCACGATTATCGCAAAAACTCGCGCCTTCAGCAGCCTTAGAAATGTTTAGAACTTTACGAGAAAGTTGAGCCTCTATTAATAGTAACTTATTTAAATAATCAGTTTTAAAGCGTTTTATATCCTCATTTGACTCCTCCAACCTACTTATTCTATTATTCAAATGTGCCAATCTTACTTTTGACCGTTTTTCAGTCGCTTTACCGTCTTTACCCGGATACGTGTCTATCATTTGACGAACAGAATCAAGAGAATCAGATATTTCCTTATCGTCAACACCAACAACAAATTTACTTGCATTTTCGAGTGGGGGTACCCCTTGTGATAAAAACTTGCGTAATATGAAACGTAAATCATCAACTTTAGCGCCCTCACTGTAAAATCCCCGAATGCTCAATTCATAGATTAATTCATGTTTTAATAGGAAATTTGCATCCATGATTATATTGGTCTATGTTATTTAATTTTCTGTTAGCCGATTTTATATATAAGTATTTTGTTTAATTCTATGCAACTCTATCGTAACTAATATTTTAAATTATATCTACCCGTTCTCTGAATAAAAAAACGCCACTGCGTCAAACGCTTTTTTTTTGTGTCTCAATATTTTTTTAAAAATTTTTTTTATAGTGCTCTATTTTTTCACACGCCCCACGTTGGGCGCCAAATTTATATGGCCGCTGACGGCAGCTCTAGCTCGGTAGGCAGTCGTGGTTAAATAAAAAACAAAAAATTAAAAATTAAACAATCTTTAAATGGGCGCCACTTGATTTTATAAAATTTTAATAGTAGTAGAACCCTTAAGAAAATCAAGAAAAATAGTCGTGGTTAGATAAAAAACAAAAAATTAAAAATTAAACAATCTTTAAATGGGCGCCACTTGATTTTATAAAATTTTAATAGTAGTAGAACCCTTAAGAAAATCAAGAAAAATAGGGAAATTTTAAAATTAGTTGAAAAAGGAAAAAAACGATTGTCGATTTAAACTATATATTAAAAAAATTAACTGAATTTTAATATAATACACAAAGTTTAATTGTAATTCATATCAAGAAAAAAATATATATAATAATCAAAATAATGGATATAATTATTAATTAATCTTTTAGACGGAATAAATAGAGCACTATGACTAAATATACAAATACTTAACAACAACTAATAATAATTAAATAATAAAAACAATTATTCCAATTTCTAAAGTTGGTAATTACATTCTGAATAATTAATTAAATTTAAAAAAAATATAGATACAACAACCAAATATAAATTGATACCAATGACTATACATTAACAATTACAATCACCAATTTACCTGCAAACTCCTATTACTAATAATTCAAATTAAAATAATTAATTGTACACAATTAACTTTGTTTTTTTGTAGCAAGGATGACGTCAACCCCCTTTAAATCAATTAATAAATACAAAACAAATAAATGCACTATATTCAAAATAATCCTAAAATCAACAATATTATTTATTATGCGTATAACTATTAGTAATGGATAACAAAAAAATAAATTAATCTCGATATCTTACACTATTACCCTTCAGGTTTGAAATAAAATTAACTGGAATCAATATATTATGAATAATAATAAATCTACGCCAAACTTCCAGTTTGCTTCAATTTTAAATAAAACCGTTCAACTCAAATTGATCATATTTAATTTAAACTGCGTCTCTTGATTAACAGAAAAATCTTATTATATAATGTGGGGACTTATCTCATCGGTTTTCCGCTAAGCAGGAGTTTTCTGTCTGCTTCCCCGTGATTCTCTGATCCGGATAGAATATCTACTGCTCCGACTTCCCACGTGGACCGTTCTCCCGCAGAAGAAATCCAAATACAAGGAGAGGACCCTCACTCGAAAATATTCTTCGCACACAGCTAAATAATTTCGAATCAATTTTTTGGGATACTGTACCCTTAAGAAAGAGGCCTTGTGGTGTAATGTGGCCTCAATTGCAATAATCTCCGAGGAAAAGAACAGCGCGAGGATCGCCAAGATTTCCTCCGCTAAAACTCGAAAACGCACACAGCACGATTTTTTTCGTTTTCTTTCCGAGCACACACCTCCACACAGAATCGTCATTAATCTCTTCGTCCGCGAATTAACGAAATTTTTCCCCTCCACTCATGTCCATCATGTCGGTCATTTCGATATATCGATAATAATTAATCTCTGGTCGACAATAAACAAGTAAAACTGATTTTACAAATACTAATGAAATCCTAAGAAGAAACTCGATAGCCGTTGGCATAAGGAAGTTTAATTTTATATTAAATGGTATTTTGTAAGTGTTAATTTTAATTGATTGCAATTATGATAGTTGGGTGGTCTATGTTAAATGTCCATTCAGATATTATATTATTTTTATTCCCGCTGTTCTCGGTATCATTCATACAATTTTCACCACTTTCTCAAGGAAATCAAACGTAGCGAAATGTGCACGTTACAATGATTCATAAAAATATCAACTAATAGACAACTAAGGGATGACCCCATAGATAATCCATCCTTCATTTCGTAATCGTTATTATTAGAGAGCGGATTTCTAGCATTATGCTTATCTATAATATTAATAGTATCGAAAAAATTTCTACATATCTATACGAATCTTGAAGAATGTGATTACTTAGCGCTAAGTTTTGTTTTTGCCTTTTTTGCTTATTTTGACTTTTTGTGCTTATTTTTATGCTTTTTTTAGATTTTGATACTTATTTATAGCATTTTCTTAAACATTTAAAAAACATTTAATAAAAATTTCACGCTGATATTAAATTAATGTGCTAATATAGAGAATTTTCGTAAAAATCTGTATCCCATCATTTATAGATTATATTTGTATTACAAATTTTCTTCGTGTCTTGTGACAACATAATTGTTTAAAATCTTCATAATATGATACAATAATTATAATGAATTTTATTATTAATAAATATTAGTATAAATTACCATTTTACAATGGATTCGTTTATAAATAAGTAGATATAATAGATCGTCTCATTATTCAGATAATACAGACGAACGCTTCATAGGAATCACACCTATGATATTCCGGATGTAAACGTCGTTAAACTAGGCCCAAGCAGGGGCCCCAGTAAGTATTAAATGTAAACAAATTTAAGTGATAGCTAATAATCAGGTGTTCTACAAACGTATCAATTTTCTACTCTCGGCAAAAATACGGATGGGACGACTGGCGCATATTTATCGTTTTCGTTAATTTTCATATTCAAACTCGCATTCATAAACCGTACTATTGAATTGATATTCCAAAAACGTTGCTTATTTATCAAAAATTACAATATGCGTGAATCGTATCAACCTGTGGAATCACAGATAAATTATATTATATAATTCAGATGTATATTTAACCCATAATGCAAAAGGTGAAAACCACAATACAAGAATTAACTAGAGACTATCCAGAATTAACAAGTGAAAATAATACATTATTTTGTAAGGCATGTTTAAAAATAGTAAGTTTTATTTTAGTTCCCAACTGAATCCTAACTAGTCAAGACTTGTATGTAAAACATGTTATAACAACACTACATCAAGAACGTTTGAAAACGATCAAAGCTGAACTAAAAAACAGCACAATTTCACAATATTTAGCATCATCTTCAACAAACGATGGACAATTTAAATTAAATTCACATTTGTGCAAAATACTTTTGCATTCGAATATCCCTTTAAGAAAATTACAAAATAATGCATTTAAATCTTTCTTGGGAAAATATTGTAAAATGCGCATTCCTGAGAAAAAAATTATGTATCTCTTGCGTACTATGAAACCATACAAAATATTAAAGATATTATTAACAATAATTATATGTGGTTTTGGGGTGGATGAAACCACAGACGCTTGTTTAATTTAATAATAGGAGTTTAACATGAAGACATGCGTCCAACAGTATTTTGATATATACATAAGAATTGAAGAAAACTCATAATAACATTATAGCAAAATTTTACTAATAATGCATTTTGTGCATTGTACAAGTTTAGCACATGAATAGAAACGAATTTCTGAAACTATAAGAATGAAATTTCCATTTGTAGATTTAATTAAAAATGGAAAAATAGTTCTTATATTCTTCTGTGAGTGCAATTATTCAAGGAGACATTACTTGATATCTCACTGCCCCGTAAACCAGTGCTAACAAAATGGGGAACTTGGCTATATGCTGCGGTATACTATGCGAACAACTTTAAAGAATTTAATAAGGTTATATACAACTTTCCCGAAACGACAAGCAAATCAATTAATGACTGTCAAACAGTTCTTAAGAAACAAGAGCTTCCTTCAAAACAATTTAGTTACACAAAATCGCGTTTAAATTTTATGAGCAACACAATCAAATCTTTATAAAAGTAGATTCAATTTGGAAAATACCTGGTCGCATTGGCCAAGAAATTAAAATAATATCGAAAGAAGTATTCGGTGAAAATGAAGGATTTTTAATATATTGGATTGATGCGGCTGTTACTTGTCGAAACTCCATAATAACACTTAAAGAAATACTGACACAGTATAGGGTTTCTGAATGTTTTTAATATTGTACTACAACAATGTTTCACTACACAGTGGCTTCATCAGGTAGATGAAAATATGATTTAAAAATTACAATTATCACTTATATACTAGGTCGAGTATATAAGTGATAATTGTAATTTTTAAATCATATTTTCATCTACCTGATGAAGCCACTGTATGATGAAACATTGTTGTAGTACAATATTAAAAACATTCAGAAACCCCATACTGTGTCAGTATTTCTTTAAGGATTTTTAATATTAAATAAATTAAACTTGATTTTGAATGGCAATTTTCAAATGGATCCAGCTATAATTTAAAATAAAGAGAAGTTTTTCCACTTTCAAAAATTTATTGAGCGGCAGAAGTAATAGTTTTACAATTAAACCCCTAGAAGAACATTTAATGATCTACTGTTTTCATGAATAGATTTTAGTTATTTTGAAATGTATACAAAATTACAATTTAATTTTTAAATACTTACATAATATTATATATTGCGTAAAGAAAGTATGTTTATTTTAGTTTTAAACAGAATTTCTATGTAAAACATGTTGATAAACGTGTAACATATTAAATAATATAGTTTTCTTTAGTGCTTTTTTTCGTGTTTTTTATGCCTTTCTTCCTGTTTTTATGCTTTTTAATGCTTTTTTTCACTAAATTTTCTGCCTTTTTTAAGTGCTTTTTTCCACATTTTTTAAGCTTTTTTATCCGCTCTCTAGTTATTATTAAAGATACAAAAATTTGGAACTGTTACTAATCCAATTAATTTAAGTATGTTTTCTTTGTCTGTTTTGTCAGTTAAATTGAGGTCTAATATAATTTTTATAATTATATATATATATAATATTTTTTCTTAAATTATTCTTAATATTTTTCATATTTATAATGAATTAAGTAAACTAGTTAGTGAAAATTATTGTTAATATAATCTATTTTATTATGTTATGCACTTGTATGTACAATTATTATTAATAATATTTTATTTCTAATTTTTTAACCCAATGGCTCATATACCCTGAGTACATTGGTACGGGTTAGTTAATTTAATTATTTTGTTTATAATCTTGGAACCTAATAACTCATATTCCCTGAGTTTATTGGTAGAAGTGAATTAAATTATTTCTATTCTATAAAGTCTGTTAATCACTTGTTTGTCATAATATATCAATTATTTATTGTACTTTCTTGCTCTTCATATTATACAATGTTAATTACCATATCCGCTGGTAATAACAAATCAAAACTTATCAGCTAATCACTTTATAACTAATAACTACCATGTGAAACAACTACTCCTCTGGCTAATACCACGACAGGCATTGAATAATACAGATAGGCAATTTTAAAATTAATAATGCGAATGAATAACTATTTAGTAAGGTAATACCTTTAACACAAAATATTACAGTTTTAATGTATTAATTATTGATGAGATTAATATTATCAGTATCTTATTTTAAAAATACTGTTAATATACACTATACTTAAATAAAATTTGTCATTTAGAATTATATTTTGGACAAAATGAATTTTAGGAATTTATTTGTTAATGGCAATATTGTTTAATATTATATGGAATCTAAAAATCATTTTTTAATTATAACGATTATTTAATTAATTTCAATTTTTAAATGGACATTTATTTATTTAATTATGTTTTTATTTATTTATTTATTTATTTGGGTGGTTAATCGATAGGCAGAAAAACTTTATGCTTTAACAGGAGAAGGACTGGCCTCCGGCCATCACCATCAAACAGATCTTGCTGGGCATTCAAGATCTCCTTAATGAACCAAGCGTTAATGATCCTGTTGTTTAGTTTAGAGACATTTTGGTCGAGATTTAGTTTAATGACGTTTCGGTCGAATTTTGCAGTTTAAGGACATTTTGGTCCCGATTTTTATCTGGACCAGTTTTCATTTGTTTTTTCTTAAATTTAAATTTGAATTTGTATTTATTTTTTCTATTATCATGCCAATGTATTGGCTGATTTAAAAGTGTGTTTGATTTATTTAGACCTAACATGTTTTGATGACTTTGATCGTAATTATTATAACTATTATTAACAATGTTTTTATTGACTTTAGTATGTCTTCTTTTATTATTGTTTAATATATTATAATTATGTCTATCAACCGTTTTAATACTTTTGCTTTTATTGGGTTTGTTATTATTATTATTATTATTACTGATTTCACCTTTCTTATTTTCTTTAATTAAGTTAATATTACCTTTTTTCTTATTATTATTCTTATTCATCACTTTTAATTTATCACTGTTAGGTGTATACTCGTTATTATTGTTATCTACACTAATTTGAAATACTTTCTAATTTTTGGCGGGCACTAATATTCGCTTAGTGACACGCGTAACGGGTTTACTTTTAATATTATAATTATAATAATTGTTATTATCTTTATTATAAATATTATCACATGGTAAATTATTTGAGTTGTTTAATATTGTTTGGCTTCCGAGGCTATTTATTCTAAAAAATTATACGTACGTTTTTCATTATTTTCATTATTAATCATATTATTATCTACTGCGCGAGAATGTCCGGGCTCATCAAGGTTGTAGAGCCTCGGCGTGTTAGTGTAGGTCGTGGAGACCGACATTGGCGTTGGCTCTGGTAGCCTTTGTGAAATTTGCTGAGGCGGTTGATTGAAATTGGAATTAAATTGATTATGATTTCTTTGCATATTAGGATTATAATTATTATCGTACCGCGGACGTTTATTTGGAGACAAATTATTACTAAATGGCTTATTAAATTTTTGAGGTTTACCGAATACTTGTCTATTAGTCGGAAACTGTTGTTGCGGTTGTGATCGAAATTGAAGATTGACTGGTTGACTTGGGAAATACTGTTGATTACGAGTTTGATTATTTTGTCTATTATTAAAATTTTGGAAATTTGTTCGTTGTTAAAAATTTGGTCTATTAAAATTATTATTACGATTAAAATTGTTATTATTATTAAAATTAAAGATATTAACAGGTTCAAGAGAATTTTGGAAGTTGTTTTCCTCAATGAGGTAATAATTAGCGTCTTCAAGTGTAGCCGGGTCGCGTAATCTAATAACGCTCTGAATATTACCGCGAATGCCAGGGAGAAAAGTTTTTAAAGCCAACTCATCGTAACTATATATATATATGCACGCGTTTTGTCGCGTCTGGCATTTCTATAGCAGATAAAGAATTAATTTTTAAAACTAACCTACTTCGCAAAACCTGAATTCGTTCTCCAAAATCGAGATATTTTTCATTTCTTAGTGGTTTCAAATTGATTAAATCTTGTACTAGGCAATCATAACTACGTAGGTCGCCGAACCTCTGTCTAAGATGGTTCCTAATTTCTGGCCATGTATTAAGTTCCGTGCGCAAACCTATTGCAATCAACGCGCGATCCTTTAATTTACTGACAATTGCGTTTATTAAATAAGTGTTAGTAAGTTCATTATTTAAAGGCCTAAACTGGGCTAATACGGTTTCACACCGCGAAATAAAAATTTCTACTAATTCATTACTTCCGTCGAAGGAAGGGATTGTGTCAACATTCAGTTTGAGTAAATGATAATTTACGTTTTCCATTGCGTTTAAATTTAAGTTATCGACTTTATTAATTAATTCGTCTATAAGAAAATTTACGGGAGAATGTACGCAAGCTGGGGAAAGTATTAAAGGAGAAAAACTTGAGTCTGAATCCGAATCACTATTGTACATACAATATCGCGAAACAAAAGCCTCTAAAAAAATGTGTCTTACCACGGGATGATCACTTTGTCCATCTGCCTGATATGCCCTCAGGGATACTGTGGAACTGGTGACGTTGTCTCTCGATGCTGCTGCCCTTGGAGATGTGTTCTTCGGTGTCTGGAAGACCCCTTGGTGCGAAAGCGACGGAGATGATGTAGGTTTCTTTCCAATTAATCGTTGAAATGAAAGGAGCTTAATATTCGCTCAGGCCCTCTTTGGAAAAATCCGAACGACTGCGCCAATTATATTTTCGTGGTCGAACTTTGAATTTTTAAAAACTGTTTATTTCCAAATTTTATGATACATTAAGCGATTTAGATTTAGACTTGTTACAATTAATTACTACATTTAAATAATGACTAACAATAATACCGAC
>OZ018399.1:30218371-30240304 GCA_963969525.1 Ontholestes murinus
GGTGGATTTTTAGTTCTCATGACTTTTCCGCTTGGTAGGAATATTGATGACGGTGTAGTGGTGAGACTTTTAAGACTCCTATATGTGCCTGTCTACTAGTTTTTCAAGTAGTTTTAGAATGAATGATGACAAGCTGATCTAATCTAAGATTTAGCCTGGGAATATGAATCACGCCCTGGCTTAGGTATAAATATCACGTTTACAGTCGGCCAGCTGCCTGGGACATATAAAAGTGCAAGGCTTGCTCTGAGGATACCACATAGTGGTTTACTCAGCGTTGCTATCCCCTTTTGTAGCATGACAGTATATATCCTGTCAGGACCTGGTGATTTGAATGGTTTGAACGTATTAATTCCTCACTCAACGTCAACTGGTTTGATTATCGTTTTCGCTGTTTCCTAGTCCCGTTTGGTGCTCCTGTGTTGGGCTCGCCTAGGTCCTCAGAAACAGGTTTGTCAAGAATTGCAGAACCCGGGAGGTGCGTCTGCAGGAGTACTTGCAGACTCTCTTCCACGGAGTCTGTGTACTTTCCATCTTTGGTCTGCAGTGAGCCGATGTTCCCAGCGTGATCTTTACTGAGCGTCTTGAGTAGACGGGAGCTTGTGGGTTCACTTTCTATGTCCCCACAGAATTTTTGCCCAGAGACTCTCTTGGCTTTTTTGATGGCATTATTATATGCCGTGAGGGCCATTTTGTACTGCGCCCAATGACCATTTTTCTTCGCTATGTTAAATGGTCTCCTGGTACGTGCCTTTGCCCTAGCAAGTTCCTTGTTCCACCAAGTGACCCTGGTTGAGGTAGGTTTGGTAGTTCTTGGGCAACTTACTTCAAACGCAGTATTGATGGAGTCCGTGACGCTTTGCACCATGAGCTCTAACTCTTGAGTTGTTCTCGCTACGGTTGGACAGTCCCCGATTCGGCTGGCTAGTACCTCTTTGTATAGGTCCCAGTCAGTTCTCCTCGGGTTTCTGTTTTGTAGTTCCTACGATTCCTCTGATTCTATATCGATTCGTATATATCGATTATCTGAGAGTGTCAATTACTTCGCTTCGCGCCGCGTTTACGTACGTGGGTACATTTCTAATATTTGCTATTTCAATGTCATTCTCTAGGATAAAATCTGATAATTTCTCACCTCTTGGATTGATGTCCTTGCTCCCCTATATAATGTGGTGCGCGTTGGCATCGCATCCAAGGATCAGCGGTATTCCCTTGTGGCTCTCGCTGTGTATCAGCCGCTGAAACTCGTCTGGCGGCGGTGGTCCAGGTTGGTCGTAGGGAAGGTATCCGGATCCGAATATAAACTCCCTCCGCGTTCCCCTTTACACTACTTCCAACCGTGCTGCCACTAGGCCTCTGCAACATATGTCACATAATGGCATTAGATTTAATTCATGTTTTACTATTATACATATACGAGGGTTACACATAGGTTAGGCGACAATCAGTCGAATTCCCCTTAGTGGGTACATTCCTGAAATTTCGGTGGGGCGTGTCCTTTCACTATAGCATCAATGCTCTGGATTATCGAGGCTTTAATAGCCTCGGCTTCCTTTGCATTTATGCTTGTCTTTAGGAATCCCTTCGGTATTATAGCCTTATATTCCCATCGACTCCATTGATGGCGCCAACCAATTTCCGAGTGAGGTTGATTAATGAATTGTAAAGAAATAATTACATTCGAGATTAAGGAAAATACCCACTTGGAGCACAATTAAATAATAAAATGTATTAAAATCCGTCAGTTCGTTGTAGAAAATTAACTAATTATTTAAAATTACGAAAACATTTCGTGAATGTAACCACAATGAGTCTTACTAAGACTACAAAACAAATTACTTATTGAAACAACTACTTCTCTGGCTAATACCTCGACAGATATTGAATAATACAAAAGTAATTTGTGTGTTACAAATAGTGCAACCATCAAAGCAACACTAATGTGAATGATATTATATCCATTGAATAAACTAATAAATATAATCAAATAAAAATGTCATTTAGACTGAAGAGATCGAAAGATCTAAACACGCAGATGATTATAAACTTGAATGCTAGATTATTTAATTGCTTTTGCTAGTTTCATTTAATGAAATCAGTCTAAATTCAATTTTGCTAATAACCTTTTATGTTATATTGACTTTCAAAAAGTCTAAAATAAATTTTTATTTTTAATTTTTTCATTTATTAGTTTATTTAATACAAATAATTTCCCTTAAAGTTATTCTTTATCTCTAGATATAGATTGTCAACAAAATCTAGCCCTTTATTTACCATTATTTTGTTTTAATTTTATTTTCTGCATAAAAATACTTTTGTAATTGTTTAAGTTTCTTTTTTTATAAAAGTTTCTATTAATTTTGTACTGTAATCATTATTACTAGCTATAGTTTTTATTGTTTCCAATTCTATATTAAAATTATGTTTCGATAGAGGAATGTGTATGAGCCTGTGGATGAGGCAATGGAAGGTACTATATTTAATGTTGTAGTGTGTGTTGGAGGAGTTGAGAATTATTGTGTCTGTGAAACGGTCTTTTCTACAAATTTTGAATTCCAGTCTTTATTTACTTTGATTAATGTTAGATCCAAAACCTATTATTGACTTCTTTCTCTGTTGTAAATTGTATGTTTTTATCAATAGTATTAATAAATTTAGTAAATGAATCGAGTAACCGTGTGGTACCTGTCCAGATACAAAAAATATCATCGACAAATCTTGCCCAATAACATATGTTGGAAATTATAGATTGCTTGAACAAATGTTCTTCAAAGTTAGCCATAAAAATTTCTGCTAAAAGGGGTGACGAGGTGAGCTCATTGCTACACCGTTTGTTTGACTGTATAAAACAAAAAATGGTATAAGCTACATTTTGTTGACAATCTATCTGTAGAGATAAAAATAACTTCGAAGGATATGAGTTTGATGTAATAATGTCAAAGCCATTAAATCTATATATTGTGTATCATTAGTAGTACAACATAAACTCTCGTTAATATGAACAATAAAACTATAGTTTATGTGAGGCATTTTCAATGATACACAGTTAATATAAACACGATGTTCATTCATTGACATCCAAATAACAACTGAAATATATCTCACTGCTAAAGAGAATTTACATTTATGTGATAATATACATAATATACAAATGACAAAAAATATATTTATTTTATTAATACATCACACTACATAAGTTCTTAGTGAACAACAAATTGAAAGTGAACGATCTAGAAAAGTGCGGTATATATGAGATTAAGTGTAGTGTTCAAGATTCTGTGTATATAGCACCAACGGGTAGAAATTTTAAAACAAGAATTAAAGAACATATACAAGCTGTATTAAATAATAAAATTTCTACAGGACTGTCACAACATTGTATTGAGTGTAAACATTTTTTTGATGACTCAGATTTTCGAATTTTGTATTAGTGTAATAAGCGACGTGATTTAAATCTGCGAGAGGGTCTAGAGGTTAATAAAGCAATAAACTGTGGAAAAAACACACCAAATAACATCGAAGAAATCGGGAATTCGCCCATTCCAAAGCCCTTATTACCTAGTATAAAAATGTCACAATTTTGCATATAAATCTGTAAACGTTCTAAATAATGTACAACTCCTTGAAAATGACCAACGATCGAAATTTGTCGGAGAAATATAAAAATAGTGAAACATAACCAAGTCCTTAATTAATCCTTTTATTAACATAAATATGTATATTAACCACGGGTCGTTGAATTATTATAATTATTTGCACCTATATCAACAGTTTTGCATAAAAAATCCCACTTTTTAATTGAGCTGTTAGATGGAATATAAATAGCACCAACTATAATAGAGCCAATTTGAATATAAATTAAAAACAACTGTTTGTAGTGTTTTGACTCATTACGCAAATTTGACAGCGTTTTATCATTTTGAAATATTTTACGGATACGATACATATTTAATAATTAAATTATCCTCGCCGTTATTCCTCCTCTGCGCCAATCATGTCTTCATCGTTTCGAACTTTTCACGTTGAATTTGAGTCCTATCATGTCCAAATTTAATATTGTCCTTTAGTTGACCAGTTACAGATATTACATTTTTACAATTTCGTGATTTGTAAAAATAAGTTTAATGAGCTTGACTCTTAATTGGCCCGAACGGACTCGGGATATAAATTGTCATTAAATGGGTGATTATATTATTGGAGATATTCTGCAAATGCCGAATTTGGTTTATTTTGGGTAAATTACGCCCAGTGTTCCCTAATTTTTACTCGAAAGCTTCTGCCTGTTTGACTAACATATACTTTAAATAAGCACTAAAAACCTTTCTTCACAATTTTATTTAAATTCACAGATATATATTTCGAACACAACGAGACTATTATCAATGTTTTAATACATTGATATATATCTGTGAAAAATTGTGAAGAAAGGGTTTTAGTGCTTATTTTAATTAATCAAGTTTATCTTCACGTAACTCACAAAAATCAATTCCCACAAGGCAATATAGGTGAATAAAAAATTGTTGGTCTTGAAAGAAGTTAATGTATTCGCGGTTCGTGGCGAGCAGTTGTGTTATTAGTGGCTCCAATTTAATTCAAGTTTTTCGTGGTATATTTACACGATTTATTTAGTGTGTGTTTATTGGATACCTTGCTGATTATGCAATATATTGGTCGATTTAGATAAGTACTAGTGTTTACAGATTATTAGTTTTAATACATTTCAAATTATCAACTCTATCCACTGATTTAATACGGTCTATTTTACTGTGTTTTGCGTTTAATCGTGAACACGTCTTTTACCGGTGAAATTTTCCGTTCGCTCTTTTTGCCGCTGAACGCAGTGTTGATTGAATTTAATTTAAAACTTCTGTAACCTCTGTACTCTATTGTTTATCCTTTCCGCGGGCTACCTGTCTTGTTTTAGTTAATCACCCTGACAGCCCCCTGGGTGTGGTGTCCTGTGTTATTTTCCTAAAAATTTATAAATTATTTTGTTTTATTAAATTTATCCTATTGAATTAAAAATCGCAGAATGGTTAATAAGTGTGGAATTTGTGAACAGGGTGTTACACCTAGCACCCCCTATATTAAATGTGATGGTGTATGTAATATATCCGTCCATGTTAAATGTTCCAACTTAGCTGATGCTGATATATTATGCATAAACAGCCACAAAAATATTAAATGGCTTTGTTCTAAATGTAGTGTTTTGTATAATCACGTTGAACTTGATACTGGTTCTTACAATACATTAAGTAAGTTAATGGCTGATTGTTTTGACAAATTTAAAATTGAAATGACTCGATTTATTAGTAACTCATTAATGATACTAGAAAAAAGAATTGAGAAAATCGAAAATTTGAGTTCCATTAGTTCATCGCGTACAAGTTTTAATGTAGAGGACTTATTCGAAGAACTTGAAGAACGTTACCGTAGAGCAAAAAATGTAATAGTGTTCAACGTGCCTGAATCCATAGGATCTACAACCGAGAGGCAGATGCAGGATAAGCTAATTGTGCAGAAATTACTTGGATCGGAAATTTTATTCGAACCAGAAAAAATAATCAGAATTGGCAAGGAGTCTACAAAACCAAGACCTCTAAAAATTTGTTTCAAAGATCGATCGTCAGCAGTGGAAATATTGAAAAATTCGCGCTATATAAAATCTACAAGTGTTAAATTTAAGGTTGATTTAACTGATCATCAGCGCCAGAATTTAAAATTGTTAAACGAAGAATTACATAGGCGCAGATAAGAAGGAGAATCAAATTTAACCATAAAATACATTCGCGGAAAGCCTAAAATTGTGCCCCTTAATGACTCGCGCAATTTAAAAAACTAAATTTTTTTTTTTTCAAAATGTTGGCGGTCTCAAATCTAAGCTGAAAAATGCTCATAATATTGTTAACTGCTGCGTTTATGATTTAATTGTTTTAATCGAAACTTGGCTCGATGACTCTTTCAATGATGCTATTTTAAATTTTAAAGGCTACACTGTATTCAGGTTAGATAGGTCACCCTTAACAAGTACTAAATTAAGGGGCGGAGGTGTTCTCATTGCAGTTAAGTCATCACTTTCTGCGGTTAAATTAGTACCTTTACATAATAATATTGAACATTTATTTATTAAACTTAATAACACTGTCATTATAGGTGCAACTTACATTACACCAAACTCGAATGTTTCGTTATATGAAAATCACACACTAACTATCGATCAAATATGTATAGATTACCCTAATTTAGAATACATGTTTTGTGGCGACTATAAAATACAAAGTTCTCTATGCGATACAATTGATGCATCCGTTTCTATTAATAATGTGTGTTTAAGAGATTGTTTAGCATTTAATAATCTAAAACAGTGCAATTTGATTCCTAACGAGCGCGGCGTTTATCTCGATTTAATTTTATCCAATATTACAGTCTTAGAGATTTCGAAATCAATTGATCCCTTGTTCAAAAATAGTACTCATCACATTGCTTATAGTATAAAATTTAATTTATTAACTGATCATCAGTCTTTTCTCACAGATTTTTACTATTTTGATTTTAAATGTGCCAATTATAAGTCATTAAATATGTATTTAGCATCTGTGGATTGGAAATCCCATTTGAGTAATCCAGATTTAAATATTTCTGCAAATAATTTTTAAAACGTCATTAATGAGGGTCTTAACTTGTTTGTCCCGGTAAAGCGTAAGAGAAATTCATCATATCCACGTTGGTTTAATAGTGAATTAATCCAACTAGTTCAAAATAAGAAAAAGGCACATGCTAAGTTTAAAGCCTCGGGCAGATTTGAGGATTATGATGAGTTTAAAATTCTAAGAGCTCAATGTGCAAATTTAAGTAAGTCCCTCTATGATAAATATATTAACAATGTGGAATTGAATGTCAAACGTAATCCTAAGGTTTTTTGGAAATATGTTAATGATTGCAGCAAGATACGTGGGTTTCCTAAACAAATGTGTTACAATGGTATTGTTAGTAATAATGGATGTAAATTTATTTGCTAAATACTTTTCAACAGTGTATCGTAATGCTGATTCTCCTGAAGTAACTGAATGTGTTAAGTCTCTCTACCTTGAATCGCTTTCAGTTAATTCCGTTGACATTTTTACTTATCTAAGTAATTTAAATGATTCTGAATTTCCTGGACCTGATGGTTTGCCTCCTTATTTTTTAAAAAGATGTATGTTTTCTCTTATATTACCTATTCTTACTTTATTTAAATGTTCTTTATCTAGTGGTACATTTCCGAACATATGGAAGGAATCTTTTATTAATCCTTTGTTTAAAGATGGGGTTAGAGATAATGTTTGCAATTACAGAGGTATTACTCTGCAGTCGACTATTCCTAAAATGCTGGACTATTTAGTTTCGAAGCAAGTGATGTGGACTTACAAACGCAGTATTTATGAAGAGCAGCATGGTTTTGTTGAAGGTAGATCTACTATAACTAATTTGTTATCATATCAGCATTTTATTCTACGTGCTTTCGAGAGTGGATATCAGGTTGATGCAATTTACACTGATTTCTCGAAAGCTTTTGATCGTGTTAACCATAGTGCGTTGTTATCTAGGCTTACTGCGTATGGCTTCAGTGATATAGTTGTATGTTGGTTTCGTAGTTTTTTATGTGATCGCAAACAATATGTAAAAATTAATAATTATATTTCTGATTCAATAAATGTAACCTCTGACGTCCCGCAAGGTTCTCATTGTGGACCTATTCTATTTTTATTGTTCATAAATCAGATAGGCAAATGTTTTAATACTTCAAAATTCCTGATGTTCGCCGATGATTTAAAGTTATTTTCAATAATTCGCAATGAGAATGATCGTTATGCTTTACCAGATGACATTAATAACCTTTAAAGGTGGTGCACAAATAATAATCTTGACCTTAATATTAATAAGTGCTGTTCTATTTCTTTTTCTCGTGGTAATTTACTAAAATTTTCATACTTGATTAATGGTTCTAAATTGAAATCGGTAACAGAAGTTAAAGATTTAGGTATTATTTTTGATACTCGGCTAACTTTTATATCACATATCAATATTATTTGTAATAGAGCTCTTAAAGCTCTTGGCTGTATTAAACGGTTTTCTGCTGGTTTTAGTATTGACACATTGAAAATTTTATATCTTACATTAGTACGTTCTAAATTAAAATATTGTTCCATAATATGGAATCCTTATTATAAAAATTCATCTAATAAAATAGAGATGGTCCAAAGTAAATTTTTAATTTTGATATCTTTCAGGCTTGGAAAATTACGATCTGAATTTAGCCATTCCGAAATGTTAATAACTTTAAATTTAAAATCTCTGCATTATAGAAGAGTTATGCTTGATTTATGCTTTGGTTTTAAATTAATAAATGGTATAATAGATTATCCATACTTGCTTTCGGTGCTAGATTTTAATTTTTCCCTAGTAAGAATAACCCGTAATACTTTTCCGTTTCGAATTCCTCTTCATTCTACGAACTATGGAAGTAATAATCCAATTAGTAGGATAATGAAATTTTATAATAAATTATGTGCGAATCCTAACTTTCTTATTTATAGTGTGTGAATATATAGTATTGTTTATTTGTGTATATGTATGTATTTACAACATGTTATTTTAGTTTTCTCGCCTCATTTGGATTATTGTACATATTTGTTTCTTGTTGATAATAATTTTTGCTTTTCTGTATTTTTAGGTATATTTAGTGTAAATTGTATTTATTTTTTAAATTATATTTTGTACAAAAGGTGTCATCCATAAATAAATAAAAGAAATTAAGTTTTGATATTGAAATTATTTAGAATTTTTCTTGTATTCATTGAAACTTGGCCTAACTAAGTATTAGACATATACTTTTGACTATTGAAAAATGAGTAATCTTATTTATTGTCTTTGTTTTTTATCATGGTTTCCAAAAAGTCATTATTAACAGCGATTGTGAAAATGCGATTAAGTTCATTATTATAATTAGTTTCTGAAAGAGGGGTGTTAATTTACCGATTTGGCATTTAATAAAACTCTGCTAGTTTATATGGCAATGGTTGAAATGATTGTATGTGAATGGTTGTATCCGTATGAGTGGGTTTGTGATATATTTTAAATTCATATTTCCTATTCTCTCTGCTAATATTTAAATCTAAAAAAAAATATTGATTGGTTGGATTCTGATTCTGTGATAAATTTTATATTTCTATGAATACTACTAATATAATTTAAATATATATATATATATATATATATAATTCCATTATGTAGGTGATAAATAAAACACTTGGGTTTTGATAATGAAATTTTATCATCTGCCTGATGAAGCCACTGTGTGGCGAAACAATTGTCGCATTGCATCGGCAGTAAATTGTGTAAAAAGCGTTTTAGTTATTACGTATATAAAATAATTGTAGTATATCCGTCATCCACATATCTATACCAATATAAGTAATTTTTGAACAAACTGTGTTTTTCAATAATTTATTCTAAGTTATTCATTAATATTTCGGCAAGTAATGGGCTTAAAGGATAATCCATTTCTAAACCGTCGTTTTTTTGGAAACGCTTGTGATTAAATTGAAAGTGATTCTGTTCTAGGCATTCTTCTAAGAATAAAATTATTTCCGGTAAAATAATGGGATTAGTGCCGTTCGAATTCAGAGCATTCTTAATTAATACGGATTACTTCTTTTAGGGGTATAATCGGAAAAGTTTGTAATTTCATTAATTAAATCAACTTTAATGGAATATTTAGATTTTAATTGTGTGTGGTCCTATAAAATATCGATTAAAGTTTTAGAAACATTTAACATAGTGCTGTTAAATAAGATACAAGCGGCCTAAAGTATTTTAGAGCTTGTAAAGTTTAATATAACCGTATACTTCTAAATTATACGGTTGGATTATATATATACAATAATCTTTATTTGGACAAAATAAATATACATAATAACATTTAACATTTTAACATGAATATAAATAAATGGTGTTAGTCCGTCTGGGCTATGGACCTGCGGTCTTTCTGCCCTGTCTTATATTTAATGATGTAAGAAAAAAGTATCTTTGCTAGCTAGCTTAACTGTCCTGGTGATTCGCACAAATGAATTGATGAATTGTGAGGGGAGGATGATGATATCTAGAAGGGATATTCGGGTTTCGAGGGATACAGAATTTGGTTAATAGGGGTTGGTTGTGGGGATTATTAGCAAATTTAATGCTTAGGGCTAATATACGTTGGGAGATGGGTGGGATTTGGGTGGTTTCGTATAAAAGCTCATTTGAGGGGTTGTGGAGTGGATTGGTTGGGTGTCGGAGTTTGGTTAAAGTTCTAAGGGCGGATCTTTCAGCAACTTGGAAGTGGTGAACGGTTGGATTAATTGATACTAAAAACCGTTTTTGACTCTCATCAAATTGATGGTTGTCTTCGATAAGGTGGTTAGAGTACGTGGAGTTGATTTTGTTTTGTTCAAAGCTGGTTTTGTGTTCTTTGATCATCTTTTGGAACGACCTTCCGGTTTGATTTTTTTCCTAGGGTGTTATTTGTTTTGTGAGCTACAGTAATATTTAATTTTTGTAACATTTTTCTTACTTGGTTACTATTTTTGCCTGTAGATGTTAATGATGTAAAGTTTTTCTTATTGTTGTCTTTTATGAAGTAAATAGAAACGATTAATTTATTTTTTTGTTTTTTTATGTAATATTTTTTCAATAAATGATTTTTTAAACCATTTTTTGAGCTATTTGAAATATTATTTTTAATTCTTTTTCAAAATTATTTTGCGTCATTGGGACTTCTAACAACCTATATACCATACTGTGATAAGCTGCTAATTTGTGTGATAAGGGGTGATTTGATTTATAATTAATTGTCGTCTCTGTGTGTGTTTGCTTGTGAAATATTGAAAAATAGTGTTTGTTATTAATTCTTTTTATGGTTAAATCTAAAAAGTTAATGGAATGATCTAATTCTATTTCTTTTGTAAATTAAATTTTTTTATGTTGTGAATTTAATAACTGTAAAAATAAATTTAATTTTAAAATATATAAGTTTTTACGTTGTAGAAAATTCACTAATAATTAGAAAAAACACGAAAATATTTCGTAAAATCTACAACAAATGAGTCTTATTAAGACTACAAGAAACAAATCACTTTTGAAGCAACTACTTCTTTAGCTAATACTTCGACAGACTTTGAATGATACAAAATAGCAAGGCTATCAAAGCAATACTAGTTTGAACGTATTTCTTTCTGTAAAATGAACTAAAAATGATTGAATGTACGTTAGATAATTTGTAAGTGACTATATTATGATAAATTTGAAAGAAGAAATAAATTAGTAAACGTTTTTTATTTATATTCGAAATCAATTTTATAATAAAGCTGTACTGAAGGCTCGAGCAGCTCGATCTTTTCGATCGAATCGAATTGCCTGTTAGTGCCATTAAATTCTAAAATTATACCCATACCAATAAATACACTATTTCAAAACCAACAATTGAGATGATCCCTCTTCAAAATTATCTATAAATATCTCCGCCAACAGGGGGCTTATTTTTTTCTTTGAATCAAGTGAATAAAGATTGTATATATACCTGACCCGACAGTATCTTAATACCATTTCTTTGCCTTAAGAAGCCACAGTATGGCGAAACAATTGTAGCGTTTTGCAATATATATTTGAAAATGCTTATATAGTTTTATTTATATAAAAGTAAAGATGAACTTTCAACATTTATCAGCCTCATCAATAAATTACAAGTGCATAGTATGTAAGTCGTTTAATCTGCCGAATCATATAATCTGCAGGTTTCACTTTCCTCTTTTTCCATTTTCCACAAATGATATCGGAGAGCACAATGCCCTGTCATGAGTCCGGTGAAAGTTCTTAGCTCGCTCCTTGTGAGTTCAAGCATATTGTGGCTGTGATCGAGTTTGATGAGTCATTTTGATTGACCTAGACCTGGTACATCGTTCCAATGCTTGCGTCTACTGTCCTCTTCCCATCTCTGCACCACCTCTCTTCTGTGTGCCATGGGGAGTCAGCAGAATGGCTCTCGTCCTATAAGATTGGCATTTGCACCTCTTTTTGTAAGTTCATCGGTCACTTCGTTGTCTTTTATATCCCCGTGCCCTGGAACCTATATAAGGGTCAACGAGTTGTTCTTCGCCAGTTGCGACATTCCCAAACAGTCCGTGAGCCGTGACTATAGGCTCGAAGGGCCTTTAATGCGGCTTGGCTGTCTGAGCAGATGTATATAGGCGCGCCATTTAAGTGACCATCCAGGCATTCTTTGGCGCACATATTAATTGCAATCGCTTCCGCTTGCAAAATCGTGGGTGTGGTACCGAGAGCCATGAAGCTTCTGTGGTTTTGATTAGGGCTATAAATGCCTATTCTAGTACCTCGGGTATTTTTAGCACTATCCGTGTCCCAGACTGATAATCCTCGTCCAAACTCATTGACTCTCATCAAAGCCGTTTTAGGGTCCTTAAACGGTAAAGAAGGACCGGGTCGATTTGCTGCAGTATTTCTAAGTGTACCCTCCAATCTCCCCGCAGTGTTTTCTTCCGCTGGTGTAGTCGGAGGGCTGCCACAAATCCCTATTTTTGTACCATTAGATGGAGCGGTGTAAGACCAATGATTGCCTCCATTCCCCTGTGATGCTTAGACATGCTAAACGTTGCAGCCTACTCAGCTTCTTTTGCGTGTCTAGTTTTTAGGTCTTTGGCCGCCACACAAGGGCAGCATAGGTGACAATAGGTATCACCGCCGTTCTAAACAGCCAATACGTGATCTTGGGTTTTAATCCCCCGGTTTATACCATAAGCCGCCGTCGGCCCAAAGCGACGTCGTTGCCTTCGCTATGATTTTATCGACATACTGATTCCAAATCAGTTTAGCATCCAGAATTATACACATGTACTTTACTTCGTTGGAGTGGTTTGTTTCTATTCATTCTGCGAGGGGGCCTTTATATGCGTGAATGGAACTATGATCGTTTTATTCGGGTTGCTACTCAGTCCTTCCCAAACACACCAGTTATTGTTGCTATTCAGTGCTTTTTGCATTAGGATTGTAAGGATGCCTTCATGCATGCCCCTGATTATTACGGCGATGTCATCTGTATAGTCTTGGTTTATAAAGTCCTTTCCATGCAGTTCATCCAGGTGGATGGACACCACTATTGACTATAGTGAGGGGGACAAAACTCCCCTCTAAGGACACCCCTTTGATATGGTAGATACTGTGGACCCTGCTAGAGAAGCCGTTACTACTCGGCTTTGAAGCATTGCCTCCACCCATCTTATCGTGGAAAGATATAATCCTTTATTTATAGCCACTCGTTTTATTACAGAGAATGAGATGTTGTCAAAGGCCACTTCTATATCTACAAATATTCCGATTGGTATTTCCTTGTATAGGATGGCTCGTTCTGCTTCTTTGAAGAGGTAGTGTAGAGCATCGTTGGTCGATATGACAGCTTGAAATGTAAATTGCTTAGCATTTAAGGGTGTTCTTATATGTGAGTTACCCTTTATGTGCTCGTCGATTATTTTCTCCATAGACTTTAGAAGGAAAGAAGTTAGGCTAAAGGGAAGATACGATTTAGGTTCATCTAGAGGCGTATTGCCCACTTTAGGTATAAATACCACTTTTGCCTCCCTCCACAACCGGGGTATATACCCTATTGCATAGCTTGTTTTGTATATCTCTCTGAGTCCTGGAGCAAATCTTTTCAAGCCGCGCTGTAGTAGCGCGGGGAAGATACCGTCAATTCCTGGGGATTTATATGGCTTGAAGCTTTTTATGGCCCAAGTCATTTTGCTGACCGTGAATATTTTGCCCGCTAGGCAGCGGCTGTCTCGATTGGAGCAGTGAGCCACTGATTTTAGTCACTACTTTTGAAAGAAAGTTTATTGGCCGGATCCTGGGGCCCTTTAGAGCCTGAAGCTCCTATCCCTTCATCAGGCTTACCCTACATTGCCTTTGTGTGAAGCTGTACTTCGTCGTAACGATACTCAACAAGATAATTGCGTTTTTTTAACTTCTCCATGGACCTAGCATCCACTGAGAAGGTAACCTCTTGAGTGGATCCAGCGGTCACCCTTATTAAGACCCTTCAGTTTAAGGCATTTCATTCTGGGCTGCAATCAGTTGCATGATGCGGTCGCCCCTGTACTCCTGACTACCTGGAAAATATCTCACTAGGATATCGTTGTGTGGCATTTCCTCCGCTCCAACGACTGGGGTGCAGCCCAGGGAACGATCTTATCCTGATGCGACTTCAGCCACGTTACCGTAGCTAAGTTGCGGCATGGGATCCCGATCCACCCAGGGCGCTTGTGTATCCCAAGGAATCTGGAGTATTCCTCATTCGCCGTCCCTAGGACTAGTTTTATGATACACTCTAGTGTGGACTCTATTTGTTTCACTGACAGGAGAGTAGCAGGATAGTCTTTTGTCATTACACTAACCTTCAGTCCTTGTACAGCCTGACTGTATGATGCCTTTTTTTGATGAGGTATTTAAACATCTTCTTCTTAGCTCCGCTTAGGCGCGGCTTGCGTGTCTGGAGGTCTTCGGACATTTTCCTAGCCTCTTCTCCACTGCTGGCTAGGAGTAGTTCATCCCTGTCGGTCTCAGGTACTTAGTCCTCTGCCGTGGCAAGTATTTCACACTCCATCGCTGTAGTTTTGTCCTTTGAAGTGGACGGGCCCTTATTTGTTTGTTCTTGGTTTATACATGATCCCACGAGAAGCTAGGGAAATAAATGGTCACCTGCAGCAGAGACCCGCATGCCACAGGTAGGCTATTTGAGACCGGAGGACGCCTGGTATCCCGAGTTCGCATACTAAGACTAAGCTTTCCCTTAGCCATGCAGCCATCGGCATATGCTGTTCCACCTTAGCTTGAGTTTTTTTATTGTTGCTCTCCTTTTAGTTGGTCCATGTAGTTAAGCCCAGACCCTCTTTCGCCCACTGCCAGCGAGACTTGACCACGTACAGCGGTGAGTTACAGATATAACCTGGCTGGTGGCTTTACAGCCAGTCAGGCCAGGGCATCGTACCCTTTAGTCTAAGCTACGACACGACAGCTGAGCAGGTTGTGCATACTGTTTAGTCCGATCCATCATCAAAGTCCTTTCCAGCATAGGTCCCCTATCGGGAGCTGACGCTCCCGCTGTTGTAGCACTTAGGATTATCTGGATACGCAAGATCCCCTACCACGTCAAGGTGAGCACTCACGGAAGAGGGTTTTAAAATTGTACTTAAACCCTTTGATAATAGACTTTTTTCTTTTCAGAAAAAGGAATAGAAATGAAATTTTTAAATAATTAGAAGATTTTGTGATGGAGAGGAGTAGATTAAGTTTTATTCTGAGTAATATATTTGTCATGAATAATTGGGATAATTCTGTTGCTAATTGTTGTCGATAAAATATCGAATTCTATTTTGTGGCGTCTAAATGTTAACTCAGAGTAGAATACCTTAAGATACGTCGACAAAAAATTTCTGGTTGCTAGGGCTTGTTTGAATTCTTTACGTAACCATGCTTTCTCGCCTACTTAGACTGAATTTAAAGCTGCTGTAGATTTGTTGCTGGTTCGGGTCGAAAAACTTTTCAGTGTCACTAAAAGTGTTTCGCAAAAGCAAATGTTTTGCTCGTATATCTTGATTTTTAACTTTTGTTTAAAAAAAAACATTTAGCCTGTTCACCATCACTTTTTTTCGTCATACTGGCATCATCAGGTAGATGTATGACAATAGCAAAATACAATTCAGCTATCATACTAACTGAATAGTATTGTAATAGGGTGGAGGATTTAGATGTAGTTTGCGGTTTTTAACAAATATTTCAAGTTACGTAGCCATTATTGATTTAAATTTGATTAATAGGATTAATTTCTTTCTTGTAATTCGTTTGTTAATTAAATGGTGGATACTCCACATACATTCAGAGATACGAGTTTTATTTGTCCAGATTGATGTGAATCAGACGGTATTATGATGTTTTCGGTATATTGAATATTCCAATCTAATTATGTCTTGTTAGTGTGCGATCCAAGAAGTTGAGGGAGCCATTATTTTCTTTTTTCATTGTAAATTGTAGATTGTAATTGAATGTTTTGTGAATTTAAAAAAATCTATCCATTTGACTATATCTACCGCTCCGTGCAGAAAAGACATCGTAAACATATCTACACCAAAAGGTGATGTTTTTTTATTATTAGATGTTCTTTATTGACTAGAATATCTTTTAGGTGTTTCATATATAGTTCGGCAAGGAGTGATAACGGCGAGCTCATGGCTAGCCTTTCTTGTTTTGCGTTAAATTGATTTTTGAAGCGAAAGTCGTTTTGATCTAGGCAAGTATTAGTAATTTGAATTATTTCTTCTGATTTGTATGTAATTAAAAATGGCGCCAAGTGAAGATATTTGTGGAGTTAATATATGTAACTTATGGGATAAAGAAATTAAATCAACTGATATCACTACCAAGTGTTAAGTATTGTGAAACTGTCTGGAACATGGAGCATGTACAGGCTTAAAAGATAGTGAATTATGCCTATTAAACGGCAAGAAGAATTTAGTATGGTTATGCCATCACGCCAATTAGGTCAGTCGTTATTTATATAATTACAACAAATAAATGAAACATTACAATAGCATAGTTTAATGATTAAACAAAATCACAATTATTTACTTATAAAATACATGATATGGTTAATATAAACAATTTTAGCCAATCTACAAACCAAACCTATCGTAGCGATTCATATGAAGCTATTCTATGCGCAAGCGAGAAAACACCAATACTTCAAACTGTATAATCCGGCAAAAATATGTCATCCAGAGTGAATAAACACTTGTCTACATCAAAAATCTCGACGAGGAAGGAGCCTGCGCCTCCGTTTGCAAAGAAAGTGGACATTTCGATTGCTAATGGTTCGAAAAATGCAAAGAGCCTTTTCAACCACCCCGCGAAAACAGCCACTGCGGATGATGACTTCACAGAGATTAGACATAAAAGTAAGAGGACGAAAGAGGCAGTTGTCCGTGTTAAAAAAATAATCATTAAAAGCGATTGAGAAAGAGGTTTCATGTTGCTCACTATCCACTATATACGACCGCAGACAAATTAAAAGAATTGGTAAGTACGAGATTGCATATCACAAATATTTTGTCCGTGAAAATTATTCCAAAATATGAAAAAACCCACGCTTAGTAGTTTCAAAATTGAAGTTCCATTTTCAAATAAGGAAACACTTGAAGACCCGAATTAATGAGAAGAAAGGAATTTACGTATCAAGATATAATTTTATTGTCAACAGGACAATAAATCAAAATATAATGTAGCTGTGAAACGCGACGAAAACTCACTAATATTTTACACACCTTTAAATTATTACACTTCAATGTTCAATGTTTAAGTACAAGTTTTAATGAAATTAAACACATTATAAATGAAATTGAGAACCTTAAAGTAACATGTTTAACTGAGCACTGGCAAACTAGCGATTAGTTGCAAGCATATAATATAGATACTAAATATAATTTTATCTCACATTTCTGTGGACCTAAAAAAGAACATAGATGAGCTATTTACTGCTACTGAAAATATTAAAACATCATCTATAAAGGCAATCAACAAATTAATGGCTAAACTTGTAGAATGTTTTAGTGTAGAATTAAAATTTGATAACTCCACTATTAAAATTGTCTGTATATATAGATCACTATTAGGAGAGTTGAGCGTATTTCTTAAAATTCTTCATAATATTTTAGAAATAATAATAAAAATAAACGCTACGTTTCTTAATCTGGTGATTTTAATATTAATACCCTAATTAAGTCTAATAAATTAATGTTAGGTTTTAGGTTATAGGTTAATATAGGGTGCTAGTGAGGTGTGTTAGCTTCTCTTGAATTGCGACCTAAAACATCTATTGTTCTACCATTAACCAATCACTTCACAATTCATAATCAGTCCCACGTCCTCCATGAACCTGGTAAATTTTGTTTGGGTGATATTGCTCAATTCTTTTCATCATTTTCCACAAATAGTATCGAAAGGCACAATGCCCTGTCATGAGTCTGGTGAAAGTTATTAGCTCCTTCCTTGTAAGTTCAAACACTTTGTGGCCTTTTGATTTTCGCAGACCTGGTACATTGTTCCAATGCTTGCGTCTTCTATCCTCTTCACACTGGCGCACGTATCATTTGCAATCGCTTCCGCTTACAAAATCGTGGGTATCGTATCCAGAGCCATAAAGCTCCTGTGGTTTTGGTTAGGGCCATAAATGCCTATTCCAGCACCTATGGTATTCTTGGCTGATATTCCTCGTCCAAACTCCTTGACTCTTATTAAAGCCGTTTTGGGGTCTTTGATCGACGCCTTAAGCTATAATTCGAATACGAGCTTCCTGGACATAATGTCCGTCGGTTTGGACAGAACGACCGGGTCGATTTGCTGCTGTATTTGTGTCCTGTCCAGTCCCCCGGCAGTGTATTCTTCCTCTGATGTAGTCGGAGGGATGCCACAAGTCCCTCTTTTTGTGCCACTAGATAGAGCGGTGTGAAACTAATGATTGCCTCCATTTCCGCGGTTCGGATCGTTTGCATAGCCCATGTGATGCTTAGACATGCTAACGTTGAAGCCTGCTCAGCTTCTTTTGCGTGTCTAGTTTTTGGGTCTTTGAACACCACACAAGGGCAGCATAGGTCACAATGGGTATCACCGCCGTTCTATACAGCCAATACGTGATCTTGGGCTTTAATCCTCAGGTTTTTCCCATAAGCCGCCGACAGGCCCAAAGCGACGCCATGATTTTATCGACATGCTGAATCCAAGTCAGTTTGGTATTCAGAATTATACGCAGGTACTTTACTGCCTCTTACGGGTGAATGGAACTATGATCGTTTTATTCGGGTTGATACTTAGTCCTTTTCGAACACACCAGTGCTTTTTGCATTAGGATTGTAAGAATGCCTTCATGCTTGCCACTGATTATTACGGCGATGTCATCTGCGTAGCCTTGGGTTATAAAGCCTTTTCCATGCAGTTCATCCAGGAGTCCATCCGCCACTATTGATTATAGTGTGGGGGAAAATTACCCCCTGAGGACACCCCTTTGTTACGGTCATAGATACTATAAATCCTGCTAGAGAAGCCGTTACCGTCGGCTTTGAAGCATTGCCTCCACCAATCTTATCGTGAAAGGATACAATATATATATATATATATATATATATATATATATATATATATAATATCCAAATGGTAACGGACGTAGTGAATATCAACTCTTTGAAATTAACGGGTGAGAAAAGTCCAGTGTAGTGTGTTAGAGTGTAGGGAGCAAAGAATACACGGTGTTGGTTGTGCTCTAGTCCACTATATTGTTATATGTACATGCTAACGTTTCGCACACAACATGTGTGCATCCTCAGAGCCTAAAAGGAACAATACATGAGAGATCTACAGTGGTTAAAATTTAAAAAGTTAACATTAAAATCAATTAAAAGTTACATTTTAACATAAAATAAAATATTGACATTATGAACCTAAAAGCTAAATAAAGATAAGACTTACAAGTAAACAATTATAAGTGTGTGTCCTACACTATGGAAGACCACATGGCCGCAGCAAGATTTATTGAGGTTAAGTTCTTTCCCAATACAATTCCTTATTGTGAAAATTGAAGACGTCATGGAAAACTCAACAAATAGAATTTTGAGTAAAATTAAATCGAAACATTATAAGTATTTGAAATTTAAAATTGAACTAAATTTATAGAATTAACATGATGTAAAAAGATAAGAGAACAGTTACTGAAGGTAGACAAACACAAAATGGTCGATCTTCCGCAATTAGACTGTGAAATGAGCGGTGGAAAGTTTGACACATCGAAATTTCGTCCTAACGAACGCACGAAAGTACGATTCACGCAGGAAAAACCTAAACCCAAGTCCGAGAAGTTGAAGAGGGTAACCGACATATCAAAACCCCTGAGTAAGAACCCCAAGGGAGATAACCTTAATATTGGGAGTGGCATAACCACCCCAATTTCAGGCAACCCCCAAGCAGAACACTCGATAGTAATCGGATAGAGACAAACCAAGGGTGGAATAGGCAAGTGCAATTCCCCAGTCCGTCACTGAGGTGGTTAGACCTCAGCAACCGAGCAGGGAACGAGAACACAAAAGCAAATCCCACACGTATGGTGAAATACCGAGGTACGGACCTGCTACGTGATGTGAGTGGTGGCTGTGACCGAATATATTACCTTCAGTAAGGAGAAATGAAGAAATAAAGTAGAAAGTTGAACGAGAGAAAAAGATAGAGACAGTTTCTGAAATTGAAAATCAATTAAAGAGTAAATAAGAGACAGGAAGGAGGAAAAAAATTTTGAATTAAAATAAGAATAAGGGATGTAAAAGTAGCCTAGGGAAGGGAAAAAGGTGAAAAATTATGTGATTACGCAAAGAACAAAATATTCAGCAAAAGGGTTAGGGTAATAGGTATTGAAATCAAATACACATGAACGTTACTGAAAAGAAAATAAATAGCTGTAGGTATTGCTTAGGCCTTCAATGTCCTTTTTAAAATTCATGCTATGTTTTTGTGCTTGTATATGGCACATCTCAAGGAAACATCTCTTAAACGTGTTACGTTCAGAACACATTACTTTCGTGTTATCGTAATCTGGTGAATGGTCAGTGTCATTACAGTGTACACTGAGACCAGTAGAACGAGGTTTACGTTTTGTATCACTTTTATGTTGTGTGAGTCGTTTGTTAAGTTTTTGAGATATTTATCCAATATATACTAAGTCACATTGTTGGCAATTAATTGAATAAACGACATCATGTTTCTGAAGGATGGGAGTAGGGTCTTTTAAATAGGTAAAACAAAGAGAGTTAAGGGAACGGTAGTTGGTATAGGCTACCAATACATTCGGAGAGACAGAGCGAAAGATGCTAGTTAAATGTTGAGAAAGACCATCAACGAAGGGTAAAGTAAGATAGATGGTATTATCCGGCACTACCACATCACTACGCGCAACAGGAACCTCGTGAGGCAGGTCTATCCGATTTGGGGACCGATATATCAGTCTCTTCAACAACTCAGGTGGGTATAGGTTATTCCGCAGAATATCAAACAGTCTAGCTAAGTTCACAGTGTGTAATGATGGATGTACGATACGCAAAATTCTATTTTTTAGAGCTAACACAGTGTTGAGCTTGTGTTTGGTAGGGTGGTAAGAGTCGAAAGGAATGTACCTTCCAGAGCTGGTGGGTTTAATGTACCAATCTAAAATAATTAAGTTGCTAGTTAGTCTGCAAACAAGAGTGTCAAGAAAAGGTACAGTTCCTTCTTTCTCTCTTTCTACCGTAAATTGTAATCTAGGGTGGAATGAGTTGAAAACATTAAGCGTATTATCAATTTCAGTGGCCGGAACCGCACAAATAAGATCATCAACATATTGGAAAATAAAAGGGAATTGGAAAGGGACCTGAGCAGAGCAAAAATGTAATAACGTGTTCATGACAATTTCAGCAATAGAGGGGCTAATAGGACCACCCATCGGGCAGCCTGAGGTTTGTTGATAGTAATTATTTTTAAACTGAGCAAAAGTATTATGAAATAAAAAAGAAATAATAGAAGTGAAAACTGACAAGGGTATTGGGGTATTAGGTTCTATTAAGTGGAAATTGTCTGAAATGATTGATAAAACTAAATCCAATGGAATATTTGTGAATAAAGACACTACATCAAATGAAACTAATTGGTAATTAGGGGGTAATTGAAAGTTGTTAATTTTTTCGGCAAATTCAAAGGGATCTTTAATACGAAATTTATTGTAACTATTAAATGAATTATCAATAATTTTGGCAATGAAAACAGCAAGGTTTTTAGTAT
>OZ018399.1:30240504-30340757 GCA_963969525.1 Ontholestes murinus
GTTTGTTCGAGGTTTGTGGAATTGTGTTGTGGGTGATTCGGTTTGTTTTAGAATGTATGTCCATGTATTTGGCAAACGTTGAGTCATCTCGTTTAGTCACTGCGTAGGGTCTTGTTTCGATTTCTATGGCTTCGCGGGTTATTCTGTTATTTTCGAAGTCTATTTTTACGGCCGGTTTCTAGTGTATGTTGTACAAGAGAAGAAGTTGTATGTTTTTGGTAAACGGCATTTTTGTGTTCGCCTATTCTGGCTTTTATTCTTATATTTGTTTAACCTATATATGTCTGTTCGTATTCTTTACATGGAATTTCGTATTCACCTTGGTTTTCTAAGCTATCATATCTTTGTGTTTGCTACTAAGATGGCCAATTTTTGTAGATGTTGTGAAGGCGGTTGATATGTTATGCCGTTTTAGGATTTTACTTATTTTATCTGTTGTTTATATATTATATATTATTATATTAGTACCCTTGCGGCCACAAAAGAGATTTTATTGTTATTTTTTATTATTAAACTATTAATATTATTCATCCCATATATATATATATATATATATATATATATATATATATATATATATATATATATATAATTAACTTTTCATTTAATTAATGTGCAATAAAATTGCATCATGCACCAGATGTCATTCTGATTAGCTTGTAGTTTATTATATTATAAATAGGACTCATCGCCTCATGCATTAGCATTAAAGCATTATAATTCCAATCATTATACTATGTAATTTACTAGAATTAACATCCTTATAGTTTTCACCGTATTATTATTAATCGTAGTAATGTAATTTATAAATAATCAAGAAATATTTTCTTTTTTAAAATTCAATCGCGCAAATCCAAAAGTTAATTGGCGCAGTCGGTAGGATCCATAAGAACACATCTGAGAGAATATCAGAATAGTACGTTGTCCGTTTCAACGGTTTAATTGACTAATTTTAAATTTGACTAATTTTGATGTAATAATTTTTGTTGAAACTTGGTTAGACTCATCGATAAATGATAGTGAATTAGGTCTTCATGAATTTTCAGTATTTAGATGTGATCTGTCTTATAAAACTAGTGCTAAATCACGTGGAGGTGGTGTTTTGATAGCAGTTCAGTCACACCTTAAGAGCACTGCCTTAAATGTAATATCAAATATTGAGGAATTATACGTAAATGTATGTGATAAATTTATTTTTCAGCTGTTTATAATTCGCCAGTATCAAATATGTCAACTTATGTTGATTATTGCTCTTCCGTTGATTATGTTTGTAATTTATACCGGCACTCTAATTTTATTTTTGTGGAGATTTTAATTTACCACGTGCCTCTTGGTCTTTTAATAATACTAATAATTATTGTACATATGCTCAATTATTAGCTGAAACATTAGAATATCATAATTTACGTCAAATCAATATGATACCCAATAATCGCGGTGTTTTCTCAGATTTAGTTTTTTCTAATATAGATGTTATCGCTATCACGCTAAATGATAGCAACCATACCTTATGTAATATCTGTGGACACTAATGATATCACTGAATCCTTATTATATCATAATTTTATATTTAATTTTAAAGCTGATAACTATACTAATATAAATATTTTTTAAAGCATTTCTTGGAACTTTTCCCAAAGTGGTTTAATTCTACTTTAATTAGACTAATTAAAATAAAACAAAATGTAACGAACAACAAAAAAACTTAAGTCCTAAAACGTACCGGCTATCTATAAAATGGGACGAATCCGTTCGATGACTTACCTCGGCTACCTTCAGTGAAGAAGGGGAGGTCTAGATGGAAGTAAGAGCGCCACGAGTTCTTAAAAAAAAAAGTCCTTCGGGCAAAAAAACGTCTTCGGAAAAACTCGAAACCGGGATGGAAAAAAAGAAAGCCGACGTAAAGTATAACTGGTTTATTTGACGACGAAACCCAAGTAAGCAAAAAAAACAATTCTAAGTTAAAAATTAAATATATAAATTTAAACAACAAAAGGAAAACGGTTTGCAAATAAAATAATAAATGGTCAATGAAATTGCAGTTAGCTCTAAATTTCTTACAAAAAAAGGTATTTTCTATCGTGCACGTTAGAATCACAGTGTAATTACAAAAATTAAAGAATAATAAAATAATAACAGTAATAATGACAATACTAAAAATAGTTATGATAATAATATTGCAAATAATAATAGTATTAACGACAATGATAATAATAATAGCAGTGATAGTAATGTTGAATATTAAAATACTAATGATGATAATAATAATAGTAGCAATAATTATATTGAAAATAATGTTAGCGATAATGATGGTAATAATAATAGTAGCAATACTACTATTGAAGGTAATATTAAAAATAATGACGATAATAATATTGAAAATAATATTAGTAACAATGACTAATATTGAAGGTAATAATAATAATGATGACGATAACAATAAAAGTAGTAGTACTAATATTGAAAACAATATTAATAATAATATTGACAATAACAATGATAGTAGTGGCACTAATATTGAAAATAATAATAATAATAATTAATAGGGGATGATCTAACCAAATATTAATGCCGGTCAGAATAATAATGATTAATAGGGGGTGCTCTAAACAAATAGTAGCGGCCGGTTTAATATTCAATGGCGCGAACTGGTAAATAATAGTGAAATAATTGAAATTAAATAATAAATAAATTAACAACTGAAGGGCAAATCAAAAGTGTCAATAATAAAACAAAACAAAATTATGCCTGAAGGGCTTAATGATGAACCAATCTATGAGAAGAATAAAACAACGCGTATAATAGAAAATAGTCGGAATCGCCCGTGCAGTAATTAAACGACGGAACCGCACAGCAATTTCTCGCGCTCGCGCAAAAAAAAACTGATAGCGCGTGAGCGAAATGGCTCGACAGGTTATTCGAAAATTAATAATTAAAATTTGATCCGTATTTGACCGGTCAAATACGGGGTTGGATTTGACCGGCCTAAGGTTTTCCGAACATCATCCTGGTGACGGCGTGGTCGTTATTTTTTTTTTTTTGGTCCTGCTACCGTTCCGCCTACCGAGAGGGACAAGTATTTTCTGGAGACGTTCCGCATCGAGAGAAATCCTAGATGAGAGGGTGTAGGACAGGATATAAAGGCCAGATCAAATTTTTAATTATTAATTTTGGTGCGAATTGACTGTTAAATGACAAAATCACAGTAAAACGACAAATGAACATTTAATTAAAACTAAAAAGTAAAACCACATTACCTTATTCGCCTTTTTCCCAATCGCAAAAAAAAAACTCTAGGCTATCACCAAAATCCCGTTGCAAAACGGCGGTATGGGCACATCAACAGCAAGCGGAGCTTCTGGACACTACTTAACCCACTAATGTAATAGCACTTTGAAGAAAACTGACTAAATACGCAACCAATAATAACGTGCGTCTTAATCCATCGGAATTTCGATGATCAATTACCAAAAAATGAAGAAGAGGTCGCTAATCACAGAGGAGGCTGCGAATAGAATTGCCTACGATGAACTACTATAAATGAATTTTATTTAGCCGGGAAAATTACTATTGAATCAAATTTGGATAAAACATAACAACTATGAATGCGAATAATAATTATGTCGTAGGGCGGAAATTTAACGTTACAAATCCCCCCTTTCCTTCAAAAAAAGTGTTGACCTCTGAACGGTCAAATGTCGATAAGGAAGAAAAAAAAGATGAAGTCAACATAAATTTCCAAAATAGACCATACTGAACAACTAAGAACATCGACCCAACTTAGAAAGCAAGGATGGAGTTTCCCTAAGCATCCTTCTTTCCTGAAAACAATCACTACGGGATTCACTTGGCGGACTATCCCTCCCTGGGAGGATAGAACAAACCAAATATAAGTGATCCTGTGAAAACTACGAAGGTATTTCGATGGTCTGGAACTCATCCATCAAGAGAGTCCATGTAGTCTAGAGTAGAGGTTTACCACCCGCAGACTAGCCACACCAACACTGGCGACATTCCTTTCGCAAACGGTAAGGATTCTGGTTAGTGGAGCCCCACCTACAGGAAGCTCATCTACCCCTTTGGTAGACTACTTGACTAACTTCCAGACAGTGAGATTTCCAGCTCATCGAAGGCCAAACAAAACAACAAGGCTTCACCCCAGATTCTCCCATCGACATCATACCACCAACTCATGGACTTCCGGACCTCATCGCCGGTCACTCCAGTAACAGGCCTTCACTGCCCCTCGCTGCCAGATGGCAATGGCTGCGCCGTTGGGTCACAGTGAAATTCTACCACTAACCTACCCCAGAGCAATCGGGAATAATCCTTCCGAACACACAAATCAGCGGCAGTGTGCTTCAGGTGGATCCGTCACAATCGGTATGAGAAACTCAATGACAATTATGCGAAAACTTGGCAATCATCCTAGCTACAATGTCAAAATCGGAAATGCAAAACGTTTCTATCAAGTCCAAAGGCAGAATTCAATGGGTCTGGCCATCTAAATACGTGGTAATACCGCTTAATCCATCAACTGACGAATATTGTGGGTTATAACAGAAACTAACGTCACAACCGCACAATTAAAACAGCAACTGAACTCATAAACCGCACAAGTCGAACCACAAGGCACCAAGTTCAGTTACCGTAGCATACACCCCTCGTAAGATGTCATCACCAAGGAATCTCACCAACGATATCACAACAGAGTATAAACAATACAAAAATAAATGAATCGTTCGACCTCGTAGCCACTGACATTGTGTATCTCAAAATTCGTTCAACAACGGTAAGTTCAAATAACAATCTATAATTCCAAATATTTCGAAACCTAATAACCAAGTAACTAGAGCAACCGTGAGTACATTAAAACCGACTATGTCGAGGATCACACTAACCTAAAACGTACCCTCGATACGATACCTATCAGAGCCACAAGAGTCCAACTACACACCGAACGATCACAAATTCCAACATGGCATTGTCCCTGTTAAGAGACAAACCCGCGGCGAATAATCTCTTGAACACTTCTTTCAGAACTTTAACATGTTCCTCGAACGTTTGGGTGACAATCACAATGTCATCCAGGTAAACAAATGCATGTGGTTCCAATAGGCCTCGGTTCGGTACAGTAAACACTGTATATCTGCGAGAAGATTCAACTACAGGAATCTGCCAGTAAGCGGATTTGATATCTAGTGAAGATAGGTACCGAGCATCGCGCAGTTTATCCAAAGTGTTCGACACGAAAGGCAACGGGTAGGCGTCACGTCGGGTAACTTTATTCAACTGACCATAATCTACGCAAAATCGGTAGCTTCCGCCCTTCTTCCTGATCATCACTATCGGCGATGACCAATCACTATTCGATCGCTCTATTACGCCGTTCTCCAACATCGTCTTTAACTCTGCATCAATAAATGTTTGCATCATCGGATATACCGGATAGTATCGCTGCCTAATTGCCGGAGCATCTGTCTCGATAACATGCTCTACCAAGGAACTGCAGCCTAACTTATTGCCCATGCTCTCAAATACTGAATCTAACAACGTCTTCAACACTACCACCTCACAATCGGATAGGTCGGAGTGTGACTTAAGCTGTTCCCTCGGCTCAACTGACATGACGGGACTCGCAAACTTCCATTCGTCTTTACGTAAATCGGGCACAACACTCATAATCGACCAAAAATCGATACCCAAAACTAACGTATGTGGGATATTCGGAACAATTAACACATCAATTAATGCATCTCGATCACGTAACCGGAATGGCAATTTAACAACACCTATGCTCTCGCAAAATTGACCGTTCGCCACTTTACAACTGACTTTGCTGTCTACAACACGTAAATTTCCTGACTTAAATAGGTCCCAGCCTGGACCCCCTAGAATTGTGCGAGAAGCACCTGAATCTAACAAACCAAAAACGTTCACACCAAAAATTAAAACTTCTAAGTAGGGATGCTCGTCTCCTTGGGCATGAGCGAGAATTATGGAATTACGGGAATCGGTCGAGTTGGTTGGGAATGGCGCCGGCCGATCTACGGTCGCCTTCCCCTCCCGTTTCCCAAACGGTTACACTTTGGGCACGTCCTACACGGTCTGCCCTAGGAACAGAGCAGAATCTTGCGGTATGCCCCAATTCTTTACAGTTCCAACAGGCCCATTCGTCTGCCACAGTAGCCATACTTATAGGAGGTTCGGAATGAATATAAGCCAGGTCAGGTTCAAGACTTTTGTGACCCCGCGCTGGAGGTCGAAATGAATCGAGGATAGCTCGCTTGGATTCCAACTTGACACACAACTTTCGAAGTTGATCTTCATCAGTGATATCATGCAAGGCGAGATGTTGCTGGTAAAAGGGAGCAATATTTCTCATTAGAATTTTCAGCCTTGAAGACACCGGAAGACGGGTACTCAACCGATTAAACATGTTGGTCATGCACGCCAGGTACAAACCCATACTTTCTACGGAGCCCTGCGTTCTTTTTTTGATCTCTTCGAAAAGACGATCGTCGTGATCTGGTGGAAGAAATTCTTCACAAAGCACAGCACTGTCATTCCAATCTGACAGACCTTTCCTAATCGCTCTAAACCAAATTAACGCTCTCCCACGAAATAGGTCAACAGCAGAATGGAACAAGGTTGCCCGAGAAACATTTCTAGCATCACACAACTCATCGACGCGTTCTAAAAATGCCTTGACAGACATATCACTACGTTCACCTGAGAATTTCAAATTCCACTGAGACACTGGAACTGACCTAATGGAATTACCGACAGCAGGTACTCTAGATGAATGAGTGGCTAGTTCAATATCAGCTTCATCGGAAGAACTCCCCGTTTCACTTCGGTCCGCATCCACCATTGTGCTCAAATCTAATAAATTATTTGCACCAATTCGAGTAGATTGCCTACCAAGAACCTTAAGTTTACGCTTAACATCGCTCGACAAGTTGGTTAGCTGTATGATCAAGTCGGTTTTCAACTTTTTCTCGGCGGGAGTTTCCGGTACACACCTATTCGCACGCCCTAATGCGCAACTGAGTTTCGACAAAATTTTCCTATGCTCTCCTGAAGATGGAGGCCTTTCAAAAGTATTAATTATGCTCTCTTTTTTAATGATTGTGGCCGACTCATTCAAATACTTTAAGTAATCTGAACCGGTCAAATCATTCGCCATAACATTTTTTTTAACACCTTTAGCCTTTTTAGACCATTCCCCCTCCACGTTATTCGCATACATTTTCGCTCTTAAACCTACAAATTCTTGCATAATCCTACCACCATTCTCATCCTTCATCAGACCCAATACAACCTTGTTTTACAAAGGGATGCCGTACTGATTATTAGAGTTAAAATTGCTAGTGACAAATTTATTCAAGTCTTCTTTCATGTCAGAAAATATGTCGTCCATTTCAATTCTAAGCGTTAAACTGTCCGTGTCCATGTAGCACAATCTTACTCTATTACCATACTTGGACTTTAAATGACTGTAATAAAAATCATACATTAACAATTTACTAAGATCTAAAACTGAGAACCCGACGTAAATCGGTTTATTATAAACAGCACGCAAACGATCCAATTGGATCGCTACTAAGTTTTCGGTAAAAATTGAACAACATTTGAAATTTAACTTTGCTATTCAACTTTCCGCACCTTTGCGGTTACCGATACCTTCCCAATGATTCACCAACTGTACATTTTCACGTTTATCCACATTTTCCATGCTCTTGCCAAACACTGAATTATTCATTAATTTATAAAAGTCTTTCTCGAAATCGTTCCTAGCCTGTTGACGCATGCTAGTGTTTAAATCTATATATTTTATTAACCAATCAGACTGCTTAAAGGAAATTACGCCGTGAATTTGAATTAATTTTAAACCGTTTCTTAGTGCTTGTTTTAAATTGCGATAATGAATTATATATTTGGTTTTATTGTTTAAATTTGGAATCAATTTAGTTTGCGCGAATTTTGAATTTGGTGGTACTATATTTTCTGCGAGAAAAGGTAGATCGTTGTGTAAATTGTGAACAATTTCTGGATACTTAATATCCACTTCTAAAATGTATCGCGTGGATAAATCATCGGGTACGTTTAATACGTTTAAACTTTCAATTTCAGACGCGCTTAACCATTTAAAGTCCGCATACGGCAACAATTGCGACATTGCCCACCCATACAAATTGTTCGCATCCCAGTGCGTGAGATAGGACGAAGGTAGTGAACTGTTGAACTTTGGCATGTATTTGTTGTTAGCTTCAGCGTGTCGCACAGAACATTGACTTATACCGGGATAACCCTTTACGTATAAAATAATGCATGTCAATGTGCCATGACAAACCTGGGGCTGTGTAATAATGAACCCGATCCAAATTATACGCCTTTAAACAAACATCGCGGAAATTTTCAAAAATGTCAGTCAAAAGTAGCACGTCAGTCTTTAAATACAAGTTGGAATATTCGCTTAAATTTTGACAATTGAATTTTGACCACACGTTTTGCGCATGCTCATAGTCTGCAGCGGTAATATCTGTGTTTGTCAGCGTATTGACAAATAGGTTTTTGGAAGGTAATTTCGATTCGGGAAATTTCCCCGTTAAATGATAATGATCCGCCACCTTATCGCAAGCGTTTAATATTTTTTCAAAAATATGGCACTCTTTAGCTGAATCAAATAAGTACTGTTCTCCCGGAGTTAATTTCGACATTGGAATTATGGGTTTTAAATAATTTTCATAAATCACTTTAGCATCAGCGCTCAATTTTTCCATAAATACTCTGGGCAGTCCAAACCAGTATATGTAATAAATTTATCTAAATTTGAATTATAAGAACATTTAATATAATACGCGAAGAAATACGGAGTATGAACATGTGTCGAATAAGTGTATGATTTGTTTGGATCCGGCTGGCATGTTTGAATCGGCACGAGAAGTGATTCGGAATCAGCATAAACAGTAAAAGGCACCCGCATTTTAGAACTAAAATTGTTAAACGATAATAAATTACCGGTAACCATATCACCGTTTTTAGTTTTTATTAAATCGGTGGTGGGCATGACTGTATAAACTTTGTTACAATCATGCTGGGAATGATTATGCAGGGCGATTTCCGTGGAGAAGAAAGTCAAACACCCATCACATAAATATTTGTTATGCTCATGTTTCGACACTTGAGATGAAACAAGGCGGGATAAATTCTTTATCCAGACATAGTGTCCTTTAATTCCATCCTCAATGTAGAGAAGGTTAACATGCCTATCCCGCTTTGTTTTTGTAAAATAAATCGGTCCTACCACTTCGTGTAAATTCTTATCGGTATTAAACTCTAGCCCGTAATCATTAATTGAAATATTATTTAATAATTCGAATTTGGGGATTTATTTAAGTTTTAATGGCAACTCCTTACCTGTTAAATTGAGAGCGGTGCTGTAGTGAGGGTATGATGCGGGACGATGTGGGTGAGCTCTACGATCAACGGGGTGCAGTGCTGACACTACCGCCCAAGCGAAGCAGGCCTCATCTTCATTTTGTACATTGATACAGGCCTGTTTTTTCTTGATCGATGGGGGAAGATCCACATAAGAAAAGCCGCGGATGGGAGTGTATTTACTAATATTCACCTCCAGGTGTGACACCTTAATTAAGGCCCACCCGATGTCCCGCTCCTACAATTAAGAATAGCATTTATTATAAAAAAATATGTGATTAAAAAACAAAGCTTACCTGGAATCTTCGCCCTTTGTTTGCACCACACTACACAACTTCCTGTAGATCTCCACCAGGTCGTCACTAGGGGTTACCACCACGCAGCGGGTGTTAAACGATTTTAGATCTGGCTGATCCTCGTCTCCTGGTTTGATGTAATGGCCAAACAGCTCGATATTAACTTTTTGAGTCGAATGCTGATGACGACTCACCAAACGCACAAACCTCCCCTCACAATTCTCTAAAAATTTCGGGATATCGGGAGTATTTGCAGCTTCAATGACGTAAGTGGCAATGCGGTTCCGGAATGCAGTAGCAATTCTCTTTACGCCATCTTCGTCGGGTTGGGCAATCGTGATTAGATGTTGTTGAGATCTCAGATGTCCTGTGAGGAGTTAAGGAGTCCCAAATTCCTTTTGGCACGCGTCGCACCGGTTCTTCTTCATGGGAGGTGCCCCAGCTGGTGGAAGGTCAGCAACCCGCTTAACACCGTTTTGGGGGTGGTACTTTTTGACATGCTTTGTCAAATTATAGTTATGGGTAAAGGTTGATTTGCAGAACGTGCACGAGAACATGTTGATTGTTGTGCGTTGAAGGTACAATTTAAAATGGTGAATAATATAGCTCTAAAATATTTATATCTTATCAACATACGTTACGTCATATCTACTCCCACCCTTATCAACCGCAAAACCGGAAACAGGAAACCGCGACATCCGCAACCGGAAACCGGAAACCAGACACCGGACACCGGAAACCTGAAAGCTGAAACCGGAAACCGGAAACCGGTGACCTTGGGAATGATATCTGGCGCCATACCGGCTATGCTTCTCTACTCTCGAGTCCAATTACTCAAAAATTAAAAATGGAAAACATTAAATTAAACTTCGAAACAATTCCTTATTTTGACGGGAGTAATGTACTTACCGAAATTTTCATACCAAGGTGTGATGCTGTATTAGATCAATTTAAAGCGTTAAATAATGAGTAGGTAAAGATATACTTAATAAATGCAATAATCAGTAAACTTAAATATAAAGTTTTGATTGCTATAAGTTCGCGATTAGAATTAAACACTTGGCCTAAAATTAAAAATATTTACATATCGCACAACGTATTCAGATTTTGCGAAGTAGACTTTCTTCTAAAATTAACTCCTTGCTGGCAATGGAAATGCCGAACGCGACAAAACGCATTCATCAGCATAGCTATTATTACGCGACCCTGACACACTGGAGGAGGCAATGAACTATCTCATTAAGGAAAACAATTTTCAGAGCACGCTTGATACACCGAACGTATCTATCTATAATCAAAATTAAAATAAATTTAATAATCCAAATAATAATAGATTTAATTATCAGAATAGACCGCCGCGTAGTCCAAATTTCAACAACAATAATGTTAATAATAATAATCATTTTAATCAGTATCCTAGACCACAGAATAATTTCGTCAATCGGTCTAATAGTTTTCAATTTCGGCTAAAATCGCAACAACAGCTTTCTACGAATAGTCAAGCATTTGAGAGACCTCAGAATTCTCCAAATCATAATAATTATCAAAATCCATTTAACGCAAATTATAATCAGCCGTCTCGACCTATGTCAACCTATGTCAACCTTTACAGTTTGCACGAATAAACCAGAGTTGTGCAATTTAGATGAGCTGACGTGCTCTACAATTATTAGTACTCGTAGTAATAATATCATTAGCCAAAACGGAAAAACGAAGATAACTTTTTAGCATAGGTCGCCTTGGGAAACCGCCTATCGAATTCTTAAGCATTAATAATCATTTCAGTAATTTACCTTTTATTGTAGACCCCGAAACAAAATTAAAAGTTTTATTAGATTCTGGTAGTACGCGATCATTTATTAGTTCACGCCTAGCTAAAAAATTAAACTAAAATTTATTTAAGGAAGATCCTTTTGAAGTTACAAGTACTCATGGCATATCCCGCGGAATTGACAGCACTATTATAAATCTATAAAAACTATTCAAAAGCAATTTTGCAGCTAAAGTAAAATGTTACATTTTTGATTTTCGTTCCTCCTTCCACATCTTGTTAGCCGCAGACAACACGACAAAAATTAACATTTGTTTAGATTTTAAAAGAAAATTATTAGTAACCCCTAATGTAAAAATACCATTAAAATTTCTGAATGACCAAGGAATATCTAATGATGTTAATGATGAAGATAATAACGATAAAGATTAGTAATAATAATCTTATATTTAATTAATTGCTCACTTAACCCGTGGTGAAACATATTTGAAAAATCTTGATTAGAAATTAAAAACACTTGGTTTACTCCTTGATAATGACATTTTGTCGAAACTAGTCGGAGAGAAAAAAATAATAAATATTCTGTGAAACAAACCAAGTGTTTTTAATTTCTAATCAAGATAATAATCTTAGTATTAATAACTATAATATTCCCGTTGCTCCGCCTGTCACTAAGCGAATATTAGTGCCCGCTCAGAGTCAACAGGTAATAGAAGTTCAAGTTGAAAGTATGAAAAACGGCAAAGCCGTAATTCCCAGAACGGATGTTACGAACCTTTTAGTGCCCGAGTGTGGCACTATAGTTAGAAATAATAGAGTTCTTTGTACCGTGGTTAATAAAACGGATATAGATTTTTTTAAGTTACTTTAAAAAGACCTGTTGTGGTTACCCCCATCAGCGAATATGATGTGATACCCCACGAACAGAATGTTAATGAAAATAATAATTTAAATAAGAAGGACCTTAGTACAAATAATAATTTAAATAAATATAATAAATACAAGTAAATTTAAATTCGATTTTTCAAGCATTAGAACTGATCACATGAATGATGAAGAAAAGGCTGTTTTTAAAAAAAACTAGTAAATAAGTATGCCGATATTTTTCATATAAAAGGGAATCATTTAACGTTAACTAATAATATTAAACACAAGATAATTACGACCGATGACATTCCGGTCTATACTAAAACATATCGCTATTCCGAAGTGCACAAAGCCGAAGTAAGCAAGCAAATTAATTAAATGTTGAAACAAAACATTATTAGGCCATCCTTTAGCCCATTGTCCTCTCCTATATAAATTGCTCCAAAAAATAGATTATTCAGGTCAACGAAAATGGCGCATTGTATTTGATTACACGAAATTAAATGATAAAACCGTAGGCGACCGTTACCGCCTTCCCAATATAAACAACCTATTAGATGAATTAGGGTAATGCCAATATTTTAAAATCTTGGATTTGGAATCAGGCTTGCACCAAATTGAGATTGACGTACGCGAAGTCCCAAAAACTGCCTTTAACACAAAAAACGGTCACTATGAATTTTAAAGAATGATATTTGGGATTAAAAGCGCCCCAGCTACTTTCCAGCGCGTCATAAACATTGAAGGGGATTAAAAACGAATACTGTCTCGTCTACATGAACGATATAATTATTTTTTCCACTAGCTTACAAGAACATATCAATAGATTAAACGAAGTTTTTAAAAGGTTAAGAGAGGCTAATTTCAAGGATCGATCAGATAAATCGGAATTCCTTCGCAAAGAATTAGCGTATCTCGGACATGTGATTACATCTGAAGGTGTCAGACCGAATCCGGACAAAATTATTGCCATTCAAAATTACTCCATCCCCAAAACAAATTAAAAGATTTCTCAGACTGTTAAGATATTACCGAAAGTTTATCAAAAATTCTGCAGACTTGACTAAACCGATGACGAAACGTCTAAAAAAGAATTCAGTCATTAATATTAATGATGCAGATTACCAAAATACTTTTAAATTGTGCAAGAACATCCTGACTAACCAGCCATTATACCAATATCCAGATTTTTTGAAACCCTTCACAGGTAAAATTGGCGCAGATTTACCAATTGCATATATATAAAAGGGAACCACTCGCTATTGTTTGGGCTGTCAAATACTTTAGACCATATCTATTTGGGCGTAAATTTACAATTATCACTGACCACAAACCACTTCAATGGTTAATGTCTATCAAAGAACCAAATTCAAAATTAGTTAGATGGAGGCTGAAGTTGTCAGAATATGACTATGACATTGTTTATAAGAAAAGTTCCTTAAATAAAAATGCCGATGCACTCTCTAGAATTGGTATTAACATTAACGAAGAGTACGGACCAAATCTGGAAAAATATTTGAAAAAAACCGCGAAAACAATTCATGTAGACTAAGAAGCAAATGATGGAGCAACCATTCATTCTAACTTAGAGCACCCTATAGTAGGCATTCCCATTGCAGAAAAACCAGTAAATCTTGGCGATAACCAATTAATAATTTCGGATGTCAAACACTCCCTTTCTAAACCTAAAACTAGTTAACAATAGAAAATGCGTATTTATATTCAATTCTCTAAATCTAATTACGACCAAGAAGTAGTCGATTTCATCAAAGAATACATTGTCCCTAATACAAATTATTATCTTTATTTTGAAAGCCCTGTATATGAAATGTTTAGTAAAGTCCTTCAAAAATACTTTAAAAATTCAAGAATTAAAATGACTAAATGTTCAAGTCTCTTGTCTGACGTTGAAGACGATTATGATATTTTATAAACCATACAAAATTACAATGAAGGAAAAACTAATCATCGCGGCATAGACGAAACGGAAGCAAAATTTAAAAAAAGGTATATTATTGGCCAAACATGAGAAGAACTATATAAGATTATGTTAATTAATGTTAAATTTGTCTCGTTCCCAAATACGATCAGAAACCTCTTAAACTAAAATTTAAAGATACGCTAACAGCAATGAAACCATTAGAGATTATTCACATAGACTGCATAGCTTTAGAAAACACAGAATTTCTCAAATTAAATTCTTATCAAGCTAGAGAGGTAGCAACTAACCTCATTAAATTATTTTGCCATCACGGAACCCCAAAAGTTACACAAAATCCAATTTTATCCATTTTATAATTTCGCAACACCCCCAGTCAAACGGTATAATTGAACGCGAGCATTCGACGATAATCGAACATATGAGGGTATTGAACAATTAGGACATGTACAAAAATGAACCGGTCGAAATTAAAGCCCTTTACGCTATTTTGGCATATAATAATACTCTACACTCTACAACCAAATTAAAACATTTCGAAATCACTTCCGGCCACATTGATAATAACTTGCTTTTGGACATAAACTTAGAAACCATTTTAACTAATTATTACGTTTAGATGCATAAAGTAAAAGTAAAATTGTTGTATAGGAAAATTAATGAAACTATAAATGAAAATAAGACCCAAGCTATTGCCAAAAGATTAACTAAGATAACTCGAGAAGATATTCCGCAAATTTCAGACAACGTGTATGTTCAAATTAAACAGATTCATTCCAAGACGAAAAATAAGTATAAAAAGGAAATAAAATAAAGATATAAAATATGATCGTAAAACAGCAGAAATCAAGAGTAGTCGTCATAATCAATCAAGTAAAATTCATTTAGGTAACATTAAGAGACCAAGAGGAAAGAAATCTCCTTCTGAAAACATTTTAGACTTTAAAATTTTTATGAATAACTTTAATAACAAAAGAATTGCAAAAACCAAAACATAACAGAAATGAATGAAGATTTGTTCCTTGCTCCGTTAGATTATTCACTGGCCCATTGTGTGAGCCAAGACCTTAAAATTAGTGCAGGCATTGCTCAAGATTTTAAAATAAGATTTGGCAGAATTAAAGAATTGTCTAGGCAGAGCCCTCAGTTGTATTCTCTTTGCCATCTTGAAGAAAATGATAGATTCATCATTTACCTAATTACTAAAAAAAATATTTTGATTAACCTACCCTAGACTATCTATTTGAAACCCTAATCACTCTCAAACAATTATGTTCGTATAAATAAATAACCAAATTAGCGATCCCTAAATTAGGCTGGGGTTTAGACAACCTAAATTATGATGTAGTAAAATCAATGTTAAGTTACCTATCAATAAACATTTATCTTGGCACACCCAAACCAGATTAAAGTGAAATTTTCAAAATTATTTCTTATGAAACCAAGGACATTTCGGAAAATACGGGATTGCTACCTATAAAATAGGAGTAGCGAAATTAGAAAGAACAAAACATGTTTTCGTACACCATTACGATTCCTGTATATGAAGAAATCGAAAATTTGAATCGTCAGTAGCAATTCTTAAAGGACTATTCTCAAAATGCTACAAGAAACAAAATTAAAATTATAGAACACTGAATAAAACACTTACTATGTTTTTAACCACTATAATTTATTATAATATATAAATATATTACAATGTGTACGACTTAAGTTTCGACTTTTGACGGTCATTATCAAGTGATAATGGCCGTCAAAAGTAGAACATTTAATCGCTAATCAAAACAACCTCCAGAATCAACTGAAGTTTGGGTATATCATAAACAAAAAAATAATTCAAAATTTCAACGAAACAGTCGGAGACATCACACAGAACCAAAATTTACTAAAGGCCAGAATTATGGAATTACATGCAATTTATAAAGAGGAAATAGACCATCAACATATTGTATTCGCTAAAGATCTCTACAATCAACTTGTTTTACTTTTCTGAACAATTGAAAATATTTTGGAAGAAACTATTTAATATTTTGCAAATTAAAAATTCTTAGTCCAGATATAATTAAACCAAAAGATTTATTTAATGAACTAAACATAATTTTCGTCCAGTATGATGAGGAATTACCCTTCGACCTAAAGTTAGAAAATATTTTAGATTTCGAATCAGCGATTTCCGTCGATTGCAAAATTAAACAATCAAAAATTTATTACTTCTTATCTTTATCAATTAATTATGAATATTCCTTCGATTTGTATAAAATGTATCCTATACCCCTGAAATTCAAGTCCGAATATGTAACAATAATTCCTAACTTTTATATAAATAAAACTATTTAATCACTTTCAAATATATTGTAAAACGCTACAATTGTTTCGCCACACTGTGGCTTCTTCAGGCGAAGAAATGGTATTACAGATTAGTCGGGTCGGGTATATATACAATTTTTATGAAGGGGTGGCTATTTCAAATGAATTTAAATTTAAAAGAGGTGAATTTGTTAGGTCCGTTTGATTATTGAGGAGATGTCCGGTGTGTTTCCTTTTATTTATTTCCATGCACTCCAGGATGTTAAGTTTGCGGCCTTTAGTTTATTCACGAACGTGCCTCCGACCGAAGTATTCACAATTATTAAAGATAGAATAATAAAAAATAACACAAACCCGATAATAAAATCAGAAATTTTAAACTTCCTGGAAATTTGCATGTCACAGAATTATTTACAATTCGATAATAAATGTTTTCGCCAGAAGGAAGGCTTAGCAATGGGAAACCCACTAAGCCCCTTGTTGGCGGAGATATTTATGGATAATTTTGAAAAGGGATTATCGCAATTGCCGGTTTTTAAAAAGTGTGTTTATTGGTATAGGTACGTCGATGATGTGATTTTGGCATTTAATGGCACTGACAGACAATTAGATTCATTTTTGCAGTTATTAAATTCACAACATGAAAAAATACAATTTACAAAAGAAATAGAAGTAGATCATTCCATTAACTTTTTAGATCTAACAATAAAAAGAATTAATAATAAACACGACTTTTCAATATTTCATAAACCTACACACACAGACACGACAATTAATTACAAATCTAATCATCCTTTATCCCATAAATTAGCGGCTTATCATAGTATGGTACATAGGTTATTAGCGGTCCCAATGACACAAAATAATTTTGAAAAAGAATTAAAGATCATATTTCAAATTGCAATAAAAAACGGTTTTAAAAAATCAATTATTGAAAAAATATTACATAAAAAAACAAAGAAATAAATTAATTAATTCCATTTACCCCATAATAATAGAAAACAATAAGAAAAACTTTACAGCATTAACATTCACAGGAAAATATAGTACCAAAGTAGGAAAAATGTTGCAAAAATTAAATATTCAGGTAGCTTACAAAACAAATAACACCTTAGGAAAAATCATCAAAAACAATAAAGACAAAATTAATAAAACTCAACAAAGTGGCGTCTATTTACTAAGTTGCAAAGACTGTCCAAAAGTGTATGTGGGGCAAACCGGAAGATCGTTTCAAGAGAGGATCAAAGAACATAAAAACCAGCTTTGAACAAAACAAAATTAACTCCTCGTACTCCAACCACCTCATCGAAGACAACCACCAATTTAATGAAAATTTCCAAATTTTACACCGGGAAACTAAAGGCCGCAAACTTAACATCCTGGAGTGCATGGAAATAAATAAAAGGAAACACACCGGACATCTCCTCAATAATCAAACGGACCTAACAAATTCACCTCTTTTAAATTTAAATTCATTTGAAATAGCCACCCCCCATAAAAATTGTATATATACCCGACCCGACTAATCTGTAATACCATTTCTTCGCCTGAAGAAGCCACAGTGTGGCGAAACAATTGTAGCGTTTTACAATATATTTGAAAGTGATTAAATAGTTTTATTTATATAAAAGTGAAAATGAACTTTCAACATTTATCAGCCTCATCAATCAATTAATAATTCCTAACGTAAAAGTAATGCTCAAGTCAAAAATTAACTCAAAAACATGACCTCTAAGAGACATATGCTTGGGTATTGATAAGAAATTCCAATGCAGCGATGACCTGCTCTTAAATTACCAGGCTGATTGCGAAACAGAGCTTCTGGTCAACGGAATTACCCAAAAATGCACATTTACAAAATTAGAAATCGAAAGGAACCATTTGGAAAAAATACCCAATATGAATCAATTCCTAGCCGTTTTTAGAAAAAATGGAAAAATTAAAGATCACCTGTTCAATAATTAGAAAAAAACACGAAAATATTTCGTAAAATCTACAACAAATGAGTCCTATTAAGACTACAAGAACAAACCACTTTTGAAACAACTACTTCTCTAGCTAATACTTCGACAGACATTGAATAATACAAAAGTAATTTGCGTGTTACAAGATAGCAAGGCTATCAAAGCAACACTAGTTATTTCTTTCTGTAAAATGAACTAAAAATGATTGAATGTACGTTAAATAATTTGTGACTGACTATATTAGGATAAATTTGGAGCAAAAAATTTATTTAGGTTGGTGTAATTAAAAATAAATTAGCAAAAGCAATTAAATAATTCAATACTCAATTTATAACCATCTGCAGACACGTGTTTCGATCTCTCGATCTCTTCAGTATAGCTTTATTATAAAATTGATTTCAAATATAAATAAAAACGTTTACTAAAATAAAGGTAATGAAATATAAATATTTATTTATATTTCATTACATTTATTTTAGTATTTTTGTGAATCTCTAGTGCTTCCAGTAAATCCATTTTACGACCTTTATCCGTAAAGTGGATTACTGAAAGTACATCCTTATCGAAAATATGATTATTGTCTAACAAATGATTAGCAAAAGTAGAGTTTTTATGTTTGAATCTGAAAGCTCGTTCGTGTTTTTTAAGTTGTGTTTCAAAATTACAACCAGACTAATCAATGTAAATTGCTTTAGATGATTCGTTAATTTATAAATACCAGATTTCTTAAAATTATCTAATTTTGTTTTTGGGTTGTAAATTAAATTTGAAATTTTGTTATTACATCTTACATTTTTCTAAAATATTTTTGATTTTAAGGCTAATCATCCCGAAGAAAGTTAAACTTTGAAACCGCTTATTGTCTTCTGAAGTTGGATTTGTATATATATATATATATATATATATATTTGTATTTGTTTTAATTTATGATTTTGTAGTAATTTGTCAATTAACTTGGTGGAGTAGCCATTGTTTTCGGCAATTTGTTTTATTATTATTATTTCTTTGTTAAATAATGCGGGGCTTATTGGTATCTAGCTCTATTTATAAGGAAATTAAATGATGCAATTTTATGTTTAAAAGCATGTCGGGAATTGTTAGGAATAATAGTGTCTATAAAGGTAGGTTTCCGAAAGATGTCAAATGTTAGTGTTATTGTGTTTAGAGATGGATAGATCTTGGAAATTTATTGTATTGTTAGTTTCTGTTTCTACAATGAAATTAATTGAAGGATGAAGAGGGTTGAGAAAAGTTAGGAATTGAGAAATTTGTCTATCAGTACCTACGAAGCATGCTAATATATCATCAACATACCTATACCACCATTTTATGTGTTTTTTTTACCTAATGGGGAGTTAAGGATTTTGTTGGGGGCCCATTGCTAGGCCTTCTTTTTGTATATAAAATTTATTATTAAAGGAAAAATAATTGTGAGTGACTAGGGTGTCTAAAATATTTAAAAATTCTATTTTGACTGTGGGATTAACGTGGTTTTTGTCGAGGTGTTGAATTATTAAATTGATACAATCTTTAGGAGGGATGTTAGCAAACATATAATATACATCGAAAGATATTAGTTTAGAATTAGGGTCTACGGTGTTATTATTAAGGTTAGTAATTAGTTCAGATGTGTTTTTAATTCAATGCGTGTCTGAAAAATTGGTAAGGGATTTAAAGATTGAAGCTAATTCGAAAGATAGATTTTTTGCCGGTGTATCGGAATAGGAAACTATAGGGCGAATTGGTTGGTTCTCTTTATGGATTTTTATGAAGCCATATAATCTAGGAGCTCCTAGATTATATCTAAAAAATTAATTCTTCATCGGCACTAGAAATGCCAGACGCCACAAAACGTATTCATCTACATAATTACGACGAGCTTGCGTTAATAACGTTTATACGCGGACTTCGCGGTAATATTCAGAGTATTGTTCGATTACGAAACCCAGACTCGTTAGAAGAGGCAGTTAATTATGTTATGTATGACTAGTGCAACGTGGTGGACGTGTATATCGGACGTTGTTAGTTTTTCCTAATTTACACTAATTCTAGTGCATAGTGAGAGTTACTTTTTGAATAGTGCCATCTTGAAGACTTTCTGCATAGGTTGGAAAAAGTGATTATTCATATACTTTTATCTGGGAGTCGAATTCAGTGTTAATTCACCGACGCGATATGATTTCAAGAGACAAACGTGCTATTTTGTGTAGTTGCTCGCGGACTCGTTTTTATCACGGATAGTTTTTGCGGAATCCCCATGTGAAACGAAAAACTAAATTACTTTAGTGCATTGAACTGATCAGCTGTTATCCAGATTAATTTATAATAAATTATTGCTTATTTTCTGCGTTAATAAATATTAATAAATAATATATAAATAATAAAGTTAAAATGCCTGACTGTGCTATTTGTAATCAATTTTTGAATCCGCGAATGATAACATCTGCAATAAAGTGCAATGGCAACTGTTCTAATTGGTTTCATGGAAAGTGTATTAATCTATCGGAAAATGAGCTCAAGTCTCACCAAGATCTAAGTAAAAAAGATGGTAGCGCAAATAAGTGGTACTGTAGCATGATGTGTAAGTTCAGTCGCGCCGGAGAGAAGGCTCAAAATAAAGTTGCATCAAATACCAGTACAAAAATAGATTTAAGGAGTATACTTGACCAAAAATTTGATGATTTTAAGATGCAAATGCAAGATTGTTTTTCTGATCTTATTAGCAAAGTCGATTCTCTCAGTAGCAAAATTATTGCACTTGAAAAGGAAAATGTGGACATGAAAAAAGAGATATGTAACTTAAAACACAACGGTTCAAGTGCCATTAGTCCACCACAACTCGATGAAAATTCAATATTTCAGGAAATCACTCAACGAATTAGTAGGGCTAATAACGTTATAGTTTTTAATGTCCCCGAAACCGATGATGATCAAGACAATGTTACGATCGTGAATATTATTAAAACCGTTGATACTACAATCGATGAGCCAAAGAAAATCATTAGACCAATAAAACTAATATTTAATACTGATCATCATTCTAAAACCCTACTGCGTGTTTCCAGACGGCTAAAAAATTCGGAGATATTTAATAAAATTGTTATTAAGAATGACCGAACACCGCTACAGATTCAGCATGAAAATCTTATTAGGGAGGAGTTTAAACGAACAAAAGATGGTGGTGAAATAAATATTTCATTAAAATTCATTAGCGGCGTATTAAAAATCGTCCAGAGAAACTAATTCAAGCCCAACGGACAACGGACAATAAATTCACTAGTATATATTATCAAAATGTGCGCGGTTTACGGACTAAAACAAATGAATTCTACAATAATATTGTTGCAAATGATCATGACATTTACATGCTAAGTGAAACGTGGTTACATGACGGCATCTTGGATTCCGAATTATTTCCTGATACTTATGAAGTTGGCTATTAATAATAAATATGCGTGTGATGTAATTTATATGTCAGAAAACTTGAGGTGCGAAATTATTATTGTTAAGGTTAATATTAAAACTACGGTGGTCGGTTTTGTGTGTTTATATATTCCTCCATCCGAACCTATCTCAACATATGCAACTGTGTACGACATGATTGATACTATTTTAAATCAGTTTAAATCCATTGTCATATGTGGTGATTTTATTATCCCAGATTATACTAATGTGTTGGATGATAGTACGCCTGACAATAAAACGTTAGAGTTGAATAAGTTTATGGCACTTAATGATCTTATTCAACATAATCAGACTAAAAATTTCAATAATCGACTTCTTGACCTTGTTATTACTTCAGCGCATATTGAATGTTCTTTTCATGAGGGCTTACCTATCACCAATATTGATAATCACCACCCATATCTTATTTTCTCTTGTAATTTTCCCTCGGATGGCTATATAAATGCTCAAGATAATAGAATGTGTCATAAACTAAACTTTCGCAAATCTAATTTTTTACTTATGTATAAAAAAATATCCGAACATAATTGGGCCGAAGTAACTGTATGTAATAACGTTGAAAGTTCCTGTAGTGCAATGTATCAAATTTTAGATGAGATTTTTAATATTTGTGTCCCGAGGCAGAAATATAGAGTTAGGTCAAATGGTTATCCATGTTGGTTTAGTTATGAAGTTATTCGACTTATTAGGACGAAAAATCATTTTAGAAAATTGTTTAATAAACGTAAGTTAAATTATTACCATGTTAAAATTTGTCAACTAAGGCGCGAAATTCGGTGGATGATTAATAGGGACCATGCAAACTTTATAAGAATTGCAGAACAAACTATTAGCTCTAACCCAAAACATGTTTGGAGCTATGTCAATTGTAAAAAATCTAGAACCCGTTCAAATTCCTTCATTTATTGTACGTGACTGTATTCACTCACTTTTGGTTCCACTGAAACATATATTCAATTTAATAATTAATACTGCATGTTTTCCTTCTTGTTGGAAAGTAGCTCGTGTCACTCCAGTAATGAAGTCTGGTAACAAGCAAGATATAAAAAATTACAGACCTATCTCCATAGTCAACAAAAATTTTATCATTATATCTAGTAAAATTTACTCCTATGCTGAATCACGTATATCAACAAGACAGCATGGTTTCATGAAAAGAAGATCTACTACCACTAACTTATTTAATTTTACTGAGTTTTTGTCGTGTCATCTTGATCGGCGGTCACAAGTCGATGTTATTTATACCGATTTTAGAAAGGCTTTCGACTCAATACGCCATGCCACTTTGATTGCTAAATTAATTTCTTGGGGGTTTAGTGATAAAATGGTTCAACTAATGGCATCATATTTATATGATAGATCACAGTACGTAGAATATAATAACTTTTGTTCCAAGCGTTTTTACTCTACTAGTGGTGTACCTGAGGGCACTAACCTAGGACCTCTATTATTCCTGTTATTTGTGAATGATATAGTTGATAATATCTCATCAAAAATATTGGTATATGCAGATGACGTTAAGATCTATAGGTTGATTTTGTCGGAAACTGACTGCCTGGCGCTTCAAGCTGACTTGATAACTATAGAAAAGTGGTGCAAAATGAATAAGCTAGATCTTAACATTAGTAAGTGTAACTACAGGCCATTCTCTCGCAAGACCCAAGTTTTATTATATAATTATGTTGTTAATAATACAATTGTTGATCGAGTATATACTTATCGTGATCTAGGTGTGTTGTTTGATAATAAATTGACTTTTGTACCGCATATTAATAATATGGTACAAGATGCGTTGAGGTTACTTGGATTTATAAGAAGAATAACTTTACCATTTAATGATATTAATGTAATTAAAACCTTGTATATAGCATATGTACGATCTAAACTTGAATATGGCTCTGTAATCTGGTCACCATATTATCACGTACATATCGCTGCTATTGAACGAGTTCAGAGAATATTCTTAAGATATTTATATTTTAAGCTCACAGGTGTATATCCTGATAATTCCATACATTACAGTGACTTGTACATGTTTCAATTAAAACCCTTAACTTGTCGCCGTGAATTAATATTGGTAACACTATTATTTAAGATTATAAATTACGAAATTGATGATCGAAATTTATTGTTATTAATTAATATTCATGTTCCCAGATTTGCAAGCAAAAATACTTTAACATTTACATGTAACAAGTCACAAACTAACATCCGATATAATTCGCCTATTAATAACATGTTTAAGGTGTATGCTTCCGTGCAGCATTCTGTTGATATTTTTAATGTTAGTCTAAATGTTTGTTCCAGTGTAATATCTGAAATAATTTAGTTGCGTTATAACATATTGTATTTTTTCATATACTTATTTAGCTGTTAATTTCAATTTTTTACTATTTAGTTCTAGTTCTAATATTAAATTTATAGCTATTGATAAGATTTCCCTGTAATTAGATGTATTGTCTGTTGGGAAATAAATCTATTATTATTATTATTTGTTATTGAAGAGAAACATTTTCAGAACACATTATATAATGCTCCACAATCAAATGAAACTTATTTTTAAAACCAAAATCGTTATAACTACCCACATAATAAATTTAATTTTAATAATAGACAACATCAACAATCAAATTTTAGGCAACAGCCTCCCGCAAATCAATCATCTAATAATTATTATAATAATCATCGCATGTCAATTAAAAGACTGCGCTACTTTTTATTTATTTATTTATATATTTCAAACATTACATTTTTGCTGCCCTTACTCAGGAACAAAAATCACATTTTAAGTCTGAGGCAGATGTGCGCGTCAAAATTAGAATAATTAAAGGTAAAATATTAAAAATAACTTGTAGTAAGGTACCACATACTTGGTCATAATGTTTAATTCTAAACAATACAAAAAAATTTTAAATTCAATGAATACAAACATACACACATTTTCTGTTATAAGATATAAGTGCCGCAATATACAACATATATTTTTAAAAGTTTTAGGTATAAAACGCAATACTTATAATAAGTAATTTATTGTATATTACTATACTAATGTATCTAGTTGTTTTCTCATATATTGTTGTGTTATGTGCAACATTTCCAATTTCCGATCCATGGCGTGTATTATATGAGTGCTTGCTATTATTTTTTTCACCCTTTTGTTCATTTTTAAGGACATATACTGCACATTTATATAAATAAATATTATTATTATATGTAGATACTGGGGACCGTTAATACTTCATTATCTATAAAAATATTTTTACATGTCTCAGTCCTCTTAAGGTTAAATATAAGCCTTAGTATACGCTTCTGCCCACAGAACATCCTTGAGATGTCAGATTTTCCCCACATTAAGATGCTATAGCTTATATGCGAATATACAATTGCATAATATACGTCAAGAAGTAATTTTTGATAAAATTTAGGTTTAATACGCACTGTTTATTTTAGAAAGTACGTGATCAATTTGTTTTTCCCAACATAAATTATCTTCATTGTAAATTCCAAGGTATTTAACATATGCGGTTGTATTTTTAATCCTATTTGTAGAGGGTTTTCTATTGTAGAATTGAATTGCGGCTGTTTTATCAGAATTTATTATTATACTATTTTTCTGACACCATTCGTGCACCGCTGCGTTAGTTTGTTTAATTAGGTCGATTAATTCAGTTTGTGTTTTGGCTGATATAATAACTACTGTATCGTCAGCAAAATTAATCACATATCCCGTCCTAATATAATCACTTAAATCGTTTATGAATATTAGGAAAAGGAGAGGTCCTCAGGTTGATCCTTGAACAACGCCACTAGATAGACTACGCACTTCGGATACAAATTCACTGTTCTGAACATATAATTTTCTATTTTTTAGGAACGATTCTATAAGGTTCAATACATTGTTTCACATTCCCAAGCAATTCAGTTTTTTTTACAAAGAAATTTGTTATTAACAGTATCAAATGCTCGTAAAAAATCGTAAAAAGGTCCTGCTACACAATTTCCTGAGTCGATGTTTTTCACAATTTTGTCCACTAACTCAATACTCGCAGTTTCAGTCGAATGATTCATACGAAAACCGTGTTGCGTATCACTAAGTAGTCGGAATTTCTCTAAATAATTATTTATTTTAATCACCAACGCAACTTTAAGTATTTTAGAGATAGTGTTGAGGAGTGACACAGGTCTGCAATTGTTTGTCTTCTTCTGATCCCTGTTTGTGCAGAGGTATGATTTTTGCTGTCTTCATCAATGATGGAAAGACTCCTGTTTCGAACACCAGATTTATGAGGTAGTGTAAGGGATTCATAATTTCTCTTGCTATACTTTTAATAATTTAAGCACTGATTTCATCTTGCCCCGCACTCAAGTTACTTAGTTTATTAATGACGTTGAGTATTTTCATTTCTGATGTTGGCGTGAGAAACATTGATTGCGACTTTGGTTGTATTGTCGTGCATTGCGTTGATATGTTGCCCTCGAAGTGGTCATGGATCATTTTTTTGGCAATATTTGCAAAATGATCTGCGAACATTTGAGCTACTTCCTTCTTATTGTGTGTTATATTTCCTCCTTGTTCTTTGATACTTATAGGTTTTCTTTCTTTCTATTCCCCGAGTATTAATCCTTCGTAATACCTCTTTTTTGTGCTTTGTATGAGTTTTCTATGTATTTTTTTTAGCTTTGTTATATTTTATCCTCATATTTTCACATGGATTTTGTGTAAGCAAACTGTAAGTATCCTTTAGTTTTTGGCTAGATATTCTTATTTCACTATTAACCCATTTGTTATCCGATCGATTATATCTTATGGTTTTGATTGGACATGATATATGGAAATAGTATAGGAGCTCGTTATAAAACAGTTGAAATGCAGCCTCAATGTCCCCTGTCTTAATACATTGCCAATTTGTTTCATTCAAGTATCGTTTTAATTCACTTATATTGATTTGTATATTAAAGTTGTAAATAACTAAGATTTTCAAAATGTGTGTTTATTTTCACTACAATTGTTTCGCAAATTTATTGCTTCTTCAGGTGAATGAAAGTTTTAAGCACTGATTTCATCTTGCCCCGCACTCAAGTTACTTAGTTTATTAATGACGTTGAGTATTTTCATTTCTGATGTTGGCGTGAGAAACATTGATTGCGACTTTGGTTGTATTGTCGTGCATTGCGTTGATATGTTGCCCTCGAAGTGGTCATGGATCATTTTTTTGGCAATATTTGCAAAATGATCTGCGAACATTTGAGCTACTTCCTTCTTATTGTGTGTTATATTTCCTCCTTGTTCTTTGATACTTATAGGTTTTCTTTCTTTCTATTCCCCGAGTATTAATCCTTCGTAATACCTCTTTTTTGTGCTTTGTATGAGTTTTCTATTTATTTTTTTTAGCTTTGTTATATTTTATCCTCATATTTTCACATGGATTTTGTGTAAGCAAACTGTAAGTATCCTTTAGTTTTTGGCTAGATATTCTTATTTCACTATTAACCCATTTGTTATCCGATCGATTATATCTTATGGTTTTGATTGGACATGATATATGGAAATAGTATAGGAGCTCGTTATAAAACAGTTGAAATGCAGCCTCAATGTCCCCTGTCTTAATACATTGCCAATTTGTTTCATTCAAGTATCGTTTTAATTCACTTATATTGATTTGTATATTAAAGTTGTAAATAACTAAGATTTTCAAAATGTGTGTTTATTTTCACTACAATTGTTTCGCAAATTTATTGCTTCTTCAGGTGAATGAAAGTTTACAATAAAATTAGAAAAACTTAGAACTATATATATCTATCAACCAACTCACTTATATTGCTCTGGTTTATATTTCTAAATGATCTTGACTTGATTTTATTAGCTTGTTTTTTTTAACGTCATCTAGTGTTACGTCCACTATTTGTGCATGATGATCAGATTAATGTAGATTATTGTTTATACACGTCCAATATTTGCAAGGAATATTCGATACCATGTAATCTATTTGTGTTCGTAAAACATTCCTATTTGATATATGTATCCTACTTCCTTCCATTAATTTATTAAATATGTCAAATGATGTAAATATATCTGCCAATAGTTTTTTTGCGGCTGTATTCTCTAACAGTGAACTCCGCCCGTGACTCCTGTGTCCTAAATTATTTGTGTATTATTTGATTGTATGTATATTATATATTTTTTTTTGTAATTTTTAAGCAGGAGAGGCAAAGATAATAATAAAGAATAATAAAGAATAAAGTTGTTAAGTTTATTGTCGCCACAAAAAATAATATATGAGTGACTGTTATTTATATTAACACGTAAATCATTTAAACAATTTATGAATGTATTAATGTTACCTGATGGTGGCCGATATATGCAAATAACTGCTATTTTTAACCTATTTATAATTACGGAAATTCCTGCACATTCAAACTCATTTTCTATGTTATAACCGGATGCCTTTGTTATCCTTGTATATTAATATTTCATCAACAAAAATCATACAGCCTCCGTGGCGACAGGGTCATGCTGGCCTCCACGGCACAATATAAAGAAGTTATTTTAACATCAATAAATCGTTGTTAATGGGGTGCCGCGAAATTAATGATCGTCTTTTATCGGCGTCTATAAACACTGCTTAATTGTGCACGCGCGAGTTAAGGCGGATTCCCAAGGCCACACACGTGCAGTTCCCTATCTGCGTGGAATTCCGGAGTCATCAACTCTTAGGTTATAAATACATCCCACAATTGTAACAAAGTCAGTAATAAATCTGTTAGTCGCATTTGTCGCATGAATTATTTCTCATTCAACGCTCCTGAAATAAAAAGTTACTTTTTAAAAAGTCAATCGATAGTTGATCAACCAAAACTGGCGCAGTCGGTAGGATCCGTCGAACGGTGAAAAAGACAAAAATCGCTTTGACCCGGTCCGATAATCGGTTAATTCGACAAACGATCCACAACAAAACATCGGAGACGCAGAAAACTTCAAACGGACACACATCGCCGGAAGCACCTGCAGACCCGAAGGAAGACATCGACTATCGAGGGGAGCATCCAGAGGAAAGTCCCAAATCGACGATTCTCCGGAACCCATAGATTAGGAAGACCTGGAAACCACACATCGCTGGATTCTATAGGCAATAGAATTAAGAAAACCACGACAAAGAATGCAGAAGTACGCTCTAACCCTAATGTAAGTTTCCAATTAATTATCCGCTTTCAATCACACTCCTACACTGTTTGATTTTCTTTAATACGCGAAAAATAATAATTAATTAATATAAGCTAAATAATAAAAAACTCTATAACTTATGAACGAGTTCGAAAATATAATCGAACAATTGAACGATATTCACTTAGATATAGTTGAACAAGATTGTAGAATCACGTCGGGGTCACCAATGTAGGGTTTGGGTAATCACGTCAAACCTCTACTAATTTACCGATACGAGTAAAATTATTTATTACTCAGGGAATAGAGATTATTCCTTTATTTAAATGTAAGGAACATGTAAACTAACGTTTTTACATTAAACCAAAAAGCTCTGTCTTTCTAAATTATTTATTTTTCGTTTCCATGGTTTTTGTCCGCCTCCCTGATGCCTGGAGCTCGTTGTTTGCCTGGAGCTCCTTGTTTGCCGCGCTCTCGCCTGTACATTCCTCGAGGGTACGCCACAAGATAATTTAAATATTCCCGAAATGGCTCTAAACGTCCCACTAATGCGTTATCAAGCAGATAACATTCCAACGTTTGATGGAAACCCAAAACAACTTAATAGATTCATAAATTCTTGCGAACATTTTTTGCAAGCATTTCAAAACGTAAATAATGTAAATGACCGCATTAATATCTGTTTGCTTGATACGATTCTAAGTAAATTACGCGATCGTGCTGCTGATTTAATCGGCACTAGAACCGAATTAAACACGTGGCAATTAATTAAAGATGCATTGAATCAAACATTTTCGGATCAGAGAGGTACAGATTGCCTAATTCAGGATTTGATCTCAATTAAACCATACAAAAATGAAACACCAATTCAGTTCGGAATGAGAATTCAAGACGCTAGAAGTTTGTTGTTTGCTAAATTAAATACCACTATTCAAGACCCTAATGAAAAATTAATTAAGATTCGTCATTACGACGATTTTGCGCTTAAAACATTTATAAACGGATTGCCATACCATATGCAACTAGTAGTAAGACTTAGGAATCCGAACTCGATCGAACAAGCATTAGCATACGTAACGGAAGAAGAAAATTTCAAATACATTAACAACGGACAGAATCCGAATTTCCGACAACCCACATATAGACCACAACCTTCTGTAAACCCAAATTTTACACGACATCCACCCAAACCGAACAATTTTGCACAAAAACCAAACTTTTATCCCCCAAGATATTCACAACCGAATTTCTCTCAACAACCTAATTTTGCTCAACAAGCCAATTTTTCTCAACGACCAAATTTTGCTAGACCACCTATGTTTAATTTTCAACAGAGACCGTTTTCAAATGCAACGTTTATTCCGCGTCCCGCAATAAATGCCCAACCTCAGTTAAATCAATTTAACAAACCGAATTTTAATCAATTCGCGAATAACTCAAATAATAAATTTGGCAACCAAAAAACATTTCCATTTAATCCAAAATTAAGTTCAATAACCAGGAATAATTCTCAACGTAAATTTGCCCCTGAGCCAATGGACACAACATCAGGATACGCCACACTTAGACCGAAACCTACATTTATCGCGGAAGAATTATTTACCCACCAAATAAATGACCTGGATCCTAATTCGTATCAATACGAGACCAATTATGAAACACCAAACGACCAATTTTTCGAACCGACCAATAATTATTATCCTAATGATCCTGAGTATGAATTTTACAACAACGAACATATTAATCATGATCAATACTTTGACGTAAATAATCAGTCGTACAATTATATTAATAACGAAGGTTACGTAGAAAACCAAGATCAAAATTTTCACCTACCTTGCCCGGATCAGAAACAAACATAATTACTATTAATAACATTCATGCAAAACTACCATATATTAATGTCCCTGAACTAAACGCAAAATTCCTAATAGATACTGGAAGTACCAGAAGTTTAATAAACCCTCAACTTGCCCACACATTTTATGAAGATTTTATTTTTAATGAATCATTTCAAATTGAAACCGCACACGCAATGACAGAACATAATGAAGTTGCAATAATTCCAGTTTTTACCCCGTTTCAAACTAATAGCTATCATAAATTTTACTTATTCGACTTTTCTCCAAATTACGACGGACTTATCGGTGTAGACCTTTTAAATCAATTAGGGGCCAATATAAACATACAAACAAGAAAATTAACCACACCCAGTGTCGAAATCCCAATAATTTACGAAAATTCTAAACTAACCAATAAAACAAATCAATTTAATGAAAGTTTTCTAATTATTGATTTATTGATTTATTGATTTATTGATTTTTCTTTACATGTTCTCTTAAAAAATAATAACAATTAATATAAATTCCACCTCGCACACAACAGGTTATACAACTGCCAGTAGAGTTAGATAATGGTATTGGAATTTTAAATTACACAAATTTTGGTATAAAAACAGAAATGCCCAAAGCACTGGTAAATGTCAAAAATTACCTTGCAATCACTACGATCACAAATTCAGGAGAAAACCCAATAAAAATAAAAATAAATGCACCTTTTGAAATCGAAAAATTAGACATATGTGACGTTAATTTCATAGAAAAAATGGAGACCGATGAAACGCCTTTCGGTACTAATTACGATAATATTTTAAAATCAAACCTAAAAAATTTACGATTAAACCATTGCAACACAGAAGAACGTGACGCGATTAGGAAATTATGTTTTGAATTTAGAGATATATTTTATTCAGATAAAATCCCATTAACATTTACGAATCAAATTCAACACAAAATCAATTTAAAAAATGAAACCCCAATTTATACTAAAAGCTACAGATACCCAGAAATACACAAATCTGAAGTTAAAAATCAAATTTCAAAAATGCTAGATCAGAAAATTATTCAAGATTCGACATCACCTTGGTCCAGTCCTATCTGGATAGTACCAAAAAAACTCGACGCATCAGGCAAGAAAAAATGGCGACTAGTTATTGACTACAGGAAATTAAACGAACGTACAATTGACGACAAGTACCCTCTCCCGAACATCACTGACATTCTTGACAAACTAGGTAAAAGCCAATATTTCACAACTTTAGACCTTGCAAACGGCTTTCACTAAATAGAAATGAACCCAGACGATATTCAAAAAACGGCTTTTTCGACAGAAAATGGACACTACGAATTTCGAAGAATGCCCTTCGGACTAAAAAATGCACCCAGTACATTTCAACGTACCATGGACAATATATTACGCCGACTACAAAATGAAATTTGCTTAGTTTACCTCGATGACATTGTTATTTTTAGCACATCTCTTCAAGAACACATTTCGCGATTAAGACAAATTTTCATAAGACTTCGACAATCAAATTTTAAAGTACAATTGGACAAATCAGAATTTTTGAGCAAAGAAGTTCAATATTTAGGACATATTATAACCCCGGACGGTGTAAAACCAAACCCTGACAAAGTTTCCGCTATAAAAAATTTCCCAATACCTAAGACGCAAAAAGAAATAAAATCGTTTCTCGGACTTGTAGGCTATTACAGACGCTTCATAAAAAACTTCGCTAAAATTACTAAACCGATGACAAAATGTTTAAAAAAAGATTCCAATGTTTCACATACCCCAGAATTTATAGCTGCTTTCGAACACTGTAAACAAATTCTTAGTAACCCACCAATTCTGCAATATCCCGATTTTGAAAAACCCTTTATATTAACAACCGACGCTAGCAATTTCGCTATCGGGGCAGTGTTATCCCAAGGATGCATTCCCAATGACAAACCAATAGCATACGCCTCTCGAACCCTTAACGAAAGCGAATCACGATATTCGACCATAGAAAAAGAATTGTTAGCTATAGTATGGGCATGTAAATATTTTCGACCCTATATTTTCGGAAGGAAATTCCAAATTTACACCGATCATAGACCATTAACCTGGTTGTTTAATTTAAAAGAACCCAATAGTAAACTAATACGCTGGAGACTTAAACTCGAAGAATTTGATTACGAAATAATATTTAAAAAAGGAAAACAGAATACAATAGCTGATGCTCTTTCTAGAATTAGCTTAAATGCACTCGAAACTGAAAGCACAATCAATAATCCCGGTGAAATTAATCAAGAAATACTAGAATACGTACGACAATTAGCAGAAAACCCAATACAAGACGACCCCCAGACAAATCAATCAAATCCACCTGTTAAAATTTTACAAGACGTTTTAATCAAACCAGCAACGAACATAAAAGACATCCACCAACCATCTCTCCAATCCACTCCTCATTCAGTTAGTAACGATACTAGTTTAAATGAAGGAATTTCAATTTTAGACGAGATTATTAATAATAAACCCAATCAAATTTTAATAACTAAAAATCCACACAATAAATTACAAACTACTAAAGAGAATTTTGGACACCTTAAAATTCTTCATGTCAAAATACCAACATCAAATAAAAGTTTAATTCTCGAATTACTAAAAAAATTACACAACAGACGGACAAACATTTTATTTATACTTTTATGATGATTCGATGTATTCATATTTTAACGAAACCTATTTAGAACATTTTTATGAAAAAGGGTTAAAATTAATTAAATGCACAAAACTAGTAAATTCAATCAAAGACGAAGAAGAGAGAGTAATGCTAATCAAATTCCAACACGAAGGAAAATCTAATCATCGTGGAATCAAAGAAACACTCGAGAAACTCAAAAGAAACTATTATTGGCCATCTATGAAAAACGATATAACAAATTTTATCAATAATTGCAATATATGTCAAACTTCAAAATATTCTCGCAAACCCCCATACGTCCCAATAGTTTTAACTGAAACAGCCAGTAAACCTTTCCAAAATTTACACATCGACATATTTAGATTTGATAAACAAGACTTTTTAACTATAATTGATTCCTTTTCAAAACTAGGACAAGCCATCCCTATTCAAGGTAAAACTGGAATACAAATTTGTAACGCACTAATTAACTACTTCTCGTATTACGGAATACCCGAAAAAATCACAATGGACAATGGTTCGGAATTCAAAAACGAAACTGTTAAAGAACTTTTAAATTTACACAAAATTAGATTACATTTCACGACCCCACTTCATCATGAATCGAATGCACCCGTTGAACGATTTCACTCTTCACTTATTGAACACCTAAGAATTTTAAGACAAACTCACAAAAATAGTAACATTGAAATATTAATGAAATATGCAATAATTGCATACAATAACTCCATACATTCATCAACAAATTTTACACCCTTAGAACTTACACTTAAGCACACCAATACCCGTGACCCCTTCAACCTAATCAATACCGAATTTTACTCCGACTACGTTGCAAACCATAAAGATAAAATTGAACACATATATAAAGATCTGACAGATAAATTAGAAGAATCAAAAAAGAAAGTAATTAAAAAACGCAATATTAAAGGTCCCGACCAATACCAATTTACTATAGGCCAAACCGTATTTAAAACAAGAAATAGGCGAAATAAAAATGAAAACAAATTTACAGGTCCTTATAAAATCACTGAAATTTTAGAAAATAATAAAGTAAAAATACAAAATAAATCAAACAATAAAATTGAAACAATACATATGAAGGAATTAAAAGCCCCGTTTGTTACAGATTCTGTTCATTCTACTTCGAAACAATAACATTAAGAATTCATGACTTAAACGACAACCCAGGACTGTTACCGTTAAAGTTAGGCTCCGCCCAAAATGTCATAAATTATTGGTCATTCATACAAGCCTTTGATATAACCAACATAATTATAGAATTCCAATCGCTCCAAAAACAATTTCATCGACTCAAAACTACAATAGAAAATTCACCAGAGCATAAAAGAGAACTCTATAACTCATATAATGTAATCACTAATATAGAAACGTTAATAATTCAAGAAATAAACCAAATTAATCCTAATAATAAAAGAACAAAACGAGGTTTAATTGATGGTCTAGGATCAATTATCAAAATCCTGACTGGGAATCTTGATCACAATGATGCTGAAAAGTATGATACTGCAATATCTACCGTAATAAAAAATGAAGGTAAAATAAAAACCATAATTAAAGATCAAATTTCAATCTTGCATTCGACAATTGAAAACTTTAATTCTACTGCACAAAAATTAGCACATAACCAAAACAAACTAGAAGATCGTATTTTGCAAATGGAACAAGCTATAAAAACGAAAAACTTAGAAAATACAAATATGTATGAATTTTACCTATTTAACACAATATTATCCCAAATCATTACATCACTACAATTAATACACAATATATTTGAAAAATTAGAAATCATGATCACCTTTTCAAAATTGAATGTTATCCATAACTCAATAGTGGAACCTAAAGAACTTCTAGAAGAATTGGAATTAATAAATAAACAGATCAACAACAATAAATTGCCATTTGAACCAAAATTAGAAAATATACTGCAGTTTGAAAAACTCTCAAAAATTAAAAGTTATATTAAAGGAAATCAAATCGTATTTATAATCCAAATCCCAATCGTGGAGCCAGAAACCTACAACTATTTCCATCTTTACTTCTTGCCTACACCATCCAACAATGAATTTAAAACGATATTTCCTCAATCCAAATATCTTCTCATTAACGAGCATTCGTACTTGCATTCCAACGATCCATGTAAAGAAACCCGCTCTGAAGAATTTTTGTGTTACAAACCCAATAATTATGAGGAAATAAACACCAATTCTCCATGCGAAATCCAAATGATAAGCCTCGCCAAAAATACCAGCAATTCTCATCAAATTCTAACAAACATCAAAACTATGAAAATTCAAAATTTAGAAGATAACAAATGGATATTAGTAATTCCAAACGAAAAAATGCGAAAAACATAAAGATAACATTTTATTAAAAGGAACGTACTTATTAGAATTAAACACATCATGTGAAATTAGTATTGGAAAAACAAAAATTAAATCATATCAAACCACAAAAACGAATTTCAAAGCAGTTGAACTCCCTAAACTGAATTTCGAATATCAACAAAAATTAAATAAACAATTCAACATCAAACCATGGAAACTAGAAGCAATTAACTTGGGCGAAATTAATAATATTCAACATGGACTAGATTTACAAAAGTATGAATTAAATAAAATGATAAGTGAGCCGGTGATTACACATAAACTTAGCGTTTGGACAATAATCCTATATATAATTGTGACCATAATATTAACCTTTCTAATCTACCGAATTTTCATGAAATTACGTCTAAACAAAAAGAAAACTCTAGGAACCCCGAAAATGGAAAACATCATCATTTAATCTCGCATTCCTGATAACCTACATGCTCGAACTTCGCCAGGGAGGAGTTAAGGCGGATTCCCAAGGCCACACACGCAGATAGGGAGCGTGGAATTCCGGAGTCATCAACTCTTAGGTTATAAATACATCCCACAATTGTAACAAAGTCAGTAATAAATCTGTTAGTCGCATTTGTCGCATGAATTATTTCTCATTCAACGCTCCTGAAATAAAAAGTTACTTTTTAAAAAGTCAATCGATAGTTGATCAACCAAAACTCGCGCAGGATATGGCGAAACTCATCATCGTGGGAACATGAATGAAATCATCTCAGCATACGTGTGCAAATAAATAATTTTTAAGGAGGAAGCGTTAACGGAAAAATAAATTTTTCCTAACATACGTGTGCAAATAAATGTTTTTAAAAGGAGGAAGCGTTAACGGAAAAATCAAATCTTCCCAGCATAAAAAACAAGATGAATTTGTCTACTTTTTAAGTATAAAAAACAATACCCAAACATTTAAAAATATTATCAATACATTTTAACGTTAGGTATGTATTTACTATTATTTCGACATTAATATGTAATAAACCTGTACTTATTATTATCTAATCTAATCTAACCGCACCTAAACCTAACCTAACCTGACCTGACCTAACCATATATTAAAGATATTATTAATATTCACATATGCTGACCTTTTTTTTTCCAAGGACGTGCTAGCCGCGCACGGCTAGCAGTGGCCCTTCTGAATCCGGGCACTGCTGGCATCACTAAGTAGCATACTTCACGCAGTGCCCTTCCTCGTCGATCTACTTAACTGTTATCTTTATTTACCAAATATACAATACAATTACAAAGAAAACAACATGATACGTATTACAATATATACAACAAATACAATATTTACAACTTCCGCGCGTTACTCAGTGATAACAATGTACACAGTTTCCGCGTATTACTCAATGGTAACCTTGTGTCCCCTTCCTCCTCCTGTCGCTTACGGTGCAGCCCTCGGGTCCTTTCTTCCTAAGACCCCCTTGGAGAATTTGGCCACCGCCCTCCACTTCTCTGGTGTCTCCAGCATGCAATCGACCAGGGTATCCACCCTAACCGCCGAGCCCAGGGCCCCCGCTAGCTCGTCCCTCTCCTCGTTCCATGCTGTGCATTCTATCAGCGTATGCTCTGCGGTATCGTGTCCGCGCTGACAGAACACACACCAGTCGTCCTCCGCCTTGCCAATCCGATGTAAATAGGCCCGAAATTCCCCGTGCCCCGTCAACAAATGGCACGTAAAGTAGTCCACTTCCCCGTGCATCCTCTCTACCCATCTTCGCAGGTCCGGGATAAGCCTTCGGGTCCAAGCCCCTTTCTCGGCTCCGCTCCACCTATCCTGCCATTTCTCCAGCAACCTTCTCCACCCCATCCTCTTCACTACTGCTTTATTTTCCCCCTGCGCGACCAGTTCATATGTCCTCGCTCGCAGCTCCACCAGCAGGTCCGGCGGTGCCGTCGAGGCCAACACCTCCGCCGCTACCGTTGATATGGTCCTGTATCCCCTGATGATCCTCAGGACTGTCGGTCTCACCGCTCGACCCAACCTCTCTACATTCCTCCTTGAGCCCAAGCACTGTGGCCAGACAGCCGCCGCGTAGAGCAGTCTCGCGTTCGCCGCCCCCATCAACACTCGCGAGCTCCACAAGGGGTTTGCCTCAATCATCACCCCGAGGTATTTCATCCTCCTCTCTATTCCTACCTCTTGCCCCAGCAGCTGGATCTTCTCGTCCGGCACTCTGCCCGCTCTGCGTCTGGAAAGCCAGACCGCGCCCGTCTTCTGTGCTGCCACTTCCAGACCCGCAGCTTCCAACCAGCCCGCAACCCTTCCAACCGCCAACTTTGCCCTATATTTGAGGTCCGCAATGTCTCTCCTGCTGACCAGTATTAGAATGTCGTCAGCGAAACCCACCAATTCCGTTCCTTCCGGGAGCGGCAGACGAAACACATCATCGTATGCTATGTTCCACAGCAACGGCCCTAATACCGACCCCTGCGGAACACCCCGGCTCATCAGCATCTCCTCTTGACTGCCTCCGTCCCTCTCGAACAGCAGCTTCCTCCCCTCCAGATAGCTTCTAACCATCTGGAGCAGGTACGGTGGGATTTCTTTCCTTTCCAGCGCCTTCAGTATCACCGCCCACGGGATGGAGTTAAAAGCGTTTTTAACGTCCAGCGCTATCGCGAGGCAGTGCTTCCTCCCTCTCAGCGGACCATTGTTAGCTGCGTCCGCTATTCTCCGCACTTCCACAATCGCGTCCACCGTTGATTTGCCTTTGATGAATCCAAATTGCCTCCTTGCCTGCCCGCCCTTCTCTTTCAGCACCGCCTTAATTCTGTCTGCCAACAGCCTTTCCAAAGCCTTTCCCTCCCCGTCTATCAGGCACACCGGACGATACGTTCCGGGGTCACTTTCCAGCTTGCCCTTCTTCGGCAGTAGCACCAACCTCGCTCTCTTGAATCTGGACGGAAAAAGCCCTTCCCTGAGACAAGAGTTAAATGCGTCCGTCAGCTCTTCAGAATCTTCCCCTACCGCTATTTTAATGGCCTCATTAGGGATCTCCCCCGGTCCTGGCGCTTTACGGTTCGGTAGTGCCGCCACCGCCGCCTCCACCTCTGCCCTGGAGAACAGCTGCTCCTCCAACGGTCCTTGCCCCCATGGTCCTGGCAGTCCGGTCACCCCCGATCTTGGGAACAGAGCTGCGACCACCTCTCTCGCTCCTCTCGGCACTAAAGCCCCCACGTTAGGGCGGCCCACTCCCAGCTTTATTGCCACGATCTTATATGGCCGGCACCATGGATCTCCCTCCACTTCTTCCAGCAGCTGCCTCCATTTCCTCTCCTTGCTTCTCTTGACCGCCAGCTTCCATCTGATCGTCTTTTATCGGCGTCTATAAACACTGCTTAATTGTGCACGCGCGCAGGATAAGGCGAAACTCATCATCGTGGGAACATGAATGAAATCATCTCAGCATACGTGTGCAAATAAATAATTTTTAAGGAGGAAGCGTTAACGGAAAAATAAATTTTTCCTAACATACGTGTGCAAATAAATGTTTTTAAAAGGAGGAAGCGTTAACGGAAAAATCAAATCTTCCCAGCATAAAAAACAAGATGAATTTGTCTACTTTTTAAGTATAAAAAACAATACCCAAACATTTAAAAATATTATCAATACATTTTAACGTTAGGTATGTATTTACTATTATTTCGACATTAATATGTAATAAACCTGTAATTATTATTATCTAATCTAATCTAACCGCACCTAAACCTAACCTAACCTGACCTGACCTAACCATATATTAAAGATATTATTAATATTCACATATGCTGACCTTATCTAATCTAAAATAACCTCACCTAAACCTAACCTAACCTAACCTGACCGGACCTAACCATATATTAAAGATATTATTAATATTCACATATGCTGACCTTATCTAATCTAATTTAACATAAACCCAGCCTAACCCAACCTGACCTAACGAAACCTTTAAATAAAGATATTATTATTGTTATTATAATTATTATTCACATATATTTAATATATTCTATGAAACATAATCAAAATTTAACGTTAAATTAATGTATCAAACTAAACAAATTAAGTGCATTTATTTGCACTACATTTTTTAATAATATTGTATTGTAATTCATTAAAAAAAGGAAGAAACAGTAAGAAATATAATTTTAATTATACATATAAAATTTGTAATGTTTTTAATTTTTTAAGGTGACCATTAAAACATTCTGGTAGATATAATACAATTAGTATTTTTAATCCAATATAAATGAATATTATTGTTTATGTCGCATTTCTCATGAAGTAATTCCCCGTACGGAACTATTTCACGAAACGGTAACTTGATACGATTCACTCTCGATCGTAAATTTGGCGGCTTGTTTTCTTAATGATCCGTACACATCTAAGAAAACATCTTTATATTATGCCGCAGAGGCCATAATGTCTTTCCCGAAATACCGGTCTTTACGAAAACATATCGGTACCCTGAAATTAATAAAGCGGAAGTAGACCGCCAAATTAATGAAATGTTAAGTCAAAACATAATTAGACCTTCACATAGTCCATGGTCATCTCCAATATGGATAGTCCCTAAAAAACTTAACGCATCGGGTCAACGAAAATGGCGCGTTGTATTTGATTATAGGAAGTTAAACTGTAAAACCGTAGGCGACCGTTACCCCCTTCCTAATATAAACGACTTCCTAGATAAACTAGGGAAATGCCAATATTTCACAACCTTGGATTTGGCATCAGGCTTCCACCAAATTGAAATCGATGAACAAAGACATCACAACCAGGTAGAAAAAATTCACATTTTAAATATAAAAAGGCCCAGGGTAACTCGACAAAATAAAGAAGAAATATTCAATTTGGTAGCTTTAAAAAATACTTTGACACAAACAATGATAATGTAGTAACAATAACATTACAAAAATGATAGTATTTTTAATGCCCAAAAAGATTTTTCATTGACCTATTGTGTAAGCCAAGATTTAAAGATGAGTGCTGGAATAGTTTTAGATTTTAAAAATAAATTCGATAGAAAGAAAGAATTAATTAAACAAAAACCCCAAGTCAACTCATTATGTTTTCTTAAAGACAATAATAAATTTATTATATATTTAATTACTAAACAAAGATATTTTGATAAACCCACACATAAAAACCTTTTTAGAACACTTCTCACTGTAAAGAAATTTTGTTCAGATAATAATTAATATATATCACATAACCAAAATTTATTGGAATCAAGAATCATGCAATTATACGCTATACTAAAAGAATATATTGACCATCAGCACGTCCTTTTTGCGAAGGACCTATATAACCAATTAATATTACTTTACGGAAAAATAATACTTTATCGGGAAAATAATACAAAATATTCTAAATTCATTGACATTTTGTAAACTAAAAATATTAAGTTCAGATATAATGAAACCACAAGATCTTTATGATGAATTGCTTGAAATCTCTACACACTATAATGAAGAAATGTCTTTCGAATTGAAACCTGAAAATATTTTAGATTTTTTAAAATTCTAAAATCGAAAAATCGAAAATTCACTATTTCCTTTTTCTTCCGATAAATTATGAAGATTCATTCAATCTATGCATGATGCATCCCATTCCTACTAAGTATGAATGAAGATTTCGCTACAATAATTCCGACTGTTAAATTTATACTACAATCAAAAATTGATTAAACTATATGGCCTTTGACCTCTAAATGACTTGTGTCTTACTGGCAAGAAACATTATCAGTGCAGTAGTAATCTTATTTTGAATTATCAAGGAAACTGCGAAACAAATTTACTATTAAACGGAGACTTAAAGGACTGTAAATATACAAAGTTAGAAATTCATAAGAATTGTTAGCAGGGGTCCGGAGCGTCTTGTATTTTTAGTGCTTGATTTGGAATTAAGAGCATGAAGGTTAAGTTGCACTTACAGGACGTTCCGCCGTAACACTCCGATAGCTCAGTATATAATAAAAGAATGATAATAAATTTACTTACCAATATTATCTTTCGTCTTGACTGCACTTTTATTATGTAAAAAGAAATTAGGGTTCGTTTAACCTTGAATAATGAATGTGATTTATAAACGAAAAATATAGAATTTCGGAAAACAACAATATAAAATTTATTAATAATGATAAGAGACTATAAATAATGACAACTAAAGACTGAACTAGATAATTACTAATAAAAAACGAATGAATAAATGTGTGACTAAATTAATATGAAAATAAACAAACGAATGTGATGACTAACGCGACGACTTACGAAATGCTAATGTAACAATGATTCGCGATACTGATGAAAATGGGCTTTAGGTGTTGATGACGATGTCTTGGTACTTTGATGATGATGATGATTTCCACACATGAACTTCACTGGCTGAAGATAACTTAACCGTTTTGTGGTTGAAACCTGACTCTCTTTTCTAACTTCCTTTCTTCCCAACCACCGCTATCTTCACCCCCGCCATGTTTCCTGGGGGTGAGGGTGGTGGCGAAAAATTCATGGTGGAGGAAGTAAAGGGTGGAGTTGACATCTCTACCTGCGGCCAAAAGTTTGGGGCCTCCTGGTTTGGCCGTTTTCGGTGGGCGATGTCTGTGCTGCAGATGTACGACCATAAACCTTTGTTCGCCGAGATTTTCCAAAATCTGCTCGAATTTCTAAAGGCTTTGTTTTCATAGTCGTAAACATCTACAGTACGCGTCGAGGATTATCTCGCTGGTTCTCGGAGCTGCTCGTTTTATTGGGGGGCATCCTCGGGTGGTTGTTGAGCCGGGCGCGCGGTTTACGATGGGGGTCGTAAATGTCTCTGACGGTCAGTATTTGTTATGCGATTTCCAATTTTTTTAGCATTGTAAAACATTTAAATCGTAAGCCGTGTTTGTCATGAAAATAAATAATTATGCATGCTAATGCCTAACGTGAATTAGAAGATGAAAATGGGATAAAAACCTATCTAAACTTAATCTAACATATTTACAAAAATATATACACATATATGATGTGAACATCAATGAATGATTACGAACTTGACTCATTTGAACTTAATTGATTATGAAAATGAAATGAACAAACAAGTGGAGTCCGATGTTTTTGTGAAAATGAATTAGATAATCGAGTTACGACGTTTTCAAATAAAACGCCGGTAACAATTCGGCCCCGTAAATGAGTAAAGTTCGTTTACATGAATAAAAATGATAGAAAATGCAAGAATGGTTAATGGAGAATGTCAAATTATACATAATTCTTACATCTTGTGATGTCCGATGGAGAAGGTACATGGTGGGCACAGGCAATGATCCTCCGTGATTTACGCGTCTAACTCGTAAATAATTGCCCTATGCAGGATGCTGGGATTCGGGTCCTCGGGTGTATGTTGCAGCCTTCTGTATGGGTGAAACGCTCAAGTTTCACAAAATCTGGTGGATGCGCCTGGTGGAGCATGACTTCTGCGATGACCCAGATTGTTGATGGGGGTGGAATACTCGTACAACATCTGGTGGATGCGCCTGGTGGAGCATGAATCTTGCTATGATCCAGATGAAATCGGGGGTGGAGTACTCAGTGACGTCTTGGTTGGCATAATCTATTATGCAGATCCAGGGATGAACCAAAACGTTGGATTTGGGCGCCACAATGGGAATAACTGCCCATTGTCCGTTTACTGGCGGTGGCGAATAAGTGTTTCGACGCCTTGATTTAGAGACTTTTCTTCCTTGGTTTGAGCCAGCGTTGTGGAAAATGAATTTCAATGTTTGATTTTCCATGAGAGACGGAGATGAAAATGGTTACCGTCCGGCGTCACAGGTTGTTTCTAGATGAAACCCTCATCCTGTAGGGTGATGTATCTTCTGCACAGTATATAAAAAGTTCATAATGTCTTTAGCTGCGCACGGGATTTATATTTATGATGTGATGCACTGCGAAGAATGTCTATCACTCGTGGGGATGTTTTACTATGCACACTGAAGCGTCTCTAGAGAAAACAAATCGGGGAATTCGCGCACTTAAGCGTCCGTAAATGATTCACAGCACGTTATTCACAGAACATTTCGCGCACTTAGCGTTCATGGGGTTCTAATCCTGCGAATCTGGCTCGGGGCTGGTTGGCGGTGCTGTGACGGGATCGTCGATGTCCTCGCTGTCTTCTTCTTCTTCCTGTCGGGTCGGTGGACGTCTCCGGCGACGACGTGGGAGATTCTGTTGCGGGATGGCAGGGCGTATATCGTCTGCGTGCACTGTGACGATTTGCCTGCCTTTCTGGATGCGATACACGCGTCCGTCTACTGCGTTATCAACGATGAATGGCCCTAGCCATTTTGTCGCAGAACTGGCTGGATTATTTGGTTGGTATGCGGGATGGTTTCGGATATAAACGGGCTGTCCGCGTTGAAAACGAGCTTCTTCGTCTGGGCGGTCGTAACGTCTTACGTATTGGCGCTGCTGATTCCGAATGGCGTCCAAACGCTCTTCCCTCTGGTGGATGGCAGGTGGTTCGGCTGGTTCGTCTCTGTCGATTTCCCTTTCACCGGGACGTGGAAGATCGTATCCGAGTAGCGCCTTCCCTGGGGTATAACCCGTAGCTGCGCTCGCTCGATTGCGTAGTTCAAAGAGGATCGGCTGGATGAATTTAACCCATCCGTTACCAGGCTGCTCTTCCATTTTTATCCTCAAGCACTTCTTGACTTCCTGATTGCGTCGTTCTGTGGGATTTGAACGAGGGTGGTATACTGGAGTATAGTATGGAGTCGCACCCCAACGGCGACATTGCTGCTTCCACTTCGCCGATGTGAATTGGCTGCCGTTGTCAGAGATAATCACCTGCGGGTAACCGAATCGGTGAAAAACTTGTTCCTCTAACAAGCGAATAATTATTCCTGCTCGTGCATGTTCAATTGCGAATGCCTCTACCCATTTTGTAAAAATATCCGTAATGACTAAGACGTGGCGTTTATGGGTCGTAGTTTCCGGATATGGTCCAATTAAGTCGACGGCGACGGTGTGAAATGGAGCTTTGGGAATCTGTGCTCTAAGGGGTGCAGCTCTTTGCGGTTTTCCACGCTTTTTCGAAATACAAATTAGGCAGTTTTGCACATATCGTCTGACATCTGAGGGGAGAGTTGGCCAATGATAATTTGAGCGAATGCTACGAATCGTTTCGTCTCTTCCGGGATGAATCGACTCGTCGTGCAAATTATATAACACACGCTCGCGAGCTGCTTCTGGGACGTATAACGTACGATGGTTCGTTTCTGTTGCTTTATGATATAAGACGCCTCTTATATTTTCCATGGTCGTGTTATATTGTTCCCAGTTAATGTAATCCGGGTCGGCCAGAATTCGCAATCTTTCAATTGTGTAATTATCCACTCGATGGGCATCTTTAACGTATTGCACTAACGTTGGCTCTATTACGTTAATGACTGGCCGATGGTCGGTTTCGATTTCCGGAATTTCTCCTACGGGTTCCTCGTCGGGATCACGGCTCAGTAAATCCGGGAGCTGGTTATCCTTTCCGGGGCAGTGCTCAATGGAAAAATCGTACGTCTGGAGAGTTAGAGCCCATTTCGTGAGTTTCGATCGGTGGTCCTTGAAGTTAGCTAACCACGTAAACGCTTTTGGTCAGTCCTAACTTTGAAGTGACGTCCCTCTAGCAACGGTCGATATCTCTTTAATGCCCACACAAGCGCTAGATATTCCTGTTCGTTGATATGGTAACGACGCTGTGTGGCATTAAGTTTTGCTGAATCGAAACTGATTATTCGTTTCATTCCCTCGAGGTCGGTTTGGTATAATACTGCCGATATACCTAATTGCGATGCATCCGTTTGCACCGTGAATTGGATGTCCGGCATCGGGCGATGAAGACGAAGGGGTTTGCTAACTGCTTCCTGTATTCGCTCCATGGCGAGCGTAGCTTCCGGTGTCCATCGAAATGATCGCGATGTGGCTGTTAATTCATTCAATGGTGCGATTATTTCTGCAAAACCGTTAATATATTGACGAATCCAGTTACACAAGCTGATATATTTCCTCAATTGTTTTCTGGTTCTTGGAACGGGATGATTTTTAATCTGTGATAAGTGCTTTTCTAATGGGCGGGTTACGTCAATTTCCACGTTGTGGCCGAGATATTCCAACGAAGATTTCCCGAAAATGCACTTATCTGTTCCCAAATGTAAATTAAATTGATCCAAGCGTTCCAGAACCAAAGCGAGGTGTCGTACGTGTTCTTCTTCAGTACGTGAGTACACAATGATATCGTCCAGGTATACCATTGTGAACTCGTGTAGCATTCCTGCTAGCACTTCCTGACTCATCATGCGTTGGAATGTTGCAGGAGCGTTTTTGAGTCCGAAAGGCATTACTCTAAATTGATAATGCCCTCCGTCCGGTGTCCAGAATGCTGTATATTGTTTTGAAGTCTGCTCCTTTGGTATCTGCCAGTAACCTTGTTTTAAATCAAGCGTTAAAAACACACGCGCGTCGCCTAAATCGCGCAATGCTTCTTGAATAACTGGCATTTGAGTTGATTCCGAGGCTGTAACTTCGTTTATTCTTCGGTAATCGACGCAAAATCTACTTTTCCCATCCTTCTTGGGGACTAAAACGATCGGTGAAGTATATGGGCTCGTAGAGGATTCGATTATACCATCTTCGAGTAGTAATTGGTCGATTTCCTGCTTCTTATTCGGCGAGTAACGATAATTCGTGTGCGAATTGGATTTGTGTGCGTTAACCGGATTTTATGTTCTGTGCTGTGGGGTTGGTGAGTAAATTGATCTTTTGGAGAAAACAATCGTGAAAATCGATGAATAAGTCCATGAAAGCTTGCTGCGATTTCTCCTGTAAATCCATGGTCAAATGTTGGTGGATCAATTTGTGTTTGCGGCTGTTTTTCGGGCCAAAAAATTGTTTGACGAAGTCCGGTTCCGATATGTATACAGTGCCGATGAAAATCGATAACCGCTTCGTGATTTCTGAAGAATTCTATTCCCAGAATGGCATCATACCTCAATTCTGGTATTATCAGAAAGTTTTCTGAATACTCCATGTTACCCAGTCGAAAGTTTATTTTTGAGTATCCGGTTATGTCTACTGTCATGTTTTCACCTGCTAAGTTGGCTTTTATGCGAACGGGAATGATGTTGTTAGCGAGGTGTGGCCGAATGTAGTTTGCTCCGGCACCGAGATCGAGTAGGCACGCACTTGTTTGGTGATTAATAATGATGGGGAGGTGAATCAATTTAGTGGGATGTTTGAACGGTGAAACTGTAGAGTGTTGTAGGCAAGCGTCTTTTTCGCGAAGGGGAGGTTCACTATAGTTCACAGTTTCACTGTTCTGAGCACTTTGCAGCGTCTTTGTGTTTTCACTGGGCACTAAATGTGGCGATGTTCGTCGGTTTGTCGATAGATTTTCCGTCTTCGTGGTCCTTACTAGGCATGGAGGTCGTTTTCGTCGGGCGGTGTGAAGTCGAGAATTTAACTGGCCGCCCGATGTCCCGTTTCCCGACACACTTCTACATTTGTTGTGCCAGTGGTAACCCTTTCTGTACTTCAGACAGAAGGGAGGCGGTGATATGGGGCGTCTATTTCCTTGAGCTGCTGCTTCCTGATGATGCTTGTTGTGCTGCCGGTGACTGGCTGCGAGCGTTTTTATTTTGAACCGGTGGTGTAGTCTCTCGTGTGTTTCGATTTTGACGTGGTGGCGTACGAGGGCGATCCTCCTGTGTTTCGATATTGTTTACGGCTCGATTGTCAGTGTTTCTTGGTGGTTGTTGAGGACGACGATTGTTGTGTGGGTATGTCGGACGATTATTTTGAGAATTATGTCGGTTTGAGGAATGATTATTTTGGTTGGACGGATAGGAGTTTTGTGGATAAGGAGATTTTTGTTTATAGGATTTTCCGCTAGCGATTTCGGATTGGCTTTTATCGCTGTAAAATACCTGTCTGTTTGTTATGACCGCTTTTTGTACGAACTCGTTCATTGTTGTTGGGCGAAAAATGAGTTCCTGGCGTAGTTTCTCTGAAGATAACTTCCACACAATCTTCGTCATATACTCTTCCGTCCATAGAGTACCGTACTTCTGGAACAATACTTCTTTTCGGATCGCGAATGCTCCGGGTGCTGTGTTGTTCTGCCTCTTTGTAAGCAGCTCGATTGTTTCCTCGTATTGGGTTACGTCGGGGTCTATTGAGTCGCACAAAAGTGAAGCTGCTCGCTCCCATGAAATCCCATCCTGGAAGAAACTTCCGTAGTCAGCAATTTGTGGTGGGGTCATGCGAGCTAGTGTTCGCCGGTGTTTTTCTTTTGTTGACAGGTGTAATCCATGAAACTCCCTTTCCACACTCTCCAAAAATGCCTGGGGATCCTTGTCATCGAAATACTCCGTGGATTTCTCTTTGGTGCGTTTAAATTCCCGCATGAGTTCTATATATTCCCTGTGAGTTTGGTAGCGAATTTCCTCGGATCTTTTGTGTTGGTCCTAGAAGTCGCGTAACTCCAACAACTCGCGGTAGGTATCCGGGATGTCGCGGCGCTCCTCGCGGAACGGGTTTCGTGATTCGGAGTATCGCGTTTGTTCCGGTTGCGAAATGTAGCTTCTCGAATCAATTGGGGCATCTCTACCTCTGGTGGAGGTAGTGGTGGCCGAACATTACCTTGCACCTCGTGGTGCTGAGATACGAACGGGTTTCCATCTTGTGAGGGGTCTTGGTTTTGCTGATTGCGCATTGTGACAATTGAGTTGCGATCAAATTCAATATCTGACGAATATTGCGACATGATTTAATTAGATATATTGAAAATGAATTATTAATTCGGCCCCGTATGACTTTATTAGCAAAATGAATTTAATTAATGCAACAGTGATTTAAAAAAAAGCTATTATTACTGATTAGTAAACTAAAGTAATTAGATGAATGCGAAAGCAATAAAGTGAATTCGTAAAAAAAAATCAGTAACACAACGATGGTTGATATGACTCGGCCCCGTAAGAATCAAATTATATACAGGGTGTCCCGTTAATGCGGGGAAATGGCTGGACCATAGATTCCTGAGGTCAAAATATGACGATTTATCGCAACTTATCTATATCCAAAAATTTACGGTTAAGCCGGAATTTGGCTTCAAAGTTTAATTTTTTTTTTATTTCTTTTGTTTATAACAATTGAACGCTTTATTTGATTTGAATGAAATTTATTTTTAATAACTACCATAATATAATACACCATTTCAGTTATTATGATTATTATTAGTTAACAAGAAGTATAAGAAACAGTAGTACCACCATTTAAAAACTAAAATATTTTTTTATTGGTGGATCTAATAAAACCTAAAAAAATACTGCTTGAAAAACTGTTTAGTTTAAAAACTTTTTCATCTCTCAATAATATTTGATATCTTTTACGGTTTTCTCACAAAAAAATAAAATATATATTTTTTATCTAGTAAAAACAAAAACTAGTTTTTCATCGAATCGAAAATAAATGTTTTTCGTGGCCGCCTTTCTTTAGAAAATGTAAATTATGTATAATAATAATTATTTAGTGTCTTTTAACAATTAATTTTTAACTTTATTATAGTTCATAAATATTCATATTTGGAACAAACAGCTATCTTATTTGTTTTAGGATTTTGCAAAGAAAATTTTTTGAAAAGTGTTAGATGTTGTTTTGATTTATTTTATTAATTGATATTATTTAATTTTTATTCAATTGAGTAAGTTTATTTACTTAATAATGAGTGCATAATGAGTATACTATATTCATATTTTATTTTTTTGTACAAAAACCGTACAAGATATCAAAAACTAGTAAGAGTTAAAAAAGTTTTCAAATCTAATGCCCTTTCAAATAGATTTTTTTTGGATTTTATTGGATGCACCACTAAAAAAATATTTTAGTTTTTAAGTGGTGGTACTGCTGTTTTTTATACTTCCTGTCAATCACTAATGTTCACAATAACTGAAATGATGTATAATATTATGGTACTTATTAATAATAAATTTCATTCAAATCATATAAAGCGTTCAATTGTTATAAACAAAAGAAATAAAAATGTTTGAAACTTTGAAGCCAAATTCCGGCTTAACCGTAAATTTTTGGATATAGATAAGTTGCGTTAAATCATCATATTTTGACCCCAGGAATCTATGGTCCAGCCATTTCCCCGCATTAACGGGACACCCTGTATATAAAAAAATTATTTTAAGATACCTTGTTGCCGTCACGGTTTTAATTTTGAGACCTGATTCAATAATTAAATTATGATAAATTACTGAATAATTAAATTTAAAGTTATGTTCAGGCGATAAAATAAGTCGGAAATTAGCGTTACTAAAACGCCAATAAATTAATTTGAATGGTTAATATGAACACGTTTGCAAAACAATGCTCAAAAATAATAATAAAATTTGGGCAAAAATAACCTGTAGCACGATTAAAACAAAAACACACACACAATAATGTTAGGTATTATGCAATGAGACTGAGAATAAACAATGATACTTAATATGGAGTAAAATGTTCAGTAGTGAATTCATCTGCTTAACATCTATATACTTAAAATGAACCAATGATTAAAATTAAATATGTTGGCAAGTTATTGAAAAATTTCAAGTATACTTAATATGTATAGTTGTAAAGTTGAAAACTAATGTTAAAATTAGGACAACTAAGTAAAATTGACACACGAAATTCCTAAAATTCCTAAATTCATTTGATCACAATGAAATTAACGTGAGTTTGCTTGTGTCAAATATGAAAAAAAATAATAATAAACGGAATATGTGTGATGTACCGAGTTATTTTTCAAACAATCAAAATATTTATATGCTAAAAATGTAGATATCTAAAATCTTGCACAATAAAAATTATATAAGCATAAATATTGAACGTTTGAATGGAACTACTTTTAAACAATTATTTAGATTAAGTCACTATTGACGACAGGTTAACACAAAGTTACGCGTTAGTTTGTTAAAGATGAAACTATGCTGCTCAGGGTGGTGGGTTTAATTTCTAAAGAAATTATGACGTTGGGCGACAAATTGTTAGCGGGGGTCCGGAGCGTCTTGTATTTTTAGTGCTTGATTTGGAATTAGGAGCATGAAAGTTAAGTTGCACTTACAGGACGTTCCGCCGTAACACTCTGATAGCTCAGTATATAATAAAAGAATGATAATAAATTTACTTACCAATATTATCTTTCGTCTTGACTGCACTTTTATTATGTAAAAAGAAATTAGGGTTCGTTTAACCTTGAATAATGAATGTGATTTATAAATGAAAAATATAGAATTTCGGAAAACAACAATATAAAATTTATTAATAATGATAACAGACTTTAAATAATGACAACTAAAGACTGAACTAGATAATTACTAATAAAAAAAACGAATGAATAAATGTGTGACTAAATTAATATGAAAATAAACAAACGAATGTGATGACTAACGCGACGACTTACGAAATGCTAATGTAACAATGATTCGCGATACTGATGAAGATGGGCTTTAGGTGTTGATGACGATGTCTTGGTACTTTGATGATGATGATGATTTCCACACATGAACTTCACTGGCTGAAGATAACTTAACCGTTTTGTGGTTGAAACCTGACTCTCTTTTCTAACTTCCTTTCTTCCCAACCACCGCTATCTTCACCCCCGCCATGTTTCCTGGGGGTGAGGGTGGTGTCGAAAAATTCATGGTGGAGGAAGTAGAGGGTGGAGTTGACATCTCTACCTGCGGCCAAAAGTTTGGGGCCTCCTGGTTTGGCCGTTTTCGGTGGGCGATGTCTGTGCTGCAGATGTACGACCATAAACCTTTGTTCGCCGAGATTTTCCAAAATCTGCTCCAATTTCTAAAGGCTTTGTTTTCATGGTCGTAAACATCTACAGTACGCGTCGAGGATTATCCCGCTGGTTCTCGGAGCTGCTCGTTTTATTGGGGGGCATCCTCGGGTGGTTGCTGAGCCGGGCACGCGGTTTACGATGGGGGTCGTAAATGTCTCTGACGGTCAGTATTTGTTACGCGATTTCCAATTTTTTTTTAGCATTGTAAAACATTTAAATCGTAAGCCGTGTTTGTCATGAAAATAAATAATTATGCGTGCTAATGCCTAACGTGAATTAGAAGATTAAAATGGGATAAAAACCTATCTAAACTTAATCTAACATATTTACAAAAATATATACACATATATGATGTGAACATCAATGAATGATTACGAACTTGACGCATTTGAACTTAATTGATTATGAAAATGAAATGAATAAATAAGTGGAGTCCGATGTTTTTGTGAAAATGAATTATATAATCGAGCTACGACGTTTTCAAATAAAACGCCGGTAACAGAATCACCTAGAAAAAGTACCAGATAGTAATACATTTCTGGCGGTGTTTACCAACAACGAAGAATTCTTAGTTCTTCGTTGATCCAGATCATATAGAAGTCCAGCAACTACGTGGGATCTACCTAATCCAAGTGGACCAGTGCAGCTTGATCTACAAATACTATGAAATCCCTAAATTTTAAAAATTTTCGGGAAGCCCAGTAATAGTCAGTGCTGTAACTAAAAATGAACAGTGTTAATGTTAAAAACTTCACTATACAACTAAATAGACTGAAATTAGAAGACATTCCAATTTATTCACAAATATCAATTGCACCTGAAGAGTACATTTCGGTTACACCTAGTGTAGGAACAATCATACTATATATAACAATAATAATTTTTGTAGTAATTTACATTTACAGACGATTTTATAAATAGAAAGTGAAAATTATATTAAGAGACATCGATCCATCCCCAAGGGTGTGTCGAATCTAGGGGGATAGGAGTAACCTGGCGGCTACACAAGGACTTTAATTATTAATTAACAATGGATATGCCCTCACAATGTGTATGCTTAGTATTTAGAATTATATTATAAATAAGTCTGTAATCAATTCGTGCATTGACGTGTATAATAATAAAATCAACCCTTTTTAAAAACGCGCTTATCAACCTTAAAAACATAACTTGATGTTTGAATGGTGATTTGCGTCAAAAATTGTTGCAAAAAAAGAAGAGTAGATTAGATTGTGAATTTAAGTGTTGAGTTAAGAAAATCGAGCTATGTTTGCAAAATTTAAAAAACTATCAATATGGTAAGATATATTTATTTTCGCCTTTAATAACATAATAATTTTTATTTTTTCGACCGCCGCCATAATTTCAGCGGAGCGAAATTTAATTTAAATTAAATTTCGTTACAATATAACAAGTATATCAATGACTTGACACACATTTCGAAAAATGATCTTCTTTTGTCGGTCGGATCCAAGGATCTTGAAGGTCTCTGGTGACCTCTTCACGAACCGGGTATAGGGTGGATATCTCGCTGGGGCTGAGCACCGGTGCTGGTGGAAGTTTGTCCAGGGTTGGGCCGACGATGGTTGGAACGGTTCCAAATAGCCCTTATAAAGCCGGCGTGAATCAAGGAGTTACAGTCGTGCAGGCTTCCCTGAAACTGCGTCCAAGAGGAAGCCTCTCAGAGGTTAAATAGTTAGCTACGGGCCATATAGCCCTCCCGCCCATAATCATAGGTGTAAAGGAAAAAAACGGGCCTGGTCATTTATTGGTGGCGGCTTGCAGAAAATGAAGATTATCGAATACCTCCCGTTTAGCTTATCTGCCTCCTTAAGGGTGAAAGCCGTGATAGAAGGGACCTGTAGACCATGAAGCAGCCTGGGAATGACATGTGAGTTAAGCAGGCCGAACTTATATTGAATCTATACGTTTTCTGTTCCCCGACGGGCCCACAAGATGGCCCAGATAACGAAGAGCATGTTCATCGGTGGTTATAGGCAAGGTGCCGTTGCCTCCCAGGGAACCCCCGTTGCATGTGGAGCCCACCTTGGAGAGCAGCTCGTCCATAACCAAATTAAAAAGGAATGGCGAGAGAGGGTCGCCTTGCTTGATCTTACGTTGAACCTTTAAGGCCATTGACACGGCACCGCCGCATTAAGGCATCGTAGTACACCCATCCAGAGATACCATGATGTATTTGGTAAGACCTGTAGGAATATTAAACTTTCTATCTGATGTTGGAGATAACGTGTCAAAGAACTTGCTGACGTGCAGGGCAACTAAATTATATAACTTACCAGCAGATTTTCGGCCGATAATATAGAAATGAACTAGTGTACTATTGATAATGGTCCCATCGATGTTACTAACGCTTCTTTGCGATGGTAACTTCAGAGGTTAGACGTGCCAGCAACAGACGATGGAAGAGGCGTTGAAACGCAGAAGCGATGGTAATGGGTCGCCGATTTGCAGGATCCTTTCGGTCCTTGCCCTTCTAAAGGAGGACAGTCGGCAGCCGTTTCCAGGAAGATCGAGAAATCGATCTTAGGAGGACTCTATTAAATATGATATCTAGAAAGTATGGACTGGCAGGATTTGTGGCAGGATCAGTGATGCCGTCGACCCCAGGTTCTATGGCTTTCCAGGACTGAACCTGTTCCGGCAGTACGGGGACGTAGAGACCCCCATAGGTTAAAAAATATATAGGTTAAATAGGGTCCTAGTGAGGTGTGTTAGCCTCTCGTGAACTGCGACCTAACAGATATATAGAGACCCCCATAGTCTATGGTTAACGTAAGGTAAGCATCGTAATTGAGCGGAGACTGTGAGTCGAGGATAGATCCATAAAACTCCTCTCCCGCTGATATGGATTTAGTTATGTCTGGCGACTTTAGCGGAAAGCCCTCCAGAATTCTTTCGATCAACGGATGTCGGTCCTTACGATAGAGGTCTTGAGCATTCTTGAAATCATTGACTCGTCGTCGCCTCTCCGATAAACTGCTTACTACATGGGGCGCGACGGCGGATGTGTCGGACTTAGATGGTCTAAGATTCAGCAGAGGGCCAAATGTGGCCGAGATTAGTTTATCGAGAGCATAATGGAGGTCTTCATCCGTAGCCACTAAACAGGACCTGACGGCAACCTTGGTCTCAACTAGTAGGGATTGACTGCAGGTGCCGATGCAGTCTGAAAATAGTCAATTATTAAAGGACAATTTGATCGCAGTGCATCTGAGGTTTTTCCTAAGATTTGGGGTGCCAGGCAGGAGGCGCCTGGGACGGATCCTAGTTTCCAGGGGCTTAGTGGTGGTGGGTCAGCTGGTGTGGCAGATCTCTTAGGGAAAGGTCCAAGGGGAGCGACTCGAATGTTGGCGAGGGGGCTGTAATTGGGGGTCGGGCGCCCTTGCCCTTTTGGGAGTTGGCCGGTTGTTGCTTCTCTCTGGGAACAGTATGCTCCCTATTTTGGCAGAAGGTGTGTTTGACGCCAAGGGAGTATATGAGCAGCTGTCCCTGATGAGCGGCTAAATAAGTGGCCTTGGACCGAAATATTCAGGGCAGTCTTCAAGGGGGCAGATTGCAGCAGAGGAGGAAAGATTAGCAGAGGAAATTGAAGGTTCTGCCGGGCTATGAGATGCTGGTGGCGCCGGATGTTTTGGAAGTGTAGGGAAGCTGAAAAATAGTTTGCGCGACTCTTTCTCGACTTCTTTCCTGGCGTTCTCCAGATATTTTTTATACACTGGGTTTTCTCTCCTGTAACGGATTTGATTGATGGCGGCTTTCGTGGCCCCAAATAAATTCGCTCCTTTCTTGGATCTTGCCTCTATTTCTGATAGTTTCGTATAGATTACCGAGTAAGTTGGGCCTATAATGTCCTCTTATATTTGAGAGCATTTGTCCAGGAATTATACTGACGCACTAGATTGGCAGAGCTAAATTTCCTGGAACAGTAGCATTGCAAGCGTGTGTTTCCTTCGAAGGCTACATGCATCCTTCACACCCGTATCTATGGCGAAGAAGAAAAGGTTAAATATCATTTTCTTCGTTGCCATACGCACGGGTGTGAAGGACGGATTTAGCCTTCGAAGGAAACATCCGCTTGCACAGGGGGACACAGGTGTCCAGATCTAGATACAGCTGATGTTCTAGGGCCCCTGGTGGGAGAGGCTGATTGAAACCTCATTTCCCGGCGACAATGTGTAAGACCCATTTGCTCTGTGGTCTGAAGTGTATGTGTCGTAAACGGACAATGCAACACACGTCGAGAGACGGATGTTCAAACGCGTAAAACGTTGTGTACACGGTGTTCCCCGCGGACAAACGAAATCATCATCGTCATCATCGCAACAACAATATAACGATCTTATCTGTTTTTGATTTAAGCGGACGGATTTTCTGAGACAAAAACAGCGAACTTCCAATTGGGTCGCGACGTTCCACAAACACATACCACATTTCACATACTACGCAAAAACCGAAAGTGCCACGACAGTGTGAGAGAACCGGACAATCTTAGAAATAGAAACAACCATCAGCCAGGAATGGTTCAGAAACAGTATCCAAGGACCGCAATGTGCGTTCTAAATCTCTAAGTTCATGTATCCTGCAGTTCACAAGACGTGCAATTAGCTGCATTTTTCATCGATCTACGAGCTAAGTGATTCACCGTTGAGGGTAGTGTAAGAGCGTTTTAAGAAGCCTATTTTACAGTGGAAAAGTACAGATAAGCCTTTTAAAAGCGTAACAACCAGCGTGCCCGTAACGCCTGTGCGATGCCTCTAATTTCAGATGACAGATCTCGGTAATTCAAGATGCGAACACCCACATGTCGTCGTACATATCGCACAATACATTAGGCAAGCTGACGAATCTCGTCGATATATACCGGGCGTTCGATAGAAAAAGCCTTTGTTATTTATTAACCGATTTTAATCAACTAAAAAACAAATTGAATGACCGTTCAAATACGATGAAATGACATTTAAATATTTTAAATATATAACCAATTTAATGAATTATTTCTTTATTGATATAGGCAACACAGCGGGGGCTTAAATTCACACCTGAACTAGAAACTGAGAAAATAATTAATAAAATGAAGCTAACTAATTCTAAAGATATTGATGGGCTATCGGCAATAGTAATAAAATCTACAATTAAAAATATTTTAAAGCCTTTAACACGTGTTATTAATATGGCACTCTCCGAAGAAAGTTTTCCAACAATTCTTAAAATAGGTAAAATTATTCCTATATTTAAAAAGGAGATCCTCATGAAATAAGTAATTATAGACCTATTTCCATTTTACCAATTTTTTCTAAAATATTTGAAAGAGTAATTTATAATAGAATATTGAATTATTTAAAATCGAAGCAAATCCTTTGTGACCAGCAGTTTGGTTTTACACCTGGCCTTACAACTACAAATGCTATATACCATTTTCTAAATTTTGCTTTAGAAAACCTTGATAAAAACAATAAAGTATTCTCAATATTTGTGGACTTGACAAAGGCCTTCGATTGTGTGCCACACGATTTATTAATGAACAAACTAGCTAGGTCTGGTATTCGTGGAAAATGTTTCAACCTTTTATCTTGTTACTTTTCCGATAGGAAACATACAACTAGTGCCTATGTAAACCATACATTGTATGAGTCACAGATTGCATTTCCACACGTTATTCCTAATATTCATTAATGACATGCCGTTTTCTCTAAATGCTCACTTAACGATGTTTGCAGATGACACAACGATTTACATGAAAGATATATGTATAAATAGTATCAATGATGCAGCAAATCAAACCTTAAATGAGTTAAGTTTCTGGTTAACTATGAATAACTTACTTATCAATGCATCGGAAACATCAATAATTAACTATAGATCGGAAATTGGACAAACTAATGTCATAATAAATGAGGTAGATAAGGTACGATTTTTAGGAATTACTTTACAAAGTGACTTAAAATGGGATAGGCATATCAAACAAGTATGCAATAATTTAGCTCGATATTCATATCTCATCTATGCAACAAGGAACGGCATACATAAAAATGCTGCATGCACCGTATATATGGCATATTGTCAAAAACAATTAACGTATGGATTATTGTTTTAGGGTTGTACAACCCAGGCCAATATCCACAAAGTTTTTGTAATTCAAAAAAGACTAATTAGAGCTATTTGCAATTAAAACCTAGTACTAGTTGTAGAGATCTGTTTAAAAAACTTAAAATTATGCCCGTCGTAAGTTTATACGTAAAAAATAACTTTCATCCGTTTGATATATACGAAACACCACATGACCATAACACCAGAACTAAATCGATTAAACTTCCAAAACATCATCATAGCTTTTATCGTAATTAATATACAATTACTAGTATCAAACTATACAATAAAATATCTGAGCATCTTAAATGTCTGCGAGTCAAACTATTTAATAAAAAAATGAAATATATTCTTGAGACAAATTGCTTTTATTTGGTTGATGAATTCAATAATTTCTGTGATAATATGATCCATTAATATCGTTTTATTGTTGTGATTAATTACCAATTGTATTCATTTTATACTTTTTATTTGAACCCATATTTTTAACTGTTTTTTTATACCTAAAATTTTAATTATATTTAATATATTACATTTCTATTGTGTTTTGTAATGTTTATACAGAGATTTAAGTTTATTTATAGATAGACTTTCATATGTGATTTTTTGTGTCTTTTTATTGTGCCTTAAGCTTATTTATTATTATTATTTAGAGATAGATTTTAATAATGGATTTTTGTGTATTGTATTGTGTCTTGAAAAATTCATTTGTTATTAGTCTGTGTTTTACTATAAATAACATTTGTTTCTTTCGATTTTTTTATTAAAAAAATATATATAATTAATCTCATTTAATAGTATTTAAATGGCCATTCAATTTGTTTTTTTGGTTGATTCAAATCGGTTAATAAATAACAGAGTTATGGCGTTTGGCGTTTTTTTAGCGAACACCCGGTATTTTGTGTATATCTTGAATCGGACATGCGAACACCCAGAACGTGGGGCGGCCGAGGGCAGGCTACCACACCGGAGACAGTCATCAACACGCACAGTCACCGCACACCCAAATAATAATAATAATAATAATAATAATAATTTATTTCCCAACAGATTACTCCAATTACAAGGAAAAATTATATTGTATAAACTAAATAATATTGCAACATTAAAAATAAACAAAAGAAATCAATTCACAAATAAACAAAAATATAATATTAAATTAAATTTAAAGCAAATTCCGCATCGTAATATTAAAACAAAATATTATAATAGTTCTAATATGCGAGATGAAAACTGTCGCAAGTTACAATTAAAAATATCAACAGAATTTTGAATGCCGTTATATAACCGAAACATACTATGCATGGGTGAGTTATAATATATGTTTGTATAACTACGATTACAAATAAACGTTACCGCATATCTACTGCAAAATCTAGAAATATTGAGATTTACCAAAGCTAACAAATTGGGATCATCTATACCCTGGTGAACAATTTGGTGTAAGCATTTTACCCGTAAAATATCACGCCTTGAAGACAAAGATTTTAAGTTAAACATTTCAAGCAGCTCGTTGTATGTGATAGTGTCACTAGGATAATTTGCGTAAACCTTAAAATATAGAAATTTTACAAATATTTTCTGGACACGCTCTAAAGCTTGCATATGTACTTTGTATGCTGGTGACCAGATAACTGCGCAATATTCCAACTTAGATCGCACATATGAGAAGTACAACTTTTTAATTGTGTCCAGATCCCGAAATGGTTTAGTTATGCGGCGGATGAAGCCCAACATTTTCATTACGTCTTTTTGAACTTGATTGCAATGAGGTACAAATGACAATTCCTTATCAAATACTACTCCCAGGTCTTTAATAACATATACGCGTTCTAAAGCGATATCATCAAGAGCGTAGTTGAAGTTAATTTGCTGCACATTCCGGGAAAATGACATACATTTGCATTTACGTATATTCAGTTTAAGGTCATTAATCTTACACCATCTTTGAATGAGACACAAGTCATTTTGTAACAAAAAACAATCATTTTCAGATTTTATATCCCTAAAAATTTTGACATCATCAGCATAAATGAGGATGCGAGATGTATACCAAGCACTATATCGTTAACAAAAAGCAAGAATAATAAGGGTCCAAGGTTTGAACCCTGCGGAACGCCACTGGATGGGTTAAATATTGCAGATCTGTAGTTCATATATTCAACATATTGTGATCTATTTGAAAGATATGATCTAATTAAGGCAACCATGTTATCACTAAATCCCCAATGCAATAATTTTGATAAAAGTACATTATGATTAATAGAATCAAAAGCTTTGCTAAAATCAGTATGAATTACATCCACTTGTGTTCGCTGATCCAGTTGACATGATACAAATTCGACAAAATTAAGCAAATTTGTTGCTGTTGACCTTTTTCTCATAAAGCCGTGTTGTTTCGTAGTTATTTTCGATTCTACGTGAGAATAGATCTTATCGGCAATAATGGTTTCAAATATTTTCGCAAAATTATTGATAATGGAAATGGGGCGGTAGTTCTCAATGTTATGCCTACTTCCTGACTTAAATACAGGAGTAACACGTGCTACTTTCCATCGAGTAGGGAAGCTTTTCGATCTTAAAATCAGGTTAAATATATGACTTAGTGGTTTTACTAGTGCTTGAATACAGTCTCGGACAAAAAATGAAGGTATGTTATCTGAGCCAGAAGTACAATTATTGCTAAGTCTCTTTGCAGCCAACAAAATATCATTTTCAGTTATGGAATCAATATTAAATACACTATTTAAACTGAATTCTACATTGCACGCGTGATCAGAAAGCGTATTCTTAGTATATACTGAAGAAAAATAATTTCCAAAACTGTCAACAATATCCTGTGGGCTGGCAATAGGGCTCTCATTAAATGTCATTGATCCTGGAATTCTAGATTGACATCTTTTTGAATTTACATAATTCCACACTTTCTTGGGGTCAACACGAATTGACTGCTCAGAACTATCAATAAAAATGGCTTGATCTCTTTTAATTTTGTCCCGAATTTCAGTTCGTAACCTAGTAACTCTATCTTTGTAAATGTTAAGTTTGTATTTTTTATGCAATCTCCGAAAGTGATCCTTTGTTCTGATTAGTTTTTTAGTTTCAGAGCTGAACCAACAAGGATATCGAGTACTATATCCTTTATATATTTGGGTGGGTATACAGTCAATAAAAATCTTATCAAGAAGATGATACAATGCATCACATGACATTTCTACGTTATCACAATCAATAACATTAGCCCAGTTGCAGTTTAATATTTGCTGATATAACAGATTAAAGTTGGCTTTTCGAAAATTATACTTTCTAGAGGTTTGGTTAGGATGTACATTAACCCATCTTTGGCCAAGCATATAAATAGATGATATTTTAGATTTGTTTTAAATGAAACGCATTAGAATGGTGTTCATCAAGAAAGTTTTAATAAAAATTTTTCAAAAAAAAAATTTGCTATACAAAAATTTGAGTGGTGCGTATACGCACCGTTGGCGAATAGGGGTATATAAAATTAAATATGATATTTGTTAAAACATTCTGAGTGCAGATGCACATTTCATTTTTTGCACATATAAATTGTGTTTGATTGGCACACTTTACATCTTAGCAGCTTTTTCGTTTCATGCACAATAATTACATGTCCAACATTATCCTTGCGCACTTCCAATAGCACTGCTACCGCTACAAATCATGGATCTTTTACTGCCAAGAGCCTTGTAACAATATGAGATCTAAAATCCAGTTGACTAATTTTGCTTCCGTTGGCTAATCTTCAAACTGTTTACCAGCATTCTGTTTATTGTAGTAGTAAACAGCGGCCACCACCATTTTTTGCCGTGACACTTGATGCGGTAATTCGCCACTCCATTGTCGTGGAGATCCATGCCACCCATGAATTTGCTATATTCTGTAATCACTTTCGGCTGTAGGATATTGACTTCCTTTTTTGTTTCCTGTCATACCTTTTTGCTTGTTGTATTGGCTGCGTCGATATTACTGGCAAGTGTTACTACCGAATTGTCGTTCCATCTTGTGACAACAATCCCTGTAGTCGCATCTTGTGCACAATCATAACTGCAGCGAGATTCTTTATGGATAACTTGTATTGCCTTTATTGTACATTTTGCAATGCGATTATCCCGGATTGTCCCCGTCGCAAAATATCCCCTTTTTGATAGTTCCTTCATCAATTTGTATGAGGTAAAGAAATTATCAAAAAATATCTTGTGGTTATCTGGAGACTCCACTAATTGTAAATAGCAAATCCAGTACAACTTTCCCTCCTAAACCAAATTCGTTTTTTTTCTGCTGTTGCTCCTCTATTGCAAGTTTCTGGGAAAATACACAGAACTGCATATTGACCTTGTTTTCTGCTATCTTCAATCTCTTCCAGCATCCATTCCAATTCTTCAACTAATTCACGTTGGGTTAAAAAGCCTTAAATTTAGACATAATAATATCTTCACTAATTTCACTGATGTAGTTTGCGTAATAAGAATACAAATTAAAATGAACAGTATGCAAAAATGTCGATCCTTATATATAGCAGGTATACCTCCTTTGGCCAACGGTGCGTATACGCACCACGGAGGATTAAGGGTCATTATCTTTTTTCAGCAAATCTTATATCTGTTTCAATCACTTCTACCATAATGCTTAATGTGTTTACTTGGAATTCAGGCAATGAGCACTTAAAATTACATTATCTGGAAATTGTAAATAATGTTTGCATAAACCCGAGTAAATCCTTCTTAAAATAGGACTTTTCAATAAAATATTTTCAGTAGTAACTAATGGGAAAAATTTATTTAATCTACATGTAAATTAAGTTTATTGTGTTTACTCTTAGAAGCACCAACAAAAAATTGAATATTATTATAGAAAGTTATTAATTAATGGTGCATTTTGAAATGGTGCGTATACGCACCGTTGGCCAAAGATGGGTTAAATCGAGTATCCGGAACAAAATCAAATGAGAAAATTAGAGGTGGGTGATGTTTATCAATATTAACTATAGGTAAGTCATCAGTGAAAGAACATTGAATATTATTTGAAGTTAAAATTAGATCCAAAATTCTGTTAAAAGCATTCAGTTTATTATTTTGTTGAATTAAATTGTTGAGATTAATGACATTATATAATTCGGATAATTTGCGATCCATTCTATCTTCATGTGCCGAATTATAATAGTTAGGAATGTTAAAATCTCCGCATATAATTACTTGTTTATATTGGTTAACAATTTGATCAATTACATCGTAAAACGCAGTATATGTTTCTATAGATTCGGCAGGCGGGATATACACGCATACAAAACATATAATTGTGCTTCCAATACTGACACGTACAATTACAATTTCAAGATTAACGCCTAAAGAAATGTAATCAGAATCAGAAGCAAGACTATCGCGGACCGCTATCATAACGCCACCACCTCTTCTGCCTATCCGATCACATCTAAAAACATTAAATGTTTCCGGAAATAATTCTGAATTCATTACACCATTATGAAGCCACGTTTCACTAAACATAAAAATGTCATAATTGCTAGCAAGAATATTATTGTAAAACTCATTAGTTTTAGTTAAAAGTCCACGACAATTCTGATAATACACATTAATTGTTCTTCTTGCCTGTTGGGAGCTGTTTAGTTTCCCATCTCCTTCACAATTGACAATACACCTTTCACATATTTCATCTTAATATCAGTTTCACCTGAGTCCCTTCGATGTTTATAATCGCTTTTAGTTTTGTTTTCTTGATCAACTTGCAGGGGGGTTCGGTCATTTTTTAAAACAATATTTTTATAAGTTGGAATGAGTTTTAAACGGCCCGAACCGCGAAGAATAATTCTCGCTTCGTTACTTGAATTTAGGATAACTTTAATTGGCCTACTTTTATTTTCAATTTTCTTTCCTAATCGAATTATTTGTTTTGGAGCTTTACACTTGCTATCGATACATGCGAGAATATTCGTTACAATAGTATTATCTTGATCGTCCCCTTGGTCAGGTACATTAAATAATATAATATTATTTGCGCGTGTATTTCTTTCAAATATTTCCTTCGATATGATATCGATATCAATTTGATTTTCAGTTTTATACGTGTTGTCAGACTTAATTTTCAATATATCATTTTTCAAGGTGGCATTTTCCTTTTCAAGAGCAGCCACTTTTTCATTTATGTTATCGATTTTTGTAATTAAATCAACGAAAAAGACTTGAAAATGATTCTTAATCTCTTCAAATTTACACTCAATCAAAGATCGTAGTTCAGATATAGTTTCCAGATTTGGATTGGAATTACCGGCGGTAAAATTCGGAGAGATACCTACTTTACAGGAATCACTGCAGAACCATTTTTCTTCTTTCTCATCTCGGAAAAATTTTAATTGAGCCTCGCTAATTTTCTTACACTTGCCATGAAACCACTTGGAGCATAACCCATTGCATTTAATGGCAGTATTTAGTGATTTAGGCGGCAAAGCTGCATTGCATATCGCACAGTTGGGAAACATAATTAGTAGTTAAATTATGAGTAGGGAGGTAGACGAATCACAAATCTTCGCACTGCGCGACCCGTCGCAGTGATTGACAGTATAAACACAAACGCTAGGTGAGATAGGCCACGGAAGAGGTCACACGAGAGAGACAGAGGAGAAAATAAGGATGTGCGTGCTATCATAAATCGCACAAATAAAATACCTGTTTTTGTATTAAATTTGACCACACTCTGCCGATGAACTCAAAAGTAAATCGCTAATTACTCAGTAATTATAACTCGAAATTTAAAGCACTTTTATAATACGCAATCACTTAAGTAAACACACACTAGGTTCAATGTTTTAAAATTATTACTCAACTTTTTACCACTTAAATTCACAATTAATCACAGAGCCAAGAAATACACGCGCGCATTTACGAACGTCGGAACTACACTAATACCCACGTATAGTATTTGTTAGCTAATTACACGCGAGAACTCCCCCCATCCACCGTGTTTCAAGATGACTGGAATCGACGTCAGAAGTACGAATACCCTATAATAATAATAATATACAGGGTCGCTGATATGTATGAAAACGGTCGAATATCTCCTAAGGTATCGAATTTTGAAAATCATTTTTTTAAAATAAATTATACCAAAATAGTTAGCCATCAAGTTACCTGTCAAAGGTAAGTAGGACGCAGCGTTGTCATAGAGATGGAAATCTCCATAACAACGCTGCGTCATTACACACAAAACTACTTCTGATTGGATAATTTTCGCGCGAATATGATACGTTTAAGTAAAACGTATTAGATTTTCAAAGTTTGATATCTCTAAAACAGTCAAGTTTAGGTTTATGATGTGCTATACCAATTTTGTGTAGAATTTCGAGATGAACTGAAATATGAAACATTATATGGGGTGTTCCATTAAAGATAAAGCAAGTTTGTTTTGTCCCGAATTTGATAGTTTAAAAAAAAACATTTTTTCCTAGCTCTCTTACTTTAGGAGATATTTGACCATTTCCATACATATCAGCGACCCTGTATATATATGTGGTATATTTGCATTTGGCACTACCAGCATATTGTGGTCATTTTTGTTCTCATAATATAAGTTTATATAAACATCATACAATATACATGAAACAAATGTGCGCGCGATCATAATCGATTTCGATTACGGATGACAGACCGCCTGGCCTTCCAACGGGTGGACTCAGGACGCACGTACCTACATTGTTTGTTAGTTACGAAAATAACTGGTTACAATCGTTATTAATGTTTATTATAATGGATGAGAGACCGAGAATACAACGCATCGTTAAAACGATGTATCCATAGCAACAGTTATCTACCAATTGCGCAAACTTTGTTAAGTGTGCGACCTGGATAATCGGTTCGGTGGAATCTCCTGTAGATTGGGTTCTATTGGTGCTGTTAATGCCTCTCCAATTAAGAAGTTCGCAGTCAGAGCCATGATGTCATTGGGATCAGCGGATCGGTTATGGGTCGGGACTTAAGGCAGACTTCAATTCGATTACAGCACAGTACTAAGCTCATTTCATCATAGCTTAATTATGCTATTCCGACTATTCTGTTTAAATGTAAATTACCCATTTAATATTGAATGTAGGAAGTATAAATTACCAATTTATTTTTTCATTTTTTGAAGTTGTAATTATTTTGTTTCCAAATTCCTTATTTCGAAAAAAACCTAAATCATTTAATTGTTTTGTTTTGTCATTATGAAATTCATTGCATTGTCTAACATTAAATAAGTAATATTACCGCTAAGTGATATAAAACGTCTCAGTGCATTTAGAAATTATTCTGACTACCTTCCTTTGCTTTTCTCGCATTTCCTTCTCATATCCTCCCGTATACTTAAAAATTAATCCCAGGTATTTAAACATTTTCACCCACTCAATCACTTGCCCTTTCCATCTTCCCCTCGGTACCGAATCATATGCCTCTTTTAAGTCTAAGAACACCGCATACATACCATTCTGACCAGGGTAAATATCTAGTCTGTCATTCCTCTTCCCTTCCTGAACCCTCCTTGTGTCTCTGGTACATCTTATTCTTATCCTATACTTAATCTGATAAGTTAGGTTAGGTCTAGTCTAATAAAAGTAAAAGTAATAATTAGAATTAATTATTTTGAGAGTTTCTGTACAGTAGTATTATTACAATGTAAAACTACATAAAAACCAACCAACAGTTAAAACAACTACTCTTCGTACTAAAGCACCGCCACTTACAGGCGTAGGTGCAGTATATAACATAGCTGTTAGTTGTCCTTACATGTCTAAAATTACATTCACCACAATGTAACAATTTTTGTAGTGTCATCGTTTCCCAATCATGTGCAGCATGTCATAACTTTGATGTTCGATTTTCAAGGCGCGTTAAGAAGACGATACCACCACAGATAAAACGCTTTTCAGTTCTAGTTTTCGACGATTAAACCTTAAATTTAAAGTTTCATCTCAATGGGTTCATTCCTTTTTGAGATACAGCGCCCACCGACAGACAGTTACAAATATACAGGAATACACACACAGACACAATTTTTTTCAAAAATCAGTGGAAGAGACTCGGGAGACCTCAAAATGTATATTTCCGTCAAAAAAAATTGTCAAAAAAATTTCACAAAAACTTTCCCTATATATAATAATTATGGAGATCTAAAATAAATAGCACGAGAAGCATCAGACTTGAAAATATAAATAATACAAATTTATATATTAAGTAGGATGGTAGCCTAACAAACTTCATCTTAACTATTGCCCAATTACCTATAAAGCTGGATATCACCGAAAACGTTTAAAGGTCTGTACCACAATGACAAAATACCTAATAAAAAAATAAAAAAAATAAACTTCTAAACGCGAAATACGCTTGAACAGTTGCTTATAGTATGACATAGATTTTATCAAGAAACACGGGAGAACTCACATAAATGTCTACAGACAACAACAACGAAACCGGTAGGTGACTGTTGTTAACAGGGAACTATAATTAACTATACAGTTATTTAAAAAGTGAGGTAACACACAGACTAAACAAATTAAATTGACATTTTTCGCCTTTGATGGGCGGAATTTAACTTTTCTTTTATATTATTAAGCTTTCCTTTAAGCGAATCGACGAGTATTTTTGCTTGCTGGGCTGGATATTGCTTATCGCTCTCCGATTTCGAGAGCTGCTGTTGTCATTTGACAGTAGGTGTTCTCCGTTCTCTTAAAGGGGTTTCAAAATTTATTCCACGGTTCGATATCAGGACCACTGAAATGTTGCATTTGTCTCCGCAGGGGAAGGCGTTGAAGCCCGAGGTGGATTTCTTTTGAAGTGTTTTTTTCCGCAACTGAAGTGAGATTACTTTTTCTCAACTCACCAATTTCTCCTGACTAACCAGCTACTTCTCCAAATGTTTCTTGAGCATATCATGTATTTTTAACAGGTAAGAGGTATAAGATTTTTCTCTCGTTCGCAATTCTTGAACAGTCTTTTAGAAAATTATTAAAGTTCAGTTTCTGTTTCTGGAGGAGTGATTACCTCGACAATTAACACATACAAATGATTCCACATATTCTAGACCTTCATGAATTGGTTTGCCACAAGGGCCGATAGATTTCACGCGCCGAAGATGTTTGCCATAGCTTCTGGCATCTGAAGCAGTGCAAGACGCTAGGTATATACTAACGCACCTTGACTTGATAGAAAGCGATGAGGAATTATAGAATGCTAGTCACGCTTGTTTTTCATACGTCGAATTTTGATGACATGGTATTTTTTGGTCATTCTATATCTATACCAAATCGCGGCAATAAATAATACTTTGGGGGTAGTTTAACGATTTGTATATGGGTATTTCTATGTCATCCTCTAGTAATTTGAATACTTCAACCATAAAACAATCCTTTATTTTCTTAATTGAATTAACCTTTTCCAATATTTGCTCTACTTTGAAATCACAAACGGATTAATCATTTCAAAGTTAACTACGTCGCGTCTTTTAACTACAAAAATGCGAGGCATAGGTGCCGACGCTTCCTTATTATCATTTTGGGCGCCCTGAACGCCGCGTCAATTTTTTAAGAAGTTGACTCTTCTAAAGTTTTTTGTTAAAAGTTCCCATGTACTGTCCACGAGAATGGTAGAAATAAAGGTCGACTGCAGCAAGGCAGGATACAAACGGAGGTCGCCAGGTATCCGGAAAACATCTTTCGAGACGAACGATTGACACGTTGGATTGCGCATTTTAAGTCGACTAAACCTCCAGACCCCGAATGTTTTGCAGAAAGAGGACCACCTCTTGTAGGCTATACCACTAATAATAATAATAATCTTTATTTTTAAGGTGTAAAAAAATATACAAAATGAAAATTGCGTCAGTTTGAATTACATGATATCTAGATAATACAATATAACTAAAATATACATATAGTTACTTAATATAATAATAATAGTAAACTATTGATGATTTTCAACTATTTATTTTACTCACTACAATTGTTTCGCTACACTGTAGCTTCATCAGGTGAAGAAATATAAAACAAAAATTTTTACAAACTTATTTACATTATATACAGATTTCAGAAGTGTGGATGGAGGGTGTATTTCTCTTTAACTTAAGTAGGGGGGAGTTGGAGAGTTCTAGTTGATCGTTCAGCAAATTCCCTTTGTGAATATTTTTATTTATTTCTAAATTTTCCAATAAATTTAGTTTCCGTCCTTTGTTGGAAAGGTGGAGGATTTTAAAATTGTTGTCAAAGCGGTGATTTTCTTCAATCAGGTAGTTTGAATATGTAGATGTGTTTTTCTGATTTTGATGTTCGTTTATTCTATCATCGAATGCTCTTCCAGTTTGGCCTATATAAAACTTCAGGCAAGCAGCACAATTAAGCAGATAAACCCCACAGCGTTGACCCTTTTTAGTTTTATCCTTATTGTTTTTTATGATTTTTGATAAAGAATTGGTAGATTTAAATGCATTTATTTTTAATTTTCTTAAATATTTACTGATTTTTTGGCTCAAATAGCCATTATATGTTATTGATCCATAATTTTCATCCTTGCATTTCGTTATGGGGAATATTAATTTATTAATGATTTCTTTTTCTTTATTTATGATTAATTTATTTATTGTTTCTAATTTAAAATTATTTCTAACCGCAATATATTTAATTATGTTCATTTCTTTTGCAAAATTTTGTTTTGACATTGGTATTGAAAATGCTCGGTGAATCATGGATCGATAAGCAGATAATTTATGTTGAATAGGGTGAAAAGAGTTATTATTTATTGTCGTATCAGTGTTCGTTGGTTTATGATAAATTGAGAAATCGTGTTTATTATTGTTTTTTTATTAAGGTTAGATCTAGAAAATTTATTGTGTTGTGTATTTCGGTTTCTATAGTAAATTTAATTTTTTCGTGTTGAAGGTTTATTTGCTTTAAAAAGCTATTTAAAATTAATCAAGTGAATGCAACTAATACATCGTCAACATATCTACACCAATAGAGGCAATTTGTAAATTGCGGCAATTTGCATATTTTCTTTTCTATGCTATCCATAAAAATTTCTGCCATTAAAGGGCTATTCCTCAAATTGTAGATAATTTTGATGAATGCAAATATCAAACAGGGATAATATTTCATTTATTATTACTGGATTTACGTTCTTTGAAATAAGTTGGTTTTTTATTAGTTGTTTTACTTCTATTAAAGGGCTTAGGGGGTTTCCCATTGCTAGATCATCTGGTTAAGAGTAAGTCTATTCCTCAAATTGTAGATAATTTTGATGAATGCAAACAGTGATAATATTTCATTTATTATTACTGGATTTACGTTCTTTGAAATAAGTTGTTTTTTATTAGTTGTTTTACTTCTATTGGAGGGACGTTTGTGAATAGATTTGTTACATCAAATGACACGAATTTTGAATTAGGTGGTAATTTAATATCTTTAATATTATTAACAAGTTCCATGCTGTTTTTTTTTTTGAAAATTTTGATTTAAATTCCAAGTATTTAATCAGAATGGAGTTAAGTTTTTTTGCTATTACTTTTTTTTAAATATTTTTCATTATCTGATAAAATATAATTAATATTATTCAATGTTTTTCTGATTGTTTGTTGGAATTTTTTGGTCGGGTTTTGTTTAATAGGTATAAAGTTGTTGGTTGTCATAAATTCTTTGACTTTATTTGAATATTATATTATATTAATTGCAATTACGGTATTTCCTTTGTCAGCTTTTGTGAAGACAATATTGTTTGATAATGCTTTATTTTTGATAGATTTAGCTGTAAATGATTGTTATAATTTTGATGTTTGGTATTTTTTATGGTTTTTGTAATATTGTATTTTTCTTGTAAATCATTATTAAATTTATTTAAGATTAATTCTGTTTCTACGGCTGTAATTTATATATCTTTTTGACTAATATTAAATGGTAAGTTATGTTTGAATCCTTTTTCTAATAATTCTGTCTCTGTATTATTAAAGTTTACTGACGTTAAATTAATGAATCTATCAAAGAATTTATGATCACAACATATTTTTTCTGGTATTATAGTACGACTTATTTGTTTAATTAATCGTTTAAGTTTATTGTCTTTAATTATCTTACTTTTAAATATTATGTGATTTATTTTCTGATGTGTAAAAACAAAAAAGGTCAAATTCAACACTGTGTAGTCTAGACGCCAATTCTGCATGACATACCTTTAGAAGTCTGGATAGGATGTCGCGTTTTCCATACAGGGCGGCTATTTCTTCTTGAATCCACTTCTTGCATCCGTATATTGTTGCTCGTTCAGCGGGTAGGCTCTTGTTGCTTTTTAATTTAATGTGAGGTGGTATGACGTCATGTTGTTTGCATTGTTGTAAAAATCTCAGATTTTGGTTGCAGTATTTCTGTTTGATTGTTAATTTGAAATATTTCGTGGCCAATTCTCCATTACTGGACTGTTTAATCTCGTTGATTGTTGAGGCACTTATATTTTGAAAATCCATTATCACTTAACCCATCTTTGGCCAAGCATAGAAATAGATGATATTTTAGATTTGTTTTAAATAAAACGCATTAGAATGGTGTTCATCAAGAAAGTTTTAATAAAATTTTTTCAAAAAAAAAATTCGCTATACAAAAATTTGAGTGGTGCGTATACGCACCGTTGGCGAATAGGGGTATATAAAATTAAATATGATATTTGTTAAAACATTCTGAGTGCAGATGCACATTTCATTTTTTGCACATATAAATTGTGTTTGATTGGCACACTTTACATCTTAGCAGCTTTTTCGTTTCATGCACAATAATTACATGTCCAACATTATCCTTGCGCACTTCCAATAGCACTGCTACCGCTACAAATGATGGATCTTTTACTGCCAAGAGCCTTGTAACAATATGAGATCTAAAATCCAGTTGACTAATTTTGCTTCCGTTGGCTAATCTTCCAACTGTTTACCAGCATTCTGTTTATTGTAGTAGTAAACAGCGGCCACCACCATTTTTTGCCGTGACACTTGATGCGGTAATTCGCCACTCCATTGTCGTGGATATCCATGCCACCCATGAATTTGCTATATTCTGTAATCACTTTCGGCTGTAGGATATTGACTTCCTTTTTTTTGTTTCCTGTCATACCTTTTTGCTTGTTGTATTGGCTGCGTCTATATTACTGGCAAGTGTTACTACCGAATTGTCGTTCCATCTTGTGACAACAATCCCTGTAGTCGCATCTTGTGCACAATCATAACTGCAGCGAGATTCTTTATGGATAACTTTTATTGCCTTTATTGTACATTTTTCAATGCGATTATCCCGGATTGTCCCCGTCGCAAAATATCCCCTTTTTGATAGTTCCTTCATCAATTTGTATGAGGTAAAGAAATTATCAAAAAATATCTTGTGGTTATCTGGAGACTCCACTAATTGTAAATAGCAAATCCAGTACAACTTTCCCTCCTAAACCAAATTGGTTTTTTTTCTGCTGTTGGTCTTCTATGGCAAGTTTCTGGGAAAATACACCGAACTGCATAAACCTCTTATTGACCTTGTTTTCTGCTATCTTCAATCTCTTCCAGCATCCATTCCAATTCTTCAACTAATTCACGTTGGGTTAAAAAGCCTTAAATTTAGACATAATAATATCTTCACTAATTTCACTGATGTAGTTTGCGTAATAAGAATACAAATTACAATGAATAGTATGCAAAAATGTCGATCCTTATATATAGCAGGTATACCTCCTTTGGCCAACGGTGCGTATACGCACCACGAAGGATTAAGGGTCATTATCTTTTTTCAGCAAATCTTATATCTGTTTCAATCACTTCTACCATAATGCTTAATGTGTTTACTTGGAATTCAGGCAATGAGCACTTAAAATTACATTATCTGGAAATTGTAAATAATGTTTGCATAAACCCGAGTAAATTCTTCTTAAAATAGGACTTTTCAATAAAATATTTTCAGTAGTAACTAATGGGAAAAATTTATTTAATCTACATGTAAATTAAGTTTATTGTGTTTACTCTTAGAAGCACTAACAAAAAATTGAATATTATTATAGAAAGTTATTAATTAATGGTGCATTTTGAAATGGTGCGTATACGCACCGTTGGCCAAAGATGGGTTAATATAATCATAATAGTAAACTATTGATGATTTTCAACTTTTTATTTTACTCACTACAATTGTTTCGCTACACTGTAGCTTCTTCAGGTGAAGAAATATAACACAAAAAATTTTACAAACTTATTTATATTACATATACATATAGTTTATTCACAACTTGAAACACTAATTCTCGAGAAATTTTTGTATTGAATAAGATTTCTTTTGTATGATATATTTTATAAGGTGAATATTTAAGGATTTTATGTCATTTTGGAATTTTTTTATTTCATCTGACAGAGCGTTACATAACTTAATTGCTGAATAACGAATCCCGTCTTTTGTAATTTTTTTCTTGTGGTGAGGGAAGATGTAGTTTCTTGTTCTGGTGTTATAGTTGGTGGTTTTGTTATCGCTGCCTTTAATATGTTTGTGGTAAAATATAACGGTTTCAATAATGTAAATTCCCTAGAAGGTAAGTATATAGTGGGTGCGGAATAAACCACGACATGTTTGTCTACATTTTAAACCATATATAATGCAAATTGCTTTTTTAGCGTTATATGTCGTTTTAAGTACCGATTTATTTAGGTATTTTGTCAGCTCTCTGTTTTAAGTATAAGACTTTTCCAGTTTATTTTACTATCAATATACACACCTAGGAACTTGACCTAATCTGATATGGTGATTTTTTGATCGTCTAAATTTAAGGTATCTATAGCATGGTTTTTGTTAGGGTCCAAACTCAAGTACATTCGTCTCTTCATTGTTATTAATTAATTTGTTTGTTGAAAACCATTATTTTATTTGAATTAAAAGTAAATTTGTGTTATTTATTAACGTGTCCAATTGCTGTCCCAAGGCGAGGATATTTGTGTCGTCAGCCTAATTTAAAACTTTTTAATTGTTTGTAGTTTCAAATTGGTATGGTAGGTCATTTATGAATAACATAAACAGCGTGGGTGCTGTTAAGCTTCCTTGGAGTAGCCTGGTAGTAATAGTAATCTCAGCTGATTCGGATTGGGCTGTAATACCGTGTATCTCCACCACCGCCCGCTGACTTCGGTTGTTCAGATACGACCTGAAGCAATTTAGGGCGTTTCCTCAAATCGCATTTTTTTTAGTTTTGATAACAAAATATTATGATCGAAGCAATCCTAAGCTGTTGTTAGGTCTATAATACCTATTATTGTTTCTTTATTTTCAATGTTATATTTTCCAGTAAATCGCCGTGCATGTGGATTTTCCCTTACGATAACCGTGTTGGTTCTTTATTATGTTATATTTGTTAAATAATGTATTTATTCTATTAATCATGGCATATTCAAAGATTTTAGAGAACATGGGCAATAGACTTATTGGCCTGTAATTTTCGACACATTAAGAATTTTCTCTTTTATAAAATAGTTTAGTTACACCCGTCTATAATTTGTTAGAAAAAAATTAACATTGGAGTGAGTTATTTAAGATATAAGTTAATGGCTTTATCAATACTCTTACAGCAAATTTAATGACTAATGACACGAATGTGTATTTTTCAGTTTATTGATTATGTTGTAACATTCAGTTTCGGTTGCAGGTTGAATGAAGATGCTTTTCCGGTATATCGGGATGTGGTCTGAATAATTGACTGATGTGTTAGGATTTGTGAGTTCTTCAACAACATTTTTAAAATATGTATTAAATATTGCAATATTGTACCCGGAACGTTTATTTTTAATGATTTGTTATTGATTTTGCCTTTAACCTTATTTATAATATTCCAGACATATTTATTGGAATTGTTTAACTGTTGAATTTTAGAGTTATAGCAGTTTGAGCGGTCTATTATAAGAAGTTCGTTATAACTAGAGTTTTTAGTTTTTACTAATAATTGTATCTTTTGAGCTAAATGATCCGATACTTGCAAATGTATGATTTATGATAATTTTGATTTATAGATATATTGTTGATGCAAGTCTGCGAGGTGTTAGTTATTCTTGTCGGTTCATTAAATATTTTATAATAGCCGTAGCTTTTTAATAATTGAATTAGATCCTTACTTGTCTCTATTATCAATTAGAAAATTTGTATTAAAATCACCAGTGATGATAATCAGTTTGTTTTCATTATGTAAAATTAATAGTCTTTCAAACAAACTGAAAAAGTAATCTACACAGCTATTCGGAGGTTAATATACAACGACTACAATAATATTTTGTATACTATGTATAATTTTAGTTATCGGTACGTTAACAAATATATGGTTTACTAATATTACTGATGTAGATTAGTACGTGATGTGTTAATCCTTCTCTCAAGTAGACTCCTACTCCTCCATGTTGATTGTATTTTCTACAGAATGATGCGGTTAGGGTATAATTATTCAGTTTGATTGACTTTAGTTGATCGTCGTTTGTCTTCGCTTAGTGTATCACTGCAGTTGCCAATTGATTGTACGTTTTGGTGTATAATTGTTAGCATTGATTTGTATTCTTCGTTAGATTTAGCGGATGATATCGATTCTATTTCTTCTGAAGATGGGATAAAAAAATTGTCAATGTAGACATTTTTGGGCCACAGTTCTGGTTTTAATAATTCGAGGGTGTTTAGAATTAATATTTTCGCATTAAATGTTATTAAAGTTGTTTTTCTTAAGGTAGTTTACGATGTCGTCTTCGTTCAGGGATGGGTCTAAGTTACATATGTGGTAATGTGAGTATCTAGTACCACTTTTAATATCACATGCGTCTTCATTAGTTCCGTATACGCGAGAACATTTGTTTCTTCGGCTCGATTTAGTTAGCCAATTATTATTTTCGTTCTTTTCAGGTTCACTTCCGAATTGCTTCTTTTTCTTGTTTTCCGTACTTTCTGTGTTGTTTATATTTTTTGATGTAGGTGCTTCGCTTAAATTAATTGCTTGTTTTTGTACAATTGCAGAGGCTGTGTATGTTCTTGTCTGAATTTTTGACATAGATGCTTCACTTATGTTGTTTGGTTGTGTTTGCATGCTGTAGGTCTTTTCGTCTGATCCGAATTAGCTTGATTGTCCGTCTTGATTAGTTTGAGTTCTGATTTTAAACTTATTATTTCACTTTTTAACTCACTGATTTCACTATAAAGAGTTTTGGTTTGACTTTCTACACATTTTTTAAATACTTTCAAATTCCGTACTTTAAAAAAAAAGTTTTAAATTCTTCGTCGCGGCTACAAAGGTCTGGGGCCATTTTTAAGAATAGGGTTTTATGACGATACCGAGAGGATTAGGCTACAATAAAGGTACACATGCCGGTTTTGGGGGCGGCGAAGCTAGGGTGACGCCTAACCAGAGCTAGACATCTATAAGATGCTACACGCCCCTCTATTTGTTGTATTACTATACATGCTGAAATACAGCATAGTTGTCTTCATTTGGTGCTGTCATCAACTATCTTTTAATTTAAAGAAATGTTATATAAATACCACCCTTTGTCAGTAAAGGTGCTAGTGCAGTTGCAACCTACACCACTCCAAACTATTAAACAAATTCTATTGCTAGAAAATTGGAAAACTGACAGAATTTAATATATCCGCAGTAATCATTAGCATACACGTTTTCTTTTATGATTTTAGCAGCATCAAAGGGCATTTCAGTCAAATATAGAAGCAGTTCGTAATTACCTGTGTTGAATTGATACATCTCACGTGTTACATCAACATTTCCTAGCCAGGCAATATCTTGCAAACATCTGTCGATATATCTTTTCCGCTGCAAGAGTTGCAACAAAGCGATATGTTTTAAAATTAATTAATAATTAGAATAAGTCATTTTGAACCGCTCAATTAAAATATGATTTAATGGAAGGTTTACAGAACCGATCCTGAATATTTTTCAAGTCATTGTATTCGATTACGTTAATGACAGGACGATGATCCATTTCAATTTCTCGAGTGTCTCATACTGATTGCTCGCCAAAATCGCGCATAGTGAGTCCGATTGTCCTTTCCGGGCAGTATTCAATAGAAAAATCGAACGTCTGGAGGGTTAGAGCCATTTTTGTTCGTTAATATGACACGTTATGTGACATCAAGTCTGGCTGAACCAAATCTGATAATTCGTTTTTTAATATCCGTTTGGCATATAATAAAGATACCTAATTGAGATTCATTCGCTTGCACCGTAAAGGGGAGGTTTGGCATTGGGCGATGAAGGTGGTGAGGCTTACTAACTGCTTCCTGGATTTCTTCATTGCACTCGTAGTTTTAGGTATTCCCCTGAAGTGTCGCATTGTTGCTGTTAATTCGTTTAGTGGTGCAATTATTTCAGCAAAATCACAGGGTTATTGAAATTATGGCATTTGTTGGGTTCCATGTTTTTATTGGTAGTTGCTTGACACGTGTTTCGAGCTATTACACTCATTTCAAAGAAGTACAAACTTAATACTAAAGTAGAAGATGTAACATTACAATATATATACAAAAATTACATCATTAGGTGTTGCCAGCGGCGACTTCCTGGTTATTTTTTACGACTGATTTGTCCGCTTTAATTTTGCATTTAATCTGCAATTCCTCTAAAAATGTTAGTTTAAGTCCCTTCTCTTGATGTGTATCGGCTTTATTTTTCCCGGTTTTATTATGTAAAATCTAGTGTTTCTGTTCTTCTAATCGTGTTTTAAACGTTCTTATAGTCTGGCCTATATATGGAAGCACAATTTTGGCAGTCTAACTGGTATACACCACTTTTGAGTAGTGGGTCTTCTTTATCCAGTTTGTTGTTAATTAATAAGATCCCCAGGTTTTGTTTGTTAACTTGGATTGCGATAACTTGGTGTTTTTTAAAGTTTTTTTACTTATCTTGTTACCTGTATGGCCCGTATATTTAATTGTACAGTACTTAGATGTTTGGTCGGCGTTATGGGTTCCGCCGTATAGGTATTTGGATATTAGCTTGTTTGATTTCCTTCTTACTAGCTTGGAAACTCTTCATTTTATCCGTTGTTTGTGGCTATTGTTTTTATGATGGCTAATTCTTATTTAAAATCTTTTATAAAGATTAAACTGTTCGTTCCAGAACCAATATGTTGAATATGTTTTTTTTTCAGCACGAAATAATTTCATCATTAAACGCCGGTAATTTTTATGGACCTATTAGAACAGAATTGCTTAATAATGAATATAATATAAGGAAGAATATTTAGGAAGTGGCACTTGTACAATAAGTCTTGATGTCAGACAGAGTCAAAGAATTTCTGGAAAACCAGAAATAGAAAACTCTACTTTATCTCTATATTTGAGGCTTAGATGGTGAGTGGAAGAGAAGTTGATTATTGGGAAAGAAAACCAAATTGATATTACGGGATGTGGTTAAAAATCAGAGAAAGGATTTCGGAAAGTATTGTTTTTTATAACGAAAGCTAATGTTATTTAGTATGTGGTCATGTATGTAGAATGAAAATGATTTTAGGATGTGCCTTTGTATATGTTCATTTGTCATTTACTATTTGAAAATTTGTGAGATCAAAGTTTGGGTCTTGTGTCACTGAATAAATCGTGTCAGTCAATTATAGTACAATTTTTCTGTAAATTGTCTGTCTTTTTGAATTTGATAAGCTTGTTAATTTGGTATTTATCCAAACGACCATCTTAAATTCAGTTATAAGTTTTTTATGTAATTGTATGGAATCAGTTACATCTCAATCTATCGTGGACTACTTATACAGGGTGACTGACGAAAAACCTTTGGTGCTGTATCTCGCTTATTTTTGATCCGATTTGAATAAATAAAACATCAAATTAAATGATTTTTAAAAGACTTTAATATGAACTGTACTGATATTTTTCTTGCATCCAGTTTTTGACAAAAGACGATCAACTTTTTTTTTCAAATTGCACTGTATATATATTTTGTACTGATCCGCAAGGAGATTTTTTTCTGAATCTAAATTTGTAAACGATTTTATCTATTCATCAAACCAAAGTCGAGAAATTGAGGATTAAAAAAAATAATAAAAATCAAATACCCATAGTAAACAATATACAGATTAAATTAAAACACTTTGTAATTTCCTTCCTTCACATTCCTTCAAATGTGAAGGAAGGAAATTACAAAGTGTTTTAATTTAATAGTGATAACTTCACACAACTCAAATCAAACCGTGAACAATATACAGAGCCTATTCCAAATGTTAAAAGTGACAGTGTCAGTCATTGGTACAATACTGCAATGATTTTTAATAATTTCATAATAAAAATGTTGCAACATTTCAAAAACTGAAAAACGATTTCTGTAGAAGCACAAAATTCTAGTACAATGTTTGAAATATTGCAACATTTTAATTATGAAATAATTAAAAATCGTTGCATTATTGTATCAATGGCTGTCACTGTCACTTTTGACATTTAAAATAGGGTCTGTATATTGTTTACAATGGATACTTGACTTTTTATTTATTTTTTTAATCCTCAATTTCTCGACTTAAGTTTGATGTATGGATAAATTTGTCTTCAATTTTATATTCAGAAAAAATCTCCTTGCGAATCAATAAAAATATATATACAGTGCAATTTAAAAAAAATGTTGATCGTATTTTGTCAAAAACTGGGTGCGAGAAAAATAACAGTTCAGATCCTATTAAAGTCTTTTAAAATGGTTTAATTTGATGTTTTATTTATTAAAATCTGATAAAGCACCAAAGGTTTTTCGTATATGAAGATTACCCGCTTATTGCGGTACAGGAGATTTAAATTGGGAGCTGAATGCAAACATCTTAATATATTTATGTCAATCGACACCTAGCCAGAACGACTAAAAGACAGGAGATTTAATTTCCCCAAAACTACAACAAACGCGGGAATTTTTTTAAGAGAGTCGGCAACGATGCAGTCTACATAGAGGAAACAGCGATAAGAGCTACACAGGAAAGTAACAATTTACAAATTTATTTAATAAATATTCAATGTATTGGAAATAAATTAAATGTTTCTCTTGTTCTTTTACTTGTTTTCACAGCTAGCTGATGCCCATCCGTTGACATGGCGTGGAAGCTCAAACAAGTAGCACAGACGAGAAACTGTTTAATCAAAGCCTGCGGCTATTAATCGATAGTGAGCTTCGCTAGGCACCCCTGTGCCGCCTCCAGTGCGTATTGGTTCCAGAGAGTACCGCCGGTGCTACTTCCTTGCCAGTCCGTCACGAGGATGTCTTCCGCAACCTCCGTTAACAGGTCATTAATGAAAATTATGAATGAAAGTGGTCCCAGATTAGAGTTCTGTGGTACACCAGATGTTGAATTGAATTCATAAGATTTAAAACCATTATAGTGTACATAGTTTATTTGACAGCAAAGGTATGATTTTAAAAATTAATAATATGACCACTAAGCCCAAAGGATGAGAGTTTGTTTAGCAATGGAGCATGATCAATGGAATCAAACGCACGAGAGAAGTCCGTATAGATTACATCCAATTGTGTACGATTCTGCACAGATTCGCTAATATTTTGTGTGATAAGTGAAAGATTGGTAATCGTACAACGACCCACCATAAAGCCATGTTGATGTGGTGAAATTTTTGTTCTTATATGTCCATATAAGAACGTGTATAGCACTTGTTCAAAAATTTTGGCGAAGTTTGATAAAATAGCAATAGGCCGATAATTACCAATATTAGACGGGTCACCTTTTTTATACACAAGAATCAAACGTGCACGTTTCCATATATCTAGAAATGTCTGAATAGAAATGGCTAGATTAAAAATTTGTGGCACAGGTTTAACAAATACATATTTACAGTCTTTGATTAAAAAGCTTGGTAATTGATCGTCACCTGAAGTGTTATTATTTTTCAATTTATTAATACTAATAATGATATCGGACCAAATTAATAAATTATTCAACTAGTTTTGGCTCAAGGCCATTATCAAGAATGATGTACAAAATGGATTTTTTGAGACTATAAATACTTTCAGGTAATAAGGGCATTTAATATTGGGGAATTCCATAATTCGTCCATGTCGTTGACAACTTGTTTGCCTGCGTTTACCGCTTTTTTTATTTCCAATCCTTCTCGGTGATTAAGGGATTAGTACCTTGTTACCTGAATACAATATTTTAAAATTATTGGAATTGAACATGTGATTGGATGTGATGCAATGTCTAGCGAGACCCGTCGTTTGTTTATTATTTAATATATCATTCCGGTGTTCTTTTATTCTAGTTTCAAATGATCTGCCAGTTTGTCCTATATATATTGAATCACATTCATCACACTTCAATTCATACACTCCGCTCTTTTTAAATTTGTTTGATGATGCTATTTTGTTATTAATTAACAATTTTCCTAAGTTTATTGAGTTCGACAAAATGATGTTATTTTCTTTCCCTTGTAATATGGTTTTAATTTCGTGTGAAAGATTTTTTACATATTCTAACCTATTCCAATTATGTTTTTCTAATTTTGTTACACTATAAAAGTATTTTTGTAATTGATTGCGTTTTTTCTTTTTAAGCATATGGTCTATCAGTTGCTCTTTATAACCATTGTTAGTGGCTATGGTCTTTATTATGTTTAATTCTTTTTCAAAGTCAACTTGGTTTAGAGGCATATTAATTAATCGGTGCAAAAATGAATGAAAGGTGCTATGTTTTATTTGATTAGGTGTATTCGAGTCTTCTGGAATTATAGTATCTGTACTTGTTTCTTTTCTGAAAATTTTGTATGCATGTATTTGTCTGTTTTTGAAATATTTAGATCTAAAAAGTTTGAGCTTGATGGTATTCTTAATATCGCGCGTAAACCACCGAGGAAAAGAGGACTTGCTTCTAACCTGAAGGGGGACCGTGGCATCAAGTATACTATACACCAATGAGTAGAATACTGTTATTGCTTCATTTACATCAGTATACGTGTTCAAGAAAGACCAATTGACTGAGAGAAATATATTATATAATTCAACATAATTTGCTTCACGAAAATTATACAGGTTCTACAGCAATATTTGCTGACATATCATCATTAGTAACAAAATTACAATGATTTAAGTCTAATGTCTCGATAAAACATAAAAGTCAATTAAGCTTGAGTGTTGGTGATAGCACATTAATTGAAGAATTAAATTAAGGTACGTTAAAATCACCAATAAGTAGGACTTGTTTATCAATGATTAATAGTTCTAATGATTCAAAAAACGCAGACAATAATTCAGATAAAAGATCCGGGGGTATATAAATTACTATGATATATGATATAAACATATAAGTTAGATATACATTTACATACAACAATATCAATAAGAGGTACAATGTTAATTATAGCGGATACATCAACAGCTTCAGAATAAATTTTGTCCGAGACAGCAGCTAGTACCCATCCACCCGTAGACCGTCCCGTCTTATTAAATTGTCGATCACACCTATGTACATTGAAACTGGAAGCAAAAATTTCACTGTCCAAAATACAGTCATTGAGCCACGTTTCCGTAAGTGCTATTACATCAAAATCAGTAGTCAAAGATGATGTAAATAAATCATGAGTTTTGGTGCGAAGGCCACGAGTATTTTGGTAATAAGCACAATGTCGAACTGGTTAACTTCGTCATTGTTAATTTTCCAAAGATTTCGTTATAGTAGGCATTCCCCGAATATATTTAATCTTGAGGTCACGCTCACCGGTAGAAATTCTTCGAGTTAGTTCAGTTTTCACTTTTCTATAGAGTTCAGCTTGGGATGGTGTCCGATCAAAGGATACATTTATATGTTTAAATTTATCGTTTTGTTTAAGTTTGTGACAGTTTCGAATTGCGGATTTAACAGCCTCTTCATTGGGTACTGGTAAGTATTGGTCGTACATGTATTGAGCGACAACTATGTGATCGGGATGGATCGTATTTTCCCAAGCGAATGCGGATAGAATCCGGCATAGGAATATTTAACACTGGCAAAAAATCAGATATTGATATATATATAGTTCAACCTGTTGTTGTTTGCAGTCAGAAACTGATTCCTTAAGTCCATAAACAATAATATTGTTTTTTCGTTTATTGCGTTCGGCTATTTCAAAAATAATGTCTTCAGCAATTGCAGCTGTCGATGGCATAATTGAACTAGAATTAGATTTTAGTAATTGTATTTCTTCTTGTAATGCTACAATTGCTGCCTTTAGTCCATTAATGTCATCTCCTAGGGCTTTTCAATGATTGCAGGTCCACGAAAGACCGCATTTAGTGTTAATCTTTCTCGCCTCAGATTTTGTAATGTTCACACAGGATATTTTATATTTTTCTTACATATGCACCAATTAACAAACATAAGCGCTTCAGCATGGGAGTTACAACAGGAACAAGCATCCATTATTATGATCAGGGATTGCGAAAAACAATATATATATATAATAACAAAATTAATTGAACTAAATTAGCAGATGACGAAAAAAAAATAAAACAGATATATGGTAAAAGACTGGGATACAAACTTCACACCACGGGGTCGGTCGTGGTGACTAACGGATAACAAACAAGACAGACCACGGTAAAGGAATATTAATTAAATATAACGTTAGTATAAAGATAAATTTAACATCTAATGTAGGCAACTGTATCACATGAGATGTAAACAAAGGTAGAGGTTAATTATAATTAGCGATGTTACATGAAAGAAATTAACAATGAACTTACATCAATCAGATATATTAAACACTTTTCGTATAGTTACCAATATCACCAAGCCGAACATACTCACAAATTATTTCAAAAACCTTAAGGTTTAGGTATTAAAAACCTTATTAAAATACAGACTTATTTTTATTGAAAAATTTAAAAATGCAGTGTTTCGTTTAAAAAAATACAACTTCGATACTTTACGGGTTTTTGGGACACCCTGTATGTTATGAAATTAATTTTAAAAAGTAGGCCTAGTAGGCCCCCATATATCACCAAAGTAAAACTTTTTGAAAGCCCCGTATTTTGGCATATTTCTATATTATGTTTAGTCGCTTATTTTACGCTTATTTATGTGCGGAGTAATTTCCGCCAGATGTTCTTTTGCTTAGCTGTTAGTTTTATATTGTATAAATAGGATTAGCATTAATGCTCTCAAGCATTACTATCATTATTATTCAAGCTGTCATTCGGTATTATTGTCAGTCATTATTTAAATGTAGTAATTAATTGCAACAAGTCTAAATCTAAATCGCTTAATGTATCATAAAATTCGAAAATAAACAGTTTTTAAAAATTCAAAGTTCGACCACGAAAATATAATTGGCGCAGTCGTTCGGATTTATCCAAAGAGGGCCTGAGCGAATATCAAGCTCCTTTCATTTCAATGATTAATTGGAAAGAAACCTACATCATCTCCGACGCTTCCGCACCAAGGGGTCTACCAGACATCGAAGAACACAACTCCAAGGGCAGCAGCATCGAGAGACAACGTCACCAGTTCCACAGCATCCCTGAGGGCATATCAGGCAGATGGACAGAGTGATCATCCCGTGGTAAGACACATTTTTTAGAGGCTTTTGTTCCGCGATAATTTATGTACAAAAGTGATTCGGATTCAGACTCAAGTTTTTCTCCTTCAATACTTTCCCCAGCTCGAGTACATTCTCCCGTAAATTTTCTTACAGACGAATTAATTAATAAAGTCGATAACTTAAATTTAAACGAAATGGAAAACGTAAATTATCATTTACTCAAATTGAACGTTGACACAATCCCTTCCTCCGACGGAAATAATGAATTAGTAGAAATTTTTATTTCGCGGTGTGAAGCCGTATTAGCCCAGTATAGGCTTTTAAATAATGAACTTATAAACACATATTTGATAAACGCAATTGTTAGTAAATTAAAGGGTCGCGCGTTGATTCCAATAGGTTTGCGCACAGAACTTAATATATGGTCAGAAATTAGGAACCTCCTTAGACAGAGGTTCGGTGACCTACGTAGTTATGATTGCCTAGTACAAGATTTAATCAATGTGAAACCACTAAGAAATGAAAAATATCTCGATTTTGGAGAACGAATTCAGGTTTTGCGAAGTAGGTTAGTTTTGAAAATTAATTTCTTGTCCGCTGTAGAAATTCCAGACGCGACAAAACGCGTGCATATAAATAGTTACGATGAGTTGGCTTTAAAAACTTTTTTCCTTGGCATTCGCGGTAATATTCAGAGCGTGATTAGATTACGCGACCCGGCAACGCTTGAAGACGCTATCAATTACCTCATTGAGAAAAACAATTTCCAAAATTCTCTTGAACCTGTTATTGTTTTTAATTTTAATAATAGTAACAATTTTAGCCGTAATAATAATTTTAATAGACAAAATTTTCAACAACGAACAAATTTCCAAAATTTTAATAATAGACAAAATAATCAAACTCGTAATCAACATATAGCCCATGGTCTTCCCCGATTTGGATTGTTCAAAAAAAAAATGGACGCATCAGGCCAGCGGAAATGGCGTGTCGTCTTCGATTACAGAAAGTTAAACGAAAAAACAGTAGGTGACCGTTATCCCCTTCCTAATATTAGTGACTTATTAGACAAGTTAGGTAAATGTCAATACTTCACCACCCTGGATTTGGCCTCAGGGTTTCATCAAATCGAAATCGATAAACGGGACGTACCTAAAACAGCCTTTAATACAGAAAATGGCCATTACGAATTCTTAAGAATGCCTTTCGGTCTTAAAAATGCCCCTGCAACTTTCCAACGGGTTATGGACGATATTTTGAGGGGTATCCAAAATAAACATTTTAAAAATTCCGAGATCAAAATGATAAAATGCAATAACTTTCTTATGGATATTGAAGATCATAACGATATATTAGAAATCATCCAAAATTATCACGAGAGTAAAACCGAATCAAAACTAAAAGGAACATATTATTGGCCTAGCATGAGAACGTCTATTCAAGATTACATAAGTTTGCCTAGTCTCAAAATATGATCGAAAACCCCTAAAATTAAAATTCAGTAATACTCCTACAGCCATGAGACCATTTGAAATAGTAAATATAGATTGTATCGCATTAGAAAACATAAAATTCCTTACAATCATCGATTCATTCTCAAAATATACTCAATTATATAAACTAAATTAATATCAGGCTATTGAAATAGCAACAGATCCAATTAAATTATTCTGCCATCATGGCATCCCAGACCTAATCGTTTCAGATAATCATCTCGAGTTTAAAAACACAGTAATTAGGGAACTCCTAGAGTAACACAAAATTAAATTGCACTTTATTAGTTCACAACACCCCGAATCCAATTTCCGTACACAATTGTGTACATTCGACAATAATCGAACATATAAGATTGTTAAATAATCAAAACTTATATACTCCACTCCACTACTAAACTAAAACCGTCTGGAGTTATTTCTGGACACATAGACATGGCCGCTAGTGTTGGATGTGATTTACTAAGTTCGAACAAGAAAACTAGTGCAAACGTCAAAAAAACATGTGCTTGTGGTTTAATAGCCAAATCGGGCACGCAGTGTTCAATTTACGGCACATTATATCATGCTGGTTGCGTGTGTAAAGTAAAAACCTGCTGTGAAACTATGTTATCGGCGAGTGTGAGTGAACAACACGAATACATCAGTGAGGACACATTAAACTTCGAGAAAGAAGCATACATTAACCTGAAGGACTTGGTCGCCGAACTCGAGCTAAGTAACTCTCTGCTGATTGATAAGATAACATGTCTCGAGGATGAAAACAGGAAGCTGCGTTCAGAAGTTAAAAAAGTGCCACCACATATTACCACAAAAACTCCCGTGGACGGAGGTAATGAAAACAACTTGGCAACGCCGCCACAACCTGTCATTGTTGTCCATGCTGGAGAGCCGAATCAGCTGTGCGACATAAACAAATAAGTTAGTGTTAGTGAAACTCCTAAAATCGCTAGTGCAACAGTTATAAATGAGAAACCCAGTGAAAAACTCAGTGAAAAGTCTCAACAAGCTAACAAGAACATCGATAAAAATGGATTCCAAACCGTATCGTATAAAAGAAATCGCCGACCGGCCGTTAAGAATTTGGTTACCGGCTCAGGGGGCCCCATTATTTCCAAGGTTGAAGCTGAACCCAACAAGACTTGGCTTTTCTTAAAGAGGGTCAAAAACACTGTTATTATGGCTGACCTACGTGAACATATAGAAATGATTATAACCTCTAAAAATTTCACTTGTGAAAACGTTAACACTAAAGGCGTTCAAAATAGGAGCCGACTACATACATCACGACAAGCTGATTGCTCCGTGCAACTGGTCTGAAGGACTTATACTAAACAGGTATATTTTTAGACGACGTAGCCAACCACCCGGGAAAACCTAATCAGTGTGAGTCGTCTGAATCTAATTCACACAACGTTAATTTATATTTTCTAAATTTGTTATGTTTAAGTGAGCACTGGCTAAATGCTAATGAGGCCTCCTCACTAGCATTAGAAAATTATTCTGTAAATTCTTATTTTGCGCGTATGACACATATACACAGTGGAGTTATGCACTTGAGCAAAAACACAGTAACATGTAAAACAATTCCTAATGTTAATAATCTCTCTAGAGAGTTGTATTGTGAAATTGCGGCAACGTTAATTATCGACCTTAAAATAATAGTAGTAACAATATATCGATCTCTTGCAGGTGACTTTAATAACTTTTTGATAATACTCAGTGAGATATTAAACAAAACAAGTGCCCCTAACCGTACCATTATTGGGGGGGATTTTAATGTTAGGTTTAATTCCAATGATCACAATGCTGCCCTTTTGTGTGACTTGTTTGCAACCTATGGGTTTAAAGCCCTTGTACACTTCAACACGAGGTTAAACAACTGCATTGATAATGTTTTCACAAATATGGATTCTGATAACTTTACCATTGCCCCCCTGGACTGTGGCCTGTCGGATCATATTGGAAATCAGGTACAGGCACCTACTTGCCTCCCTGTACCTAAATCTTATCAGCACATCATGCGACCAATTACCCTGCGGGTCGCTATAAATTATTCAGTTTGCTCCAGGACACTGACTGAACTTTTGTTAATAACATTAACGCCTCGCTGGGTGGTAAATTTCATAATTTATTGGGAATACTTAGTTCATATCTCATTGAGTGCTTTCCAGAAAAAAACATCCAATATAATCCTATCTAAAGTAAACTGGTTCAACGAAGATTTACGTAAAATGAGGGAAAATCTAATTTTGCTAAAAGAAGCGTTCATTAAATATCCCCAAAATAAAAGAGCCTACATGGATCTCAAGCTTAAATATCGTTCGTCAATAGTTGAAGCTAAAAAAGATGCAAATGCCCAATTCATCCATAATTCCGGAAGTAACCCGAAGGCATTATGGACACTTATAAAATCTTATGTACCTAGAGATCCATCGGAAATTAATTCTAATGTAGATGCCGACTCATTTAACTCACACTTCATTAATGCTGCTGATAATTTACTAAAAGACTTACACATAATTGGTGGTGACCCTATAGATTATTTACATAACGTTAAGACGCAATCCAACGTATATTTTAAATTTACAGGGGTTAGTCCCACTAAAGTACGTGAGATCGTAAATAGTTTGAAACATAGTAAATGCCAAGACGTCTATGGCATGAGCGTCGGTATTCTGAAGGGCATAATCGATGTTATAATTTCCCCGCTCACTAAGCTATTAAACTTATGCATCGCTTCCGGTATATTTCCAGACAGCCTGAAACGGGTTCGAGTCAGGCCTGTTTACAAAAAAGGGGATGCAAATGATATTAAAAATTACAGGCCCATATCACTTTTGCCTGTAATATCTAAGGTGCTCGAGAAGCTACTTTTACTACAAATTATTGAGTTTTTATACGACAATAATTTAATTTCTGATAGTCAGTATGGTTTCTATGGTTTCCGACGGGGGAGCTCCACGATGGACTCGATCGTTACCCTTACTGAAGGGATCTATGAGAGCTTTGAGGCCGGTACGTACTTAGTAGCGTCTTTTATGGATCTCACTAGCGCGTTTGATTGCGTCTCCCATGGGCTTCTCCTCCGGAAGCTATATTATTACAATTTCTCACCTACGGCTTGTCGTATGATGAACTCATTCCTCTATGGTAGGTCTCAAATGGTGCGAGTAGGTGATTGCATGTCTGAGGAACTGCCATTAAAGCACGGTGTCCCACAAGGATCGATACTGGGCCCACTGCTCTTCTTAATCTGTATTAACGATCTTGCTTCACAAGATTTCAATTGTTTATTCACACTTTTTGCCGATGACACCACCTTGGTTAGCACCTCCGATGCGCAATTGACAGCTCTAGATTCCGGTGCTAATTCTACCACCCTGGCTACTGAATGGTTTGGGGCGAACAAGTTATCTGCAAATCCTAGTAAATCACAACAGGTAATTTTTTCATTAAAACCCAACATTCATCTAAATTCTGCCAAATATTTAGGAGTGCATTTAGACAGTAAATTAACTTGGCATAAACACGAAACAAAACTGTCCAGTAAACTCTGCAAGAATATATTCCTATTGCGGCAACTCAATAATTGTTTACCAGTCCCTGCCTTCAAAACTGCTTATTTTGCAACAGTCCACAGTATCATATCATATGGGATTCTAAGCTGGGGACACTCTGAAATTGTCAAGACTTTTTGGTCTCCAGAGACGAGCTCTGAGAGTAATCGCCTCACTCAGTTACCAGGGTGATTGCAGGCAATCCTTTAGAGAATTAAAAATCCTCACATTACCGTGTATATACAACGTGTCCACGTAAGTATGCAACAAATGGAAAACTTTTTTATTATTAATTTCTCAGAAAATTTTATTCTTTATAAAAGTTGGTGCTTGATCTTAAACGTACTAAAACGACAAAACAAATGACATTAGACGCTATATTACCAAGATATTGAACAATTTTTGTAACTTTTGCACTTTTTAAGCGAATATTATAAAGTTTTCTCAGTTTTGACGTATCTGTCCTTAATATTTATCATTAAGAAATAATTAATTAATAATTTATAAAGAGTTGTTGTCTCTTAAATTATGGCAGATCAGATTGGGTGCTAATATAATAACTATAAAACCTGCAGAGAAGCAGCTAATATTTTTAACGACAGGCACCCCCAAAAGAGAATCAGTTACTCACAAGTATCAAGAATCTTAAAGCAATTTAAAAGTTCCGAAAAATTTGAATTGCATTTTAAAAAAGAACGTACTAAACCAGTGATAAATGTGAAGAATTCGTTGTATATCTTGCAAAGTATGGTTGAAAATCCCTAAATATCTGTTTAAAAAGGCGCTAGAAGTTAGTAGGATTAGGAAAATCAACAGATACTAACGGCAAAAAAGTTTGAAGCATTTAAACCAAGATATGTTGAAACTTTGCAAGAACATGATTGCGACAATTGTTCTGAATTTTGTTTCATGGTAAAAGGTGAAATGGAGATTGATTGAACATTTCCTAATAGTTTCATCACAAAACTATCGTTGGTGGTCTGCAAAAATCAATATTCTCGAAAAATAAATGTTTGGTGTGAAATATTAGAGGGCCCTACATATTTCGGCAGAGTTTAAATTCAGAAAGATATTTAGAATTTTTAAATATGAATTTGACATGTTACTATTGGCAACAAGAAATTCTCTTTGGTTTATGCTGGATGGGTATCTGCACATAGTGCTCGTGTCGAAGTTGAATATTTAAATGCACAATTTAATGAGAAATGGATTGGAAGACATTCAAGATTTCCATGGCCTGCTCGCTCACCCGATCTAAATCCACTTGATTACTTTTTATGGGGGTGGTTTAAAACATAGTTTATTCCGAAAGGCCTTTTTGAAATTTAGAGGATTTGAAAAATAAAATTAGAAATGGTATAAGATATTTAAATAATCATCCCAATATTCTTGAAAATTAAATTATAGATTTTAACAGAAGAACAAAAAACATATGTCATTTGTTTTGTCTTTTTTGTATGTTTAAGATCAAGCACCAACTTTTATAAAGAATAAAATTTTCTGAGAAATCAATAATAAAAAAGTTTCTCATTTGTTGCATACTTACGTGGACACGTTGTATATACTTGAATGTTTGGTATATATTCATACTTATAGAGACAAACTTAGAAAGCACCATGACATCCATGAGTACGACACCCGATATAGGGAACTAATTGCACCTACTTTCCGTCGCTTGTCAAGGTCGCAAAACGGCATCAATTATCACGGGCCGTAATTTTACAATTTGTTACCCGAAAGAGTGAAAACATTATCTATGGCTAAATTTAAGACTACAATTAAAGCTCATCTAATCACCGGTGCCTTTTATTTACAGAAAAATTCCTGGCTAGTAATTTAGTATGTCTGTAGGCGTATGTGTGTGTATATGTATGTATATATATATATATATATATATATATATATATATATATATATATATATATATATATATATATGTGTGTGTGTGTGTGTGTGTGTGTGTGTGTGTGTATATGTGTATATATATATATATATATATATATATAAGTTATATAGCATAGATTTATATTTAATAATTAATAATTGTTTATTATAATTATAGTGGCCGCTAATGCATTTGCATGCTGCATTAGCGTAATTGTAACAAAGCGTAGGTTTATCTTAAGTATTATGTTTCATTGAGAGAATTGTTATTTCATAAGTTAGTCAGTCTAGATTTTGTTCCTGTACCGAGCAGACGTTCTGCAAGCTACAATAAAATAATTTCTTTTTAAAAACACAAGTCGTTGTACCCGAAAAATAACTGGCGCAGTCGGTAGGATTGGCCCGGACGAGTAAAGGAACATTACTTGGTTTTCGTTTCAACGAATTCATCGGGCTAAACCCAAAATATCCACGTGGACATCCATCACTCAAGGAGGACCCTCCAAGCATCGAGGACGAAGTCCAAGTACCCTGAGTGTCACGGCGAAGGTCTACAACATTCCAGAGAGAGTTCCCGCATCGAATCATCGAATCCGAGACTCCGATGGAAAAAATAACAATTTTGTGAGTACAATCAAGTGTTTTAGAGGTTATTCGCGTAGCTCAATAACGTCGCGGTAAAACAAAAGGTACGTCCTATGAATAAGGACGGGGAAGTAACAAAATCAGATTCATTAAATATAGAAGTAGAACCACCCCGTACAAACCGGGATCGCTCAAGATCACCTATCGCAGTACGAAATAATATTAATAATACAGTAAATAATAACATTACAATAATGGCTAACGTGCTAAAACCCGAATATTTAAATATGATACCCGAATTTAGTGGGGAAACAGAGCTTCTTTCTAGATTCATTGATGTGTGTGAGAAATTAGTCACTAGGTTTTATAATACAGTCGATGTAGCAGATTTTCAAAACGAATACCTAATGTCTAGCATTTTAGCGAAAATAAAGGGTGAAGCAGCAGTAAATATTTCTTCCAGCGTAATCGCGAGCTGGAACGATTTAAAAAATGCGCTACTCAACGCATACGCGGACAAACGTGACCAGTACAGCTTGAATTACGAGATAACGCTGTTAAAACAGAACATTAACGAGTCCCCTTTTGATTTTTATAACAGAGTTCAGAATTTGCTAAATCTACAAATTTCCTATATGTCGAATCACATCGCGAACGCGATGGAACGGTATTACTTATCGATATTTTTTAGAGCGAATGCACTGAGAGTTTTGTTGCGCGGGTTAAAAGAACCCATAGGTTCTCAAATGCGTACAAAAAATCCAACTGATTTGAATGTCGCTTTACAAATGCTAACAAACGATTTTCAACTAGAAATCACAACGAACAAATTAGATAAAATAAAATTGAACCAAAAACCTTATTATCAACAGAAATTTAATAATAACGATCACAGACAAACAAACATCGCAAAACCACCATTCGGTGGGAGTAGAAATTTTTATTTTAACCAGCCCCGTCAAAACTATCAATTTTATAACGCACGACCTAATTCTCAAATTAATCAGCCTCGTCCAAATTATCAACATAACAATCAACGACCTAATTTCCAAAATAATAAATACGCTATTAGGACTAATCACCCTAAATATCAAAATTCACCAAACAATCCAGGCCCGTCTCAAAATTTACAACCACCCACGCCTATGTCAACTATGACCACTCTAAATTTAAATGAAGACCCAATCAATCGTGATACTTTTTTAGACACAGATGCCTCGGAGAATCAATACAATTAATGGGACTTAAAGCGGATCAGAGTCAATTAGCGCATATAATTGACCCTGAAAACCATCTTAAAATTTTAATAGATTCCGGGAGCACTCATTCATTTGTGAACCCAAATGTAGCTAATAAGTTTTTTAAAAATAACATAAAAAAGGAATACTTTAAGGTAGCCAGCGCACATGGCGCCTCAATTCAAGATTATTGCACGTTAATTCCTTTTAAAAAATTGTTTAATTTAAAAGAAAATGCGAATATGAAATTTCATTTATTCGATTTTCATTCATGCTTTGACGTCCTACTAGGACTAGATAATTTGTGTGCTTTAAAAGCCACCGTAGACTTCAATAAAAATATGTTAATAACGCCAAATTGCAACATACCGTTAAGATTTTCTAATAAACCTGCGAATACGAATTGTATAGTAGTAAACGCAAGGTGCGAACAAGTAATTGAAATAGAAGTTGCAAACGTAAAAAACGGCGACGTAATTATACCATATACTAAGGTAAATAAATTAGAAATTCCAGAGTGTACCACTCATGTTAAGAATTATAAAGCTATTTGTACAATCATAAACCCTACAGAATTAAATGTGAATGTTAGGCAAAAGTATCCGGCTGTTGTTGAACCGATCGAAGAATACGATCAGTCCAATACACCGAATTTTAATAATTACGAATATGAAGAAATTAAATTTGATCTATCAAAATTCCGTTCAGAGCACATGAACGCAGAAGAAAAACATGTTATTATGAATTTAATAAAAGAATTTTCAGATATTTTCCATTCAGAAAATAAAATGTTATCGTTTACCAATAAAATTAAGCACTGTATAAATACTACTGATCAATTACCGGTGTATACTAAATCGTACCGTTACCCGGAAATACACAGAAAAGAAGTTCAAAAACAAATAAATCAAATGTTAGATCAAAAAATCATCAGACCCTCTCATAGCCCTTGGTCATCGCCAATTTGGGTTGTACCGAAGAAACTAGACGCGTCGGGAAATCGCAAGTGGCGTATTGTCATCGATTATCGCCAATTAAACGAGAAAACGATCGGTGATCGGTACCCGTTACCAAATATCACCGACCTGCTCGACAAACTTGGCCGTTGTCAATATTTTACTACCCTTGATCTCGCGTCGGGTTTCCACCAGATAGAGATGGCGGAAAATGATATTCAAAAAACCGCGTTTAACACCGAAAACGGGCATTACGAGTTTTTACGCATGCCATTTGGGCTCAAGAATGCACCCGCCACGTTTCAGAGGGTTATGGACAACATATTAAGGGGTATTCAAAATGAAAAGTGCTTAGTTTATTTAGATGATATAATTATATTTAGTACCAGCCTACAGGAACATGTAGAACGGCTTAGGGAAGTATTTAGTAGATTACGTGAATCTAATTTAAAAATTCAAATTGACAAGTCGGAATTTTTGAGGAAAGAGGTAGCATATTTAGGGCACATTGTGACACCAGACGGAGTTCGTCCAAACCCCGACAAAATTAAAGCGATACAAAATTACCCAATACCGAAGACCACCAAGCAAATCAAAGGATTTCTCGGGCTCCTCGGTTATTATCGAAAATTCATCAAAGATTTCGCGAAATTAACGAAACCTCTCACAAAGTGCCTTAAGAAAAATGCAATCATTGATATTAATAACTCAGAATATAAAAATTGTTTTAATACCTGCAAAAACGTACTAATTAATGAACCCATATTACAATACCCAGACTTTAGCAAAAGTTTCAATTTGACAACAGACGCGAGTAACATAGCCGTCGGCGCAATTTTATCACAAGGCCCAATTGGAAGCGACAAACCCGTCGCATACGCATCGCGAACCTTAAACGAATCTGAACAAAATTATAGTACTATCGAAAAAGAGCTATTGGCCATCGTATGGGCAACTAAATACTTCAGACCCTACCTGTTCGGTAGAAAATTCCAAATTATTTGCGATCATAAGCCCCTTCAATGGCTTATGTCCGTCAAAGAACCGAACTCCAAATTAGTTCGGTGGCGATTAAAACTGGCTGAGTACGATTATAATATTATATACAAAAAAGGTATATTAAATAAGAATGCGGACGCGCTCTCACGCATTGAAATAAATATGCACGATAAAGTCGATCAGCTTGATGACTTTTATATAAGTAATTTCGACGATAAATTTGGTACAACTAGCGAAGATGAGTTAGATAAACAATTAAATGATATTATGCATAAAATAGATCGTAATCGTGAAACTGATTCTATGATAGTTGAACTTGGACTCGATGCCGAAAAACATGTGCTACATAATAATGAAAATAATGACAGTGATACAATTCACTCAAATACTGAAAATCCAATATTTAATATTCCTATCTTGGAAAAACCTGTAAATCTAGGACGCAATCAAATTATCATTTCAGAGGTGAATTACGCACCCGCGAAACCAAAAATTAGATATCTCTTTAATAATAGGAAAATGCGAATCAATTTACAACTTTCCAAATTAGATTTTGAACAAAATGTTATAGATTTTATAAAAGAATATACCGCCCCAAAACAAACATATTACTTATATTTTGCAGATCAAGTTTACGAAAAATTCTGTATTATTCTTCAAAAACATTTTAGGAACCCGCAAATTTCATTTATTAAATGCACTCAATTATTAGATGATGTAGAAACTGAAGACGAAATTATAAATATTATCCAAGCGTATCATGAAGGTAAAACGAACCATCGAGGAATAGAGGAAACTGATTCCCAAATAAAAAGAAAGTATTATTGGCCTGATCAACGACGTTTCATACAAAATTACATAAATAATTGTGAAATTTGTCAACTCTGCAAATATGATCGAAATCCATTAAAACTTAAATTCAATATTACAATGACACCGACCAAACCCTTCGAAATTATCCATATTGACAGTATAGCTTTAGAAGGTACTAAATTCCTTACAATTATTGACGCTTTTTCAAAATATACCCAAATGTATAAACTGAATTCTCATCAAGCAGTTGAGATTGCCAACAATCTCGTTAAATTTTTCACGCATCACGGAATTCCTGGCCAAGTTGTGGCAGACAATCATCTCGAATTTAAGAATACCTTAGTAAAAGAATTATTAGAAACTCATAAAATTAAAGTTCATTTCATCAGTAGTCAACACCCAGATTCAAACGGCATAGTTGAAAGAGTTCACTCGACAATAATAGAACATATCCGGTTGCTTAACAATCAAGATACTTATAAGAAAGAATCCATTGAATCAAAAATTAATTACTCACTCTTGGCATATAATAATTCGATCCATTCAACTACTAAATTGACCCCCTCAGAAATTATTTCGGGACACATAAACTCAGTTTCTCCCTTTGACATCGATATCGAAACTCGAATCGTCAATAATTACATTGAGAATCACCGGGATAAAGTAAAACTGCTTTACAAAAAAATTAATGAAAATATGCAAATAAATAAAGAAAAAGTTATGGAAAAGCATAATCAAAACCGAGAAGAAATTCCCAATATTCCAGAAACTATATTCGTCAAAAACAAGCAAAAACAGTCTAAGACAAAAAATAAATACAAGAAAGAAACATTGAAATCAGTTGACCCTAAATTCAAAACGGGAACAATTAACCCGAAACATTATAATGCTGTGGACAAAATTCACTTGTCAAATATTAAGCGACCAAAGATTAAAAATAAATTAGGTAAACTAACCAATAAACCTAAACTAAATTATCAAGAATATTTAAATAATCAAACTCTAGGAAAAACATCAAGCAATAATATTATTGAAATAAATGGTGATTTATTTTCTGCACCAAAAAACTTTTCACTGGCACACTGTGTAAGCTTAGACCTTAAAATGGGTGCTGGGATCGCCGCAGATTTTAAACAAAAATTCGGTAGACTTGACGAACTACACGCACAAAGCTCCGAAGTACATTCGCTCCGCTATTTAAAGGATAACGATCGTTTCATAATATATCTAATCACTAAAAATTGTTATTCTGACAAACCAAGTTATGAGGACTTGTTCAAAACTCTCGTTAGTTTAAAAGCATTCTGTATTTCAAATAAAATTACCAATCTAGCTATTCCTAAATTAGGATGCGGTCTCGATCTTCTTAAATATAAACATGTAAAACCGATCCTTCAATATATTTTCAATGATTCAAACATCACTGTACACGTTTATTCTCTTCCAGATTATTAGTCGTCGCGCTGACGCAAGCAGACGAAATCAAAAACAATTACAAATGAAATACAGTATGAACAAACAAATTATCGAGAAATTTAATAGAACTGTACAAAATATTGCACACAATGAAAACATGTTAAAATCAAAAATTATGAAACTAAGCGTAATCCTGAGGGACGATATCGATCACCAAAATATCTTATTTGCTAAAGAAATATTTAATCAGCTGGTCATTCTTTATAACGCAATCCTAAACATAATGCAAGACATTGAAAACTCTCTCACTTTTTGTAAATTAAATACGTTGCATCCGAGTATCATAAAACCTAGAGATTTATTTTTGGAACTTGAAAAAATTTCACTTTACTATAACGAACAACTTCCCTTCGAATTAAAAATTGAAAACATTCTTAATTTTGAATCCATAATAGAAGTTACTTGTAAAATCGAGCCAACTCGAATCAATTATTTCTTATCTGTACCCATTAACTTTGAGTATCAGTTCGAGCTATTTTATTTATACCCTATCCCTACGGTACACGAATCCGAATTTGTTACTATCATCCCTACTGTAAAGTACATCTTAAAATCAATTAATGAAAATAAAATTTTGCCTCTAAACCACTTGTGTACAAAAACGTCGAAACATTACCAATGTGCTAGCCATCTGATAACTAGCTACAAATCAGAATGCGAACGAAATATAATCATCAGTGGAAACAACAGTAACTGCAAATACACAACACTACACGTAAAATCCAATCATATGGAAATAATACCATATATAAACCAATACCTGGCAGTCTTCCCAAATCAAGAAGCAATTAAAATCAGATGCAAGGAACAAACTGAAACTATGATTTTAATTGGCATTTATCTAATCAAACAAGATAACTGTGCCATGCTTTTTCGAGGCCGAGAAATTAAATACCTAGACGTTACATCTGGACGCCCCCTCGTGATCAACGATTTACATCTAAAATTGGAATCTACAAATTTTACCGAATTCGACATCGACCTTCGGAAGCTGAACTTAGAAGACATATCCACAAACCAGGAAATCCTCCCACTACAAGAGACAACCCAAATCTTCACGCCAAGTTTTTGGACTGTTGTACTTTATGTGTGTGTATTAATCGGTATTAGTTATATCGCAGTGAAGTGGTTGAAAAATCGTAAACTCCGTGACACAAGTGGTACCCCACAAGAACTAAACCTTCAAGGTCTCCGCCTCCCAGGGGATGCTCGACTCTAAGGGTGGAGGAGTTATATAGCATAGATTTATATTTAATAATTAATAATTGTTTATTATAATTATAGTGGCCGCTAATGCATTTGCATGCTGCATTAGCGTAATTGTAACAAAGCGTAGGTTTATCTTAAGTATTATGTTTCATTGAGAGAATTGTTATTTCATAAGTTAGTCAGTCTAGATTTTGTTCCTGTACCGAGCAGACGTTCTGCAAGCTACAATAAAATAATTTCTTTTTAAAAACACAAGTCGTTTGTACCCGAAAAATACTTATATATATATATATATATATATATATATATATATATATATATATATATATATATGTTTGTGTGAATGCTTTCACGGATTGGGTATGAATTAAGTGATTTCGGGAATCTTTGAATCCGTGTGGTGTTTTGTGAGCCCTGATAAGGGCCGTTTTCACGACGTTTCGGCGCAATCGTATGTGCCATCTTCAGGTGTATTCGTCACACACCTGAAGATGGCACATACGATTGCGCCGAAACGTCGTGAAAACGGCCCTTATCAGGGCTCACAAAACACCACACGCATTCAAAGATTCCCGAAATCACCTAATTCATATATATATATATATATATACAGGGTTATTCACGCTATACGGCACGGAATATTGTGGCCAAAATACGTGACTTTCAAAAAGTTTCACTTTGGGGATATATGGGGGTCTATTAGGGCTACTTTTTAAAATTACTTTCATAATATACAGGGTGTCCCAAAAACCCTAAAAGTATCAAAGTTGTGTTTTTTTTAATGAAACACCCTGTATTTTATTGCATTTTTGGATCCTTCGATCAAAATAAGTGTGTGTTTTAATAAGGTTTTTATTACTTAAACCTTAAGGTTTTTGAAATAATTTGAATTTTGTAAAAATTTAACCTAATTTTCATGTTTCAAATACTTAAAATGTAATTGAGTTATGCATACCAAATTTACACTGAAATGTAACAATAGATCATATTTTATTTTCCAAGTATAATAAATTTGATATCTTATACCGGGTGTAAAAAAATTGGAATTAAACAAATGAGAATTTTAAATGGCTATAACTTCATTTATTTAAATGGAACGCTATATTTATTAATTTATCAGCAAATGCACGTTTTAATTACCTATCGAATGGTATTTATATCTTAAATGTTAAGTCTTCTCGTTTTTACAGAAAACGCCAAAATATTGTTTATTGCACCGTTTTAGTACTTTTTAAGTAAACATTTTAATGTATCTAGTTTTCTATGATATTTAAAAACGTCAGATAATTAATTTAGTATGCCACTTTAGTTTAAAAAGCCTGTCTTTTGTTATAGTTGTCTTATTTTGCGTTTTTGTGTTATATCGTTAGTAATCGTTAT
>OZ018399.1:30340957-30464803 GCA_963969525.1 Ontholestes murinus
CTGCAGATGGTTATAAATTGAGTATTGAATTATTTAATTGCTTGTGCTAATTTATTTTTGATTACATCAACCTAAATTAATTTCTTGTTACAAATTTATCATAATATAGTCACTCACAAATTATTTAAAGTACATTCAATCATTTTTAGTTCATTTTACAGAAAGAAATACGTTCAAACTAGTGTTGCTTCGATAGCCTTGCTATTTTGTAACACGCAAATTACTTTTGTATTATTCAATGTATATTTTATTATCAAATTATGCTCTAAGTGGTTATTTTCCTTAATCCCGAACGTAATTATTTCCGTAGAATTCAGTAATCCATCTCAGGTATAAATTCAGACCTTCAGTCGGTTATATTTCATTATCGTGCCAGTTGCCGTACATATCTGAGTAAGTTATTTATATTTCATTATATTTATTTTAGTAAACGTTTTTATTTATATTTGAAATCAATTTTATAATAAAGCTGTACTGAAGAGATCGAGAGATCGAAACACGTGTCTGCAGATGGTTATAAATTGAGTATTGAATTATTTAATTGCTTGTGCTAATTTATTTTTAATTACATCAACCTAAATTAATTTCTTATTACAAATTTATCATAATATAGTCACTCACAAATTATTTAAAGTATATTCAATCATTTTTAATTCATTTTACAGAAAGAAATACGTTCAAACTAATGTTGCTTTGATAGCCTTGCTAACACGTAAATTACTTTTGTATATATACTTTAAACAAAACAAATTGAGTAGAGTAGATTAGCCGGTACGGGGCCAGGAAGTATTCCCAAGGTCACCGGAAGTTGATAAGATATGCGGTTTCCGTTCGCGGATATTGCGGTTTCCGGTCGCCGGATGTTGATAAGATATGCGGTTTCCGCTCGCGAAAGTTGCGGTTTCCGGTCGCCGGATGTTGATAAGGCCTTCCTGTAACGGATGTTGATAAGATATGTGGTTTCCGGTCGCGGATGTTGTGGTTTCCGGTTGATAAGATAAGGAATATTTGTAACTAATGTTGTGGCTGATAAGGCCTTCCTGTAACGGATGTTGCGGTTGATAAGGGTGGAAGTAGATATGGTGTAACGTATGTTGATAAGAGTATAAATATTTCAGAGCTATATTATTCACCAGTTTAAATTGAGCCGTCAACGCATAACAATCATCATGTTCTCGTGCACGTTCTGCAAATTAACCTTTACTCATAAGTATAATTTGACAAAGCATGTCAAAAAGTACCACGCCCAAAACGGTGTTAAGCGGGTTGCCGACCTTCCACCAGCCAGGGAGCCCCCGACGAAGAAGGCAAAGCCGACCCCACACAGGTGTGATGCGTGCCAGGAGGAGTTCACAACCCCACAACTTCTCACAGGACATCTTAGGACCCAGCGGCACCTACAAATCATCGCCACAGATGAGGGTGAGGGCGTCAAAAAGATTGACACAGCCTTTAGGGGGCGAATAGCAAGCTATGCCATCCTGACCACAGAAGAGGATTGCGTAGACATTCCAACATTCCTTGAGCGGCAGGAGGGGAAGTTTGTTCAGCTGGTGGAGCGTCATACGCACACAACATCAAAAGTGAATGTGGAGCTCTTCGGACTATACATCAAGCCCGGAGGAGAAGACGCTCCAGAATTAAAATCATTCAACACCCGCTTCGTGGTGGCAACCCCTAGTAATGACCTGGTGGAGATCTACAAGAAAATGTGTAGTGTGGTGCAAACAAAGAGCGAAGAGTTCCAGGTAAGTTTGGATTTTTAATCACATAATTTTTATAATAAATGCTATTATTCATTGTAGGAGCGGGACAGCGGGTGGGCCTTACTTAAGGTGTCACACCTGGAGGTGAATATTAATAAATACACCCCCATCCGCGGCTCTTCTTATGTGGATCTTCCCCCATCGATCAAGAAAAAACAGGCCTGTATCAATGTACAAAATGAATATGAGGCCTGCTTTGCTTGGGCCGTGACGTCAGCACTGTACCCCGCCGATCATGGAGCTCATCCACATCGTCCTGCATCATACCCTCACTACACAACCGTGTTGAATTTAACAGGTATGGAGTTGCCATTAAAACTTAAAGATATTTCTAAATTTGAAATTTTAAATAATATTTCAATTAATGTTTACGGGCTAGAGTTTGACTCTGATAAACATGTTCACGAAGTGGTACGGCCGATTTATTTTACAAAAACAAAGCGGGATAGGCATGTTAACCTCCTTTACATTGAGGATGTAATTAAAGGCCACTATGTCTGGATAAAGAATTTATCCCGCCTTGTTTCATCTCAAGTGTCGAAACATGAACATAAAAAATATTTATGTGATCGGTGTTTGACTTTCTTCTCCACGGAAATCGCCCTGCATAATCATTCCCAGCATGATTGTAATAAAGTTTGTTCAATCCTGCAGTAGAAAGTAGAACTTTCATACGTTGTTTTGTTGTTAGAAAGTTACTGTTTACCTCACGCAAAATGGTTGCTATGGAGATTTAGTTTCGCCCACTCTTGTGTCACTTTCGCCCACTCTTATGTCACTTTCGCTCACGCTTTTATAAATACACATTATTAACACGCCGGTGGTGGCGCATTCGGTTGCGACCGAACTAGCGTTAGCGAGAGTCAAGCAGCGTTAGTTCGGGTCAGCAGTTGGATGAGTGACCGGTACCATTGGGATACAATTAATGGTCCTTTAGAGTGACGGGGGCGATCCTTTAAAGTAACAAGCTCACTTACACACACACAAATAATATTATATTTTGTTACGGATGTTTGCCGAAACTTTATATATATATTATTGAATAATAACTATTATTACAGACAAAAGTGGTACAAGTTACTTAGCGTCGCCGATTGTGTTGTTTATATGACGTAGACGATCGTGTTATATTGCCGCTTGTCTTTTTTTGTCGTCGCTCACAGCGGGACACTAGATTATTTTAGTGCGGGCCGTGCACGGCGCATCGAGCAACGCCGACCGCCGTACATTAGATTTTAAAGCGGGCCGGGCACGGCACATCGCGCAAAGCCGCAATACATTTCTTTTATTTGAACCTACGTTTTAAAATGAATTTTCGGCAGGATTGAACAAAACGTAATACACCACTCGTGGAGTTACGAATTCGCTCACTTGTGTACCTTCGCACACTCGGCTGTCGCCTCGTGTGCAAATTGGTACACGCGTGAGCGAAACGCGTACTTTCTCCACTTGTAGTGTAATATACTATTATACAGTCATGCCCACCACCGATTTAATAAAAAATAAAAACGGCGATATGGTACCCGGAAACATTTTATCATTTAATAATTATTGTTCTAAAATGCGGGTGCCTTTTACTGTTTATGCCGATTTCGAATCACTTCTCGTCCCGATTCAAACATGCCAGCCGGATCCAAACAAATTATACACTTATTCGACACATGTTCATACTCCATATTCCTTCGCGTATTATATTAAATGTTCTTATAATTCAAATTTAGATAAATTTGTGACATATACTGGTTTGGACTGCCCCAGAGTATTTATGGAAAAATTGAGCGCTGATGCTAAATTAATTTAGGAAAATCATCTGAAACCAATAATTCCAATGATTAAATTAACTCCGGGTGAACAGTACTTATTTGATTCAGCTAAAGAGTGCCATATTTGTGAAAAATTATTAAACGCTTGTGATAAGGTGGCGGATCATTGTCATTTAACTGGGAAATTTGTCGGAGCCGCCCACTCCAAATGTAATTTAAATTATAAAATTCCTAAATTTTTACCGATATTCTTTCACAATTTAAGTGGATATGATTCCCATTTATTTATTAAAGAGTTTGGTTTAGATAATGATAAAATTGATGTAATTCCCCAAAACAAGGAGAAATACATATCATTTTCTAAATCAATAAAAGTTGATAAATATACAGACAAGCGAGGAATTGATTGCGATATTTATTTAAAATTAGGATTTTTAGATTCGTTTAGATTTATGGCCTCGAGTTTAGACAAATTTGCTAAAAATTTAAATGGATCAACTAAATACTGTTAGAAAACATTTCCCAGACGATCAACAGTTCAATTTAGTCACAAAGAAAGGTGTCTTTCCATATCAGTATATGGATTCCTTTTCCAAATTAACCGAATCGAAATTACCGTCCAAAAACCAATTTTTCAATACGCAAAACGTGTGGTCAAAATTCAATTGTCACAATTTAAGCGAATATTCCGACTTGTATTTAAAGACTAACGTGCTACTTTTGACTGACATTTTTGAAAATTTCCGCGATGTGTGTGTAAAAGCGTATAATTTGGATCCGGCTCATTATTATACGGCCCCCGGATTATCATGGGATGCCATGCTGAAACTGGCAGACATTAAATTGGAATTACTGACAGACATTGACATGCATCATTTTATACGTAAAGGGATAAGAGGCGGTATAAGTCAATGTTCTTTACGACACGCAGTAGCCAATAACAAATACATGTCCAACTTTGACAAAACGAAACCCTCGACATATCTCACGTACTGGGACGCAAACAATTTGTATGGGTGGGCAATGTCACAATTGGTTAAGCGCGTCCGAAATTGAAAATTTAAACGTATTAAATGTTCCCGATGATTCATCCACAGGATACATTTTAGAAGTGGATATTGAGTATCCAGAAAATGTTCACAATTTACACAACGATCTACCAGAAAATATAGTACCACCAAATTCAAAATTCACGCAAACTAAACTTATTCCAAATTTAAACAATAAAACCAAATATATAATTCATTACCGTAATTTGAAACAAGCACTAAGAAACGGATTAAAATTAACAAAAATTCACCGCGTAATTTCCTTCAAGCAATCTGATTGGCTCAAAAAGTACATTGATCTTAATACTTCAATGAGGCAGGCCGCTCGAAACGATTTCGAAAAAGATTTTTTTAAACTGATGAACAACTCAGTATTTGGCAAGACAATGGAAAACGTAGATAAACGTGTGGACGTCAAATTGGTGAATCATTAGGAGGATATCGGGAAACGTCGGGACGCGGAAAGTTTAATACAAAGTTAAATTTCAACGATTGTTCAATTTTTACCGAAATAAACCGATTTACGTCGGGTTCTCAGATTTAGATCTTAGTAAATTATTAATGTATGAATTTTATTATGGCTATTTAAAGTCTAAATATAGAGATAAGGTGAGATTGTGCTACATGGACACGGACAGTTTAACGCTACAATTTGAGACTGATGACATTTATAAGGATATGAAACAAGACTTGAATAAATTCGACACTAGTAATTTTGATTCTAATAATCAGTACGGCATCCCTTTGCAAAACAAGGCCGTATTGGGTCTGATGAAGGATGAGAATGGGGGAATGGTTATGCAAGAGTTGGTCGGATTAAGAGCTAAAATGTATGCGAATAACGTGGAGGGGAAATGGTCTAAAAAGGCTAAAGGTGTTAAGAAAAATGTTGTGGCGAATGATTTAAGCGGTTCAGATTTCTTAGAGTGTTTAAACGAGTCGGTCACAATCATTAAAAAACAGAACCTTTTTAGATCAATCAAACACACAATTTATTCAAACACGCAAAATAAATTGGCTCTATCACCATTTGATGATAAGCGGTATATTTGTGAAAACAGAATCGACACTCTAGCCTGGGGACATAAAGATATAGTGGCAGCTCCATCTACCGACAATTAATTTATAATTTAAAATGAATTGTATATGTATCATATTATCAACGGCATTCACATTATTTTTAATGTAGGCTCTATGTGTTTTTGCGGGGATAATAAAGGTTCCTGTAATGAACATAAACTTTAAATAAAAGACACTTGTAAACTAAAACAGTTTTTATTATTTACCCTTTACATACTTGCATAATTTTTCAACATTTATAATGCTACACATACTTAATCTATTTTTGTGCACTTGACAACAATAGAAAGATTTTTTTAAATTAGGACAATCCACATCTAATTCTAAATCAATAATATTATCATAAAACTTTTTTTCAGGTAAGTGCATTTTTGACTTCCTTTACCATATACAATATCTGCAGACAGTTTTTTAAACAGCTTTGGTAATTCGCTCAGATCGCTTTCACCACTGTTGAAGGGGATTCCGTGATAATTTTTCTCCAACCACTTAACTTGTTTCTTTGAACCTGCGTTGAGGTCGCGAAACTGCATTGACGGTTTGAATACATATGCGAGTATATTTTTCCCACCATACGTAGCAGCAAGCTCCTTTGGAGTAAAGTCAGGGGTACAGAATCCTTGAATATCAATTAATAATATCTTTGGTGGTGGTGGGGATGTAATCCTTTTCAGGAAAATAGGTGTCAGTAAATTTTCGGCAACTCGGATACGCTTCTTGAATCGTAATCGGTCAGCAGCTTCTTGCATCCAATTTATATCATCATTATCCTCTTCCAACACATAAGTAAATATCACCGGAATCAAATCAATGAAAACTTTTAGAGCCATTTTTAAATAATTTTTCTAACGATTCCAGATATCGGTGTATACTCGACAATTGAATCACTCAAAATGAGACAGTATGCGCGGGTATTATCTTTAAATATTTCAGATGCCTCCATCTCAATGCGCAGGTCCACGGCTGATGATTTTACACTTTCATTTTGCTTTGACACATCAAACACAAAAATCGCACAACTTTTAAAATCAATAAATGATAATAGTGGTCGACTCGGTTGATTGTATTTTTTTTTTTAAGGCATCTACTTCGTTATACATGTTGAACACTAATAAAAACACTTTAACTTTGTTTGTTGTTTGTTGTTGTTGATTGTAATAGCTTCGTTGAAAATTACAGTACATGTTATAGACAGTCAAGTAATTATCTCGATCAAAATCCAAATGTAGATTATCGTATGGGAAAGATTCAGAATTGAGATAAACTCTAATATTTTTAATTTTGCTATGATCAAACGTCGACGCGTCAGCGTTAGCCACAAATCTTTTATTGGTTTGAAAGGCGAGAATCACATATCGTGGCTTTTCCAACCCGCTTGAGGTTTTTACGGCCCAGATATCATCTCGAGATTTTTTTAATGCTGGCAGTTCATGTAATTCCCATTTTCGGAAAGGTATTAAAATGTTTGCATTACTTTTCACTTGCACAATCATTTGCAATTTTAATTCATCATTTAGTTCAACATGTGGCACTCGCCATTCAATTTTATTTAGTTTAAATTTAATTTGTGCATTCTCATCATTACACGTAAAACAATTTACATCAGTGGAAGATCTAAGTAAAATCAATTCCTGTTTAACATTAATAATTAGCTTTTGATAATCTTCTGCAAATCCCAATAAACATTTTAGTGGAATCAGAGCATAAAATGTTTTATTAGTAAAATATGTTTTAATGTGCCCTGTTTTGGCCCATCCTGCTATTCCCAATTCTTTCATGTCCTGAAAATCATGATAGGATAGCAAACCTAAAAGTACTAGCGATTCCCAAGTCGCGGGTTCGATCAATTTCGACTCCATTTAATTCGAATCTAATTTCTTCAAACAGAAAGGCGAATGCATTTGTAATCAACTCAAACTTTTTACCTTGAGCAAGTTTGTGGTCAACTTCACCACTTAAGTAAATATAACTGTTTCCGGGGCAGGTATAAATGTCTTGATTTTGAATTGTTATTCGAATTTCATCGTTATTTTCAAAATTTTTGGTTCTGGGCTGATATGTATGGTGTTGATATTTACTGATGCGATCATCATATTGCACTTGTTCAAAAATGTTTGCCATAGTTTTTAATTTTATAACCAAGAGATGTCAATTTAGCGATATTAATACGTGTCACCTCGTTGAGTGATGGTTTAATACTGATGGTATTTGAAGTTGTCTTATATTTTTTTATCGAAAACTATCCCCATGCTTTTAATTCGAGTCTAATCAAAATATTCTCTCCTCTAAAATTAATCAATTCACCTTCTTGATCGATAATTCTCAGTGTTATATTATCGATTTTATCTCTAGTGTTTACCGGTAGATATAAAATATTTTTTGGTTCAATGTTAATCGCGAAGCCGGGGTCAACTGATGGACTAAATTCAAATCACGTATGTGATAATTTATCGTCGTAATAGGCGCCTGAAGTAATATTACACTCAATTCTTATTGAATCAACTTTAATTATTTGCACAGGTAAATCTGACGTGTGCAAGATTCCCGCTTTGAGAATTTTGTTTCCAGAAAAAACGAGTAATTTGCCTACAGTCCCTTTATTCGAGAAATCTATATCGAATTTACTTTTTAATTCACACTGTAAAGTATTATTATTAGGTTTAAGCGATAAGAGTTTATCAACTTCCTCTTTTTTCTTATCACCCAACAGCTGTTTTTGCAAATAAGTTTCAATGTCTGTAACTTCGTATGAACCCGTAGGTATGTTTATTGTTTTATCACCGTAAATAAATTTATTATTAACACCGTCTTCAATATTTGGTATTGAATTATAGGTATGAAACCCAATTAACCCCAAACAGTACTGCCGATTTGTATCAAGTTCTATAGGGGGATAATAGTTTGTTGAGAGTACACTGCTTGTGCCCTGTAAGGTGAAGGTCTGAGACATGACTGACTTATCTTGAAAATATTTTCTTTATTTATATAAAAATTCTATACACAAATGTCCGCAATTATAAGAAGTAAACGATTGATATTGATCGTGATTGTATTTAATTTTACAATTTTTAAAATATTTAATTACTTCTTGAGGTGGTGATAAGTTTCCAAAACTGTCAAAGTATTTAACAAAATTTCCTATTTTTTTATATGCTACCCAATGAGTTCCTGCTCCATCTCGAGAATCTAAATTAATAATACCAGCTTCTTTATTCCACGGTTTAGTTGGCAATGAATCACGCATAAACACTCCTCGAAAATACGGCACATTTTTCACCGCCTTTAACAAATCTTTTGTGGTTAGGGCGCGGTCGGGTAGCGAGTTTAGCAGTTTTTTGACTTTTTGAGATATAATCCCATCCCTTTTCGGTACGGTTTTAAAAATAGTCCTTTTCCCTGTTTTCCAAGAGCTATGGCCTCCATCGTTTTATTATGTCTTTCAGATTCCACAAGTTTTGATTGAGCATTCTTAGCACTATTTACTGCTTTAGCAATACCTGCAGCGCCCCCTGCCAGCGAACCGAGAGCACTGAGTCCGGCGAATATAGGAATCAGGGGTAGGATTCCACCCTGCTTTGGAATAGGTATAATTCTTGGAGTTCTAATCTTTTTCTTACCACCAGCCGCTTTTACGGCAATCTTTGCAGCAGATAGTGCAATCTTGCTACTCTTTAACAGCTCCGGGCTTATCAATTTTTCGCTTAAATTTCTTAACCGCCTTGCGGGCTTTCATCACAACACCGCTCCTTAGCGGTGTAAACACCCATCCCCATCTTTCTCTTAATCTTCATAGCCCCAGTAATCGCCAATGCTGCTGCTTTTTCACTAAATTTTGCTCCTTTAGCTTTTACCCTACTCCAGGCGACTCCCTCCAACACCTCATCTGTTTTATGTCGCTCGTTTAGATCTTTGTTCTGTGAGTAAGCAATAACGTGCTTCTTACAGGCTGCGTCCAAGGGATTAATACCGGGGTCGCCTCTTTTTAACCTTTTTTCCAACTTTGTTCCCGGACCGCAATACTGATATCCAGGTATGTGCGCTTCGAACGGGAGCTTATTAATGATTGAATTAATGATGCCTCTACCACTATAAGTTATCATTTGAGAGTTACATGACATCACACCGCTATATATACCTACCGAAAGATAATATCAGTATTAGTACAATGAAGGTTGTCAAGCAGAAACAATCTCTCCCAATAGCAAATTTAGATAAATGGGTGGGTGATGGATTGAAAAATAAAATACGTAAACATGGTGACCTACTACCTAACTCAATTAGAGCTATAATTTGCGGACCATCTAATTGTGGCAAATCTAACGTAATGTTGTCACTCCTACTCAATGAGAACGGGCTAAAATTTGAAAACATTTATGTATATTCAAAGTCACTCTATCAGCCAAAATATACATTTTTACAAGGAGTCGTTAGCACCATACCCGAGATTGAGTATTTCCCGTACAAAGAGAATGCTGAAATCATAAGACCAGAGGAGGCCAAAGAGCATTCAGTTTTTATATTTGACGACGTGGCGTGTGATAGGCAGGATAAGATTCGAGAATATTTCAGTATTGGTAGACACAAAAACATTGACTCATTCTATCTTTGTCAGACTTATACTAGAATTCCTAAGCACTTGATTCGTGACAATGCAAATTTTATTATATTATTTAAACAGGACGATCTTAATCTTAGACATGTGTATAATGATCACGTAAGTAGTGATATGACATTTGAAAAATTTAAATCGTTGTGTGCAGAGTGCTGGAAAGAAAAATATGGATTCATTACAATAGATAAAGATGCCGATGCGGGTAGGTATCGCAAAGGCTTTGATCAGTATATAATTATAAGCTGACCAACATCTACTGCATTACAAGTCCAAACCTCGTCCGAGTCATACAACCAAGGAGCATAATAAGGCTCATTAGGAAAAAGTGGCTGATTGAGAAAAGAGGCTCATTAGAAAAAAAGAGGCTGATTAAAAAAAGAGGCTCATTAGGAATAAAGAGGCTCATTATATAAAGAGGCTGATTAGAAAAAAGAGGCTGATTAGAAAAAAAGAGGCTGATTAGAAAAAAAAAGCTCATTAGGAAAAAGAGGCTGATTGAGAAAAGAGGCTCATTAGGGAAAGAGGATAAAAGAGCGTAAAAAGAGGAAAAAAGAGGCTCATTCAATAAAGAGGCTCATTGTGAACTGTAAGATGAGTGATGTTAAAAGAAAAATAATTAATGCTCAAAGAGCTATTAGAAGAAAATTATTGGCACTAAAATTAAATCGTAATGAAAATGATGAGAGATTGAAAAGAATTTATCAACCAATCACGGAACCTTTACAATCAATTGTTAAATCCAACAAAGAAATTAATTAAACCAACGAAGATATTAAACGAGAAAATCAAGAAATTAAACAAGAAAATAGGAGAATAAAACAGGAGGGCATTCAGTTTGCTCATTCATCACCACTTAAACCAAAAAGTTTACAATTCATGGATGATGATCATTCATCACCCCTTAAACCTAAAAGTTTAGAATTCGTAGATGATGGAGATGTCTTTACACACGAGCCTATCAAACAAAATCTATTAACAATTTCTATACCTGATCCAACCGTACTAAACGAATATTTGGAGCAATTTGCACAACTACCGAGGCAATATATTGAAAAATTATTGATTGAGGGTGGTGATGACTTTGATCCCATTCATGGTATTAAATTTAATAATGATGACGCTAAATTAAAAATTGGTAACACTGTAATTGATTTGGATGGGAATGATTTAATAATTGATGGCCTTACATACAAAGGTACTTCAGGTCTGTATGAATTGTTGTTTAGAAAAGATCCTTATGCATTTACAGAAGACGATCGAAAAAATTATGTAGATATACTTAAAAGAACAAACTCATTACATCGTCGTTTCGATCCGGAACAACACCTTCAAGGGACTAGGTCACACAAGTATAGAAATTTTATAAAACCATTACTACCAACTTCACAAAAAAAAACGATCAAAGTCTGAATCAAGTGGACAAAAGACTAAAGGTGGTCGTGGTGTCGATTCAAACTTAATTGTTGAAAATAAAAAGCATAGATATACCTATTGGAATGATCCTAATGAATTGATTGAAAGACTATGATTATTACATGCTTCAAAACGAGCTGGAAATAATTCACACGCCAATGAAATTGCATCAATCGAGGAAGAGCTCAGAGAAGCTAATATAATCTATTAATTTCATTATTTCACATCATTTCCATAATGTCCGTCGACAAGTTCGGACGTCATTCCAGCAAGGTTATAACTTCAGGTCGCGGCCCTCCTGGCATCGGTTTTAGTCTAACACAGGAAGGGCATTTTAACATTGACAATAAACAATTAAAAAATGTATTGGAGCCTTGTGAATTGAATGATGCTGCGACTAAATGATATGTTGATAACAATTATGATAAAATTTCTAAAATCTTAACTCTAATTGAGGATAAAATTGTTTCTATAGATGAAGAAAATAGACTTGAGTTAAAACGTAAATGTGCGTGGCTAAGAATGGAATTTAATGAGGCGATAAATAATAAAACAAATATTATAAGGGATGAATTAGAAACAATTATTACTAATAATACAAAGATTATAAAGGATTTTATCTAAATCAGATAAAATTTTTACTAATAAAACCAAAAGTATAAGAGATGATTTAGATACAATTTTTACTAATAAAACCAACAGTATAAGGGATCATTTAGAGCAAATCTTTTATAACAAAATGAAAACTATGGATGCATTGATGCTCGGTATTGCTGTTGATTTAAAAAAAAATTATAATTTCCTGTCGAAGAATGTGTCGGGAAAACTAGAAAACAATATTAATGAATGCAGAGAAACTCGTGAGGTATTAAACAAAATAATAAAGAGCTTGGATGAGTAAAGTAAAAAGTGATGTAGTAAATGAGCTGCATAAGCCTGCAAGAAAAATATTTCCTCGGCGACGCACAATTATTAAAGGACTGGACGATTTATGGCAAGCCGATTTAGCCGAATTTGGGCTTTATGCAAGAGAAAATAAAGGATTTAAATATATTCTGGTGGTGATTGATTGTTTTTCAAAGTATTTATGGACTATACCATTAAAAGACAAATCTGGTATAAATGTGGCTAATGCATTTAAAAGTGTAATTATGATAAATGACCGAATGCCTAAAAATTTACAAACCGATCAAGGAAAAGAATTTTACAATATACACTTTAATAAAGTTATGCAAAAATATGGGATTAATCATTATTCTACTTATACCGTAATGAAAGCCACAATAGCAGAGCGTGTGATAAGGACTTTAAAAGATAAGTTATATCGCACATTCAGTTTGCGAGAGACGTATCGCTGGATAGACATTTTGGATGAAATTACAGCTGATTATAACAAACGGAAGCATAGTACTACAGGAATGCGACCATGTGACGTCACTAAAGATAAGGAGCGTCACTTATTAAAAACTGTTTACTCACATATCAAAATCGCCGGAAAGAATATTTTTAATTTGGGCGATATTGTGCGTATTAGTAAGCAAAAAGCATTATTTGATAAGGGTTACACACCAAATTGTAGTACTGAATTATTTAAAAACAAATCCATCAAAGTTTCAAATCCCACCGTTTACCTGTTGGAAGATAGTTCGGGGAATCCAATTAAAGGTGCGTTTTATGCTGAAGAACTTCAAAAAGCTAAACACGATGATGTATATCTAGTGGAAAAAGTGTTGAGGAAAAAGGGGAATAAAGTTTACGTCAAGTGGTTAGGTTTAGATAAATCGCAAAATAGTTGGATAGATAAATCTAATGTTGTGTAATATAAATATAATAAAATATGATATTGTAATTCAGTGTTTAATTAACATTCTTGTAAGAAAGAGCGATCATATGTTGCACATATTTTATCTCGGTTTATTATCAATGACATCTGCGACGACGTCTGCGGCAACTTTTGATGCCGTAAAATATCTGCAGAGATTCGGTTATATAAATGGTACCGATGAATTTTTGATGGTCATAAAAAACGAAGAAGATCCAAAGTTTGTTGAAGCACTTCAAAGATTTCAAGATTATTATAATTTACCGGCCGACGGGAAGTTGAATGAAGAAACCCTCTCTTTGATGAGACGTCCACGTTGCGGCGTTAAAGATATTAATGGTTATACTCTCGGCAGAGACTATCAAAAGTGAAATTTTACACACATATCATAGAATTTTATGAGAGTACCGCCAAATTCTAAAGAAATTAATATAACAAATAAGGCATTCAAAATTTGGGAAAAATTTTCCAATTTAAAATTTAGTAGAAATCTATATAACCCTAACATTATAATTTCATATCAAATAAAACGTCATAAATTTTTAAAATGTAACAATAAAACATATTGTCACTTTGATTTTGATGGACCTTGTACTGTGTTGGGACATGCCTTTTATCCTTCCATTAGTCAACGTAAGGTCGAAGTACATCTCGATAAAGAGGAAAAATGGTGTTATGAAAATGATTGCTCAGAATTTGAAATAAGTTTATTATCAGTACTCGTGCACGAACTTGGTCATGCTTTAGGTATTTCACATTCATTGCAAGAGGATGCTATTATGTACGCGTTTTATTCACCAGCGAAAACTCAATCATTAATCGATTTATCTGACGATGATGTTCACGCTATTCAGAAATTGTATGGTGTTAAAGCGAGTGAACCAACTACAACTATGAAAACGCCTGCGACATCTATAAAAACGACGGCGACATCTATAGAAACGACTGCGACATCTATGAAAACGACTATTGCATCTATGAAAACATCTGAAAATCCTATTGACTATTTACCAACGCCGCCTAAACTGTGCTTATTTCATGATGTAGATGCGTATTTGATAGTAGAAGATACGCTATATATATTTTATAAAAATTGGGTTTGGCATAAAAAATTGGATGATGATAAAATTATTGGTCCATTAATGATTAGAAATTGGCTCACCTTTTTACCTGCATCATTTACTAGAATTGATGCAATCTATTAGAGAGTTGATGAAAGTATTGTAATTTTTGCTGATAAACATGTTTACCTTATCGATGCACACAATTTAAATCTCAAACAAGGCGTTTTAACGAATTCTATTCTCGGCATGCCCGATGGTTGTGAAGTTAAAGGTGCTGTTAATACATACAAAGGTCAAACATTTGTGTTTTGTAATGATGACAAGTACATTAAAATCAGTTAATGTAATTTTTGGGCCAATGGTGTTGGATTCATTTCGCGCCAATTCCCAGGAATTCCTTCAAACATAAGTGGAGTTTTCCGATATTCAAATGGGAATATTTATTTCTTTGATGAAGACAAGACGTATGAATTTAATGAATTTACTAAAAGTCTTACAAGTGTGAAGAAAAGGAATAATGAACACTTTAATATTATATGTCCTCGAAAAGATATATTACTGGAAATTAAGTCCTTATTATCCAAAATACTTTTAAATAATTAGATTAAAATACAAGTCTCGACAGATCTCGACAGGTCTCGGCAGGTCTGAGAAAACTTAAATGGTGGGGGAAATACTATAAAATGTTCTGAATGTATTATCACTCGAGTAGAAGTATCGAGGTAGTTAAGATGTCTACACCAAATGTTGTCACCTCCACAGATCCTCTTGAAAAGGAAATCTGTGAGTATGACGTTGCAGTCAAGAAATAAGCAGTTCTTCTGGGGCAATCAACATATCCCTTGAACAAATCTGGAATAAAGAACGTATCCATTGGCATCAGCCCTGCCGTCGGATTCATCCCCATTGTTAAAATCTGGGGAGCACACTCCTGCATCTTTTTCACCGAGGAGGAATGGGATCAATTTTCCTCAATCAACATCTGCGAGCTGGTAGAACCCGTGATAATCGGCGATCATAAAATCACGAAGAGCAAGTACCGTGACTTAATGGCGATATGGATCGAACAGCGGAACTTTAGCGTTATAATATCGGAGGGAACAACTGAGTATTTATTAAGTTTGAAAAAAATTACAAGTTGAATGATTTGAAAGCGTTAGAGTTTCAAGTGATTTGTATATGAATATATTGACACTAATTTCTTCACACAAAAATGTTCAAAACGCTTATCTAATGCTGGAATGTTTACATATGTATTTGAATGTTATGAGAATATTTCAATAAAAAAAATCTTTTTATATATTTTTTTTTAATTATCCCCTCCAGAAATTCCTATTTTTATATATTAACTTGTATTATTTTTGCTATTTATGTAAGGATTACAAGAAATAAAAATTTAAAAAATCTGTATTAAAGATCTATTTATTAAAACTATTTACAACTATTTAAAACTATACTATTTATTTATATAATAGACTATTTTAAAATGCACCGCTAAGATCTTGGTGGCGAATCTAAAATGGCCTCCCAATCCTCCTCCACCTCCGGAGGGGGTCCATACACCCGATCCATTATCTCTTGTATAGAGGGCAACGGTGGAGTCGGGGGATTCTCCACGGTGGAGGAGGAGAAAGATTCTTCGTGGATGGCAGACAAGGTGGATTCGGAGGATGAGTTAAATCGATGATTTCACCTTCCTGTGGAAAAGAAATTAAATAATGAATAGGGGAAAACTTATGTAATAATTAATATAATTCTTACCGATCGTTTTTTCGACGAGCGATGTTACAGGACGGATTATTTTGAATTATTTTTAAATTTCCCACCGTGTATTTGAATTTTTCTAGAAAGAAGGTGGGGTATGGCTACCAGTCACTGTTACTATCTTGTTCCCTCATTTCCTCCTCAACTCGGCGCTTTTCCTCCTCATCTCGACGTTCTGCATTAAGTACCAACTGATATTCCAACCGACACAGATCGTTATCAGTTATAGGAATCGCGAAATAAAATTTTTTATGGTCCCACATGATATAAATGTAAGAATCTTTTAACCTGTTACAAATATATCCAGAGCAGGGTTCCAGCACACACATCCTTCTACACACACTCATGTGTGTGTAGAAGGATCTATTTCCATCAGTTCTTTCAGGATTGAATATGCACGATCACGAAAATATATGTACAACTTATCACAGCCACCAACACACTCTCGCAGATTTTTGTAAATATGTTTAGGACTCCCTTGGCCTAAATTCGGGGTATAATCAATATTTATTTCTACGTTGTCCATAATTGTTTTTGCTGTAATGCGTGTTCTGAATAAACTGAATAATTTTTCAACTTGGAGCCTTTAATATTCAAGATTATGTGGATGTGGTAAAGATTAGTTTTTGATTATCATTGGATATTGATAAGAATTCAGTTGGTACTACTATCTCCATCTCACTCTTTCAATAGAGCTACTCGCACTTATGGCAAGATAAGAATTCAGTTGGTACCACTGTCACCACTATCTACATCTCACTCTTTCAATACCGGAAGAGAGCTATTCGCACTCATAGGCTCTTATGGCAATTCGCCCACAGACCTGTGTAAACTCCATATCAAAATCCGTTACAGGAAGGCCTTTTCAACATCCGGCGACCCGAAACCGCAACATCCGCGACCGGAAACCACATATCTTATCAACATCCGTTACAGGAAGGCCTTATCAACATCCGGCGACCGGAAACCGCAACATCCGCGAGCGGAAACCGCATATCTTATCAACATCCGGCGACCGGAAACCGCAATATCCGCGAGCGGAAACCGCATATCTTATCAACTTCCGGTGACCTTGGGAATACTTCTGGCCTCGTACCGGCTAATCTACTCTACTCAATTGACATGTGTCAATTTTGACAGTTGGTATTTCAAAAATATCAATATTTCAGCGCCTATTTAAAAACTTCATATTTCAATTTTTTCAAATGGAATGACCAATATTTTATCTCATAGTGTTATTCGCAAGACCTTTTGCAACAAAAAAGTATTATACATCCCTATATCTAGAGCCAGTAGTTTTTGAGTTATTTCGAAATTAGTTTCCTCTCAGAATTTTTATTTGAATGATTCCTGTTCTATTTACACGGGCACTATAGTAGGCTTTTGTCAATATTTGTTGAATCCAACGTATTAATATTTGTGTACGCTTCTTTCGAGTAATAATAAAAAGAATACCTATACCAATAAAGAAATTATGAATTTATTTGTCATATATGGCCAGTGCAACAGAATTGTTGAGAGAACTTGCAAAACTTTCAACGAAACTTATCCACACTTACCGCCGATGGATAGAAAAAAGTTTCGAAGACTGGAGTCAATTTTTCTACTATTTGGAAAACAAAACGCAGAAAAAAATCAACTAAAGCTAATAACCGAGAATGAAGAAATTCAAGTAATTTTAGCCAAAATTTTGAGTATATTTACTTATTTTGTAATTTTTTAGGATATTTTGTTTGTTAGAAAGGAGTGCAAAGATTTAATAAATAAATAAATAAATAAATAATGTTTTGACTTATTTTCAAGCAAATCAACGCGCATCAGGTTGCTAGGAGGATTTAAGAGTAAGCAGAACCTCACTCCAAAGAATTTGGAAAATGTATCGGATGCATAATTATAAATATAAATTATTTTCTCAAGATGCAGAGAATAGGATTGATTTTTGGGAGTTGTTGTTGCTTAAAATTAATATAATTTGGATGAACGAATCAAGTTTCTCTCATGAAGGTATTTTCAATAGAAAAACCAAACACATGTGTGTCAATTGAAAATCCACATATATCTTTGAGGTCGTATAAAAAATAAAGTTTATGCAAATGCCGACAATACCCGAGAAGAATTGGAAGAAAGGGTGCGAGCTGCATTCGCGGAATCTTAATGCAGAAAAAAATAGGCGAGCAACATAAGAGGGTGACGCAACACGTGCTGCACAGTGTTTACATGTTAATGGTTATCATTTTGAACAATTGTCATCATTTTTTTTCTGACAACTTTTTCAGTTCCTGCATTTAATTACTTATTTAAAAATTATTTTATTCCAGTCTTCTTGCTTCAGTTTTATTTGTAAGTTGTAACTGGGGATAATTAATCATTTTAATAATATTCGGACGAATTTTTCCTAATTCGATTCAATAAATATTGACAGAAGCCTATTATAGTGCATGTGTGAATATAAGAGGAATTATTGAAATGTGAGAGGAAATAAATTTCGAAATAACTTAAAAACTACTGGCTCTAGATATAGTGATGTATAATACTTTTTTGTAGCAAATTGTCTTGCGAATCACCCTATAAGATAAAATATTGGATATTCCATTTGAAAAAATTGAAATATGATGTTTTTAAGTGGGCGCTGAAATATTGATATTTTTGAAATACCAACTGTCAAAATTGACACATGTCAATTTTTTTCCGTTGTAGAGGACTCGATTAGGTACAAAAAAAGATGCCTCACGTGTGTCTATCTTGTACCTATTAGAAGTTATAGGCATTTTTCTAAACGCCTAATTGAGGTCAATATTTGACAAATAAATTTTTAAATAAAAAACTGTAAAAGTTAAGTTGACATATGGAGATGTAGGCAATCGAACAAGGAATTTAAAAATAAAATAATATACAGTATGTTCCATTTAAAATAACAAAGTTGGTAGCCATTTCCGGTACAACCAGAAGAGTCAAAAATATTTTCTATGAGGAGATCGCAATCAACCGTACAATGTTGATTTTTTTCAGATTTTTTCTCCTGCAGGAACCCCGTAAACTTTTAATGGTCGTTATTCGTGGCCCACCCTGTATATATATATATGAACGGCAAGAATTCACGGACGTTATGATGTAGAATAGAATGGAGTAACGGGATTCAAGTCCAGACGAAATGTAGGAAGCAATAAAAGATGTAGTTTTTGCTTAAGTCCTCTATATTGTTATGAACCTAGCTAACGTTTCGCACACACATGTGTAAGATGCAGAGCCTAAAAATGTTTTTTTATAGTACAGAATTTACATTTATAATTACATTAGTAAATAGTAATAAAATCACAAAATAGTTTATAAAAATAATTATGGACGCATTGAGAAAATAAGGGCGACTTACTTGTAAACAATTAAGAGTAAATCCTACGTGAGGTGCGACCACGTGCACATGGCGTACATTTTGAGGTTAGATTTCGAATTTTCTATATTTGAGGACATCAGTTAAAAGTTCAGTAAAAATAGAACATTGAGCAGCTTATACACTGTTTGGTCAGGTAAGAAATGTTGACGGTTACTAGATAAAATTAATTAAAAGTGAATACATCTGACCAGACCGGACAAGACAGTGTCGCGAACTGAATGTGAAAAGAGGCAAAAAGAGGGGAGAACATGTTCGGCATATTGACAATTTAGAAATAGTGAAAATTAAAAGTCAGGTTTACACCAAGATGAAGAAGACAGAGTACAATGTACACTGGAACCACTCGCATTTAGCCTGAGATGGAAAAGAGTCAATTGCTGCCGGGCCCAAGGGGATCGGGAACAGAGCGAACCCCGAGCGACGAAAAAGGAGGAATTTCCGCGTAACTATCAGTGGTGGAAATGACGGAAACACATCTTACACACGCAGAGCAAGAAAGGAAAATAAAAGTGAAAGTAAGAAACAGAATGAAAATTATTTTAGAATTACAGACGACGAAACCAAGAGGAAGAATATTATGTGGGGTAGAAGTATGGTGCGGAGCTTAGTAGAGAAGAATATAAAATAGTGGGGAAGAATTAACAATGATTAATGTATAATAGGGAAAATATAGACAAAGACTGATACATAATGAGACAGGGGGAAGAAAAGTTTTTCTATAAATACAATGGAAAGTGGGAATTCTGAAAAAGGGGGAAGGGGATTAGGAGTTATGTAATGATAATAGATTACTGTATATGTTACTTAGTCCGTCGATGTCTTTTTTGAAGTTCATACGTTTTTTTTGGGAATGTATATAGCACATTTCGAGAAAGTTTCTCTTGAACGTGTTACGTTCTGACGTGACTACCTTGGTGTTATTATAGTCAGGTGTATGGTCAGTGTCGTTGCAATGTACACTGAGACCTGTAGATCGTGGTTTGTGCTTGACGTCACTTTTGTGGTGTGTTAGACGTTTGCTAAGTTTTTGTGATGTTTGACCAACATATACAAGGTCACATTGTTTACATTTAATGGAATATACTACATTATGTTTTTGAAAAGGGGGAATAGGGTCTTTTAAACGATAGAAACAAAAGTCTCTTCAGCAACATAGGGGGATACGAGCAATTCCGTAATATGCGGAACAGTTTTGCCAAGTTCACATTATAAAGAGATGGATGTACGATGCGCAATATTCTATTTTTGAGAGCGAGAACGGTGTTGTACTTGTACTTTTTTGAGTGGTAAGAGTCGAAGGGGATGTACCTTCCTGAACTCGTCGGTTTAATGTACCAATCTAAAATGATGGAATTATTAGGTAATCTACATACTAAAGTATCCAGGAAGGGTACGGTTCCCTCTTTTTCAGTTTCTACAGTAAATTGTAATTTAGGATGGTAAGAGTTAAAAATGTCTAATGTGTTGTTTACTTCATTAGCCGGAACAGCACATATCAGATCGTCTACATACTGATAAATAAAAGGAAATTGGAAGGAGGCCCGAGCAGAGCAAAAATGTAACAGATAATTCATAAAAATTTCAGCTATGGAAGGACTGATGGTACCTCCCATAGGGCAGCCAGTTATTTGTTAATAAAAAACATTATTAAATTGAAAAAGGGTATGATTAAATAAAAAGGTTATGATTGAAATGAAGGTTGTTAATGGGATAGGGGTGTTAGGTTCAATAAGGTGGAAGTTAGTAGTGATGATATTTAGTACAAGATCAAGGGGTATGTTAGTAAAGAGGGAAGTAACGTCGAAGGAAACAATTTGAAAATTGGGGTAATTGAAAGTTGTTGATTTTGTTTGCAAATTCAAAGGAGTCTTTAATTCTAAATTGGTTATAGTTTATGGAAGAAATATCAATGATCCTGGATATGTAAGTTGCTAGTTTTTTCATGTGACAATCTATACAAGAAATAATAGGTCTTAATGGAACTGGGGGTTTGTGAATTTTTGGCAAAACAAACAAAATCAACAACTTTCAATTACCCCCAATTTTCAAATTGTTTCCTTCGACGTCACTTCCCTCTTTACTAACATACCCCTTGATCTTGTACTAAATATCATCACTACTATCTCTAATTATTTTTATAAACTATTTTGTGATTTTATTACTATTTATTATTGTAATTATAAATGTAAATTCTGTACTATAAAAAAACATTTTTAGGCTCTGAAGATGCACACATGTGTGTGCGAAACATATACAGGGTGAGTTTTTTTCGATGTTCTCTATGGGGATCTCGGAAACTATAAGAGATAGAGAAACGGTTAAATGGGGAAAGAAGTGTAGATTTACGAGACGAATAAAATTCCACTTTCAAAGTTTTCAAAAAAGTCAACGGTAACTAGATATTTTGAAAAAAGTAAAAAGTGTCAATTTTTTTAAATCAATATATCTCGGTTATTATAACAGATAGAAAAAAACTATAAAGGACAAAGTTTTAGATAATTTTATGCAGATTAATAAAAAATAATCAGAAAATTTGTATCGCCATTATTTTCCGAGATATGACGCAAACTTACATTTTTTTAAATGGAAACCATAGTTGGCTGTGACCTCATTCAAAAGGTAATTTTTTTCTCTTTAATCCAATATGGTATATGACATAGTTATTTCTAAAAATGAGTGAGTTATAGTCATTATAAATTTTATTATAAATAAAATAATTGCAGTTGTTTATAATATTAGCAATATTGTAATTATTAGTTTTACACAGATAAATCAAAATGAAACAACCGCATATTTTGACTAAAAGTAAAGACGAAACAAAAATAAAACCTCCAAAATAATCTTAATAGATAAAGGAATCATTCTAATTTTATTTTGATAATTTTCGTTCAATAATAGAGATACAAACTGCAATTGAAAATTTTACATGGGAATTCCCTATGATGCGTCTTCAAACGGGACACGCGGTATATATATATATATATATATATATATATATATATATATATATATATATATATATATATATATACCTGGTGTGGCACTTAAGACGCCTCGAAAAAAATCTAAGAGCAAAGTGGTGCATAATTACCGTCGCTATGTTTCAAAAATATTTCTAATCATCAGTGGCGTGCCGTGCTCCAGTGGCGTACCAAACTTATGTTTTTTTTTAAATGGAATGCCCTATTTTTTATTGCAGATTCGGAGAGTACTTCTTTTTTATCTAACATGTTATACCCTTCACTTTAGCGGTTTCGCTGTTATAACCCCTTCTTTCAAAATGGCGCCCCATTTTTGAGATTTTTTTGTAGAGAAACTAATTGACGCCGGCGCCTAAATTTTGAATTGAGGTACAGGTTATGATCTCGTATACCTTCACATAATTTTTTTTCGGGTAATTTATGGAAAAAAAAAATTTTGATTGATCTTCGCATGTTGTCATTTTTTTCGAAAATTTCAAATGGCACCCCCCTAAAAAAATTACGGCGTTGTACAGCTAAAACTCTAAATTTTTCATTGGTACAAAAAAATACACATTGCATAACAAAATTTCGGAGAAAAAAGGAATTTCATCGCAAATGTCGGGAAACGTTTTCCGTTCCCAAGTGTGCCATGAGAAAACAAAAGATTGGTAATTGTCAAAGCAAATTATTAGACGCCAGTAGCAGCCATAAGTCATTTTTGATAAACGTTCTAAAAATGTTCCGAACTCAAGAGGAAATGGTTGACATGATATTTATTCTTGGAGAATGTAACAAGAATTGTTTCTTGGCGTCACGAATGTACGCTGCGAGATATCCGCACAGGGCACATCCAAATGAACGTGCGTTTCATATGTATATATTCATTTTATAAATTATTGATTTAACTACACATGTATTTATGTATTTATTATATTAACAATTTTATACTTACTGCTTTCACATTTATTTTTTCTAGTATCAGTCTGTATTACCACTACGGTAATATTACACATTTCATACCATATATGTTTAACGCACATGTATACTTATACACAATTTACCTATATATATATATATATATATATATATATATATATATATATATATATATATATATATATATCGCTTCCATACATAAAAGGCACAACAGATAAAATGGCGCGAATTCTGAAAAAACACAAAATAAGAACAGCCTTTACAACAACAACTAAAATCAAAAACCTGACAGACAAACATAAAGACCAAATTCCACACGAAAACCAAGGAGTTTATGAGATACCTTGTAAATATTATGACCAAACATACATAGGACAAACAAACAGGCGAATTTCGGCAAGAATTGATGAACACAAAAACCCTATAAAACAATTGGTTTTTAAGTTCAATTAATAAAACACGTTAGAATTCACTTTCTTTACAATTTATTTTATATTTACTAGATGTACATTTCGAGCACTAAGTGCTCATTATCAATAGCTAACTAATAAATTCCAAAAAAGAGCGGCTTATTTATATTAATACATTTTAGGTTAAGGTAATGGCGGCTTAAAAATTTAAATTTGGGAATTTTCAATGTGGATTGTCTCAAGCAGCGTCTTGTCCAGAAAAATTTAACAACTTTTATATAAATAAAACTATTTAATCACTTTCAAATATATTGTAAAACGCTACAATTGTTTCGCCACACTGTGGCTTCTTCAGGCGAAGAAATGGTATTACAGATTAGTCGGGTCGGGTATATATACAATTTTTATGGGGGGGTGGCTATTTCAAATGAATTTAAATTTAAAAGAGGTGAATTTGTTAGGTCCGTTTGATTATTGAGGAGATGTCCGGTGTGTTTCCTTTTATTTATTTCCATGCACTCCAGGATGTTAAGTTTGCGGCCTTTAGTTTCCCGGTGTAAAATTTGGAAATTTTCATTAAATTGGTGGTTGTCTTCGATGAGGTGGTTGGAGTACGAGGAGTTAATTTTGTTTTGTTCAAAGCTGATTTTATGTTCTTTGATCCTCTCTTGAAACGATCTTCCGGTTTGCCCCACATACACTTTTGGACAGTCTTTGCAACTTAGTAAATAGACGCCACTTTTTTGAGTTTTATTAATTTTGTCTTTATTGTTTTTGATGATTTTTCCTAAGGTGTTAAAGATAAAATTAAATTTAAATTCATTTGAAAGAGCCACTCCCCATAAAAATTGTATATATACCTGACCCGACTAATCTGTAATACCATTTCTTCGCCTGAAGAAGCCACAGTGTGGCGAAACAATTGTAGCGTTTTACAATATATTTGAAAGTGATTAAATAGTTTTATTTATATAAAAGTGAAAATGAACTTTCAACATTTATCAGCCTCATCAATCAAAATTTAACAAGTTATTTTTGATTCTTGGATCTTAACGGCGTTCACTTGGTGGTGAATTTCAATATTAAGAATAAAGAAAACACTTTTACTTTTTTATACCACTTTAAGTTTTTTTTTTCTGTTTGGTTAAAAAGTTGGTTTACCTTCCTGTGCTCGATTGATATCTTTATAATGTTGTTGCGTTTGTAATGTACCAAGTTTTTTCTATTTCCTATTGGGTGCAGGGTATTCGCTAACTCCATGTGTAGGGCTTTGATATATGTGTTTAATATATCTCTCCTCGCGAACCAAAATTTTGCTTCCTGTGTAAGCCACGTCCTCTCTGCCATTTTCTTGGTGTTTTTGGCTGCTATCGAGTTTGATTTTATTGATATTTGTACAGACATAGGGATGACTTTTGTTTTGAGGCACTGTTGGATAAACCACGCGTTTTGAGTTGCTAGTTGTTTTTTTTTTATGTTGCTAGTTGTTTTTTAATCCGTAATTTTAAGTACATTTTCGCCTTTTTGGCCACACTGGCTTGAATTAATTCTTGGATCTTAACTGCGTTCACTTGGTGGTACACGTAGTTTGATAATGATTACCGTGTAGTCGAAACTAGTCACTGAAAATAAAACTTAAAGTGGTATAAAAAAGTTATTTTTGTGTTTTCTCATTTCTCATAATTAATCTGTTATCTGTTTTGTTGTTATTTTTTCCATTCATGGTAGGTGAGGGGGTGGAGTGAGGTTATGTATTCGTACGGGGTTTGGACGGGGTTTTTTAATTTCGCTATTATATTATAATTTCTAGGGAAGCACATTTTATTTAGAATTTCCAAATTGTTTTCATTACATGCGTATCGTTCTGCGAGAAAGAGAATATAAATTTTATCACAATTGGAGCATTTAATTGAATATACTCCGGATTTTTCCCAAGTCGTTTATTTTATTAAAGGTATTACTTAGAGTCGATTTTAACTGTGATGTCGTATAAAGGGCGGGTGTGAGGTTGTATTGTCTGAAAAGTTTGTTGAGTTTTTGACCAGACTGATGTGTGTATAATCATTTGACATAATTTTTCTCCGTTATTTTTTTAATAGGTGTCAGCCGCAAGGCGTTATTAATTTTTTGTTTATTTAAATGTCTGTTCTGAATCTTTTTAATTGTTGTAAAATTGTAATTAAGAGATCTGGCAATTTTAAAAATTAGATTGAATTCGGATTTTTTGTTGGATTCAGACAGTGGTAAATTAACGGCTCTAAAAAATATGCTGTTAAAGACTGCGAGTTTATGTTTTATGGGGCTGGCTGAATCTGCATGGATGTAATTGAATGTATGTGTTGGTTTTCTGAAGATACTGAAATCTAATTTGTTATTTTCTCTAGTGATTAAGATATCTAGGAAAGGGAGTTGCTTATTAGTTTCGGATTCAAAGGTGAAATTAATACTCGGATATAAATTATTTAAGGTTGACAAGAAGGAGTCGGTATTAAAATCATTTTTTACTATTGCGAAAATATCGTCAACGTAACGGAACCAGCATTTTGGAAAATTTTGAATTGAATTTGCGGCTTGGTTTTCTAGGTAGTTTAAAAGGATATTTGCAAGGAAAAGTGATAAGGGATTGCCCATAGCCGTTCCAAAAGTTTGTTTATAGAATGTATTATTGACTATTTCAGTAAGTTTTAGGTATTGAGTTATACCATCATCTGGAAATTCATTATCTATTAATAATTTCTTGAGTATATCTAACGTTTCATGTATCGGTATGCTTGGGAATAAAGATTCAACTTCGAAAGATTTATAGTCTCGTTTTAATTTAAAGTTTTTTAATTTGTTCGTTAAATCTATTGAATTTTTTACCGATCGATCATTATCTATTTTTAATGTTTTGAATTTATTGACGAGCCACTTTGCTAATTTGTATGTAGGTGAATTTGTATTGGATACTATTGGTCTGAGTTTTTACCTGGCTTATAAATTTTGGAAAGACAATATAATCTTGGAAGACTTGGATTTTTCATTTTTGGTTGGTAAATATTATTTTTGTTGATTAAAGATGTTGGAAGCTTGAGAGCGTTATTGATTACTTAGATATAATTATTGATAGGATTTTTTGACAGTTCTATATAGGAGCCTGATTTTAACAAATGATTGACGTTCTCTATGTAATCTGATTTTTTAATTATGACGATTCCGTTACCTTTATCTGCTTTGATGTAGAAGCAGGCTTTTCGTTTTAGTGACTTGATTGTTGATGAATCTTGATTTTCTTTTTCCCTTCTGACTGGTGGTCAGAATTTTCTTGAATCTTTCTTTAGCGGCTATGCGGAAAGATGGTCTATGGTCTGTTGGGTTGATTCGTGCTGCTGCGTTTTCAATGTCGTTGACGATAGTTTCAATTGGAAAACGCTTGGGATGACTGGCAAATTTTAAACCTTTTGCTAATAGTTCTTCATTGAAGAATTCCTCGTCTTTGTGAGGGTGGGGATTTGGGGGGATTTGCGGTTGTTAACAAACATTTTTAAAGATTTTACAAACGAAAAATATTGACATGGAAATCAAAAAATATTTAATAATGGCGAATTGTTGGTCTCTGTTTGGTCATTTAAAATGAGTCCTCTCTTGTTAAATTTGTTTATTTCCATGGATTCTAATAGATTGAGCTTCAGTCCCTTGTTGCATTTATGGAGGATCTTAAAGTTGTTGTTGAATGTGTGATTATGCTCCTGGAGGTGTTCTGCATATGCCGAATTAGGTTTATTTTGGGTGAAGCACGTCCGGTGTTCTTTGATTCTAGTTTCAAAGTTTCTACCTGTTTGGCCGACATATACCTTACTGCAATCTCCACAAAGTAACAAATAGACGCCCGATTCTTTATTTTTATCTGTTGGGTCTTTTGCATTATTAATAAAGTTATGTAATGAATTACTGGTCTTGAAGGAAGTTCTCATATTAACATTATTTAGAATTTTACCTATGTTGACTCTGATTTGGCCTAAATAAGTAATAGATACTTACTTTTGACTAGTGGTATTTTGGGACATTGGAAAACTTAGCTATGTTATTTGTTGCCTTTGCTTTTTAATAAGTATGTTTTTTATCATGGTTTCCGAATACCCATTATTAACTGCAATAGTAAAAATGCGGTTTAGCTCATTATTATAATTACTATCTGAAAGTGGGGTGTTAATTAAGAGATGTATCATAGAATGAAACGCTGCTAGTTTATGGGGCAAAGGATGAAAAGATTTTATGTGAATCGTTGTATCTGTATGAGTAGATTTGTGATAAATGCTAAATTCATGTTTCCTGTTCACTCTGCTGATATTCATAACTAAGAAATTGATTGATTTGTTAGATTCTAATTCCATTGTGAATTTTATGCTGTTATGAATACTATTGATATAATTTAAAAAAGATTGTAGTTGTCTATTCGTGCCTGTGAAACAGACAAGAATATCATCCACATATCTATATCAATATAAACAACTTTTGAATAAACTGTGTTTTGCAATAAATTACTCTAAATTATTCATGAATATTTCGGCAAGTAATGGGCTTACCCATTGCTCAAACATAGGTTTGCTGGAAAAACTGGTGATTAAATTGAAAGTAATTTTGTTCTAGGCATTCTTCTAAGAATAAAATGATTTTCGATGATATAATAGGATTAGTGCCATTCGAGTTCAAAGTATCCTTAATGATACGGATTATTTCTTTAGGTGGTATACTCGGAAATACCTATGTTTTTGATTTTATTAATTAAGTCTGTCGAATTTTTAATGGAATATTTAGATTTGAATTTTGTATGGTCTAATAAAATATTGATTAAAGCTTTAGAAATATTTCTACAGGGTGCTGCTAAATAAGATACAACCGGTCTAGTTGGTTTATCGGGCTTGTGGAGTTTAATAAAACCTTATAATTTTGGGGGTTTTGCATTGATACTAAAAACCGTTTTTGACTTTCGTTGAAAAGTGCGTTATTATCGGAAAAACATGATTATAATAGTTTTTGAAATTTACTAGTTGGGTCTGTTTTTAATAATTTGAACTTACTGGTATTTAAAAAAGAGCTAACTTTGTTATTATAATCATTTCTAGATATTGCTACTAATGTATTGCCTTTATCGACTTTTGTAAACATGATATTATTTTCTGTAGCTTTCTTTTTATTATTTTAAGCAATTTTGATTTCAACATTAGGGTGGCTGGTTTGATATGAATTTATTTAAAATGCACGACTTTAATAAACATTTATTATCTATTGTGTTATTTTTCGATCAAATGGGGGCCATCTCTGTCTCTACTGCTAAATTTTTAATGATTTATTTTTTAAAAACTGGTTTCAGATTGTACTTAAACCCTTTCGATAATAGACTTCTTTCTTCTTTTGGAAAAAGTGGTAGAAGTTAAATTTATAAATCTGTCAAAGAAAATCGGTTTGGCTATTTTACTATTTAACTTATTAGAACTTGTTTTGTTGGAGAAAAGAAGTTTAAGTTTTTTATGCTGACTAATATATTTTTTGCGAATAATGGGGCTAATGCTATCCCTAATTTATTCAGATAAAATGTCAAATTCTATATTGTGGCGTCTAAATGTTAACTCGGAGTGAATTACCTTAAGATAGGTCGACAAAACATCTCTGGTTGCTAGAGCTTGTTTGAATTCTTCACGTAACCAAACTTTTTCGGCGGCTTGGACTGCTTTTAATGCTGCTGTAGTTTTGTTGCTGGTTCGGATTGAAATATGTGTCGGTGTCACTCCAAATGTTCTGGATTTGTACAAAAACCAAATGTTTTGTTCGCAAATCTAGAATTTTAACTTAAGTTTGAAGAACCATTTAGCCTGTTCACCATCACTGGCTGATTTCAAATATTGAATAGACGAGGCCGTTACTTGTTGAAACTCCATTATAATCACTTTATAATAAAACACTGGTATAGCGTGAGGTCTCAAAAAATTAATTTATTGTACTACGACAATTGTTTCGCCACACTGTGGCATCATCAGGTAGATGTATGATTGTGACAAAATACAAATTGTGTTTATATATTAACGGAGTGGGACTTTGTGAGGGTGGGGATTTGGGGGGATTTGCGGTTGTCAACAAACATTTTTAAAGATTTTACAAACGAAAAATATTGACATGGAAATCAAAAAATATTTAATATTAGCGAATTGTTGGTCTCTGTTTGGTCGTTTAAAATGAGTACTCCCTTGTTAAATTTGTTTATTTCTATGGATTCTAATAGATTGAGCTTCAGTCTCTTGTTGCATTTATGGAGGATCTTAAAGTTGCTATTCTTTGCAACTGAATAGGCTGTCTTACTACCGCTGTGTACAGCCAAAGTGCTATCTTGGGAGGTAGCCCTCATGTCTGCCCCACAGCCCTCCGGCATTGCCAGAGGGAGACACATGCTGTTTTACATTTCATGTTGACATGTGGTTCCCACGTCAGCCTGCCGTCGAGGATCACTCCCAGTTTGACTTCCGACGACAATGTCAACTGGGTGTTGATGAGCTTAGGAAGCTTTAGCTTACCTAGTTTCCTTTTCCTTGTGAAGAGGACCATTTCAGTCTGTGACGGGTTTATGGTCAGAGACTGAACGTTACACCAGTGTTCAATTATTTTGAGGGCTTCCTGCATCAAGCTGCATAACACCATCTCAAATCTGCCTGTTAGCAGGATGGTTATGTCATCTGCATATCCTATGGTGTGAAAGCCATTGTCGTTAAGTCGCCGCAGTAGGCTGTCAACAACTATGTTCCACAGGAGTGGTGAGATTACTCCACCCTGTGGGCAGCCTTTAGCAACGATGTTTCTGACAGTGGTGTTTCCTACATTTACTGTGACTGCCCTATTCTCCAGCATGCTTTTGATCCATCTACTAACTGTGGCGTTCACGCCATGCGTAGAGAGAGCAGTTTCCTTTTTGCTGAAGGTCGTTTTATCGAAGGCACCTTCTATGTCAATAAACACGCCCAGGGTGGACATTTTGTTGTCCAGAGATCTTTCGATTCGATCTACAACAATAGGATCTTCTATATTCGAGTGTTTAGTCTCATCGTCATTATTGTTTTCATTTTTATAATAAAATAAATAATCTAAATTAATATCGTCGAGACATCCTGGTTCTGCAATTAGTGATTCTTCGATATTTTCGCGATTTCCGATTTCTTCAAAGAATTTGTTTAAAAATTCGTTAACCTCGTTAATGCTATTTTTATCTAATACGTTTAATTTGACTCGCGACAAGGCTTCGCATTTTTATTTAATGAACCCTTTTTGTAGACGATAGAGTAATCATACTCCGATAATTTTAGTCTCCATCTTACTAGTTTGGTGTTTGGCTCCTTAATTGACATCAAACACTGCAATGGTTTGTGATCTGATACAATTTGAAATCTCTTACCATATAAATACGGTCTGAAATGTCTATGCATATTGTAAAAGCGGTTCATTCATGAGTACATTTTAACATGTGTTAAAACAGTTTTGGTACTCAGTGTCGTTAGTGTTAATAATAGCGTCTTTCTTCAAACATCTCGTTATGTCGAAGAAGGCCGTAATAAATGTGCAAAACAACGATCAGGCATGTTTTGCTTGGGCAATAACTTCTGCTTTACGATCTCCGACTGGATTATCTAACCGGACATCATTATACCCCCACTACTCTACAGTGTGTGACTTTTCGGACTTGGAATTTCCTGTGAAAATTTTGTCCTGAATTTCGTAACCCTGAAAATTCTAAACATAAGAAATTAGTACCAACATTGTACGATAAGGAGAAGTACAATATACACTACATGAATTTAAAGCAATGTTTAAATCATGGATTGATATTGAAACGCACCCATAGAATTCTCGAATTTGAACAGAGCAATTGGATGCAGTCATATATTGATTTTAATACGGAGTGGCGAAGACAGTCAAGTAACGCGTTTGAAAGGAAACATTACAAAGCCATGAATAACATTGTATTTGGAAAAACCATGGAAAATGTAGAAAATAGAGTTGACATTCGTTTATTGAGTCATTGGGAGACGCGTTATAGAAAACCGGGGGCGGAAGTATTTATCGCGAAACCAAATTTTAAATCTACCAAAATATTTTGTGAAAATTTAATAGCTGTGGAAATGTCTATTGTAAAAATACATTACAATAAACCATTGTACGTAGGTTTTAGTATATTAGAGTTAGCTAAAACTGTAGTTTATAAATTCTATTATGATTTTTTAAAACGTGAGTATGGTGATAATGTTCGTTTGCTGTACACAGACACAGATTCATTAATAATTGAAGTAATTACTGAATCCACTCATCTTAAATTGCTTCCGTGGTCTACCGAGTTTGTTTTTAAAGTCCTCATAATCGACCCTTTGAGGTGAAGAGTGTGTCCATTGTATTTTGTGTTTTCCACCTTTCCTTTGTTTTATTTAAATTGTAAATAACTCACAATTTAATAATTACATTATTAAAATGGCTATTACTTGCAATAGTTGCAAATTAAAAATTAGCCCACGCTCGGATTCACTAAAATGTCACGGCAAATGCAATAAATGGTTTCACGCGGACTGTTTAAACTGTTCAATTGATGTAATTGATTATTACATTAGCCAATCGAAAAATCGTGAGGGTGATCATTGGATTTGTCGTAATTGCCTACCCAGTGATCCATCAGTAAGAACGCGACAAAACAGTTCATCATCATGTATTACCGAAACAATAAAATGCGTTCTGAAAAAGGAACTAGCTTCGTTGTTTAAGGCAGAATTTCAATCAGCTATGCAAGGTTGTTTGGCTGAGATTAGTGATTTAAAGAACCGTTTAACTGTTCTTGAAAATAGAACTACTACTGAACCTCATAATAACTTTATTGAAGCCGATATGGTGGCGGAGATTGGAGATCGTCAAAGGCGGTCCCTAAATGTTATAGTTTTTAATATTCCTGAATCTTCTGGATCAACTGAACAAAAGGAGGAAAATGATGTTGCTGCAATCAAATCTATTGTTGGTACGAGGATTAATAACTTTTACCCTCGCAAGGCTGTTCGCATTGGTAAACCTTCATCAAAGCCCCGACCAATGAAATTGGTTTTTGAAAATCGAGAGTCGGCTATTCATCTTTTGAAGGTGACTAAAGGAGTGGATTTAGGAAATGTAAGATTCGCTAACGATAGGACTAAATTGCACAGGGAACATCTTCAATCATTAAGGCAACAACTTCATGATCGGAAAGAAAATGGTGAACAGGATATAACCATAAAATACACGAATGGACATCCATCAATTATTACACATTCAGTTAACTCAAATGTAAAAAACTAAAAATGTTTTATCAAAATGTTGGTGGCATGCGATCAAAACTACCAAATCTAAAACTGAATGTTAATTTATCTCACTACGATATATTAGTTATTGTCGAAACCTGGTTAGATTCCTCTATAAATGATAGCGAACTAGGTTTACATAATTTTACTATATATAGATGTGATCGATGTAGCAACAATAGTATTAAAAGCCGAGGAGGAGGTGTAATGATTGCGGTTCGATCCCATCTCAAAAGTAGCATGATCAATATAGAGTCTAGTATTGAAGAAATTTATGTAAAAATTCATGATGACTTAATAATTTCGTCAGTCTACATACCTCCCGGTTCACCATCTATGCTATTTAATAACTACTGTTCTTCTATTGACTACATTTGTAACTTATACCCAAATTTTAGGTTCGTTTTTTGCGGAGATTTTAATATACCCAATGCGTGTTGGAATTTTAATTTTAATGAAAATAATGTGTTGTTACCAGAAAATAATTGTCCCAACGCACAAATATTAGCTGAGGCACTCGAATTCAATAATTTGCGTCAAATTAATCAAACGCCTAATAATCGTCGAGTGTTATTAGATTTATGTTTTTCAAATATTGACCAGATTACTATCTCAAAATCAGATGATCCCCTTTTTATTAATAGTATGCATCATATATCTTACACCATAGCGGTTAATGTTAATAATGTCAATGACTCTCTTAACTGCGTTAATTATGTATATAATTTTAAAGGTGCTAATTATAATGATATTAACTTATTTTTGTCCAGTATATCCTGGAAAGAGTATTTTGGCAATTCCAGTCTTGATGAGATTCTTGTTCAATTTTATGATGTCTGTAACTATGTTATTCAGAAATTTGTTCCCATAAAACTTATTAAATCATATTCATACCCAAAATGGTTTAATTCAACTATGATTAAATTAGTTAAAAATAAAAAAGAAGCTCATATTCTATTTAAAAAAAGTGGCTCAATTAACGACTATGAACAATTTAAATTTTATCGTTCCCAATGTAGAATGCTTGGTGAGCAATTATATAGAAATTACATGAATAAAATGGAATTAAACATCTCTTCCAACCCTAGATCATTTTGGGGTTATATAAATGAATCCAGAAAAATTGAAGGTTTTCCTAAATGTATGTTTTTTAAAGATAAATCCAGCACTTCTGGTGGAGAATGTGTTAATTTATTTGCCAAATATTTTTCTGGCATTTATACTTCAAAAGATTATGATTTACCTCAAACAGCTGCAACTCACTATTCCTCCACATATAATAGTTGCATTAACATTTGCAAATTAACTATAAATATTAGTGACATATTTAATACAATAAATTTGCTACCAAATTCATGTAGTCCGGGCCCTGATGGAATACCAGCATTTTTTATAAAGCAGTGCATTTACTCATTGTGTTCACCTCTGCATATAATATTCAATGCTTCTCTGCAAATGAGCGAATTTCCATCTATCTGGAAAAGTAGTTATGTGACGCCTATCTTTAAAAGCGGTAATAGAGAAAACATGGAAAACTATAGAGCAGTATCCATTCAGTGTGCGATTCCTAAAGTTTTTGATAAATTAGTTGCAGATCAACTAATGTTTCAATGCAAAACTATTATCTGTGATGAGCAACATGGGTTTTGTTTTGGTAGGTCGACCCTTACAAATTTGTTGGTTTATGAATCATATATTTTAAATGCCTTAGACAGTAATTACCAAGTAGATGCGATATACACGGACTTCGCCAAAGCTTTTGATCGTGTTTCACATAATATTTTAATAAATAAATTAGAACGTTTGGGCTTTGGTGAACAAATTACAAAATGGTTACGCAGTTACTCATGTAATAGATTTCAGTATGTAAAAATCAATAATTTTGTTTCTAATGTAATCAACGTGACATCTGAAGTTCCTCAAGGGTCGCACTGTGGACCCATTTCGTTCTTATTGTTTATAAATTACCTTAATGTTTATGTTAAAAATTGTAAATTTTTAGAACAATAAAAAATAGTACTGATAGTAATTACTTGCAACAAAATTTGAACAATATTTATAAATGGTGTTGTGACAACCAGCTTTACTTTAACTATGATAAATGTGTATACATCTCTTTTGGTCGAGGTCAGATCTTAGAAAATACTTATGAAATTAATAATATACAACTATTATCAGTTCCTCATGTTAAAGATTTAGGCGTAATATTTGATGGAAAATTATCGTTCTTCAAGCACATTGATACGATATGTTGTAAAGCAATGCAAACACTTGGTTTCATTACTCGATTTGGGAAACATTTTTCAATCAACACTCAAAAATATTTGTATATATCGTTAGTGAGATCACAATTAGAATATGTATCTTGTATTTGGGCACCGTATTATAATAATAAAATTGATCAAATTGAACGGGTTCAAACTAAATTTCTTTTATATATATCACGGATAACTGGAGTTAGAAGAATTAATTATAGTCGTAGTCTCATGTTATCATTTTTAAATCTGACTGCTTTGAAGGAGAGACGTCACTTTACTGACTTGTGTATTCTTTATAAAATTGTAAATGCTACTATAAATTGTAATGGATTACTTGCCTATATAAAATTCTTAATTCCTACGAAAACACGATCTCAAATAATTTTCCGTGAAAACATTAATAGAAATAATTATTCTAAAAACAATGCGTTAAATCGTATGACAAAATTAGCTAATTTAGGTTGTGTCTCCTAATTTTAAACTTTTCGGTGTCCCGTATCATTTGTTTATAAAGAAACTAAAATTGATTAATAGTTCATTATACATTAATTTCTGATTCATTATTGTATTAATAATGTTAGTTTAAGTATTATTACCTTTTTCTGTTTATGTATTTTCGTATATTACTTGGTTTAATTTACTATATATTATTATACATATGAATTATATATATATATATATATATATATATATAAGTTAAATTTCGTGGTTCACAATTGTCTTTTTTAAAAAGGTTTATTTCCGAAATTTACAATTAATTACATTACTTAAAACTTAATTATACGGAGAATAATTGATATGTGAGCGTTACAGTAATAATCTAATAATGGATCTATGCCATGTCTAATGTCTACTATAATAATTGAATCTAAATGCATGCGGTTAATCTATTTATATAAGCTAAAACTATGAACTAAGCATATTGACATCTGGCGGGTGATGTCATCCTACCTACGCATTAATTAATAAAATATATTTCTAAATAATAAAATTAATTATATTATAACAAAGAAAAGTCTATCGTGGACGCCAGGTCACTCCTCTCCCCCTAGATCCGACACACCTGTGGAGGAGGGTCATCATCTTTTACAAGGGTGGCTGCCCCTCTGCCTCTTAAGCGTCTGTAAATCAAAGTCACTACACAAATTATTATAAACGAATAAAGTATTAATGTCCATGCACTGGGTTTTAGGGGTATCACCGAATTATTTATATCGGGTATCGGGGAATACACTGGGATGTCTTCTAATTGAAGTCTTTTCAATTGTATTGTAAAGTTATTTAGATTATAGTTCTTCAGTTCTGGGGTCGAAGCACTCACGAGCACTGGGGTTCCATACGTTGTTTCCATTTGGGGCACCTTATAGTTCCGGAAGACTAGGTCGCATTTGTTGGGTTGAATGATGAAAATGCCTTCCAGGTCACGGGTCTCTTCTTGATTCGGGCAGGTGATCTTCAATTTTTTCTTAAAAACGGATTTTTGGGTGGTTCTATTGACCAAAAGCTCTGTTTCACAATCAGCCTGGTAATTTAAGAGCAAGTTATCGTTGCATTGGAATTTCTTGTTAATACCCAAGCATATGTCTCTTAGAGGTCATGTTTTTGAGTTAATTTTTGATTTTAACATTACTTTTATATTAGGAATTATAGTTACATATTCGGACTTATATTTCAGCAGTATAGGGTATATTTTATACAGATCAAAAGGATGTTCATAATTAATAGGAAGGTATAGGAAATAATAGATTTTTGATTGTTCGATTTTGCAATCGACTGATATCGCGGATTCAAAATCTAAAATGTTTTCTAATTTAAGGTCGAAAGGCCATTCCTCATTATAGTAAACGGAAATCTTTTTTAGTTCATTAAATAAATCTTGGGGCCTAATTATATCTGGACTAAGAATTTTTAATTTGCAAAATGTTAATGATTTAATAATTTCTTCCAAAATGTTTTCGATTATTGTGTAAAGTAAAACGAGTTGATTATACAGATCTTTAGTAAATAATACGGGTTGGTGGTCTATCTCCTCTTTATAAATTGCGTGTAATTGCATTATTCTGGCCTTGAGCAAGTTTTGGTTATGTGCGATATCTTTGATTGTTTCATTGAAATTTTGTATTAATTTTTCGTTTATGCTGTACCCGAATTTTATTTGTTTACTAATTTTTGAAATGTTCAGATTTAGTATAGTTCTCAAAAAATGACTTTCTTTGCTGTACTAAACTAGGATTTTGAATTATCGAAGATGATGGGCCTGGTAATTCGTCATCAATTTTTGGTGTACCAAAATAGATGTTTATTTGTATTTTAGAATTTTGGAAGATATAATTTATCATAGCTTTAACTGAATTATAGTCTAATTGGTCTAGGCCACAACCTAATTTGGGAATTGCTAATTTAGTGATGTTTTTGTCTAAACAGAATTGTTTTAAATTTATCAATGTATGAAACAAACATTCTAAAGTGGGTTTGTCGAAATAATTTTCTTTAGTGATCAAATAAATAATATATCTACCTTCTTCTTTAATATGACAGAGAGAATATAATTTTGCGTTTTGTTTTGATAAATCTCTAATTTTTCCAAATCTTAATTTAAATTCACGTGCTATTCCTGCACTCATTTTTAAATCTCTACTCACACAGTGAGCGAGTGAGTATTCTAGAGGAGCATTGAATAAATCATCCGAAATTTCTCTTACGTTTTCATTGTTTATTTCTTTATCATTACTTAAAATCTCAATAAATGTTTCAAAATTTGGAGTTTGTTTTAAATTAGATCTTTTGACTCTGGGACGTTTAATATTTGACAAATGAATTTTACTAGATTGATTATGATGTCTGGTTTCTATTTCTGCTGTTTTACGATTAGGATCAATAGTTTGAATGTTTTCTTTTTGATATTTATTTTTAGTTTTTGATTGTTTTTGTTTGTTTTTAATAAATACTTTTACTGGAATTTCTGGAACTTCCTCTCGCGTTAAGTTATGTTTTTCAATAGTTCTTGTCTTATTTTCATTTATTGTTTCATTTATTTGTTCATACAACAATTTGACTTTAGTTTTATGATTTTCTACATATTTGTTTGTAATTAAGGTTTCTAAGTTGAGGTCTAAAGGAGATTCATTATCGATGTGTCCCGAAATAATTTCAGAAGGTCTTAATTTTGTAGTCGAATGGATAGAATTATTATATGCTAGTACGGCGTATAAGGTTTTAATTTCTATTGGTTCTTTTTTAAATGTGTCATGATTATTAAGGACCCGTATGTGTTCAATGATCGACGAATGTACGCGTTCTATTATTCCATTAGATTCTGGGTGTTGGGAACTAATAAAATGAATTTTGATTTAATGAATTTCCAAAAGTTCTCTAATAACCGTGTTCTTAAATTCCAAATGATTATCCGAAATTATTAATTTAGGGATTCCATGGTGACAAAAGAATTTTATTAAATTGTTTGCTACTTCAACAGCTTGGTAAGAATTTAATTTGTAAAGTTGCGTATATTTAGAAAATGAATCAATTATAGTAAGGAATTTGAAACTTTCGAGGGTAATACAATCTATGTGAATTATTTCAAATGGTTTCATAGCTGTTGGGGTGTGATTAAATTTTAATTTAAGTGGTTTGCGATCATATTTAGAAACTAAACAGACTTCAAAATCATTAATATATTTTTGGATTGATTTCCTCATACTTGGCCAATAATATATCCGTTTGAGTTTTAATTCAGTTTCGTCTATGCCTCGATGATTTGTTTTTCCCTCATGATAATTTTGGATAATTTCCAATATATCGTTATTATTTTCAACGTCCGTAAGCAAATTATTACATTTAGTCATTTTAAGTTCTGAATTTTTAAAATAATTTTGGAGAACGCTACTGAATTTTTTGTAAATAGGACTTTTGAAGTATAGATAATAATTTATTTTAGGAACAATATATTCTTTTACAAAACTAATGACTTCATTCACAAAATTTCTTTTAGAAAATTGAACATGTATTCGCATTTTTTGTTATTAAATAAATTAGTAATTTTCGGTTTAGATGATGAATGTTCCACCTCTGTAATTATAATTTGTTTATCACCAACGTTGACCGGTTTATCTGATATTGGTATACCAAAAATAGGGTTTTCCGAATTTGAATGAATTGTAGCGCCATCATTTTCAATTTAATTTATACGACTAGTTTCCGGGGGTTTTACAATAACTGATGACTGATCATTTTCAATCTCATCAAAATTTTTCAAATATTCTTCTAAATTTTGGGCATATTCTTCATTAACATTTAGTTCGATTCTAGAGAGTGCATCGGCATTTTTATTTAAGGAACCTTTTTTATAAACAATGTCATAGTCATATTCTGACAATTTCAGCCTCCATCTAACTAATTTTGAATTTGGTTCGTTGATAGACATTAACCATTGGAGTGGTTTGTGGTCAGTGATAATTGTAAATTTACGCCCAAATAGATATGGTCTAAAATATTTGACAGCCCAAACAATAGCGAGTAGTTCTCTTTCAATAGTAGAATAACGCGTTTCAGAATCGTTTAACGTTCGACTAGCATATGCGATTGGTAAATCTGTGCCAATTTTACCCTGTGATAAAACGGCACCAAGGGCTTGAGTACTAGCATCTGTGGTCAGCAAGAAGGGTTTCGAAAAATCTGGATATTGTAATAAAGGTTGGTTAGTCAAGATGTTCTTACACAAGTTAAAAGAATTTTGGTAGTCTGCATCATTATTATTAATAACTGAATTCTTGCAAAATTTTTAATAAACTTTCGGTAATATCCTAACAGTCCGAGAAATCCTTTAATTTGTTTTGTCGTTTTGGGGATGGGATAATTTTGAATTGCAATAATTTTGTCTGGGTTTGGTCTGACACCTTCGGGTGTAATCACATGTCCAAGATACGCTACTTCGAAGAAATTCCGATTTATCTAATTGAAGCTTGAAATTAGCCTCTCTTAACCTTTTAAAAACTTCGTTTAATCTATCGATATGTTCTTGAGGGCTAGTGGAAAAAATAATTATATCGTCCATGTAGACGAGACAGTATTCGTTTTGAATTCCCCTCAAAATATTGTCCATGACGCGCTGGAAAGTGGCTGGGGCATTTTTAAGCCCAAATGGCATTCTTAAAAATTCATAGTGACCGTTTTCTGTATTAAAGGCAGTTTTTGGGACGTCACGTTCGTCAATCTCAATTTGGTGGAAGCCTGATGTCAAATTTAGGGTTGTAAAATATTGGCATTTCCCTAATTTATCTAACAAGTCATTTATATTGGGAAGGGGGTATCGGTCACCTACAGTTTTATCATTTAATTTCCTATAATCGAATACAACGCGCCATTTTCGTTGACCTGAAGCATCTATTTTTTTGGGAACGATCCATATAGGAGAGGACCATGGGCTAAAGGATGGTCTAATAATGTTTTGTTCCAACATTTCATTAATTTGCTTTGTGCACTTCGGGGTAGCGATACGTTTTAGTATAGACCGGAATTTCATCGGTCGTAATTATCCTGTGTTTAATATTATTGGTTAACGTTAAATGATTCCCTTTTACATGAAAAATATCGGCATACTTATTTATTAATTTTTTAATAACAGCTTTTTCTTCATCATTCATTTAAATTTAAATTTATTTGTATTCATCATATTCAAATTATTATTTGTCCTAAAATCTTTCTTACTTAAATTACTATTTTCATTATAATTCTGTTCGTGGAGTACCACATCATATCCGCTGATGGGGGTAACCACGACAGGTCTTTTTAATGTAACTTCCCTATCTATGTCAGTTTTATTAACTACAGTACAAAGAGCTCTATTATTTTTAACTATAGTGACGCATTCAGGCACTAAGAAATTCGTAACGTCAGTTCTAGGAATTACGGCCTCACCGTTTTCAATATTTAAAACTTCTGCTTCTATTACCTGTTGACTCTGAGCGGGCACAAATATTCGCTTAGTGACAGATTATTATTACTAATTCTAATACTATTATTTTTATCATTATTTTCATTAGATATGCCTTGGTCATTCCGAAATTTAAATGGTATTTCTACGTTAGTGGTTACTACTGATTTCCTTTTAAAATCTAAGCAAATATTAATTTTTGTCATGTTATCTACGCCTAACAGGATATCAAAGGAGGAATGAAAATAGAATATATAGCATTTTACTTTTGCAGCACAGTTACCTTTAAATAATTTTTGTAGGTTAATAATAACGCTGTGTGTTCCGCGGGACGTGCCATGAGCACTTGTTACTTCGAAAGGATCCTCCTTAAATAAATTTTTGTTTAATTTTTTTGCTGGGCGAGAACTAATGAATGATCGCGTACTACCGGAATCTAATAAAACTTTTAATTTTGTTTCGGGGTCTACAATGAAAGGTAAATTACTAAAGTTATTATTAATGCTTAAAAATTCTATAGACGGTTTGCCGAGGCGACTTATACTAAAAAATTATCTTCATTTTTCCCGTTCTGGTCAATGACGCTGTTACTTCGTGTACTAATATTTGTAGAGCACGTTGGCTCATCTAAATTACGCAATTCTTGTTTATTTGTATAAATCGTCGAGGTTGACATGGGTGTAGGACTTGGTAAACGCGGGGGAATCTGTCGAGGCGGCTGATTATAGTTTGTATTAAATGGATTAAAGTTCCGATTAAAATTTTGACTGTAATTATTATAATTTTGTGGTCTGTTAAAATTGTGATTTGATGAGTTTTGAGGTCTCCCAAACACTTGACTATTAGTAAGGAACCGTGGTTGTTGTTGCTTAAATTGAGAACTACTAGGCCGGTTCATAAAGTTATTTTGCGGTCTAGGGTACTGATTGAAACGATTATTATTATTATTAAAATTATTGTTGCCAAAATTTAAATTACGCGGTCTAGGTTGATTATTAAATTTATTATAATTTGGGTTGTTAAATTTATTATTATTTTGATTAAAATTTGATACATTCGGCGTATCGAGCGTACTCTGAAAATTATTTTCCTCTATAAGATAGTTCATTGCCTGCTCTAGTGTGTCAGGGTCACGTAACCTGATAATACTTTGTACGTTGCCGCGAATTCCGCGTAAGAACGTCTTTAATGCTAACTCATTATAGCTACGTTGATGAATGCGCTTTGTCGCGTCCGGCATTTCCACTGCCGATAAGGAGTTAATTTTAGCGGATAGTCTACTTCGCAAAATTTGTATACGTTCCCCGAAATCTAAATATTTTTCATTCTTATGAGGTCTCAAATTAATTAAGTCCTAAACTAAACAATCGTAATTTCGCAGATCGCCAAACCTTTGCCTTAAATGGTTTCTAATTTCAGGCCATGTGTTTAACTCTATGCGCGAACATATAGCGACCAATGCTTTGTCTTTAAGTTTACTTATTATCGCGTTTATTAAATATGTATTCACCAACTCGTTATTTAAAGGTCTAAATTGATCTAGTACGGCATCGCATCTTGAAATAAATATTTCTGTGAGTTCGTTACTCCCGTCGAAATAAGGAATCGTTTCGACATTTAATTTTAGCAATTGATAATTAATATTTTCCATTTTTAAATTTTCGGTAATTACTAAATTATCTAATTTATTGATTAGGTCGTCGAGTACAAAATTTACTGGAGAATGGACGCGGTTTGGAGAATTGAGAATTTGTGGTGAAATTGGGTCCGAAGATGTATCACTAGCGTACATAAAATATTACACGCGAACAAAAATATGGAAAAAACCTCTAAAAAAACAATGCTTACCACTCAATAACGAAGATCACTCTGTCCATGCCCTGATATGCCCTCAGTGGTCCTGGATCTGGTGATGGGGTGTTCCTCGTTCTGCTGCCCTCGGGGTGTTAGTCCCTCGATGTTCGGAGGACCCTCTGGTGCTGCTTTGACGTGGAACTCGTTCGATGCCAATTTAACCGTAAAGACGGACGGAGCACTATTTTGATATTTCCTCAAAATTTGTGCCCTTATGACATCCTACCGACTGCGCCAGTTAAATTTCGTGGTTCACAATTGTGTTTTTTAAAAAGGTTTATTTCCGAAATTTACAATTAATTACATTACTTAAAACTTAATTATACGGAGAATAATTGATATGTGAAGCGTTACAGTAATAATATAATAATGGATCTATGCCATGTCTAATGTCTACTATAATAATTGAATCTGAATGCATGCGGTTAATCTATTTATATAAACTAAAACTATGAACTAAGCATATTGACATCTGGCGGGTGATGTCATCCTAACTACGCATTAATTAATAAAATATATTTCTAAATAATAAAATTAATTATATTATAAAAAAGAAAAGTCTATCGTGGACGCCAGGTCACTTATATATATAAGTTAAATTTCGTGGTCGATAATTTGGTTTTTTAAAAACTATTTTTATTTATGTCACGCGACTGGGAACTACGACTCGGGTTATTTTAATTTACGAAATAACATAATAATTAATTTAATGATGAATTAACACAGGACGTGTCTAACTGGATTACAAATCTAATATTAACATAATATATGCGCGCCAGGAGCTTTTATAAACTATAACTTACACACTAAGCAAAACGCCTACATACGATTGCGTCATCTACTTACTACGCTAAAATAAATGAATATGAATCTTAAAACAATAGATTAATTATTAATTAACAAAAGAAATAATAATATAGGGCATTGTTCTAGCTGCAGGTTACTCTTCCCCCCTCAGATTCGGCACACCGTGGGAAAGAAGTCTTTAGGGGTGACGACCACCTTTTTGGTCCTAAAATATTTAAGTCCTAGGGCCACTGCACCTATTGGGATTAACACATATAAAAAGAGTGTCCATGCACTGTGTTTAAGAGGGATGAATGTTTCTGTAATGTTGGGCACTTTGAGCAAACACGGGGACGTCTTCTAGTTTAAGTCCCTTTAGTTTTATAGTAAAGTTGCTCAGTTTGTAGGGGTCTATTTTCAGTTCGGATGCACTTATGAATACTGGGCTTCCCGATGTCTCTTCTAACTTTGGCACTTTATTGTTTTTATACACAAGGTCGCACTTATTCGGTTCGATTAGGAAGACTCCTTGTAGGTATAGCGAGTCTCTTCATGGTCGGGGCAGATGATCTTGATTGCTTCTTTGTATGGGAAGAAAAAAGCTAATAATTTGTTGGTATATGGTAACTTCTCTAGGTGATCATTATTAATTTGAAGTTTGGTGAATTTGCATAAATCCAAAGTTCTATTAAGTAGTAATTTTGCTTCACAGTCCGCTTGGAAATTTAAAATTAAGTCATTCTTGCATTGAAATTGACCATTGCTACCAAAGCACAAGTCACTTAGAGGCAATATTTTTTGGTTAATATTTGATTTTAGTAAAACTCTAACATTTGGAATTATAGTAACGTAGTCTGACTCGTACTTTGTAGGGATGGGGTACATCATGTATAAACTAAATGGATGTTCATAATTGATGGGTAAAGATAGAAAGTAGTGAATTTGTGTTTCTTCAATTTTGCAATCGAGAGTTATTACTGATTCGAAGTTAAGAATGTTTTCGGGTTTTAGATGAAATGGTATTTCTTCGTTGTAATGGGTTGAAATTTTGATTAATTCGTCGTACAGGCCCTGAGGCCTAATTATGTCTGAGCTCAAGGCTTTTAATTTGCAGAAGGCCAAAGAATTTATAATATTTTGCAGAATATTTTCAATTATGCCAAAAAGTAAGATCAGCTGATTGTATAGATCTTTCGTGAACAGGATATGTTGATGATCGACATCTTCTTTGAATATCGCGTATAATTGCTTGATCCTAGATTCTAATGTGTTCTGATTGTGTGAAATATCTTGAACGGTTTTGTTAAAATTTTGAATAATTTTTTGTATTAACACTGTAGCCAAATTTCAATTGATTTTGAAGATTGTTTTCATTGTCTGCTAAATGTTTTAGTATTTTATTTATTCTTTCATTGTCACGGGCGTCCATATTGCCACTTATAGTTTTGATTACCGTACCCAATCCATCAATTAATCCTCTTTTAATTCGCTTGTTTTTAACACTCAATTGAATTGTCTTTATTTTTCTGATTATATCATTTCTGGAATAATTTAGCAATTTATCATAGTTTTGGAAATCGTTTTTAAATTTTGAAATATTATTCGTCGTTTCTTTCAAAAATTCGTATTGGGCATTTAGATTCTCGAATTCTTTATAAATGGGTTCTGAATTGTAGTGGTGTACTAAGGTGTGTTTAGATTTTTCTAATTTAGCTTTTCCTAAATTTATGGGTAGTAACCCTGCGTTTTTTGTAATGTCTTTAATTTCGAATCCGATCACAGGCGTGATGAGAAGTAACCTGGAACCGATTGTCTATTATTATTATTTAATTTTTTGAAGAACCGGAAGGTAGATCATCTAGTATATAAATGTTTATTTGTGTGTTGCAATCTTGAAAAATATAGCCTATCATGGTTTTTACAGTTTTATAATTTAGATTGTCGAGTCCGCAGCCTAATTTGGGGATTGCCAGTTTTGTTATTTTATTATTAATACAAAATTGTCTCAAATTTATTAAAGTGTTGAAAAGGTCTTTTAACGTAGGTTTATTAAAGTGGTATTGTTTTGTAATCAGATATATGATGTATCTATTGTCTTCTTTCAAATGGCATAATGAGTGGACTTGTGGGTTTTGTTTGTAGAGTTCCCTAATTTTGCCAAACTTTAATTTAAATTATTTTGCTATCCCCTTGTTTATTTTTAAGTCTTGACTTACGCAGTGAGCAATCGAAAAGTCTAAAGGGGCATTAAATAAATCGTCTCTTACTTCTACAACATAAATATTTTCAATAATATCTTTCGTTTTTAAGCAATTTATAAATGTGTCGAAATTTAAGATATTTTTAGTGTCAATTATTTTTTTCCTTGGCCTTTTTATGTTTGATATGTGAATTTTTCCTACTTGGTTATGGTGTCTAGTTTCAATTTCCGCGGTCTTTCGGTCGGGGTTTACACTTTTGATTATTTCTTTTTTATATCTATTTTTTGGTTTTGACTGTTTTTGTCTGTCTTGAATAAACGCTTCTTCTGGAATTTTTGGAATTTCTTCACGTGTTGTGTTACGTTTTTCAATAGCTCTAGTTTTGTTTTCGGTTATAGTATCATTAATTTTTTCGTATAATAATTTAACTTTAGTCTTGTGAGTTTGGACGTAATTGTTTGTTAGTGCTATTTCTAAGTCAAGATCTAATAGAGAGTTATTATCAATATGTCCTGAAATTATTTCAAAAGGTTTAAGTTTAGTTGTCGAATGAATTGAATTGTTGTAGGGCAAGATAGCATATAAGATTTTAGATTCGATTGGTTCTTTTTTATATAAATTTTGATTGTTTAATAGTCTAATGTGTTCCACAATTGTTGAATGAACGCGTTCCACTATTCCGTTCGATTCGGGATGTTGCGAGCTGATAAAATGAATTTTGATATGGTGAACTTCCAAAAGTTCCCTAATTACGGTATTTTTAAATTCTAGGTGATTATCTGATATGATTAAATTTGGAGTTCCATGGCGACAAAAGAATTTGATTAAATTAGTCGCGATTTCGATAGCTTGGTAGGAATTGAATTTGTACATCTGGGTGTATTTTGAGGATGAGTCTATTATAGTCGAAAATTTAGCATTTTCTAACGCGATACAGTCGATATGTATTATTTCGAAAGGTTTCATAGCCGTGGGGGTGTCATTGAATTTTATTTTCAAGGGTTTGCGTTCATATTTTAAGACTAAGCAAGTCTCACAGTTATTTATGTAATCTTGAATAGACTTCCTCATGCTAGGCCAATAATATATTCTTTTTAGTTTTGCTTCGGTTTCGTCAATACCACGGTGGTTGGTTTTACCCTCGTGATAATTTTGGATGATTTCTAATACATCACTATGATCTTCGACGTCCGTAAGAAAGTTATTGCATTTTATCATTTTAATTTCGGAGTTTTTAAAATATTTTTGGAGGACACTACTAAATGTTTCATATATCGGGTTCTTGAAATAGAGATAGTAATTTACTTTGAGTACAATATATTCTTTTATAAAGTCAATTATTTCGTTAGCAAAATTGTTTTTTGAAAATTGAACATTAATTCTCATTTTTTTATTATTGAATAGATTAGTGATTTTTGGTCGAGATGGTGAGTGTGATACTTCTGTGATAATTATTTGGTTGTCGCCAATGTTCACGGGTTTGTCAGAAATGGGGATATTTGTTATTGGATGTTCTAAGCTAGAATGTATAGTTGCGCCATCGTTTTCAATATCGTTCACGTGAGTTTCTGCGGGTTCTACAATTAGTGATGATTGGTCATCAAAATTTTTTAGGTATTCTTCTAGATTTGGCCCGTATTCTTCGTTAATGTTTAGTTCTATTCGCGAAAGTGCGTCAGGGTTTTTATTTAAAATACCTTTTTTTATAGACAATGGTATAATCATATTCTGCAAGTTTTAGGCGCCACCTGACTAATTTTGAATTTGGTTCTTTCAACGACATCAGCCATTGGAGAGGTTTGTGGTCTGTGACTATCTGAAAGGTACGCCCAAACAAATAGGGACGGAAGTATTCCACGGCCCAAACTATCGCAAGTAATTCCTTTTCGATTGTCGAGTACCTGGTTTCTGAATCATTTAATGTCCTACTAGCGTATGCAATGGGTAGATCTGACCCAATTTTACCTTGCGATAACACAGCGCCGAGAGCTTGATTGCTGGCGTCTGTGGTAAGTATAAACGGTTTAGAAAAGTCGGGATATTGAAGTAAGGGATGATTTGTCAAGACATTTTTGCAGAGATTAAAGCAATTAATGTAGTCGGGGTCATTAATATTGATAACAGAATTCATTTTTAAGCATTTAGTCATTGGTTTGGTTAAATCAGCGAAATTTTTAATGAATTTCCTATAGTATCCTAACAGTCCAATGAATCCTTTGATTTGTTTCGTCGTCTTGGGGATCGGGTAGTTTTGAAAGGCTATTATTTTGTCGGGGTTTGGTTTAACACCTTCGGGTGTAACAACATGGACTAAATAAGAAACTTCTTTTCGTAGGAATTCTGATTTGTCTAATTGAATTTTAAAGTTAGACTCTCTTAGTCTTTTGAAAACTTCAGTCAGTCTGTTAACGTGTTCTTGTAAACTAGTGGAGAAAATTATAATGTCATCCATATAGACAAGGCAATATTCGTTTTGTATGCCTCGTAAGATATCGTCCATAACACGTTGGAACGTCGCGGGGGCATTTTTTAATCCGAAAGGCATCCTCAAAAATTCGTAATGTCCGTTTTCAGTATTGAACGCTGTCTTAGGGAAATCTCGTTCATCAATTTCGATCTGGTGAAATCCCGATGCCAAATCTAATGTCGTAAAATATTGTGCTTTGTCTAGTTTGTCTAGTAAGTCAGAAATATTAGGAAGAGGGTAACGGTCACGTATAGTTTTTTCGTTTAGTTTGCGATAGTCAAAAACGACACGCCATTTCCTCTGGCCTGACGCGTCTAATTTTTTTGGTACTATCCAAATTGGAGAGGACCATGGGCTATGAGATGGTCTAATTATGTTCTGTTCTAACATTTCTTTTATCTGTTTACTTACTTCTACTTTATGTATTTCTGGATAGCGATATGTTTTGATGAAAACCGGAATTTCGTCTGTTGTAATAATTCTGTGTTTAATTTTGTTTGTAAACGTTAAGCTATTTTCTTTTAAATGAAAAATATCAGAGTATTTGGAAATTACATTTTTTATTATTGTCTTTTCTTCTTCATTCATATGGTCTGTACGAACTTTAGAAAAATCAAACTCAATATTTTTTGTGTTGAACATATATTACTATTGGGGCCTTTTTTATTTAAATTACAATTTGAACTTTGTCGGTATGGCACCACGTCATATTCGCTGACGGGTGTTACGACAAAAGGTCGTTTAAGGGTTACTTCCCTATCTATATCAGTCTTATTGACGACTGTACAAAGGGCCCTACCATTTTTTACAGTTGTGATACACTCCGGTATCAAAAAGTTCAAAACGTCCATTCTTGGGACTATTATTTGACCATTTTTTACATTTTCTACTTCTACATCAATAATTTGCTTGCTTTGCGCCGGCACTAATATTCGCTTAATGAACGGTAAAGCAGCTGGGTTTACGTTATTAACGTTTTCATATTTATTGTTTGCAGAATCATTATTATTATTATTATTACTGAAATTTTGTACACTATTTTCACGAAATCTAAATGGAATTTCGGTATATGGTGTAATTACTAAATTTTTATTAAAATCTACACACGCGTTAATTTTGGACATATTATCGATCCCTAATAGAATATCAAACGATGAGTGAAAATCAAATATGTAGCATTTAAGTTTTGATGCGAAATTACTTTTAAAAAGGTTTCTTAGTGAAATGATTGCACTGTGTTCCATGGGAAGTACCATGGGCACTGGTTACTTCAAAAGGATCGTTTCTAATGAGATTTTTATCTAATTTATTAGCTAAACGGGGACTAATGAATGAACGTGTGCTTCCAGAATCCATTATAATTTTTGATTTCGTTATTGGGTCTATGATAAATGGCAATTTACTCGCATTATTTACTATTCCTAAATATTCAACCGATTTTGTTCCGAGGCGATCTAACCTAAAAAACTATCTGTTTCTTTCTCGTCGGTATAACTAGCTGTGTTATTAATATTTTCAGAGGATGTGCCCGGTTGATCGAGGTTGTATAATCTTGGTCTGTTTGTGTATGTCGTTGATGTCGACATGGGTGTTGGGTTTGGTAACTGAGGTGGATTTTGTCGGGGCAATTGATTAGTATTTGAATTAAAATTCGAGTTATTATTTGCATTATAATTATGAGCGTTATGATTAAAATTTGGGTTTTGGTTGTTATTGTAATTATTGAAACGTGGTCTTTTGTTTGGCGGATAGTTATTATTGTTGTTATTATTAAATGGTCTATTATTTGAAAATTGATTTTGAAAATTTTGTGGTCTCCCGAACACTTGTCTATTTGTGGGAAATCGCTGTTGATGTTGCGCCCTAAATTGTAAATTTATTGGCTGACTTGGAAAAGGTCTATTTTGGTGTGTAAATTGTTGGTTATTGAACGGTTGCGTTTGCGTATGAAAATGTTGTCTAATATTATTATTTGGTGTGTGCGGAGAGTCCAATGTACTCTGGAAATTGTTTTCTTCGATAACATAATTTATCGCGTCCTCTAGTGTAATAGGATCGCGCAGGCGAACAATGCTTTGTATATTTCCGCGCAGACCGCGTACAAATGTTTTTAACGCAAGTTCATCATAGTTGTGCAAATGAATTCGCAATCAGCGCGCGGTCTTGTAATTTGCTAATTATTGCATTTATTAAATAATTATTGACTTGGATATTATTTAATGGTCTAAACTGATTCAATACGGCTTCGCACCTAGATATGAAGACTTCCACTAATTCACTATTTCCGTTAAATGATGGAAATGTATCCACGTTTAATTTAATAAGGCGGTAGTCAACGTCTTCCATGTTTAAGTTTATATTTAAAAATTGATTTATTAGATCGTTAACGGGACTACCAGGAGTATGAGAATCGATAGGGGAATTATCGCTAATATTAGACGGGTCCGAGTCAGAGACCGATTCGCTTGTGAACATAAAAATGAAAAAGCCTCTAAAAAACTTGTACTTACCAACCGAAGATCACGCTGTCCATCGGTCTTTGGTGTTCGTTCAGGGAGACTGTGGAAAGGGTGATTTGATGTCCTTGCGTCCTGCTGCCTTTGGACTGGTGTTCTCGATTTCTTGAGAATCCTCGGGTCAGAGACGACGTGGAGATGATGTAGGTTATTTCCAATTAATCGTTGAACGAGAGGGGCTTGATATTCTCTCAGGCCTTCTTTGGAAAAAATCCGAACGACTGCGCCAGTTAAATTTCGTGGTCGATAATTTGGTTTTTTAAAAACCTATTTTTATTTATGTCACGCGACTGGGAACTACGACTCGGGTTATTTTAATTTACGAAATAACATAATAATTAATTTAATGATGAATTAACACAGGACGTGTCTAACTGGATTACAAATCTAATATTAACATAATATATGCGCGCCAGGAGCTTTTATAAACTATAACTTACACACTAAGCAAAACGCCTACATACGATTGCGTCATCTACTTACTACGCTAAAATAAATGAATATGAATATTAAAACAATAGATTAATTATTAATTAACAAAAGAAATAATAATATAATTTCTTTTGTTAATTTTATATATATATATATATATATATATATATATATATATATATATATATATATATATATATATATATATATATATATATATATGTTGGTGCGGATAGTTTCGCGAAGATTATTTTTGTACATTGTCAATGTTCGGCTTTAATCTTCGAATTTGCAAGTTTTGATGGTTCTAAAAAGAACCGATTTGCAACGTTTCGACCAAGTCGCATTGGTCTTCTTCAGGCGGTGTTCGATGGGGAACTGCGATCGTGCTAAGTGGAACTGCGCTATTTATACCTGCGGTGTTGGCGGTTGACGTTTGGCGGCGCGTGTGCGGCTTCTTGTAATAGGGCCGGTCGGATTAACCGGGATTACGTTGGTGGTACCTGTGGGGATTGAAATCTGTGGAGCGGGTGAAGAGATATGCATTTTGCATAAAATGGATTAATAGAAAAACACACCGATAATTTTACCAGATAAAATTGGCACATTGGCTTAAACAAATTAAACAAATTCAAGAAGATGAATGTATAAATCAGATAATAAATGAAGAATACGATAGGTTATATAATTAATTTCATGTTTTTAAGTTTTGTATAAATTGTTACCTTATACTTGTTTTCTATGTATTACGTTTGATTTATGTATTGTATATGTAGTAAATAACATTGTATAAATTGTTCATTACGTATTTATATTAAAGTACATATGTTTGTATATATAATTTGTTAATATATTGTATAGGTTGTAAATAAATGGTATATATTTTAAAAAAGTTGTTTTATTTACTTAAAACGAATACACAGGCAATAAAGTTATATAACATAATTACAACACATTTTTCTTCGATATCCAGGAATTGTGTGAGCTATCCAATCCTAACCACTTGACGAGAACTTTATTTCCCTTACGTCTTATTACTTTCTCTACCAAATAAACATCAGGGTGTGCAACTTTCTTCAGTTCTACTTCATAGAATTCTCCAATAATATTTTCACCTTGTGCATCCTGCAGTAGATAGGTTCGCGGCATTGTATTTTGCACTTTAGAGATTTTAAATATTTCGTTTGACCAATTAGGTGTATAGTTTTTGGAGAAAGCTTGGCGGTGTTTACTTATTCTTACATGATCACCTACATTGAATTTCCGAGGTAGTGTATCAATCACTTTTAACGAACTATACACTGTATTCAAAATATTCAAAAGATGCTTTGCATTGCGATTATTAACGTCTTTCGGCTTCATTCCAATTGTTCTATGTACGCTATTATTGTAGTTGTTTATAATAATTGGTAGTAAGCCCAACCATTTATATGTACTTTGCAATGAAAACGCTTTCCACATCCTTTCCTTGATGGTTCTATTAAATCTTTACACAATGGAATTTTTTAATGTTAAATAAGTACTGTAATGATTTATATTGTACTGTTTAAGAAATGTTTTGAAGTCTGCGTTATAAAATTCTTTGCCATGATCTGTTTGAATGTTTTTCGGTATGAGTTTCTTTTTGTCCAGTATTGCTTGCATTGCTCGCGTCACTTCCTTCCCAGTCTTAGTCTTTAAAGGTACTGCCCATCCAAATTTAGAGAAAGCATTTATAACCATTAATATATACTTAAATCCCTTCTTCTCCTTTGAATACGGAGTCATTTCAACTAAATCTGCTTGATATAAATCTTTTAGTCCCTTCAGAATAACACGACGCCTTTTAAAGTTTCTTCTAGCCGGTGCATGCAGTTCCTTCACTACGTCTTGCTTAATTTTAGACATTATCAGATTCAATTACTATATCAACGGCCGATGCTGATGCTGGTCTGTCTACAAATCGTCTAGTTATTTGAATTTTATCCTTGAGTTTGAATGTTATTAAATTTTTTTCTCCGGTCCTGTAGGGTTGACCATTAATTCTGACCCAAACGTTGTCTCCATACATAACTACCTTCACTACTTTACCACTGTACACCTCATTAACAAACGTTGATGTTGCTGCTTTATTTGTAGTTTGATAAATCCCAGGTTCTGCTTCCTGGTCATTAGTCCACAATCCAATGACTTGTATTGATTTCCGCGTTGTCTGCTGCTTTACATCATCTTTCAACTTTTGAAAATGTCTATGTTTTGAAATGCTGTGTCCGTAAAGATGTTTACCAAATTTGTCTACAGACTTGGTAGCACCCGTAAGATGTTCACCAAACTTATTAAGAGTCATATAAGTAGATTCAAAAAATATGTTTTTATACAATAATTTTTGCCTCTTTTAATTCTTCGATTATTGAAACAATTTCATTGTTGTGTGATGAATTTCCTGCATGCTGTGAAGCTATTATTAAACGTAACCTACCTACAAGTTCATTGGGGTCATCCCAATGTTTGTACTCGATAGTGGATCCTGGAATTAATTGCCTTTTCATTGTGTTTTTTCTCCAGAGATCCTCCACTCTTCCATAATTTTGCCCACCATACCTGGGGTCTCTCACCCATTAAAATTGGTTTTACGATTGACACATACTTGTACCCTCTGTTGGCTGCAATAGCTTTATTTGGATTATATTGTACACGCGCGGCATTCGTTCGTTGCAATATATCTCTGTAGTTTCGGCAATCCATTAAAGTAAATTTTGAAGGTTTTTTTCTTAAATAAGAGTTCATACAGTCCTTTTGTTCGCGTATATATCTGATTATTTATCTAATGTCTCGTCCTTTGAATTGTATTTCAGAATTTCCAACATATAAATTTCCGTCAACTTCATGTACGCCATACTTTTCGTCGCGGTCAGCTTTTGTATGTGTTTTGAAATATATGAGAAATTGTCTTGGTAATTCATCAAATTGTTGTAATATACTTTGCACTTCTGGACTATTCAATTGTTCTCTAAAACTTTGCTGGGCATGATACATAGGAAGTGTTACTTCTCCTTCATCATCGTCATCACTATACGCCTGTTCTTCTTCTTGTTGTTCAAACTCCGTCTTTGAATCATCATGCTTTTCTACTATTTGAGTTGAATTAAATGGGGCACTTTGTATAACTTCCTCATCATCTAAAAAACTAACATCTCCTTTCCGTTGAATGTTTTCTGCAGTAGGTGTCATTAAGGTATCGACGAGTAATTCTTTTTTCGGTTCGTGGTATATTTTTGAAAGTTTTCTTCTCTTTTTAATGTTAAAAGACTGTTTTGGAGATGGTGGGTAAGCTGGTTTAATTAGTGATACATCAAAGTCATTATCATCTTCTAGAAATTCACTGGGTGCTAATCGATTAGCCTCAAGTTTACTTGCTATTTTTTTGAGTGGCTCACTGAGGGGTGAGAACGTAGCTTCAAGATGTTGTTTAGACTCAGCTATGTTTGATTTCAAGGTTCTAATTTTATCACGTAGAGAAGTGCGAGCTTCTGCAAGTTGTCTAGCGACATTTTTGTCCATTGTGTTAACGAAGTACACAGTTATACTGAAAGGGTAAAGGAAGTTGTACCCAAATTTATACAATTATAAATTTGTCAAAACCCTTGCGGTATCTCCCTTCCTCTTTACCACAGTCTAAATCAATTACCAATACATCATGGGGATTGACCCAACACGTTTGACAAATGTCCTTAAATTCTTCAAAAGTCATGTCCCCCGTAAGGTGATTATCATATATATGTTTCAAATGCATTGCATCTTCTCGAAAAAGTATTAACAAATTGCTATTATCTCTAATCAACTGCTTTGGAATTGCACTGTAACTCTGGCATAAGTAAAAACAGTCAATATTTTTATGTCGACCGTATGAAAAATAGTCTTTTATTGTATTGTGCCCTGTGGGTGGCACATCATCAAATATTACAATGGAATATTCATTTATGCCTGTCGGAACTTCTAGGCTTGCGATATCCGAATATTCATAATAACCACATTCTGGAATCGTTTTCATTAATTCACGTAGAAATGTATATTTCTCTTGGTACAATGAATTTGGGCATAAATAAATATTTAAATATCTTAACCCATGCCTTGCAATAAGTAGTGTAAGAAGTATGTTGGTTTTTCCGCATGCACTCGTTCCTATAATTAAGCCTCTCTTACATTCACCTCCGAAAAGGTCACTGTGTTTTTTAAATCTCGAATGTTGTAATAATGCATTATCAAAATTTTGTATCGGTAATGATAATTCATGTGGAGTTACACTTACGGGATGCATGTCATCTCACCAAGAAGGTTTTTACTGAACTAAATATGGAATACAATAAACTGGACAATTTATGACCTCACCTAGATATTTTGATTGTGGAATGTAGCTGCTCATTATTAAGAAAAAAAAAACACTTTCAATTCCTTATTGTATATTTAAGCATACATATTAATGAACATGTTTGAATATATAAATACATTATTAAGTTGTTCACCCGAAGCAGCGGTAAAAATTAATTCTGCGTTTTATAAATTATAGACCTCACCTACATAATATGATAATAAGGTTTTATTTTAGGATGGAGGAAAATATTCACACGTTTATTCTTAAACATTTATTTATTAATTTATGAACACATAGCTTTTTTTATAACTTTGGTTTTTTTCTCTCTTTCTAGGCGTTTGATTTTATGATAGCTTTGGTTTTTCTTTTTCTAGCCGTGTGAAATTTATTTATAGGTCCAAATTAGCAGCGAATATCCGTGGTAACAGGGAACGAAACGTTGACAGAAGTCATCAATGATTATATTCCCTTGTATAATCTGTTATTGGTGGTATGATCTTTTGCACGAATTCCTTTTCGGCTCTAATTTTTCTCAATTGCTCTTTTAGTTCGGGCAACAAACCTGTATTACAATTAGAAATATTAGAGGCAACGAAAGTAAACGATTCAATCATGTTATTTACACGTGTTTCGCTTTCACACAAAGTATCATACAACTTTTGATAAAATGCAAGAGAACTTCTTACTTGGCGACTCCTATTACCGACTTGTCGAGCAATCGATTGACTGGAAGAATTGATGACAGGAGACACGGGCCGGGACGAGGTTGGAACAATTACATTTGAAGGGATTTCGTTGGAAGGGAGTGAGTTACAAGGGATTTCGTTAGTTACGTTAGTGGGTGGTTTAACTGTTATATTTTCCAGAACTGTGACTTTTTGCACATTCACAGAAGTTACGGATGTCTGAGAAAGGATTGTTATTATTTCGGGTTCGATTTCGGGTTCGATTTCAGGTTCCTTCGGAATGGATGATACATTCATTAATGATATTTTAGGATGGGATTGAGTACTGGTTGACGGTGCAGTTTGTTGGAGGTGGGTAATCGATATACTCGACATCGATTCAGGAACCGCCAACAGTCTTCGAAGTACAGATCCTTGCTGTACATCACTTCTGTCAACGTTTACTGTTCTCCTCCTGTTTCTCATCATGTCCCTCTCGGCACGACGACGCTGCCTGTACTCTTGTTTTGGCAAGTAATTTCCATACCGCCATCTGTTTCGATTAGAATTAGACGACGACATGTAAAATTGCTGCTCGCTTGCCAAGGAACTTACATTTCCCCGCATTGATGTATCGCAACATTCTCAGTATCACTTGTATCTTTACTAATACTGAGAATGTCAGCGTCAATCATGGCTTGATTCAGTACATCATTACGGGGTGAGTACATTCTCGTCTATGAGTTGCAGTCAGCCACCTAGCGCCAGGAGTAACAAGATTCAAAATATCTGTCAGTCCGGAATCTGTAAAAAAAAAGAAAGAAAAATACATAATTATACTTTTTCATTTATTTCAGTTCCAATTTATGATAAATTAAAAAATTAAATATTATATAAAAAAAATACTTACTCGCTGCTGTTTCACCTTCAGCGGCAGAAATGGTCTGCACGCTTCGTCTGGTACCAGATTTCCGCCGGCCGGGCTTCTAACGGTAACGGTTCGTGTGCGCGTTCCGTCCAACGTAGAATTTTCGGCGGCTGGAATTTCTGCTGGCGGCGGCGTGCGGAAAGAACCCAAATACCATTTCTCCATGCTATCGTCTAGCATATTGTATTTCTTATCTGTTTAGTAATTTACATCAAATTTACATTTGTCTAAATCACGTAGTGAATATATTAAAGACATTTTAAATAAAAAATACATTTCAAACGATTTAGAATGGAATATATGAATATTTTAACGGCATAAAATAGTAGTTATGTAAAGTAGGTTCAACGTTTGTAACATTTATCCATTTTTCGGTTTGTTGTTGTTGTTGCTGCTGCGTGCTGCAAAGGGGCGTGGAAATGGGCGTAGGGGGCGTGTCTTGGTGGGGGAAATTATTTTTGAGGTCAAAAAGTCGCGACCCTGGGGGAGGGGGAATTTTGTATCCCCACTCCTTTTTTCCCACTCCCATCCCCTCTGCATTGAAGGCGTGTTAAAAGGAGGAGACGTTGGTAAGGAGGAGTGGTCTATAAAAAGAGATATTCTTTTCCTCTTCTTTTTTCTTTCTTTTTTCCCTTCCTTTCCTTCCTTTCCTCCTTTTTCTTTTTTCCTTTTCTTTCCTTTTTTCTTTTGCTCCAATTGGAAAAAAAACCTCATTGGTCATTCAATTAACAATAATTGTTAAATTTTAATCATTAGTTAATAAATACATTGATTGAAAGAAATATTAACAAAAAAATTAACACTTTTTTAAACTTGGGTTACAGGAATACAAAGGAAACATTAATAATATACTACAATATCTTTATTAAACAACGTTAGTTAATTAGACTTTTTGATTAATTTCTAAATGTTTAAAAATACTTCCGTGACAATCTTTTCTTGAAGGGGCAGGACCATCGATATGAGTGCGAATGTTGTCTTGGTTATAATGCTGCAAACAAGGGAGCTTCTCCTTTAAATCTTAAATGTAGTTCAGGGGCAGAAACTCAAGATCTTCATCACTAAGACTTGCAGTACTGAAATCCTTTTCGCACTTTTCTATAACTTCCCAAACTTTGTTTATAATCCATTGTCCATGTGTTGAACGAATTATCCAATAACCCAGACTTGTCATCATGAACAACACGAATGCAATAGCAAAATTCTATAAGTTCACGGTTTATATATGTACATCTTTACATGCTGACTTCTCGTCCATATCATTCGATTTCAATAATTACGTATAAGTGGAGTCATTTTGTATACATTGGTAAGTGCACACACCCAATCATTTGATGTATGAAATGTACAATACGGTAGAGATTTTTGTATGTTGGGTATGTTATCACTCACTTCAATTACTGGTTTATCAATTACTTTGCTGATATGCATTGCTTTTTCGTGATCCTTAACATATATAGTACCTATATTACGAGTCAAACTTTGCAAAATATCATCAACATTTTCCAATGGTACAAATCCGTCACTCCATTTTAAACCGTGATGATTTTTTGTCAACTAATCGACAGTCCTTTTATCTCTTCTACTTAAAAACGTATATTCATAGGGAGGTTTAAATATGAAGTGGCTTATGCATCCTTTACTATCATAACTTGCTACTTCTTTGGGTATAAAATGATTCTTTCTTACTTGAAATCCTTGTATATCAATAATAATATATTTTTTTACTTCCATTGCAAGCCACTTGCACTTCACTTACTAGACACTGCCTTCGATGATGATCTGCACTAAACTGATTATTACGTAAATATAAATACAGTAGTATTCTTACAATAACTCCTTGACAACTTTCGTAAGAGGAGTGTAGTAATACGCTTTATCGTGTAAAATTAGGCAATAAGCTGATGTACCCGCTGGTACAGCCTCTTTCGTATTAAATTCCACTTTGATTTCTACGGCACTTTTATGAATAGTGTCCGCTTGATACATGCACTCAATTCCTACTAGCGGTGCAACTGCTAAATATTCCTTAGGAGAAAACATTGGTTCACTTTCCTGTACATAGTGTTACCGGCGTTTTATTTGAAAACGTCGTAACTCGATTATCTAATTCATTTTCACAAAAACATCGGACTCCACTTGTTTGTTCATTTCATTTTCATAATCAATTAAGTTCAAATGAGTCAAGTTCGTAATCATTCATTGATGTTCACATTGTATATATTTTTGTAAATATGTTAGATTAAGTTTAGATAGGTTTTTATCTCATTTTCATTATTTAATTCACGTTACAATGCTAAAAAAAATGGAAATCGCATAACAAATACTGACCGCCAGAGACATTTTACGACCCCCATCGTAAACCGCGCGCCCGGCTCAACAACCACCCGAGGATGCCCCCCAATAAACCGTGCAGCTCCGAGAACCAGCGGGATAATCCTCGACGCGTACTGTAGATGTTTACGACCATGAAAACAAAGCCTTTGAGAAATTCGAGCAGATTTTGGAAAATCGCGGCGAACAAAGGTTTATGGTCGTACATCTGCAGCACAGACATCGCCCACCGAAAACGGCCAAACCAGGAGGCCCCAAACTGTTGGCCGCAAGTAGAGATGTCAACTCCACCCTCTACTTCCTCCACCACGAATTTTTCGCCACCACTCTCACCCCCAAGAAACATGGCGGGGTGAAGATAGCGGTGGTTGGGAAGAAAGGAAGTTAGAAAAGTTAGTCAGGTTTCAACCACCAAACGGTTATCTTCAGCCAGTGAAGTTCATGTGTCTAAGTCATCATCATCATCAAAGTACCAAGACATCGTCATCAACACCTAAAGCCCATCTTCATCAGTGTTACCTTTAACATTTCGTAAGTCGTCGCGTTAGTCATCACATTAGTTTGTTTATTTTATATTAATTTCATCATACATTTATTCATTCATTCTGTTATTATTAATTGTCTAATTCAATCATTCGTTTTTATTGTTTATAGTCTGTTATCATTATTAATAAATTTTATATAGTTGTTTTCCGAAATTCTATATTTTTCATTTATAAAGATCACGTTCATTATTCAACGAATCCTTATTATTATTTTTTTTCATAATAAAAGTGGTGCATTTAAGACGAAAGATAATATTGGTAAGTAAAGTTATTATCATTCTTTTATTATATACTGAGCTATCGGAGTGTTACGGCGGAACGTGCTGTAAGTACAACTTAACTTTCATGCTCTTAATTTCAAATCAAACACTAAAATACAAGACGCTCCGGACCCCCGTTAACAATTTGTCGCCCAACGTCATTATTTCTTTAGAAATTATACCCACCACGCTGAGCAGCATACATTCATCATTAACAAACTAACGCGTAACTTTGTGTTAACCTGTCGTCAATAGTGACTTAATCGAAATAACTGCTGAATTAGTTCCATTCAAACGTTCAATATTTATGCTTATATAATTTTTATTGTGCAAGATTTTAGACATCTACATTTTTAGCATATAAATATTTTGATGGTTTGAAAAACAACTCGGTGCATCACACATATTCCGTTTATTATTTTTTTTCATATTTGACTCAAACTCACGTTAATTTAATTGTGATCAAATACATATTTTTTTAGGAATGTCGTGTGTCAATTTTACTTAGTTGTCTTAATTTTAACATTAGTTTTAAACTTTACAACTATACATTTTAAATATACTTGAAACTTTTAATTAACTTGCCAACATATTTAATTTTAATCATTGGTTCATTTCAAGTATAAAGATGTTAAGCAGATTAATTCACTACTGAACATTTTACTCTATATTAATTATCATTGTTTATTCTCAGACTAAAATTTGTTGATTCACTCATTTCATAATACCTAACATTATTGTGTGTGTGTTTTTGTTTTAATCGTGCTACAGGTTATTTTTGCCCAATTTTTATTGTTATTTTTGAGCATTGTTTTGCGAACTACTCATAAGTTAAATCATTTATAAATCGCGACGGGGCCGTGTTCATATTAACCATTCAAATTCATTTATTGGCGTTTTAGTAACGCTAATTTCCGACTTATTTAATCGCCTGAACATAACTTTAAATTTAATTATTCAGTAATTTATCATAATTTAATTATTGAATCAGGTCTAAAAATTAAAACGTGACGGCAAAAAGGTATCTTAAAATCATTTTTTTAAATATATAATTTGATTCTTACGGGGTCGAGTCATATCAATCATCGTTGAGTTACAATTTTTTTAATCAATTCACTTTATTTCGCATTCATCTAATTAGTTCAGTTTACTAATCACTAATAATAGCTTTTTTTTGAAATCACTGTTGCACTAATTAAATTCATTTTGCTAATAAAGTCATACGGGGCCGAATTAATAATTAATTTTCAATATAACTGAATAAATCATGTCGCAGTATTCGTCAGATATTGAATTTGATCGCAACTCAATTTTTACAATGCGCAATTAGCAAAACCAAGACCCCTCACAAGATGGAAACCCGTTCGTATACCAGCACCACGAGGTGCAAGGTAATGTTCGGCCACCACTACCTCCACCAGGTTTCGAGACCAGGCGGACTCGCATTGACGAACCATCACGTAGAGATGCCCTCAACGATTCGAGAAGCTATATTTCGCAACCGGAGCAAACGCGACACTCCGAATCACGAAACCCTTTCCGCGAAGAGCGCCGCGACACCCCGGATACCTACCGCGAATTGTTGGAGTTACGCGACTTTTACAACCAACACAAAAGATCTGAGGAAATTCGCCACCAAACTCACAGGGAATACATGGAACTCATGCGGGAAGTTAAACGCACCGAAGAGAAATCCACGGAGTATTTCGATGGCAAGGATCCGCAGGCATTTTTGGAGAGTGTAGAAAGGGAGTTTCATGGATTAGACCTGTCTACAAGGGAAAAACACCGGCGAACGCTAGCTCGCATGACCCCATCACAAATTGCTGACTACGGAAGTTTCTTCCAGGATGGGATTTCATGGGAGCGAGCAGCTTCAATTTTGTGCGACTCAATGGACCCCGATGTAACCCAATACGAGGAAGCAATCGAGCTGCTTACAAAGAGGCAGAACAACATAGCACCCGGAGCATTCGCGATTTGAAAACAAGTTTTGTTCCAGAAGTACTCTATGGACGGAAGAGTATATGACGAAGATTGTGTGGAAGTTATCTTCAGAGAGACTACGCCAGGAGCTCATTTTTCGCCCAACAACAATGAACGAGTTCGTTCAAAAAGCTGTCATAATCACAAACAGACAGGCATTTTACAGCGATAAAAGCCATTCTGAAATCCCTAGCGAAAAATCCTATAAACAAAAATCTCCTTATCCACAAAACTCCTATCCATCCAACCGAAACAATAATTCCTCAAACCAAAACAATCATTCCTTAAACCGACATAATTTCCAAAATAATCGACCGACATACCCACCAAACAATCGTCGTCCTCAACAACCACCCAAAAACACTTATAATCGTGCCGTAAATAATACAGCAACACAGAAGGATCGACCCCGTACGTCACCACATCGAAACAATCGAAACACACGAGAGACTACACCACCGTTTCAAAATAAAAACGCTCGCAGCCAGTCAAAGGCAGTGCAACAAGCATCATCAGGAAGCAGCAGCTCTCAAGGAAACAGACGCCCCAGATCACCGCCTCCTTTCTGTCTGAAGTGTAGAAAGGGTTACCACTGGCACAACGAATGTAGAAGTGTGTCGGGAAACGGGACATCGGGCGGCCAGTCATCGAATCAGCAGAATTAAATTCTCGACTTCACACAGCCCGACGAAGACGACCTCCACGCCTATTAAGGACCACGAATACGGAAAATCCATCGACAGAGACGAACCAGCCGAACCACCTGCCATTCGCCAGAGGGAAGAGCGTTTGGACGCCATTCGGAATCAGCAGCGCCAATACGTAAGACGTTACGACCGCCCAGACGAAGAAGCTCATTTTCAACGCGGACAGCCTGTTTATATCCGAAGCCACCCCGCATACCAACCAAATAATCGAGCCAATTTTTCGACAAAATGGCTAGGGCCATTCATCGTTGATAACGCAGTAGACAACAGAATCTTCCACGTCGTCGCCGGAGACGTCCACCGACCTGACAGGAAGAATAAGAAGAAGAAGACAGCGAGGACATCGACGATCCCGTCACAGCACTGCCAACCAGCCCCGAGCCAGATTCGCAGGATTAAAATCCCATGAACGCTAAGTGCGCGAAATTTTCTGTGAATAACGTGCTGTGAATCATTTACGGACGCTTAAGTGCGATCCGATTAGTTTCCTCTAAAGACGCTTCATGTGCATAGTAAAACATCCCCACGAGTGATAGACATTCTTCCCAGTGCATCACATCACAAAATATAAATCCCGTGCGCAGCTAAAGACATTATGAATTTTTAACATACTATGTAGAAGATACATCACCCTACAGGATGAGGGTTTCATCTAGAAACATCCTGTGACGCCGGACGGTAACCATACATCATCTCCGTCTCTCATGGAAAAACAAACAATGAAATTCATTTTCCACAACGCTGGCTCAAACCAAGGAAGAAAAGTCTCTAAATCAAGGCGTCGAGACACTTATTCGCCACCGCCAGTAAACTGACAATGGGCAGTTATTCCCATTGTGGCGCCCAAATCCAACGTTTTGGTTCATCCCTGGATCCGCATAATAGATTATGCCAACCAAGACGTCACTGAGTACTCCACCCCCGATTTCATCCGGATCATAGCAAGATTCATGCTCCACCAGGCGCATCCACCAGATGTTGTACGAGTACTCCACCTCCATCAACAATCTGGGTCATCGCAGAAGTCATGCTTCACCAGGCGCATCCACCAGATTTTGCGAAACTTGAGCGTTTCACCCATACAGAAGGCTGCAACATACACCCGAGGACCTGAATCCCAGCATCCTGCACATGGCAATTATTTACGAGTTAGACGCGTAAATAACGGAGGATCATTGCCTGTGCCCATCATGCACCTTCTCCATCGGACATCAACAGATGTAAGAATTATGTATAATTTGACATTTTCCATTAACCATTCTTGCATTTTCTATATTTTCATTCATGTAAACGAACTTTACTCATTTACGGGGCCGAATTGTTACCGGCGTTTTATTTGAAAACGTCGTAACTCGATTATCTAATTCATTTTCACAAAAACATCGGACTCCACTTGTTTGTTCATTTCATTTTCATAATCAATTAAGTTCAAATGAGTCAAGTTCGTAATCATTCATTGATGTTCACATTGTATATATTTTTGTAAATATGTTAGATTAAGTTTAGATAGGTTTTTATCTCATTTTCATTATTTAATTCACATTAGGCATTAGCATGCATATAATTATTATTCAGGACAAACACGGCTTACGATTTAAATGTTTTACAATGCTAAAAAAATGGAAATCGCATAACAAATACTGACCGCCAGAGACATTTTACGACCCTCATTGTAAACCGCGCGCCTGGCTCAACAACCACCCGAGGATGCCCCCCAATAAACCGTGCAGCTCCGAGAACCAGCGGGATAATCCTCGACGCGTACTGTAGATGTTTACGACCATGAAAACAAAGCCTTTAGAAATTCGAGCAGATTTTGGAAAATCTCGGCGAACAAAGGTTTATGGTCGTACATCTGCAGCACAGACATCGCCCACCGAAAACGGCCAAACCAGGAGGCCCCAAACTGTTAGCCGCAAGTAGAGATGTCAACTCCACCCTCTACTTCCTCCACCACGAATTTTTCGCCACCACTCTCACCCCCAAGAAACATGGCGGGGTGAAGATAGCGGTGGTTGGGAAGAAAGGAAGTTAGAAAAGTTAGTCATGTTTCAACCACCAAACGGTTATCTTCAGCCAGTGAAGTTCATGTGTCTAAGTCATCATCATCATCAAAGTACCAAGCCATCGTCATCAACAGCTAAAGCCCATCTTCATCGGTGTCCCGAATCATTTTTACCTTTAACATTTCGTAAGTCGTCGCGTTAGTCATCACATTAGTTTGTTTATTTTATATTAATTTAATCATACATTTATTCATTCATTCTGTTATTATTAATTGTCTAATTAAATCATTCGTTTTTATTGTTTATAGTCTGTTATCATTATTAATAAATTTTATATCGTTGTTTTCCGAAATTCTATATTTTTCATTTATAAAGATCACGTTCATTATTCAACGAATCCTTATTATTTTTCTTTTTCATAATAAAAGTGGTGCATTTAAGACGAAAAAGTAAAGTTATTATCATTCTTTTATTATATACTGAGCTATCGGAGTGTTACGGCGGAACGTCCTGTAAGTACAACTTAACTTTCAAGCTCTTAATTTCAAATCAAATACTAAAATACAAGACGATCCGGACCCCCGTTAACAATGGTAAGATTGTTGAAACCTTGCATACATGTCGTATAATATGGCATACTGATTTTTTGTATAATCAACATTAAGATTATCATATGGGTAACGAATTCCGTTTAAGTATACATTCAAATTATTTAATTTTATATTATCAAACTTTGACATACTCTTTGATACGTTTCCCTTGCGCGCTTTTTGAAATCCAATTATTATAAATCTTTGTGTTTCCAGTTGTGATGAAGTTTTTACTGCCCAGGTGTGTTTCGTTGTTTCCGGTAGTGAAGGATACTCATGAATTTCCCAACTTCTGAATGGTATGTGGATGTCGACATTCTTCTCTGTTAGCTTTGTTAATGATAATTGCTCACGAAGGCCCACGGTAACATGAGGAACCCTCCATATCACTTTATCTATAATAAGTTTCACTTTCTCACTTTTAGATGCCTCAGGTTGAAGAATTACATCATTATCGTCGTTATTCCTTATTAATATTAGCTCTTGCCTCACATTGCAAAACAACTTTTTTATAATCTTCTGCAAATCCTAATAGTTTTCGTAACGGTACACTAAGACTAAAGTGGCCGTTTTCATCTAATGCATCGCATGTCTCTGTATTTTCTGCTCAACCAGCATTTTCCAATTTTGTTATTTCATTTTTTGTAAATGAAAAGTATCCCATCATAGTCTATGTGACGCCAAGATTCCTCACAGAGTCAATCTGAACTCCGTTCATTAAGTATCGAATGTCACTAAACATGAACTCTACTGGATTATTTACTAACTTTGCAGTCTTACTAGCTTCATTTTTCTCCACTTTTCGAACCCTCCCTTCTACATATAAATAGCTTTCACCAGGTATAGTGTAATTGTCTATTTCCGGAACATTAATTCGTATTTCGTCATTATGATCAAAACTTGACGATCCAAAAGGTTGATGTGTATGATATTCGTAACTTACTATAGAGTTATTTGTTTTTATCTTCTCGGTCACATTTAAAATATCCATTATATTTATTATTGCTTCAATAAAGTAAATCCCAAACTGCTAAGATATTTTCTATTTCGATGTGTTAACGGTTTCACTTCTCTTCTTACACTGGAGGATACCTTACGACTGTCCTTCCATTTATACTTTCCTAATCTATCCATCGTTAATACAGAAGACCCTTTTTTTCTTTTCAATTTTCCGTATATTTTCATAGTGAAAAACGAATCCAACTATTCCACTCGCCTTAGATGTACGCTCACCGTTATTTCCTCACTTCTAAAATTTACTAAATTGTTCGACTGATCCAGTACTCGCACTTTCAATGAACTGATAATTTTTCCCGATACCGGTAAATATATACGTTCTTGTAGAGATTCAATTACTTTTGGGAAAAAATGGTACAACACGTGAACAGGTTCTCCGTTATTATAAGATCCACTTAACACATTGCAATATATTTGAATTGCGTTTACTTTATTAATATCAACAATCTTATCAGTTTCACTATGTCTCCCTTGCATAAGTAAATCTCTTTTAAATCCGAGTAAAGATCCAATAGTATTCTTTTTTGAAAAATCAATCTGCACCGAAGTCTTTATACTCACTTTTTGCGTATTACGATTTCCTCGAATACGGATGAGTACATTATATTGTTTATACTTATCTAACAGTGCTTTCTCTATGTACTCATTAATGTCCTCTATATCGTAAATTCCCATAGGTAATGTAATTACGTGCGATTTATTATCACTCGTCTTGAAATGAAATAAATTGTTTGTCTCGTCCACATTTGGTATTGAATTAAAAGATTCAAACTTCATTAAAGCCAATTCATAGTCTTTATCTTCATTTAAATATATTGCCGGATTGAAATCACAACTCAATTCCGAACTTTTACCACTTAACGTGAACGTATAAGCGTGCGATGTCTTCTCCATGGCTTTCGTTCTATAAGTAAATACAATAACTCGCTACACTTCCTTATTAATGGTTTAACAAGAATTTCAGACTAAGCTGTCCACAATTTGTTTCAGTATTTTTCTGATACTTTATGTAATTGTAAGATATTTCATTTTCACCATTACTTGATAAGAAATATTTTTCTACCTCCTTAAGCGGTCGAAGATCTCCATAACTATCAAAATATTCGACAGATTTTCCACGTTTTTTATAAGCTACCCAATGAGTTCCTTGACCTTCCTCATTATCTAAATTGATGATGCCGCTTTCAAGCGTTCGAATTCTTTTCGGTAATGCATTCCTCATAAACACACCTCTGAAATAAGGTATGTGATGTTTCTTTGCATACTTAATAATATCAATATTAGTTAATGGCCTACGAAGGAACTCAGATCTTAGTTTTTTGAATTCAAACCCAAGTACAATCCACAACCCTTCTTATACGGTTTTATGTAAAATCCTGAAGCAATTGCTTTAGCTTCCATTACCCTGTTATGTCTTGCCTCTTCATTTTGTTGCTCATTAGCAGCCTTAGCATCATTTACTGCCGTCGCAATAGCTGCAGCACCGCCACCCAAGGATCCCAAAGCGCCCAATGCCGCAAATAATGGTATTAACGGTAGAAATCCTCCTTGTTTAGGAATATGTATCACCCTCCGTCTAGGTCTACCAATACCTTTTCTATTTCGTTTTAAAACATTATACGCAATTTTTACAGATTCCCGAAGACTTTTGTCGGGACTACGTTTAATCGCTCTCTTTGCAAGCTTCATTGCTTTGGCAAATGATAATGCACCACCTCTACTGATTTTTCTCCTTCATTTTATCTTTTTAGTTTTTAGTTTTCTCCGTCCATGTCCCATACCCATTGCAGTTTTTGCCTTCATTAGTCCAGCAACTGTTAGCAAAGCTGCTTTCTCACCTAAACTTGCACCACTACTTGTTATTCTACTCTTTGCAACTGTGTATAATTTTTTATCTGCCTCATGTCGTTCTTTTAAGTTGTCAGATTTACTATAAGCAATATCGTGCACTTTACAGGCTTCGTCCAATACGTTTATACCACTGTCGCCCTTTGCCAACCTCTTTTGCAATTTAGTTCCCGGACCGCAAAAGTTATATCCAGGTAAATCTACTTCGAACGGTAGTTTATTTATTAATTTGTTTAACAAACCACTACCTTTCCGCTTTAGTTCACGATTGTAACTAACCAAGTTTTGACCAAGAATCACTTTTTATACACACAATAAACAAAACGCAATTAAAATTTGACACAGTTTATTTTCTTAATTAATGCAGTACAAACATGTTTACTTCATCGTAATCCTTTCTATACTAAATAAAATACAACTCGCAGTATCCTAATATACCTACTAACTATTCTTAAATCTATTACAATATATTTTATTTCTATGGTTTTCACTCAAAACATTTTTTGATTCAATTTCAAAACTTTTAATACGTCTATTAAATCTACATCTATCCATTGCACAATTTATCCAATCACTTTTCCTTGCCTCTCTATAAGCGTACAACCAGACATATAGGACGTGAGTTTTGTTCTAACTATCACAAAATGTTACGTTTCTTGTTTTCTCCATTATACGATGCATTTATGGCTTGATGTAAATCTAAATCGTACATTATTTTATCAATTCCAGAAGTCATCATTTCCTTAAAAATCGCCACTTGCTCAGAACAGCTTCCATTAAATACAGTTTCTAAGCGTTTTCTCAAATCACCTTAAAAATTTGTAATAAATCCAAGCAACGGTTATAAAAGTCACCGAAATCTAAATTTTTTAATAACTCTAATCGGAATGTTACAACATCACTTAATTTCCAAACTCCACGAAGACTTTCATACGATAAATACACAGAGTCAGTTCCAACTGTTGCTTTCAAAACTTTGCGATAATTATCAACATAAATAAAAGACACACTTAATTTGTTTATATGTATATAATTATCTAGATTTTTTGTATTAATTGTTCTGTTAAGACAATCTTTAGTTTTATTAAAATCAATCCATGTTTCTGAATCTAGTGTTATGCCTTGACCTCGATTTCCCATTAATCGGATAACAGGTTCAAAATTTAAATCACTCTCCAAACCAACACATATCCACTTTGTTTTACTTTTATTCAAAAAATATGTTACTGGAGCTAGGAGAGGTTTCAAAACATTTTCTTTTTTTCTTTCTGGTGTATTATTAGTAGACTGATCTCCATTTGCACATTCTTGATTATTACTTACAATTAGTAGTTCGCGTTCTTCTTCGCCAAAATCATGAAACGAACAGATATTCAAATTTGGTAACTCCAATTCTGGTTCTTGTAAAAATTGTTCAAAAAACCCTTCCTCTTCTCCACCTTCTAGTCCATGAAGACTGTCCAACGGTTGTTGACTCGACAATTTATTTTCATCTCTTCGATTACGATTTACATCTTTATTAGTCCAAGTTCTCATCAAATACGGCTGGTAGCGTTGCACTAGATGTAAATTACATAATTATATATTAGTGCTACTTAATTTTTTAATATTAAGTCATGTACTACTTACTTGCTTTTTTTTGATATTGACGATGGAAACTTAAATGATGCACTGCGAAATATTTTCAAAATATCCTTACCATGACCTCCACCGACCGCGTGTTAATGTCAAGATACAAATAATCTAATACATTTGCATATTCAAATCACTCCTCACCGGTATTAAATATAACTCCGCACCGGTGTTCACTGATCCAACTCGTTTTCTCGCATCAGAAAAAAAACACGGCAAACATAATGAGGAGGCAAGTTTGCCCGTCTCTAAAACTTTGTGTCACTGTATGTTATCCCATTCGCGAAATACATTTTGTTAATTAATTATTATTAATAAATAATTATTAATATAAAATTATTAACAATTATTAATATAAATGAGTTACATTTAATAAATTACCCAAATAAGGTTATGCCGTCCATATGTATGCTCCCCTATCAAGTTTAAAGCCTCTACAATCAAGAATTTATTGTCTATATTAGAAGCTATTGACTCATTTAAGGTCATTTACCATTGGACCGTCGTAGGGGTAACATCACGCATCGCTCCTACCTGATCTTCTAACATAACCTTAAATTATGGAACCATACTATGACTGTCTAATAAGGTAGCCCTTTATTGGGATCAAGGTCGCAGTTCCAGGCCTCCGACACCAATAAAGGACCCCCTTACTGGGGTCAAGGTCAAGGGAGGTACACTAAATTCTAGAACCTCCTCTGACCTTGACTCCGACCTTCACCTCCAGTCGATTCTGGGACCTCCTCTGACCTTCACTCTGACCTTGACCTCGAAAAGGGTCAAGGTTGGAGTCAAGGTCAGAGGAGGTTCTAGAATCGGCTATCTCCCTCTACTACTAACCGGGATTTCATCATTAATAATTATGTTGTGTTTAATTTTTTGTTTGTGAAACTTAAATTTTTACCGCCTTGGTGGAATATATTAGCATATTCCCTGATTAATAATAAACCAAAATAGGGCTTTAGGTCTTTAATATGCCATCTACCTCACTGACAACCTTTTACATTACATAACTGATAAATTACGCTAATTTTGAGGTAAACTGATCTACAACGCTAGATAAAACCTGGTTCGCTTTCCATACTAGGTCCCCTTCTTCAAAATGTTTGTTTCATTTACGCAAATTAAATGCGTTTGCATTTCGAGAATAAGCTTTGTCTGATGACGCCTTCACGTTTATCCTCGCCATCAAACTTCCCGTAGAAATCACCCGATATCGGAACAGAACTACCGAAATCCAAGGTATTTTATGAATACCCCGTTACCTCATTAACTATATATCTTGGTGCCATTTATAATGACTCCTGTGCCTTGATATGAAATCGAATAGCAGCCCAATAACACGATTAAAGCGTTCAGTGAAATTTACTTGAGTGTGATTGAATATGTTCAAAAGTATACTATTCTTAATATTAATTATGTTCCCGTAATTACAAATACATATTTATATAAACAAAATGGTTGTTATCGGCTAGTAAAATATTATATTTATTCCATCTTCTTGAGGAAAAGAGGAATAGAAACATGAATTTTTGTGGTCGGTCCATGCATGCGAAGCTGGTTACGGAACAGTGCCATGTTGCCGTTCCAGTCGATCTCTGCACGGTTGGTCACCAGATGTTGACCATCCGACTTTCTTTTCTCGAAATGCATATTTTCTCCACTTTCCGAAGACGTGCACAATACAACTCATAAATCGCCCTGTCATTATGTTACAAATGTACAAAGCATTCCTTTCCTAGTAAATTTAAATAGGCAAATATTGTCGCGTGGGGGTCGTCGCGACTTCGAGATCAAAGGCAAAAGGATTACTGACTAATTATTATTAGGGAATGGAAGGTTACTTACTTGAAAACAAACTTTCAACTGAACTATTTATTACTACACTTAACTAGAACTAGATGTTGGGGCAACCTCTTTGCTTGCAAGCTAATTCGCGACTGTCCCGTCCCAGCGGTCACACGGATCTTCCTCGATTCCCCTAATCAGCATAAAAATTACTTATTAATAATTATCGAGGAAGTCCTTGAATTCCGCTGAGCACGGGCGTACATACTCGCGGACAGGGAGCGACATGATATTTCCTGTCTCAAATATCCCCTGTCCGCGACAATATCATGTGTTGTAATTAAGATGTGACACTAATTAGCCATAAATAATAAAGTGTTAAACTAAATGTGCGTAACAGTTTATATTATTTTTATTATTAAAAAAAAAAAATTAAATAATGAGCCGGTGAATTGCGTTCCGTTATTATTTGCAGTACGCCGAAAGTAAAAAAAAGCGCGATTCTCAAGGAATTTTACAATATACTTTCAAAAAACGTTTTTCCCTCAGTATACGGGCCTTATCGGCAGTTGCGTCCCATATTACACTATTTCCTTTTTTCTGCCCATTCCATAATTCGTTAATAGGCTCCGCTACTGTTGAAAAATCTAAGAAAAACCGACGGCACCACTAGCACATTCTCATAAAACACGTAATTTCTGTAGTAGTTATTGGAACGGGATAGATTACTACAGCCGATACTTTTTCTGGGTCAGTCTGTAACCCTCGTTCATTAACCATGTAACCACAATACTTTGGAGTGATTTTCTGCAAAATTCACATTTTTCAATATTGACCGTGAATGATGCTACACTTAGCTGCGGGAATACTTCTTTTAATGTAATAATATGGTCAAAAAAAACTTGCCCCTGTGGCAAAAACTTTACCGCATTTACATGGATAGCTATTTTCCACGGTTCTTGTAATAGAACTTAAATTGGAGGGGGTGGAGGCCGCGGAGTTAATTTTAATTGTGGTTGAAACAATCCACCTTATATGAAGGCACAGTTAATATAAACTTTTGACCTTCGGACTTCGAGGGCTGTCCCTCCCTCAGTACTCCGCCCCAACTCCCACTTATCTGATATTGTAGCGGAGGTAACTAGTGGACTTATCGAAAACTACGACGAATTACTCACTACTACCACAGTAGTTGGGGAGTAATGTAGATATTATTTGGAAATGTAATGGCTCGAAATACTGAAAATATCGTTTCGCTTCGACCAAGAGATTTGCCAAAATATTTACCAGAAAGCATGCTTTAAATCAATGCTGCATGTTAAGCCTAGGTAAAGGGTACGCATCTTTTTTCGTCACGTAGTTTAACCTCCGTCTATCAAAACAAAATCTGTACTCTCCAGTTTTCTTTTTCACTAATATTATAGGGGATGACGATTTACTTGCCTGAATAACTTCCAGCTTGAACTATATCCTTAAAGTTAATTATACTAAACTCAAGTTCAGCTGCCTCGTTATGTCGTTCTCAGAGCGCCGCCCGTTATTTGGGAAATCTAAAATTGATTTTATAATACTTGTTGTGTATCATTACAGGACTTCAGTGTGACCGTGTGGATAAGAATGATGCACACAAATTAACTGGGAACTTAACTTTTATTCAGAATAACAATTTAACACGTTTCGCTCTTACACGAGGATTCGCCATACTGATACGTTTTTTAGGGCATGCGCTTTAACTCATATACGCATTAAATGAGAGCGCTAAACGCAAATACATTCATACCTCCCCACTTAATTTGAAAACTTAAAAATAACAAAAAGTAACAATTTAATACTTTAATCGGTTAGGTTGTTTCCGTATACGCTGAGGACGCATGGGCGCATCAGATTCACTTTCCGTGGTTGGTGTCGTATACACTAATTTTTCGTTTTCTTCATTTTCCGATGGATTTTCACTTATCACCACTTCCTGTTTAATTTCACTTACACTTTTATCAAGTTCTTGATCAGTAACCAACACATTTTTATTTTTATCATCATTATTGTTTTTAATTAATGTTATGTCCGTGTTATCCGGCAGAATTTGGTTTTTATGTCGTTTCCACACCATATTTCCGCATTTTACTCTAAATACATTTAACCCTAATCTTTTTACAATTGTACCTGGTGTCCATTTTGGTTTAACAAATCTATAATCTTTAACAAGTACATTTTGATCAATTACAAATTCTATATTTCTTCCTCCCTTATAATATTTTCTATTGCGCTCTTGATTAATTTTTATGTTGTATTTCACCGCATTCAAAGTTTTATTTGTTGTAGTAAGAGATTTTGGTTTTATTAAATCTAATCTAGTTCGCAAGTCTCTACCTAACATTAATTTTGCTGGCGATTCTTTTGTTGCACAATGTTGAGCGCATCGGTAATTTATTAAAAATCGGCAAATGGCTAAATCAAAATCTATGTTTTTATGCGTATACGCTTCTTTTTTAAGAAATTGCTTAACTGTTTTTACACTATTTTCTGCCGCTCCGTTTGAGGCAGGATGGTAGGGGGGCGAAGTTATGAATTTGATGCCATTTCTTTCTAGAAACGTTTTAAATTCAACAGAAGTCAATTGAGTACCATTATCCGAAACTAAAATTTTTGGTATTCCAAATCGGGCAAATAATTCTCGTAATTTGATTATAGTATAACTAGCTGTGATTTTATTCATTGGAAAAACCTCAATTCATTTAGAGAATGCATCAGTTACTATTAAAAAATGTTTATTTTGAAAAGGTCCCAGAAAGTCTATGTGAATTCTATCCCATACGCCTTCTGGAATTTTCCAACACTGCAGAGGAGATTTTGCCGGATTAGTTCTTGTCTGCTGACAAGCACTACATTTTCTTATTAAATTCTCTATATCATTGTTCAAGGAAGGCCACCAAATGTACGCACGGGCCAACGATTTTGTTTTTACCATGCCTAAATGTGTGTCGTGTAATTCATTTAAAATAGGTTCTCTTAATTTTTCCGGAATCACAACCCTACATCCTAACACCAAAACATTATCTTCGATATTTAGCTCGTTTATTCTTAATATGTAAGGTTTAATTTCATCATCTTTTATCTTATTTGGCCATCCATTTTGAACAAAATACTTAACCTTCAATAATAAATTGTCACTATTGTACGCCTTTTTAATTGCATTTATATCTAATGGAATTTCTGAAAATTCTTTAATGTAATTTATATAACAGAAATTGGATTTTATATATTGACATTTATCTTTCACTTGATAAAAAGTCCGCCTTATTTTCTGAAAATCCTAAATTAAATATTTCTAAAAAATTTCTCCCGAGTAACGGTGGACCACCATTTTTAATTATATGAATTTCTAATGGTCTTGTTTTCCCATTGAATGTAATACGTACTGTTATTTTCCCAAAGGGAATAATTGTACCTCCCGTATAGTTGATTAAATTTAAATCAGATTTTTCAACTTTTGCTAAATGTTTAAATTTTCTTTGCGAGAGATTTTTAGAAATTACCGTTGCGGCTGCGCCAGAGTCTAGCTCCATCAGAAACGGCATTTTATTTACAAAAATTTTAACCATTATTGGTTTTCCATTCACACTTTTTAAATGAAACAGTGCTGTGTCTGATGTAGCTACATATTTAAAATTACTATAATTAGAATTTCTGCAAACTTTACTTAAATGTCCTTTACGACCACAAGCATTGCAGGAATTTTCTTTATACCTGCAGTTATTCTTCGAGTGGTTTCCTTTACCGCATCTTGAACAACCATGCGCCGACTGCGCGCTTCTTGTACTCACGCTCGTCCGTTGTTGACGCGGGCCTCGCTGCCAGCTGGCTTGCACGTCATCGCTGCTCTGCCTGCTGCACTCACCCCTCGCCTGCGCATTGCCCGGTCTTTGGAACTTCCTCTGACGTCTCAGCTGGTTGATATCCCCGGCCTCGGTTTTCACCTCCCGATCATGGATGCCATAATGAAATTGAGCCGATTGCACTGATTGTGAAATTTCTAATGCCTTTTTCAGGGTCAACGTTTCGTCCTCGGTAAACAAACGATCTCGCACTTTTCCAGCCTCCAGCCCAACAATGAATTTATCACGCAGAAAATCTTCTAAATTTGCTCCGAACTTACAATTTATTGACAATTGTTTTATTCGGGCCGCCCATTCCTGTAGGGTCTCCTCCGTTTTCTTAGTTGCTGCATAAAATTTGTAGCGTTCTGCGAAAACTGCGTTGGTTGGTGCATAAAAATTTGTGAGGTGTTTAACTACTTCTTCATATACGACATCTTCTGGCGCCACAGGAAGACACAGGTTCACTAATAATTTGTAGGCTTCTTGTGATAAACTGTTTAACATCATTGCACGTTTAATGTTATCATCCACCACTCCGCAATAAAATATTGCTCTAGTCTTTTCCTGTGTATATTCCATTCAACCACGTTCGGATTAAATTCCACAAAAATTCCGACAGCGTTCGCCATTTTTACCACGCCGTCTTAACAATTTAGTTTCGTCAAAACTCTATCGCACGTAATATCCTCGTCGCCACTTTTGTTGTGTATCATTACAGGACTTCAGTGTGACCGTGTGGATAAGAATGATGCACACAAATTAACTGGGAACTTAACTTTTATTCAGAATAACAATTTAACACGTTTCGCTCTTACACGAGGATTCGCCATACTGATACGTTTTTTAGGGCATGCGCTTTAACTCATATACGCATTAAATGAGAGCGCTAAACGCAAATACATTACAATACTTTTCATTAGTCCATTCCCAATATTACACAACTGCTTAACACGGTTTGACAAGTAAATCAAATGTGTCCTTAATTTTTTGTTTCATGACGCCTATAACCTTCTGCGGTGAGTCATCCGCCTAATGACGTTCTAAATATAACTTGGTAATAGTTTTAATTAATGCTTGTCCACGAAATGCGAAAGTTTTTTCCCATAATCTATTCGCGCCGGTATCTGCTAATGCAATGGATTTAGAACCGAAAACATAAATTTCTCTATGCGATCATTACCCAGCATATTCCGAAACAATCTGAGTTGTTTCTATAGCCGACCTGTATTGGAGGTTTAGGGAAAGGGCGGCCGGATCCTTTCTCAAACCTTAGTTTTTTTTAAGACATTATTCCATCCTAACTCCCTTTTTGCCACAACCAAAACAAAACTGAAATTTTCTGGTTAAACTGCAGTTACTGAAACCTAGTTTATCACAATTTGAGAAGATGCCGTTTTTGCTCGATACTATTCTTCATTACGTGAGGAAACTGGTGGTTTACCGGAAGTAATTAATTTAGTTTCAAGAGCGCCGATTTTGTTTGATAACTCTAACAACGCACCGCGGCGATCCGTATCATTGACATTATTATTATTATCAATTGTGGGATAGTACTAATATCAATCAGGCTCAATTGTAAGACGTAAAATGCTAAAAGGTTCTCTTGAGGTAATTCAGTCAATCGTGAAAACAAATTCGTCATAGCAGCAACAAATATTGTAGCCAGTTCATTTTTTCCTTGAAATCTATTAAGCAACTTATGTATTCATCGAAATGTAAAAAATCGCGATTTAAACATTCAACTAAAATATATATAGAACTACAGAAAAGTCTTTAGAGGTCCTCCTTGCTAAACGTAGTTCGTCTACCCTCTCTAAAAAATTAATAATTTATTAGCACTTGCATTGCCGTCAAATTGCTTTAACGAGGGACAAATCCCTCAATTTTAGCTTAGCCTCGATTAACTCGCATTTACTTAATAACTCATTTTTTAAATATGTAAATTTGCAATATCTGAACTTTCATATCGATACCCGGAAAGGATGCAATATTTTTTCCTAATTCCGATAACGATTCTGAAACCTCGGTATGATCCCGCATTGTTATCCTATGTGAATACCGGTAAGCATCGGCTTGTCTTCCTTAATAAATTTTCTAAAAATTTCGCGTACTTACAATTCATAAATTAATTCTGACTTGCGTAGATAATTTACATTCATGTTTGAAGAGCTAGTCTTTGAATAATTAGACAATATATTTTAAAATAATAAAATTATTTCAGAACCGCGTATAACATATATTTGTACTCCAACTTATCAAACGCAAATCACCAAACCTCCCACGTTGGGCGCCAGCGTAATATACCCTTTCTCAATTTTGCGGCGCTGAGTGTGGGTTCAAGTAAATGAGAAATTCGTTCAATTAAACTAAACTGAGTTTATTAAGAAACAAAAAAATAAATATATACTCCGAATATTAGTATGTACATTAATTAGATACATTAAAAAATATCGATAGCTCAAATGTCGTGCACAACCTCAGCAAATTACCATAAACAAGAAACTCACGCTATTCAAATAAAACAGAATATACAAAAGAAATGAAACGGAAACGAAATGAAATTAGCAATATTTACTATTATTTCAGTGACTTTGGAGGCTTCTACTTCGTTATACATATTAAATCACAAATTAAACACAATAATTACTTTGTTTTGTATAACAGTTATTTATTTATATGATGACCAATGGTTTCAATACATTCACGTATCATTTTCAAACCCTTGGTCACCATATAAATAAATAACTGTTATACAAAACAAAGTAATTATTGTCTTTATTTTGTTACTATTATTTACAAGAGCGCCACTCAGTAATAACATACTAAACGAAATAATTCTAGCTCACCAAACGAAATTGTTTAGAATAAACTTATCTGCACCGCAGCCAACTGTGATGCTAACTGGGCCGAACACGATGAGCTCACGTTAAAAAATTCGATTGCGGACTACAATTAAGCGATTTTATAGCATGTGTCTCCAATACAATATGCTTAATTTTGAAAATAGCAATGATAAACAGTTACCTTCTATCTTTTCAAAAAAAAAAGAAAACTATTTGCGCAAAATGATCAAAAATATTTGAATATATTATTTTTGGGATACGTTAAGGTCGCAATTCGCAAAATATTTTGGTTTTGTTATTTTTTGAAAATGATAGTAGGACATTTCGATATATTTGGGGCATAAAAAAAGATCAAAAAATGAATCAATAGGGTTCTCATCTATTCCAATCGCAAACGAATTGAATGCTCCTAAGTTTTTAACCTGCTCACATATCTAATGATGATCAGGACACTTTCCCATAAAAAATAAATGTAAATGAAATGGCTAACAAATAACCAGGTCTTTTTAGTGGCAGTAACATTTCCTGCATTGAGTTTATTCTCTGTTATTTTCTGGAATTTTATTATCTTTGGTGTTTGTGTCCTTTTCATTCATTATTTCATTGCATTTGGCATATACAGTAGCTAATTCTCATCACTAGGTGACCTTTGTTGCTTCTTGTTGGCAGGATCCATGTCGGATTGAAGACCATCAACCTGCTTGTCGGAATATTGTATTGAAACGCTAACATTTTCTTCACAATTGCCCTTACTTACTAGATATACATTTTGAGTACAACGTACTCATTATCAATTTTTAAATACTAGACTACAGACAGATCAGCTTATACCGGGTGTTCGATAAAAACGCCCAACGCCATAACTCTTGCATTTATTAACCGATTTAAATAAACTAAAAAACAAATTGAATGGCCGTTTAAATACTATGAAATGACATTAATTATAAATTTTCAAATTAACTTCATTAACAAATGATAGCCAACTTTAAATTTTTAAATAGCTGCGTACCCTTTTCTTATTTTTTATACTAGACATTATTTTTCTGAATTCAATAATTCCCAATATGTTGATTTTAATTTAATATTTATATCTGAAAAAAAAAATAAATCTTATTCATATGATATTTCACATGATTGGAGTTGGAATTGGATTGAAAAAAAAATGGAACAAACAAGTGTCATTTGGTGTAAAGGAATGTCAACCATTTGTTATTATTCTGTGTTTTCTGACAAAAAGCAGGTATTAATTCCAATAATGGACTATTTAGTGGGCTTAAATCGAAATTAAGTATTTTAATATTAGTAGTTGAGTTACATGAAGATTAACAGTAAAGAGTTAAAGACACTTCTTATTATTATTAAGTAATTTGTTTTCATGTTTTTCTGATTTTGATTATTTCCAACATATTTTATTTATAAGATGACGATAATTGTAATAATTTTATATTGTCCATGGAAAGCATATGACCTGTGTTTAAAGAATGATAAGCGGTAGCTTATTTCTCGGGGTTTTCATTTTTAACGTGGTAAATGTGTTCCTTAAAACGTGTAAATTATTATGATTTTGGTAAACGGGTTTATTAAGTAAACGACGTATATTTTTTTACTGTTACAAGGTTCAGATAAGACTGCCAAGAATTACATATCATAAATTGAAAACAATTAGTGCAGAGCGCAAAACGTGATAATATTCGGATTCCGTAATAGCAACGCAGTTGCTGCAGGTGGCCGCGATCAAATGTTTTTTACGTGAAGATACGCTTCCTTCATGTAACACCTCCCTCATCAGTCTTTTGTTCTGTATTCCCTTTGTATTTTAAAGCAGACTTACGAATAAAATATTTTTTCAATTTATAAAATAAAAAGATTACAATCATAATAACTAATAAGAAAGTTATGTAATGTGTAACTTGATATGCTATTTTAACATCTGATGGTTTAAATACGTTAGAGTTTATTAATTGATTTACAATATCATAACTATCATCAATAACTGTTCACAGTATCTGGCGAATATTGTGTTTAGGGTGATAAATTTGAAACCCTGGATTTCATCATTCCATTTATGTTCATAAGGGCGAATAAAAACAATTCCATTAACCCATTTATTAATTTGTTCCCTTTACTGACTTTCTTCTATTATTGAATTACCTCCTAGATTCTTGAAGGGCAATGCTCAGATAATTTACTCCTTGATACTACAGATATTGTTGTTTTGGGATCTGACAGGATTTATGCGGATCTAATGCTATACTTTTTTTGAGGGTCATATTTTTGCAGCAGATTTCTACACTTACTCCTATTTTCATCAATGATCTATCTATAGTTCAACTTTTGAGACCTTGTATTTCCTACTCATATGATGACGTCAATTTCATTTAAGAAGTCAATTTCTTAGTCTTCTCAAGAGTTCTCTCTTTCTTACATCACATGCTCTACTAACCTAGCCAGAGTAAAGATCTGATCTGTATTAATTAATAATTATATTTCTGAGCAAACCGCATACTTTTTATGATGATACTATTTTGCCATATCACTTTTTTTTATTTTGTCCAGTGAAGTTTATATTATTTAAAATTTAATTGTTACTATTTCATATTGTTACAAAAAAGCCGTAATTTTGTAAAGTTATAAATGAGTGAGAACTAATTTGGCTGTTTTGTTTTACAGTAATAGTGAAAAGTTAACGGATCTGTCAGATTTAACATACTGACATTGATACTTTATCAAATTAGTTTTTTGCTATTTAACTTGAACATATTTCATTTTATCTCTAAACGAATTTTAACATGTATGTGTTTTATCTTTTTACTTCTTAAACTTTAATTTAAGTATTAAAATATTTATAATATGTTCTTTTCAAGTTTATATATATAAGTTAAATTTCGTGGTTCACAATTGTGTTTTTTAAAAAGGTTTATTTCCGAAATTTACAATTAATTACATTACTTAAAACTTAATTATACGGAGAATAATTGATGTGAAGCGTTGCGGGAATAATATAATAATGAATCTGAAACTGAAATGCATGCGTCTAATCTATTTATATATAAACTAAAACTACGAACTAAGCATATTGACATCTGGCGGGTGATGTCATCCTAACTACGCATTAATTAATAAAATATATTTCTAAATAATAAAATTAATTATATTATAACAAAGAAAAGTCTATCGTGGGCGCCAGGTCACTCCTCTCCCCCTAGATCCGACACACCTGTGGAGGAGAGTCATCATCTTTTACAAAGGTGGTTGCATTATTCTAAATATGTTTATCACCAATATAAAATCTTTTCTTTCAGTTAAAAATTATGTAACATAGACTCCTCCAAGCAGAATCTTAAGAATGATCCAGAAAAGATTGTTTTGTTTATAAAGATTTTAATACGTGGCAATTTTTTTTTTTTTTTAATGAAGCCTTCACATTGATTAAAATGCCTGAATTTGATTTATTTAATAAGTAAACTGTGAGAAGTTTATTCAATTATAAAATGGATATAATTCAAAAATTTATAAGCAGGACGATGGCTAGCTGCTCTTCTACGTCTTAAACGTCTGTAAATCAAAGTTACTACACAAATTATTATGAACGAATAAAGTATTAGTGTCCATGCACTGGGTTTTAGGGGTCGAAGCACTCACGAGCACTGGGGTTCCACGCGTTGTTTTCATTTGGGGCACCTTATAGTTCCGGAAGACTAGGTCGCATTTGTTGGGTTGAATGATGAAAACGCCTTCCAGGTCACGGGTCTCTTCTTGATTCGGGCAGGTTTCTTAAAAACGGATTTTTGGGTGGTTCCATTGACAAAAAGCTCTGTTTCACAAACAGCCTGGTAATTTAAGAGCAAGTTATCGTTGCATTGGAATTTCTTATTAATACCCAAGCATATGTCTCTTAGAGGCCATGTTTTTGAGTTAATTTTTGATTTTAACATTACTTTTACATTAGGAATTATAGTTACATATTCGGACTTATATTTCAGGGGTATAGGGTATATTTTATACAGATCAAAAGAATGTTCATAATTAATAGGAAGGGATAGGAAATAATATATTTTTGATTGTTCGATTTTGCAATCGACTGATATCGCGGATTCAAAATCTAAAATGTTTTCTAATTTAAGGTCGAAAGGCAATTCCTCATTATAGTGAACGGAAATCTTTTTTAGTTCATTAAATAAATCTTGGGGCCTAATTATATCTGGACTAAGAATTTTTAATTTGCAAAATGTTAATTAGTTAATAATTTCTTCCAAAATATTTTCGATTATTATGTAAAGTAAAACGAGTTGATTATACAGATCTTTAGTGAATAATACGTGTTGGTGGTCTATCTCTTCTTTATAAATTGCGTGTAATTGCATTATTCTGGCCTTGAGCAAGTTTTGGTTATGTGCGATATCTTTGATTGTTTCATTGAAATTTTGTATTAATTTTTCGTTTATGCTGTACCCGAATTTTATTTGGTTCTCAAAATTGTTCTGATTAGAAATTAAATGTTTCAGGATTCCATTAATTTTATCCTCGTCATATTTCCGCTAATCGTTTTAATAATAGTTCCTAAGCCATTAATTAAACCTCTTTTCGCACAATTTTTCCCAGCGCTTAATTCTACTGTTTTAATTTTGTTTCTTATAGCATTCTGCGAATAATTTAATAGTTTCTCGTAACTCCCGAATTCATTTTTAAATTTCGATATATTACTCGTAGTTTCCCTCAAAAATTGATACTGGCAATTTAAATTTTCGAATTCTTCATAAACAGGATTCAAGTCATAGTGGTGTACGAAAATGTGTTTGGTCCTTTCTAATTTGGCTACTCCTAATTTTATAGGTAGTAGTCCCGCATTCTCCGAAATATCTCTGATTTCGAAAGAAATCACAGGAGTAATGAAGATTAGCCTAAAAGTAATAAATCGTATGAGTAATTTTGAAAGTTTTAATTTAGTACTAAATTTTGGAATATTCGGATTTAGTATAGTTCTCAAAAAATGACTTTCTTTGCTGGACTAAACTAGGATTTTGAATTATCGAAGATGATGGGCCTGGTACTTCGTCATCAATTTTTGGTGTACCAAAATAGATGTTTATTTGTATTTTAGAATTTTGGAAGATATAATTTATCATAGCTTTAACTGAATTATAATCTAATTGGTCTAGGCCACAACCTAATTTGGGAATTGCTAATTTAGTGATGTTTTTGTCTAAACAGAATTGTTTTAAATTTATCAATGTATGAAACAAACATTCTAAAGTGGGTTTGTCGAAATAATTTTCTTTAGTGATCAAATAAATAATATATCTACCTTCTTCTTTAATATGACAGAGAGAATATAATTTTGCGTTTTGTTTTGATAAATCTCTAATTTTTCCAAATCTCAATTTAAATTCACGTGCTATTCCTGCACTAATTTTTAAATCTCTACTCACAGAGTGAGCGAGTGAGTATTCTAGAGGGGCATTGAATAAATCATCCGAAATTTCTCTTACGTTTTCATTGTTTATTTCTTTATCATTACTTAAAATCTCAATAAATGTTTCAAAATTTGGAGTTTGTTCTAAATTAGATCTTTTGACTCTGGGACGTTTAATATTTGACAAATGAATTTTACTAGATTGATTATGATGTCTGGTTTCTATTTCTGCTGTTTTACGATTAGGATCAATAGTTTGAATGTTTTCTTTTTGATATTTATTTTTAGTTTTTGATTGTTTTTGTTTATTTTTAATAAATACTTTTTCTGGAATTTCTGGAACTTCCTCTCGCATTAAGTTATGTTTTTCAATAGTTCTTGTTTTATTTTCATTTATTGTTTCATTTATTTGTTCGTACAACAATTTGACTTTAGTTTTATGATTTTCTATATAATTGTTTGTAATTAAGGTTTCTAAGTTAAGGTCTAAAAGAGATTCATTATCGATGTGTCCCGAAATAATTTCAGAAGGTCTTAATTTTGTAGTCGAATGGATAGAATTATTATATGCTAGTACGGCGTATAAGGTTTTAATTTCTATTGGTTCTTTTTTAAATGTGTCTTGATTATTAAGGAGCCGTATGTGTTCAATGATTGTTCTATTATTCCATTAGATTCCGGGTGTTGGGAACTAATAAAATGAATTTTGATTTTATGAATTTCCAAAAGTTCTCTAATAACCGTGTTCTTAAATTCCAAATGATTATCCGAAATAATTAATTTGGGGATTCCATGGTGACAAAAGAATTTTATTCAATTGTTTGCTACTTCAACAGCTTGGTAAGAATTTAATTTGTAAAGTTGCGTATATTTAGAAAATTAATCAATTATAGTAAGGAATTTGGAACTTTCGAGAGCAATACAATCTATGTGAATTATTTCAAATGGTTTCATAGCTGTTGGGGTGTGATTAAATTTTAATTTAAGTGGTTTGCGATCATATTTAGAAACTAAACAGACTTCACAATCATTAATATATTCTTGGATTGATTTCCTCATACTTGGCCAATAATATATCCGTTTGAGTTTTAATTCAGTTTCGTCTATGCCTCGATGATTTGTTTTTCCCTCATGATAATTTTGGATAATTTCCAATATATCGTTATTATTTTCAACGTCCGTAAGTAAATTATTGCATTTAGTCATTTTAAGTTCTGAATTTTTAAAATAATTTTGGAGAACGCTACTGAATTTTTCGTAAATAGGACTTTTGAAGTATAGGTAATAATTTATTTTAGGAACAATATATTCTTTTACAAAACTAATGACTTCATTCACAAAATTTCTTTTAGAAAATTGAACATGTATTCGCATTTTTTTGTTATTAAATAAATTAGTAATTTTCGGTTTAGATGATGAATGTTCCACCTCTGTAATTATAATTTGGTTATCACCAACGTTGACCGGTTTATCTGATATTGGTATACCAAAAATAGAGTTTTCCGAATTTGAATGAATTGTAGCGCCATCATTTTCAATTTCATTTATACGAATAGTTTCTGGGGGTTCTGCAATAACTGATGACTGATCATTTTCAATCTCATCAAAATTTTTCAAATATTCTTCTAAATTTTGGGCATATTCTTCATTAACATTTAGTTCGATCCTAGATAGTGCGTCAGCATTTTTGTTTAAAGTACCTTTTTTATAAACAATGTCATAGTCATATTCAGACAATTTCAGCCTCCATCTAACTAATTTTGAATTTGGTTCTTTGATAGACATTAAACATTGAAGTGGTTTGTGGTCAGTGATAATTGTAAATTTACGCCCAAATAGATATGGTCTAAAATATTTGACAGCCCAAACAATAGCGAGTAGTTCTCTTTCAATAGTAGAATAACGCGTTTCAGAATCGTTTAACGTTCGACTAGCATATGCGATTGGTAAATCTGTGCCAATTTTACCCTGTGATAAAACGGCACCATGGGCTTGAGTACTAGCATCTGTAGTAAGTATAAATGGTTTTGTAAAGTCCGGATATTGTAATAAAGGTTGGTTAGTCAAGATGTTCTTGCACAAGTTAAAAGAATTTTGGTAGTCTGCATCATTAATATTAATAACTGAATTCTTTTTTAGACGTTTCGTCATCGGTTTAGTCAAGTCTGCAAAATTTTTAATAAACTTTCGGTAATATCCTAACAGTCCGAGAAATCCTTTAATTTGTTTTGTCGTTTTGGGGATTGGATAATTTTGAATGACAATAATTTTGTCTGGATTTGGTCTAACACCTTGGGGTGTAATCACATGTCCAAGATACGCTACTTCTTTACGAAGAAATTTCGATTTATCTAATTGAACCTTGAAATTAGCCTCTCTTAACCTTTTAAAAACTTCGTTTAATCTATCGATATGTTCCTGTAAGCTAGTGGAAAAAATAATTATATCGTCCATGTAGACAGTATTCGTTTTGAATTCCTCTCAAAATATTGTCCATGACGCGCTGGAAAGTAGCTGGGGCATTTTTAAGCCCAAATGGCATTCTTAAAAATTCATAGTGACCGTTTTCTGTATTAAAGGCAGTTTTTGGGACGTCACGTTCGTCAATCTCAATTTGGTGGAAGCCTGATGCCAAATCTAGGGTTGTGAAATATTGACATTTCCCTAATTTATCTAACAAGTCATTTATATTGGGAAGGGGGTATCGGTCAGCTACAGTTTTATCATTTAATTTCCTATAATCAAATACAACGCGCCATTTTCGTTGACCTGAAGCATCTAATTTTTTGGGAACGATCCATATAGGAGAGGACCATGGGCTAAAGGATGGCCTAATAATGTTTTGTTCCAACATTTCGTTAATTTGCTTGCTTACCTCGGCTTTGTGCACTTCGGGGTAGCGATACGTTTTAGTATAGACCGGAATCTCATCGGTCGTAATTATCCTGTGTTTAATATTATTGGTTAACGTTAAATGATTCCCTTTTCAATGAAAAATATCGGCATACTTATTTATTAATTTTTTAATAACAGCTTTTTCTTCATCATTCATGTGATCAGTTCTAATACTTGAGAAATCGAATTTAAATTTATTTGTATTCATCATATTCAAATTATTATTTGTCCTAAAATCTTTCTTACTTAAATTACTATTTTCATTATAATTCTGTTCGTGGGGTACCACATCATATCCGCTGATGGGGGTAACCACGACAGGTCTTTTTAATGTAACTTCCCTATCTATGTCAGTTTTATTAACTACAGTACAAAGAGCTCTATTATTTTTATTAGTTCTAGGAATTACGGCCTCACCGTTTTCAATATTTAAAACTTCTACTTCTATTACCTGTTGACTCTGAGCGGGCACTAATATTCGCTTAGTGACAGGCGGAGCAACAGGAATACTATAATTATTAACATTAAGATTATTATTACTAATTCTAATACTATTATTTTTATCATTATTTTCATTAGATATGCCTTGGTCAGTCCGAAATTTAAATGGTATTTCTATGTTAGTGGTTACTACTGATTTCCTTTTAAAATCTAAGCAAATATTAATTTTTGTCATGTTATCTACGCCTAACAGGATATCAAAGGAAGAATGAAAATCGAATATATAGCATTTTACTTTTGCAGCAAAGTTACTTTTAAATAATTTTTGTAGGTTAATAATAACGCTGTGTGTTCCGCGGGACGTGCCATGAGCACTTGTTACTTCGAAAGGATCATCCTTAAATAAATTTTTGTTTAATTTTTTTGCTAGGCGAGAACTAATGAATGATCGCGTACTACCGGAATCTAATAAAACTTTTAATTTTGTTTCGGGGTCTAAAATGAAAGGTAAATTACTAAAATTATTATTAATGCTTAAAAATTCAATAGGCGGTTTGCCAAGGCGACTTATACTAAAAAATTATCTTCATTTTTCCCGTTCTGGTCAATGACGCCGTTACTTCGTGTACTAATATTTGTAGAGCACGTTGGCTCATCTAAATTACGCAATTCTTGTTTATTTGTGTAAATCGTCGAAGTTGACATGGGTATAGGATTTGGTAAACGCAGGGGAATCTGTCCAGGCGGCTGATTATAGTTTGTATTAAATGGATTAAAGTTCCAATTAAAATGTTGACTGTAATTATTATAATTTTGTGGTCTGTTAAAATTGTGATTTGGTGGGTTTTGAGGTCTCCCAAACACTTGACTATTAGTAAGGAACCGTGGTTGTTGTTTAAATTGAGAACTACTAGGCCGGTTCATAAAATTATTTTGCGGTTTAGGGTACTGATTGAAACGATTATTATAATTATTAAAATTATTGTTGCCAAAATTTAAATTACGCGGTCTAGTTTGATTATTAAATTTATTATAATTTGGGTTGTTAAATTTATTATTATTTTGATTAAAATTTGATACATTCGGCGTATCGAGCGTACTCTAAAAATTATTTTCCTCTATAAGATAGTTCATTGCCTGCTCTAGTGTGTCAGGGTCACGTAACCTGATAATACTTTGTATGTTGCCGCGAATTCCGCGTAAGAACGTCTTTAATGCTAGCTCATCATAGCTACGTTGATGAATGCGCTTTGTCGCGTCCGGCATTTCCACTGCCGATAAGGAGTTAATTTTAGCGGATAGTCTACTTCGCAAAATTTGTATACGTTCCCCGAAATCTAAATATTTTTCATTTTTATGAGGTCTCAAATTAATTAAGTCCTGAACTAAACAATCGTAATTTCGCAGATCACCAAACCTTTGCCTTAAATGGTTTCTAATTTCAGGCCATGTGTTTAACTCTATGCGCGAACCTATTGCAATCAATGCTTTGTCTTTAAGTTTACTTATTATCGCGTTTATTAAATATGTATTCACCAACTCGTTATTTAAAGGTCTAAATTGATCTAGTACGGCATCGCATCTTGAAATAAATATTTCTGTGAGTTCGTTACTCCCGTCGAAATAAGGAATCGTTTCGACATTTAATTTTAGCAATTGATAATTAATATTTTCCATTTTTAAATTTTCGGTAATTACTAAATTATCTAATTTATTGATTAGGTCGTCGAGTACAAAAGTAATTGGGGAGTGAACGCGGTTTGGGGAATTGAGAATTTGTGGTGAAATTGGGTCCGAAGATGTATCACTTGCGTACATAAAATTTTACACGCGAACAAAAATATGGAAAAAACCTCTAAAAAACAATGCTTACCACTCAATTATGAAGATCACGCTGTCCATGCCCTGATATGCCCTCAGTGGTCCTGGATCCGGTGATGGGGTGTTCCTCGTTCTGCTGCCCTCGGGGTGTTAGTCCCTCGATGTTCGGAGGACCCTCTGGTGCTGCTTCGACGTGGAACTCGTTCGATGCCAATTTAACCGTAAAGACGGACGGTGCACTATTTTGATATTCCCTCAAAAGTTGTGCCCTTATGACATCCTACCGACTGCGCCAGTTAAATTTCGTGGTTCACAATTGTGTTTTTTAAAAAGGTTTATTTCCGAAATTTACAATTAATTACATTACTTAAAACTTAATTATACGGAGAATAATTGATATGTGAAGCGTTGCGGGAATAATATAATAATGAATCTGAATCTGAAATGCATGCGTCTAATCTATTTATATATAAACTAAAACTACGAACTAAGCATATTGACATCTGGCGGGTGATGTCATCCTAACTACGCATTAATTAATAAAATATATTTCTAAATAATAAAATTAATTATATTATAACAAAGAAAAGTCTATCGTGGGCGCCAGGCCAAGTGCTTATGTATTTTTTTCGTATGGTTATTTTCTTGTTTACTGTATAATCACCAATAAAGTAAATCTAAATATAATCTAAATCTAAATATAAAAATTGAGATATTTACGCCCGTAACTTCTGCGGTGATATTGTCTTCTGCCTTTTTTGTTTTTTCTTGAATTGTCCGCACGCCGCTAGCAACTTCTGGTTGTAAATAATTTAGGCCGGCACCTAGGTTGAGAAGGCACGAAAAAGTTTAATATATTAACTGATGAGGCTGTTATATGTTGAAAATTCATATTCACTTGTTTAGTTGTTGAAGTAAAACTCTTAAATTTTCAAAACACTTTATTATTGCTTTTTTGAAAACGCAACAATTGTTTCGCCACACTGTGGCTTCTTCAGGCGAAGAAATGAATAATAAAGTGTTTCAAAAATTTAAGTGTTTTACTTCAACAACTAAACAAGTGAAAAAGTTTAATGATTAATAGCAGTGGTTGCGAGATCCAATTTAGAAATGTGCACAAAGGATGAGAGTCTATTTTATTAGGTACACCGCCTATTTCGCAGAAATTATTACGCAAACACGTATTGTTGGAATTGGACTGAAACTGGGCTAATCTCAATGATGGTGAAAATAGTGTATCTGCAGCAGAACTAAGTACAAAATAAGTGTAATAAATAGCAGAGGCTTAAAACTTTTTGGTAGTTGGGGCAACGGACATAATAATTTAATTTTGCTGCAACATTACGACTATAAATGAATCGGTATTTGTATTACTTCCAATAAATAAAGAGACCGCTACAACTCGGTATATTACCTTCAATAAATAAAGAAACTGCTACAACTGGTGACCCCGACGTGATACGAACAAGATGGTCGAACAAAGTGAAAGTACGATGGATCTACAAATGGAGCTACAACAAATAACACAAGTAACCGCTAATATAAAGCTTCCGGAGTTCTGGCCCATGGACGTGGAGCTGTGGTTTGCTCAGGTAGAAACCATTTTTCAAAGTAGAAGAGTGACGCAACAAAGACAGCAATACCACTATGTCATATCATCACTTTCCCCCGAAATCATAACGATTATAAGGGACATACTGCTCTACCCACCGACGGAGAACGCGTATAACATATTAAAGGAGCAACTAATCATTTTGCAATTGACGATATCAGTGACTTGCGCCCAGTACAGGTTTTGAGAAACATATGCGTATCACCAAGATGTTTAGCAGAAGGCGCGTAGTTGTGTACTTCCATGTTCGTGGATCCCCTCTACACAAATGTTATCCACATATACATCTGCAAACTCCAAATCTAATTTATTTTTCTTAACAGATAAACTAAGCAGTATCAGTAACAGAAGTACGCGTCGTAGAAAAAAGGTTTTTCAACAGTAACTTAGGTGTAAAGCAAGTATGTCAACACTCCGATCCGAACTTATGGTAAGCGCTCGATTACTCTCGATTTTAACTTAAACCGGAAATTTACTTGGACATTTATAGTCGCCGATTATGGATTTATCCTAAACATACGAACTAAAAGCTTTTCTTTCGACCAGCCCAGTATATTTACACCTGCTATAAACACAATCGATCGTTCCATTAAGATTACAAACATATTAAATATGTACCCAACAATAAGCAAACCACTTTACTTAAACGCACCGGTCACACACTCGGTGCAACACATCATCCTTACACAAGGTCAACCTGTTAACATCAAATATCGGCGACTATTGTGAAAAAACGGGAATTTGCCGAATTATTGAGATTGGGATCGTCTTCAAGCCCCTGGCATTCACCATGGTAAAAGAGAGAGATGGATCTTGGATGGTATCCAAGATGGGGATTATTGCGCACTAAATTTGGTAACACAACCTGACAGATACCCGATCCCGCACATACAAGACTACGTTTTTTTCAAAAATAGATCTTGCTAATGCTTACCACCAAATTCCAATCGAGGAAAGCGCAATTCAAAAAACAGCAATAATAACACCCTTCGCACTATTTGAATATGTAAAGATGCCTTTTGGGTTAAGAAATGCAGCGCAATCATTCCAGAGATTTATGAACGAAGTATTTTTTGGATTAAAGTTTTGTTTCGTTTACATAGACGATGCCTTAATTTTTAGTAAAACATTGCTCGAACATAAACAACATCTCCACATCATTTTTGGTGGGCTGACAAATTATGGTATGGTCATACACGTTGACAAATGTGAATTTGTTAAAAAGTCAGTGGAGTTTTTAGGACACGTGGTTGACAGTAAAGGAATTTTACCTTTACCGTCTAGAACAGAAGTTATCACATCCTCTTCCCCTCCTAAATGCCAGAAGGATTTAAGGTTGTTTTTAGGAATGATTAATTTTATCATCGCTTCGTACCGGATTGTGCAAAAATTTTACGACCTCTCAACACCTTAATTGATAACTCAACCCCAAAGAAACAACCGATATCACTCAATTCGGAACAGCTAAACGCGTTCAACAATATTAAAACCGCTTTGGCTCATGCTGCACTATTAACGCATCCAGGAATTGGAGCACCATTTTGTTTGGCCGTGGATGCATCTGACATAGCCATGGGGGCGTGTCTACAACAAGAATTGGATGGAGCTAACTAACCCATCGCCTTTTTTCTAGAAAATTTACTATAAGAGAAACAAAGTATAGCACTTTGAACGTGAATTATTGGCCAATGTTCACATCACTGAAGCACTTCCGATACTACCTCGTAGGGCAATCTTTTTACATTTTGACCGACCATAAACCTCTCGTCTTTGCTTTGAAAAAAGGAACAAGTGTATTAAATCCGCGAGAAGTCCGTCAAATAGACTATATTTGTACCTCGAACATACGACATGTAGCAGGAAGGAATAATGTAGTACCGGATGCACTCTCCATAATTTCTCATATCAGTCGAACGAACCCAATTTTTACCAGTGTGCACCCTATAGATGTAGCCAAAGCACAAAAGAACGACCAAGAATGACAGCGTTTTTTAAGTAACCCAAACACTTCGTCTTTATTTTTACAAGTTTCCAAATTACCTAACTCTTCGTTAGTTTTACACTACGATTTCTCAACAAAAATTCCCGTTTTGTGTTTTCAAAACGTTGCATAACATAGCCCACCCAGGGATTCGAGCAACCAAACATACAATGATATTTCGTTTGGCCTGGAATGCATAAAGATGTGAAACAATTCACGACCAACTGTCCAGACTGCCACCAAGCAAAAATTAACGACATACTATAAACCCCGCTGGGAACTTCCCAAAGCCCCATCACCGGTTCGGGAATTTTCATACCTTCTAACAGTCGTGGACACATTTACAAGGTGGCCGGAGGCATACCCCTTGCGAGATGCAAACACAAATACAATAGTTAGAACGTTGTATTCAGAGTGGATGGCGAGATTTGGAATACCAACGCATATAGTTTTCGATAGAGGAGCACAATTCACTTCGGAATTATACAACGAGTTAGGTTAATTTCCTGGGAATTAAATCGATAAAAACGACCGCGTATCGTCCGTGTGCTAATGGTCTGGTAGAGAGATTGAACAAACACATTAAGACATCCCTGATTGCGAGACTGTAGGAACGACTGGCCGAGACTATTGCCAGGATTGCTCTTAAGCTTACGTAACACAATAAAAGAAGACCTTCAATGTACAAGCGCGGAGTTAGTTTTCGGTACCACATTGCGTATGCCCGCACAATTCTTTTTAGATGCGGAGATATCTAGTACGGAACCTAATACACAATTTGTACGAGATCTAAAGAAACACTTCAAGGCTATCTGTTACACCAAACCACGTTACACGACAAGAAAATTTTACATTCCTACAGACCTCAACACTTGCACTCATGTTTATGTCCGAGAAGTTAAGATACAACGGACCCTTCAGAGTAATCGAGCGACACCCTAAGTTTTTCAAAATGAAATTTTGAACCATTGTGATGATTTCATTGCTATAGACAGGTTAAAACCTGCGTATATTTTACCAGAGTCTGCTTCTGCTCCTGTAAGACATGTGTCTTTTGTTACTTCCACACCGGGGGGAAACTGATGCAGCAGAAACAAATTCCGGAGAACGAATTTAAAATAAGTGTAATAAATAGCAGAGGCTTAGAATTTTTGGTAGTTGGGACAACGAACATAATAATTTAATTTTGGTGCGACATTATGACTGTAAATGAATCGGTATTTGTATTACTTCTAATAAATAAAGAGACCGCTACAACTCGGTATTCATATTACCTTCAATAAATAAAGAAACTGCTACACAACTTGAACTTCTTCATGGTAAACGTGCTTGTGTGTTACACGCCGGTAAAGCAATTGCGCTATTGTGACATCCTAATGCAGGTGCTGCGGTATTGTTACATTCTGGTGAAAATGCTGGGCTGTATTGGCATATTGGTGAAAGTGCCGGGCGGTTGTGAGAGTTTTCTTCGCGGTGGTTCTAAGGATGGTTTACGGTGGCGGCACGTAAGCTTATTAACTAGTTTAACTATTCTCCTGCCGCTTCTTGAACTTTCCCGATCGTTGAGGGCAATCACTCTTCCAGTGATTCCCGTTTTTGTATAAACTAACAAAACTAGATGCCTTTTTCTGCGGTGAAGAGTGCCTTATTTTATTTTTGGGGGTGATACGGACTTTTATCTGTTTTTATGGTCGAATAATTATGTTGATTTCATGGTAGATTTCTAGGCGACCGGGTTTGCTATGTGATCACTCATTAAAGCATTATTTAAGAGCGTTTGTTTCCTGACAGTATAAGCACCTAGTGGTGTGTCCCCTTGCGTCGTGATCGATGACAGCAGGAGTTTATTGACTGAATAAATAATGACTTGGCTTGCTTTCATGTTATTTATTTGGTAAAATAATCCCCGTATTTTTAACGACATTTACATGCATTCTACTGATTGCATACTGGTGTCGTTCGTTCGTACGCCGTGATTTATCTGTTTATTTATTTATTTATTTATTTATACACGGTTACACCTTTTCTACAATATATAAACAAAAATTATCTCTAGAGTGAATAACTAACACTAATTATCAAAAATGTATAATAATAAACATAACAAGAATTAACACACAATTTACTGCTCAGGTAGAAACCTAAAATTTATTCTTGATAATTCTGACTTGAATTTACCAAAGTTAAAAGAAAATAAATTAAAAGTAGCGCTTACATTTAAATTATTTGCAAAACGCATCATTCTTAGAATCGGGTTATTATAAGAATAGTTATTTGAAGTCATCTCTAATCTAAATACTGGTATAGTAGATGTTCAGGCCTTCGACCTCGGTGAGGGTGATTTCTAGGTTTGGTACATGAGGCTGTGAGTGGAGGGTCATGCTGTGCGTACTTATTTTGACACAAGCTAAATATAATTAAAAAACAATTAATTTAAGTACCCAAGGAACTTAAGATATTTAATTGCGAAAACAAATAAATAACTCAAAATAATAATTATTGAATCATCTGCACCTGGACTACTGCTGTTTTGAAGAAAACATGTGTTGGTGACTGTGAAAACTATAATCTCGTTGTTCGTTAATTAAAAATTAAATTGTAACTAACACTTATTAAAGGTACACTGAAATAAAATATGTATGAGTGAGATGGTTTATGTAAAAACACACGCTGGGCTGTAACTATGATATATTATAAAACCACTTTGTGTGTTATTTATTAATGGGAATAATTGATTAAAAAATACAATCAACGTTAAGAGCTAATTATCAATGACGACAATTAGTTAAAAAGTTACGTTGGACGCTAGTTATTAACGGGAAACTGTGTGTTATTTTCATTTAATGACCAAGGGATTAACTTTTTGGAAGTTAATTTCCCGATATTGAGAAAAAAAATAATTAACTGAATTGGCCTAGTGCCAAAATTGGACCCCCGCGATTGCTTGTCTAGCTCGTTGGTAGAGTTACAGAGTCACTGCAGCTAAATAAATTAAATTATAAAGCATAAGAACTTACTTGCTGGGTACGTTGAATGAAACAGTAGCGTATCAGGAACCACTTTTCTGTTTCCACATTATGTCTAATACCATAAGCAGTATTAAAATAATCGTTAAATTCTCTGATGTTTGCTTCTATGTACATTCTGAGTAATTCCTCAAATCCATTTAAATAGATTTAAAAAGTATCTTCAGGTATTATATCACATAAATATGATGTATCTAATGTTTGATCCATTGTCTTTTTATCTATTTCAGGTTGATAATCATATCTTTCTTTAGGTATATTTTCAGATATTTCACTATCATTGATAAATGAAGTTTCCTTTGGTAATGATAACGATTGTGATAGGTGTAAAACAGAATGTTCTGGAAAGATTAGAATTGTTCTATTGATAATTTGTTTGTGTTCACTTATCATTGGTTTGTTAAAAACTCCTGCCTCATCACTTAATTGTTTTTTCAAATTTTGGACTAATTGGTTTACTTACAGATTTTGTAATTGGTAAATTTGACTCCTCATATGAGATTTTACTAGATTTCAAATGGTGATAACTTTTCATAAAAATGTGTCTTGCTTATTTCGTTTAACGTATGTAACAGCGTTACTTAATATCACAGCGCAATTTTCGTAATAATATTAATACTTTATTTCTCGTTTATAAAACTTTACAGTATGCTAGATACAATAAAATAAATATATGATAAAGTACCACAGGAAAGGAAATGCAAGGTATTCATCAATGTAAGGCAATGCAATAAGTATACATTCTAATAATTTATAGCAACTACTACATATATTCCCGAATACGGTATATTTCTCTATAACATAACAAATAGGTATTTCTTGAATACGCTTATATCATTAATCATTTTTGAGCCAATCTGGTAATTTGCACAATATTTAATATAATAGTATTAATGCAAGCTTTTCTAGTTTACGTTAACTAATGTTTTGGGATATTATAGTTCGTTTTACCTCTTGTGTGATAATAGTTGTCAATTTCATTACCTTATAAATTACTCAGTGCTTTACTAGAAACATGATGCATTCATAAATATAGATTCCATTTATCGTAAGGAGATTATATTTTTTATAATAATCTTCTGCAAGATGAATATATATGTACAAATTATACATAATGCGAATAATTCGTTACTGTGCTACAAGCGCCCGATTTATTTCATTGCCGCAACCCAAACAACAATTCAAAATCTAAGGTTTGCCAAAAAAATATTGAAATATACCACTCTCAATGAATTCGCGTCTAGAAAAATACTTGATTTTTAAATTTTTTCAAAAAATCATCAATTTCTCGATTTTGGTTTGATGAATGGATAAAATCGTTTACACTTTTATATTCAGAAAAAAATCTCCTTGCGGATTAATACAATATATATACAGTGCAATTTCAAAACAAAAGTTGATTGTCAAAAACTAGATGCAAGAAAAATATAAGTTCAGTTCATATTAAAGTCTTTTAAAAATCATTTAATTTGATGTTTTATTTATTCAAATCGGATCAAAATTAAGCAAGATACAGCACCAAAAGTTTTTCGTCAGTCACCCTATATATACTTAAATATACAAACGAAAAAGCAAAAAGCAGATGACAAAATTAGTGTGTAAATAAAGGACTTATAATATTGAAATAACATTATTTAAAAAAAAAAATTGGGACAAATTGTTAAAACCAGAAAAACAGAAAAATAACATAAATATTAAAAAATAGGATTAAAAGAAACAGTACAATTAATTTATAAAATAAAATGTGCAATAAATATACACTGGAGCTCAAAAATAATGCAACATCCAGCAAGAAAAATGTTTTAAATGTTTTTTTATTAAGTTTATGTTCAGTTTTCGTGTCAGAATAAACGATTACAATTTGGTGCAGGTTGAACAAAAAATACTGACAAAAATTCAATAATGTGTTGGCTCGCCGCGGTTCTTGTTACACTCTCCAACTCGGCAAAGCATATAGCGAATCAAGTTGTCAATGTCTTCTTATCCCAGGCCTGTAGAACACAGATGGGCAATTGGTCCAAAGTCCTTGGTGGCTGTGTCAATAGCTGAAGTGTTGTTCCAGTGCTATCCCATACAAGAGCTCTCGTCAGAATTTTGCATAAAGTCTATGGTTTGACAAGCCGTAAGCGGCCTGGCCTTGTATTGCTGAAAAATGGCGTTTGGGATAGTCTTAATGTATGGTATAGCAACAGGTTGTAGAACTTCAACGATGTATTTTTAGGCTGTTCGACTACCAGAGGGGGTCTACTTCCAAGACATATAGCGCCCCATACCATGATGCCAAGGGTATTGGCTGCGTGGCGTTCTAAGGCAAACTCTACATTTTGCCTTTCACCGCGAAATCGACGGACACGTCTACGTCCATCATGGGCCCCTAAGCAGAATCCACTAAAGCAAATGAAATTCCACATCCCAGTTGAATCTGGCTTGACATCATTCCAAGCGACGAGCTTTGTGCAGCGGAGCCATCGGTAGCACACAAAACGGACGGAGAGCATAAAGGACTACATTTCGATTAACTGTTTGCCTAGAAACCACACGTATCGCAAGCAATCTTAGGTACCGTTCTTGATCACCGTCAAGAACGCGTCTGTCACTGATAGTCATTTTCTTCAGACCATCTTTTCCATACTCCCATTAGAGTTGATGGTGCAATTTCGAGTTTTCGGGCTAATAATTGTAGAGAATTTAAAAGTGAACAAATTACTAAGAATAGTCTTCTTACGTAAACCTCATAGTTTTCGACTCAAATATAATGAAAGTACTATGATCACACATCATATCATCAACATTTTTTTAAATATTGGATTGATGAGGCTGATACTTGGCGAAACTCCATTATGCAATTATTAAATAAAAACACGACTGTTTAGAGTTTTGCTTTATTTGTAGATACACTGCCACTGCCATCGGTAGCACACAAAACGGACGGAGCGCATAAAGAACCATAGCAAGAACTATTCGATTAATTGTTTGCCTAGAAACCACACGTATCGCAAGCAGTCTTAGGTACCGTTCTTGATCACCATCAAGAACGCCTAGGTCGCTGATAGTCATTTTCTTCAGACCATCTTTTCCATACTCCCATTACAGTTGAGGGTGCAATTTCGAGTTTTTGGGCTAATTCCCTCAAACTGAAGCCCGCTTCTTTCATACCAACAATGTGACCTTTTTAAAAATCACTTAATTGATGCAATCGACGAGGTGCATGAATTCTAGGTATTATGGCAAGGTTTTTCAATATTCTGAAAAGCTCAGAAAGGATCAGAGTAGTACAGGTGACTGGTTATCAATATTATTAATTGGCTTTATTTTTCGAATAAGTGTAAAAATCGTAAAAAAATTGAGATAAAGCAATAAAAACGTTATCGTTTTTTTCTTTCTAAGGTTAATAAAACCTGTGTATTTGTTGCTGGATTAAACGACATCTAAGGAATGTTGCATTGCTTTTGAGCTCCAGTATATTAACTTAAAAATATAAACAGCAGATGATAAAATTAGTATGTAAATAAAAGACTTATAAAATTCAAATAACATCATTGTAAAAAAATAAAAATTTGGACAAAATAATTGCTAAAAGCAGAAATAAAACATGAATAATGAAAAACCTGATTAAAAGAAACAATAAAATTAATTTATTAAATAAAATATGCAATAAATATAGATAAAATAATACTTGTGCAAATCCTCCAGCATATTAAGTTTTCGTTCTTTTCGGCAAATTTGGATTGGACAGGGATAATTCTGTCGCCACTTTTCCATTTCTAACTGATTTTTTATGTTCATTAAATCTAATTTCAAAATTTCGGCCTGGTTGTCCTACACAGTATCCGTCACAATTTACACAATCTATCTTGTAAATACCTGAATGTTTTAATTTATTATTTGATTAAATTTTATTGTTGACTAAAAGCCCCGCTAAATTAGATTTGTTAACTATAATCGGTTTTATCTTATGTAAACGTCACTGCTTTTTTATTTTATTGCTAGTATTGTTAATGTAGGGTGTAGCTGCGTAAATGATCGGCTCTACTAGTGTTGAAGTTGTATAATATAATAGTTATGATGAAACGAAAATAAAATTCCTTACTTCACTTATTATTTTTATTAATACCAGATGTACATTTCGAGTACTGTGTACTCATTATCAATGGTTAATAAACGCTTAAAACTACAAACGCGGGTATAAATACAAAGGAAGTTTATGGGTATATCCAGAATTAGTGGTTGTCGAAAGTGGGTTATTCTTTTCGGAATTATTTTTGCAACAGGCTTAACAGTAGCTTATCTAGGGGGATTAAATCTGAGTTTAAGAGGTTATACCTTTGTTTGTGCATTTCAATTGCTTCGAGCATATTTAATTTTGATTTATTTGATTTTTTTTTAAAGAGATATATTGTTTAATGAAAAGAGGTGTCCTGTTTCGAAATTATGTTGAGCTAGAGCAGGTTTTTCTATGTTTTTATTTTTGACGTGGTAGACGTGTTCTTTAAACTTCTTGAGGTTTGTGTTTGCCCTATATAACATTTATCACATTCATTACATGTTATTAAATAGATTCCTGATTCGTCAATATGACTCCTTTTTTGAAATTGGTTTCCCAAAAGTGTTTTCAGTTTTGTGTTGCTATAATACGAAGGACTTAATTTGAATTTCTTAAATATCTCAGCAATCCTATTAGTAATTATATCATTATAAATAAATCTGGTAAATTTGTTTTCTTTTGTTTCTGTTAAAGACTTTAATGTTGTTAATGTCTTGATTTTTTGGTTTCCTTTGTGTCGGTGAATTAATTTATTAATTGTGAATTTGTTATAACCTAAAGATGTTGCTACCCTCTCAAGGACCTGTAGAACCTTGACGTTGGTGAGAGGGCTTGAGTGGTTCTATGAGTGTTGGGGCAAGAACCGTCTGTTCAGTCGAGGGGGAGGCCCCTCCGTACTGAACGGATAGCCAGGATGCAGCCTGACATGAGAATCCAGACGAATAGCAGGCCAACCGCGCATCGCTGTGGCCGCGATGCGAGGATGTGCACAAGGCTACCCGCGTGTTTGTGCCGTGCGTGGAGACCCGTAAGGGAGGACAAAGGGAACCTGGTGGCTGAATCGTCCTCGTGATGCGTCACGTACGACGGCAACACTCCAATTTGGCCCTGAGTTCTTCCTAAATGGGCGGTCGGAACTAACCCACTCCGATCAATCGGCTGCGTTGTAAGGTCAGACTTACGACAGGGTGAGCCCCTGGGAGCGGAGGGGCGCTCAACGGACCCAGCACATGTGCCAGGCACCCGTCCGAGTGCAACCCGTCCTTGGTGACTATATCCCCTTGATAGCCCTGGCGATCGATTATCGATGTCCCCAGTGCAGGCTCCGTGGCGGGTGGGGAGCCAAAGGTATGACGTACTATCCATTAGCATGGACAAAAATAAAATAAATAAAACAACGGTAGTAGCACGCAGGTCGCAAGATCAACCTGCTACTACGAAAAAGACAATAAATGTGGGTGAGTCCTTGGATTCCCCGCAACAAACAGTGGCTGCGGGCGAGTCACTGATCCACCCGTCACCACAAAAGGAGCCGGCCTACAGAAGCAACCCCCAAAAAGGAAGCGCATTTGTGGAGCCGAGCTAAAGCGCAGAAGGAAGGCCAGGGAGGCATTGGCTGCTGCAAAGACAGCTGAAGCCCCCAAGACCTCTTCTGGTAAAGAAGGAACACCTCGGGCGGAGGTCCCGATGGAAACGGTGGATGGAGGCAGACCGGGCGGAAGCCAGGAGTGCGCCACCTCCATCCCAGAGGAGCCTTCACAGCCGTAAAGGTGATACAGTGTAACCTGCATCATTGTAGGGCGGCCGTGGCAACCCTTTGCAGCCACCTCGACACTATGCAGGACACAATAACCGTCATCCAAAAACCATGGATTGTTAAATCCAGTGTTTGTGGATTTGGTAAGTTAAATGGGAACATATTCACACATCCCACAAATAATAAGCCTAGATCATGTATTTACATACCTAAGCACATAACATCCTATCTTATGCCACAGCTTTCCACCAGTGACATCACAGTGGTAAGGCTGTCAGCAGAAGACGGCAACAAAGACACCATCCTGGCGTTAGTTTACCTCCCTCACAACGCCCCCGCACCAACCAGGGGGCTGGGGCAACTCGTGCTACACTGTGACATGGAGAAACTTCACCTCGTCATTGGCTGCGACGCTAACGCACACCATATCATGTGGGGCAGCGTGGACACTAACAACAGAGGTAAGTCACTACATGAATTCATCATTTGTAACAATTTAGAAATACTAAACCGAGGCGCTGAACCCACGTTCGTGACAACTCGAAGCCAAACTGTATAGACATTACATTGGCGACTAGCGGTATCTCAAACTAAATCCACGACTGGAATGTATCACCGTCGGTTTCAATGTCAGATCATAGGTGGATCAAATATACACTAACACATACAACCGGTAAGAAACTAACTTAATACAGTGGAAGACATTGAAGCCTATGTAAATACGTTTCAACACTCCATTATAAAAGCATATAAGGACTCCTGCCCTGCGAGAAAGGTAGGAGACTCCGAGAACGCCACACCCTGGTGCGGAGAACTCGACCATCTCAGAAGAGCTGCGAGAAAATCCTTTAATAAAGCAAAGAAATCTAAACAACAGTCGGACTGGAGGTCTTTTTTGAGGAGGTTGAAACCACCTCGGCAGTTGCAAGGCTCAAAAAGATCGCTTACGACAACCATGTTGCCTAAATCGAGAGGATGGAAGTTACTCTTCTAACCTCTCGGAAGCAGCTGAGCTTCTCATCAACACCCATTTCCCAGGATGTATGAACATCTCCGATGAAGGTTGGTCAGAACCCATACCCTCAAACCCCTCCAAGGAGGATTGGGAGGTGGCAGGTCACCTCACGGAAGGGACACGTATAACCTGGGCAATCAAAAGCTTCTCACCATTTAAAGCGCCAGGCTTGGACGGTATATTCCCGGCCCTCCTCCAATAGGGGCTGGACATATTATCAGCCCAGCTAGCCAGAATCTTCAGGGCATATATTGCGTTCAGATACATCCCTCTAGCATGGAGAGAAGTAAAAGTTATCTTCTTCACTAGACAAATCACACCGCTCAATTAGTCTAACGGCATTTCTTCTGAAAAGGTTAGAGAAATTGTGCGAAAGATTAATTCGCGAGACGGCTTTGATTACGAATCCGATCCACGCTAACCAACATGCATACACTCAGGGGAGATCAGCGGAGTCGGCTCTGCACACTGTTGTAGACCGAATCGAAAGATCTCTGGACAACAAAATGTCCACCTTGGGCGTGTTCATTGACATAGAAAGAGCTTTCGATAAAACGCCCTTCAGAAAAATGAAAATTGCTCTCTCTACGCATGATGTGAACCTCACAGTTAGTGGATGGATCAAAAGCATGCTGAAGAATAGGGCAGTAACAGCTACATTTACTGTGAGAAAGATCGTTACTAAAGGCTGCCCACAGGGTGGAGTACTCTCACCACTCCTGTGGAACATAGTTGTTGACAGCCTACTGCGGCGACTTAACGACAATGGGTTCCACACCATAGGATATGCAGATGACATAACCATCCTGCTAACAGGCACATTTGAGACGGTGCTATGCAGCCTGATGCAGGAAGCCCTCAAAATAATTGAACACTGGTGTAACGATTAGTCTCTGACCATAAACCCGTCAAAGACTGAACTGGTCTTCTTCACAAAGAAAAGAAAACCAGGTAAGCTAAAGCTTCCTAAGCTCATCAACACCCAGTTGACATTGTCGTCGGAAGTCAAATACCTGGGAGTGATCCTCGACGGCAAGCTGACGAGGGATCCACAACTTAAAATGAAATGTAAAAAAGCATGCGTCTCCCTCTGGCAATGCCGGAGGGCTGTGGTAGTAAGAATAATGCTAATCTATGGAGCACTGGTTTGGTGGCCCAGAGCCAGACAGAAAACCTCAGCAAAGCATCTTACTCAGTTGCAAAGGATAGCATGCCTCAACACGACCGGAGCAATGCGAACAACACCCACTGCAGCAATGGAAGCAATGCTCTGCCTTCCACCTCTCGTCTTATACGTAGAGGAGATGGCCACGGCGGCAGCTTTGCGCCTAAACTCAGTTGTTGCTGTCACCTTTTAGAGGAGGCTGTCAAGAAGACACCTTTCCTTGGAAGGAAGACAGACAATTTGCCACCCTGCTACATCTTCAATAGACCATATAATGTTTCGATAAAAAGAGGAACCGGGAGTGTTTACACCGATGGTTCTAAAACCAAAAGAGGATCCGGGGCGGGAATTTACACGCAACAAATGAACCTCTCATTAGTTATACCCCTAGAGAAGCACACAACTACTCTGCAAGCAGAGATCGTTGGCATCATCCAAGGGGCGAAAGAAATCCTACACCGTGACATCCGTGATAGGAACATCCAAATCCTTACAGACAGTAGGGCAGCAATACTAGCAGTGAGTGGTCACAAGATCACCTCAAGACTAGTAAAACAATGTCACAAGACCCTTAAACAAGCAGCACAATCAAACAGTATTGAGCTGCGCTGGGTCAAGGGACACAATAATGAAGAAGGCAACAGCAAGGCAGACGAGTTGGCGCGAGCTGGATCGGTTCTCAGTGATACCACGGACGGGCACCCGATCGCGCCAACACCGAAATGCCTCACTGACATCCTCAAACAGAATACTCTCTAGAAGCAATACGCTCACCCAATCTGAAAACAGCTGAATATTATTTGCGACTATCCCGGGGGAATCTGCGTCTTATCACAGGTATCCTTTCTGGTCACTGTCAGCTAAGGAAACACTTGTTTACTATGGGACTGGTGGAAACCCCCATATGTAAAGCATGTGAAGAAGAGGACCAGACAGTGGAACATGTGTTAACCACCTGCCTGGCTCTAGCCCACCTTAGAGAGTCCATGCTAGGGGAGCTCTGGCCGAACATGGCCAACATAAGTAATAACTCTCCAAGCGTTGTGCTGTCCTTTGCTCGCCACCTTGTGTGGCTAAATGAGTGATAGAACAACGCAGGGCTGTCCCAGTCAGGGGGGCACAACGAGCCTAGTGAGGCCTAAGTGCTCTGGTCAATGATTTGATCACCCTTGGCAAACTCAATCCAGATCTAGATCCAAGGATGTTGCTATTTGTGTTATTATTTTTAGTTCTAAATAACTATTTTCTATTGAGAGGGGGAGATTAAATACTCTATATAACATGCTGTTAAATACTGACAATTTGTGTTTGAAGTGAGTGGATGAAGAGTTATGGATGTAATTAAAAGTATGGGTTGGTTTTCTATAAATGTTAAAATCTAGTTGAGTGTTATCTTTTTTGTTAATTAATAATACGTCTAAGAATGGGATTTTATTGTTCTTTTCTAACTCGAAAGTGAAATTTATACTGGGGTACAACGCATTTAAATTTTTGACGAATTCATTAATATTTAAATCAGACTTAATTACTGCTATGATGTCATCTACATATCTAAACCAGACTTTCGGAAAGTTAACGATGATACTTTTAGCGATGTTCTCTAAATTGTTTAGAAAAATGTTAGCTAAAAATGGAGAAAGGGGGTAGCCCATGGCTGTTCCGAAAGTCTGTTTGTAAATATTTTTATTAAATTTAAATATGTTGCATTCCATTATTAGTTTGGTTAATTTTATACATTGATCTACCTTATCTAACGGAATTGGATTTTTAATTAGTATATGTTTAAGTATGTTAATTGTTTTGTCTATTGGTACGCTGGGGAATAATGCTTCGACATCAAAAGAAACCAAAATCTCGTCGGGTTTTAATTTGATTTTATTTAATTTATTACACAAATCAAAGGAGTTTACTACAGAGGAGTCATTATCTATTTTAAGTTGTTGAACTCATTAACTAACCACTTAGCTAAGTTATATGTCGTAGAATTGATATTGGAAACTATTGGTCTCCATTTATTACCCGGCTTATGTATTTTCGGTAAACAGTATAATTTGGGAAGTGCTGGATTTTTTAGTTTTAATTTATTAATCTTATTTCGATCTTTTAAATTTGTTGTTTTTAAAAAAATTATTAATATTGTTTATGTACGAGTTAAAGGGGTTCTTAGATTTTTTTGTGTATGGACCCTCGTCTAATAGAGAATTAACACTGTTTACGTAATCATTTTTTAACGACAACCACCGCATTACCTTTATCCGATTTTATATAAATTACATCCTTCTGTTTTAATAACTTCACTGCTTTTATTTCTTTAGTTTGCTTCTTTGTGTTCTTCTTATCTGGTTTTCTGCAAATCTTCTCCAGTGATTCCTGAAACAAACCAAGTGAATTTAATTATAAAACCTATATATTCACATAATGTTTCACCAAGTGATTAATAAGAAACAAGTATATGATATAATGAATTTGTTTTTCGTTTCATCATAATATATAACACTTCACATTACTCAAACCGAAATTTAGTAATATAATAGTTGGCTTTTTATTTTTCTATTCTTCTTTTTTAAAATTTTATTTACCAGTTGTCTGCTATACCCGTTATTCATAGCTATTTCATATATTATGTTGAGTTCTTTAGTTATCAGTTGACATCGAAATCATTTTTAAATTATAACTAGTATACGCTATTCCAGTTTTGCCTGATGATGGCATAGCGGAAACCAGTAGCGAAGTAAATAATAAAACATTTTCTAATGAATTACACCTATGAAATTATAAAATATATTGTTATTCAAATTAAGCCATGTTTAATAAAGGTGAGTTGTTGACCTCTAGTTTAACAGAATACCGCGTTTGTTATATTTATGTATTTCCATTTATTCTAATAAATTGAGTTTAAGGCCTTTATTTTGTAATATTTTGAAGTTTTCGACACATTGGAGAATAAATGCCAACTAAAATCAAGCGTTATAAGAAACATTTAAGAGAAAAAATAAAATCACGAAATCAATGTGGCCAAGAATATCAAGAAGAAATCTATTGAAAACCAAATTATATTTACAAAAGCTGATGAAGGTAATACAGTTGTCACTATTTCTGGTATAATGACAAGGTTGGTAATTTTCTTGAATCAAACAATTTTAAAACCTTAAAATATGACCCCACGTCAAAATTCCAAAAACAATTAAAATCAATATTGTACACAGATAACGCCTTAATCAATGATCTAGAAAAAAGCTACCTTACGATGAATCCGAGACCACCAGAATTGTACGGATAAAGTAAACTCCACAAAAATACCCACTCAATAAGAACTTGCAGAAAACTATCATTAATTAAAATTATTTTAGAATTTACTAGCTTTAGCTCAAAATACGCGATAAAAAACTCCACCGAACTAATAAACAAAATTTCCAATATTAGAATTCCAGCTAACTGCTTATTAATATCATTCGACATATCGAACATGTTTCCAAGCATACCGACAAGGCAGGTTATCGATATAATAAAAGAGATGCTTACCGCCAATGGTACTAATCCTATTATTACACCCGAAATTCTCGTATTCTTGTGGATATGCTTAACACAAAATTATTTCCAGTTTGATAATCGGTTTTACCAACAATCCGAATGATCCGCTAAGCCCTCTTCTGGCCGAATTCTTCATGTCAAACATTCAATCAATAATCGAAAACCATAGCTTATTTAAAAAATTAAAGACAACCATAAGAATTCAGGAATGTTCAAATTGCAACGGAATATAAATAGGCCAAACGCGGAGAAATTTTGAAATTAGGGTTAATGAACACCGCCGATCAATTGCATACCGAAAAGGTTCAACGGGATTGTCGGAACATTACATCGAGACCGGGCACCACATGGGGGAGATTACACTGATCCGAATTTCCAAAGAAGGCCGAAAGCTTAACCTCCTGGAGGGTCTGGAGATCAGGAAAGCTATTAGGGGTGGAGCTAATCTCCTAAATAACCAACATGAATTAATGCAGGCGAATAATATAATAATTGCGGGACTGTCCTAATTATAAACTTGTATATATATAATTAGTTTTGTACTTTGAAAATGATCAGGAATGATCGATACACGTGTCAGGCAACTGAAAATAAAAATATTGTGGAACAAGTGTTTTACCCCATTGAATTTACATATCTTGTTCAATTAAGAGTGTAGCTCTGCCAGTATCAATTATATTTAAAAAATGTCTATATTCGTATAGATATGTAGATGATATTTTGGTCTGCTTCACAGGCACTAATAGACAACTACAATCTCTCTTAAATTACATAAATACAATACACAGTAAAATTGAATTCACACTAGAAGTTGAAACAAATAACACAATTGCCTAGACCTAACGATTACCCGAATAAACAACAAACATGAATTTAACATATTTCATAAACCCACACAGACCGATACAACGATACAAATGCAATCCTTTCATCCAATCCATTCGCCTTTAATTATATGCTACACCGTCTTATTAACATTCCCAAATCAAAAACTAATTTTAATATTGAACTAAACGGAATTTACAAAATCGCTGAAAACAATGGCTTCCCAATTAGGAAAGCCAAACATTGTAATTTGTTTTCATCTCTAGTTAGTTTCTCTTGGTACATCAAGTATCAAAATATAGTTGTTGGGGTTTAATATTGTAAACTCTTTGCAGAGTTCTTTTCGACAACCTATGTGGATAATGCTACAACTGATGCCTTATAGGCCCTAGACTCGGTATTATCAATTTGTGTCGAGGATATTTTTAATAATATAGTCGGTCTTAAACCCTCTTTAACTCTTGGTCCTAATGGTATGATTAACTGTGTTGTTAATTCTCTTTGTTTACCGAGTTTATGTTCAGGGTTATTCCCTAATGTTTTTGTATACGATTATTACAAGGGGATTTAGTGATCTAACAACAGTGGAGTTCTGTTGCAGCCGTCGATTCCCAAACTACGTGATAAGATGATTAGTGATTATTTACTGTGGATATCACGACCAGTGATTTCGAGTAAGCAACACGGTTTTCTAAGTGGCAAACCTACTAATTCTAATCTTCCTGAGCTTAGTGAGTCCTTATCGAAGAACTTGAACAAACGCAAGCAAGTCGATGTTATCTACACGAATAGAAGTTGATCGAAACATTTGCCAAAAAATAAATATAACTATATAAAACATAATAAATACCTAATGTTATAATTTTGTTTCATCAAGAGTGCAGTAAACAAAGTATCTATCGATCTTAAGTATTTCAAACGATTGTAATTTAGAAGATTGTGGTAAGTTCCATGTTGACTATGACAATGTGCATGATTGTTGCATTACCAACTATCTAAACTTAAATATATAAATCTAATGTGATAACAAATAGCCAGATTAAATATGAATATTTACTGAACACAATGACTTTAGCTAGAACAGCGTCCTTTAAGGATTTGGGCGTAGTTTTTGATAGTTCTCCTTAATTCAATTAAACCTACACATTATCCTTGCTCTGTCATAAATTAAAGCTATATGATTATTGAATGAACAACTATCAAAAACAGCGCCCAAGGTTTTATTCTGCTCTCTTGTTAGATCCCAACTTGAATACGCTTCTCCTGTCTGGTATTATGTTCAAGTTGATATTGTGCAAATTGAGAGGGTTAAAAACAGATTCTTAAGATTTATTGGATATAAATATAAAAGGCTCGTAATCACTTTTTTCAATTTTGAAAATGCGCTCTCTTATATATTAAACGCATCTATTGATTCCTCTGCGCTGTTGTTGAAAATTAATATTATGGCTTGTAAATATGCTAATAGCTTGAGAAACTTCGTTAATTGCTAAGGCGTCAAGATGTTGAAAATCCATATTCATTTATGTAATAAAGTTATGAATGTTTAATTCTCTAATTTTCAAATAAGGTGTGTTTATTTTCCCAACAATTGTTTGGCAAATTTATTGCTTGAGGTGAATTTTGTACTGAGAATAGATTCATGTAATATGTTTGTTTTATTATTAAAATTGTCATTTATTTGTGTTTTTAACGTTAATATATTTAAATCGTCAGCAATAATTTGTATAGTTGTCCTAAAGATATAAGGCGTTTATGGCCTTTCACCGTTTGACTGCCTTAGTGAGTTTAGGGCCATCTTATCGTATAACCGAACCAATAAATATTCTCGTATTGGTCCAGACCAAATTGTATAATTTTCTCTATACAAATGTGTGCAAAGGCTTATTTCTGCATGCAAATATTCTCTCCTATACAAAGAAACAGTTACTAGAGATACTGAAAACGAAAATATTTTCATTGCATAGGAACGCGAATTTAAACTTAAAAATACCAAAACCGATCTTGGGACAGCGTTAGGAGAATCCGCTGAAGATCACCTATTGGGGGCTGGGGATGAAAGTTTGCGGTCGGTCCTTCATAAAAATTAGTGAAAGTTAAATACCATAAAAGGTCATAAACGCCTTATATCTTTGGGACAACTATACCTCACTCTTTTCACTTTCCGTATGAGAATAAATAATTAATTAAAATTTAAAGCAATTACGAGTTTAGGAATAAAATAAACAAAGGACTTATAGCATTACGATTTGCATTTTACGGTTAGCGAATCCCTAGATGTATTATCTCCTATGGACTCGGCGCTGGGTTTTTCCTCGCGTGATGACTTGAAGGCCAGCTGGGCGGGCAGCTCCCCAGGGTAAGAAATCACTTGTAGCGGATTGATCCCGTCGAGTTAAATTTCACAAATTGTGATTTATGTTTTTAACAGTTTTATTTTACTATTCCTTTAATGGGTTCAGATAAGTTTATTGTACAAAAGCAAAAATTACACTGGCTTAATTATGTGAGCTGAAAATGCAGAGTTACGATAATTACAATAATAAGGTGCGCCGCAGGTGGCTTGAATCTGATTACTCAGCTCCGTGGATGACACGTGCAGGATTTAATCACATAGGATCTATACTAGGATCAGTACTGTTTCTTATTTTCATTAGTGACCCACCTAATTGTTTAAATGATAGACAGGTATTACGCTTTGTGGATGATTTAACAGTAGTTAATGTAGAAAATGAAGTACATAGGGTAATAATACAAAATTTGAATTCTTTAAAAATTGCATTGAAAATTAAAATGATGCAGTTTTTAATTGATTGTCGTGAACAATTCCTGTTTAAGAATTCATATAAACTCTAATTTATCATGTTGTAATCAGTAATTTTATCAAAATATTTGTTTTTCCTCCGCAACCTATCAAGTAATATGTCAAAAGTAACATAGTGTTTATTTTTCTTTAGTTGACATTTGAGATACGGAATTTTAATTTGAGACGTTCAATTATTAGACACCCTATATTTTGGCTTCAAAGTCGCGACATAGACGTTGTTGTAAGGATATATATTCAAATGACCGTAAGTCATCATTTAATATCGATTTGTCAGCTGGATAATACTAAGTAAGCAGTCTATTTTGTAAGTTTTTTTTTAATTTCTGTCCATTATGTCTTAACTTTGTTACAAACCTCTGTTTATTTATGTTTAGGTAATCCAAGATGAGTATTTCTTTATTAAGCTTATTAAATGTATGTCTAAGGAATCTGCCATCGTAGAATTTAATGTCTTTGTAAATTATGTGTTGTTTGAGAATTTAAAGTGTATAGAGTGTAATTGAATGGGATAAAATATAATTACTACCACTATCTGAAATTTGATAGTCGTAGGATTTATGTCTTGTACGTTATAAAAGGTTGTAATTACATCATTGGCCATTCGTTCGATATTACTACTCTGATAGTGGAAAATATATTCAGTGGGAGGGAGAAACGGTAGTAACTGGGTATCAATATCAAATTGGATGAATAAGTGGTCCGAACAAATATTAGGAATTAGTGAAATATTTTGAATGTTCGATAATGTCGGGTGTGGATAATTGGATTTCACTTATGGGTTGGATTTTTGATAAAGTTGGAATTAGAGCAAAAAATAAGTATTTGGCAAGATTTTACTATTGAGATTAAAATGTACAATAATTAATGAGAAATCATATAGTAACGCTTTTATAAATATTGTGTCGTTAATAGAGGAATGGGAATGGATATAAACGAGGAATATGTGAAGGACTATTTTATTGATAGGTAATGTCAAATGGGGGCACTAATTTAATGATTGTTAATACGAGGTGGATTAGCTGTACCGAGGGGAATTGTAGGGTGAAAGGATGCGATGGAACTTCCTTGTTAATTTTGTTTACTAATGGACGAGAGAATTTGTACTCCTCCATTTGTTAAATTCAAATCGGTTTTTAGTTTTAGTCTCAACGAGAAAGTGTACGTCGACTCAAATCATGTAATGTAAATAATTTTTAATCGCGGCAGTTTCTCAATGTCTCCGGATTTTTTTTTAATACTTGTAATGTTGCATTTGCTAGATCAATATCAGTTCTCGATATTACTTGGTAGACTTTGTACAAGTAGGGGAATTTATATTTAAGCAGTCTACTATAATGCTCGTGGGAGGCAGTAATATTTCCGGTTAAATGGGTTTTTGATTTGTGACTCTGTAGATAATACGTTTGCAGTATCAGTGTATGGTTCTCGTTTTATTTAATTCATTGCTTTTTTCCTGCTCGTCGACAGGAATATATGTAATAATAAACTTCAATTTTGTAAAATTTCTATTACTCTAATAATATACTTGAAAGGCATATTTCACGGAGTGTTTTACAATTTTGAATTTACCTCTTAATTTTCACATATGTCACACTGAAATTTATATTTTAATTAATTAACATATTTAGTCGGGATAATTAAAATATGATTGGAAATTCTTTAAATAAGTTTATATAATTAAGCAATATTTTTCTAAACTTTACTATAAAAAACAAGTTGTATTTAATTTGTTACGGGTCAATTCTGCACACCTATATTTTTTTGTATTAATTCTCAACATCGGTAACATTCATGATAATCACTTATTTTCTCCCGGCTCAGTTACTTGTTTATTTGTGCTTGTTCAACAACGGAAACAACAAGCCTTGTTGTTTCCGTGCCGAAGCGGGGACGCACAGCTGATGCGAGTGTGTTAGTGCGCTCGGGGCAGACTGCTGCGTACACTTCTGCGAGGTCACTGCACTGTGCATTTTATAATTTAATGAATCATTTCACATTTTTATTATTGAATTATCGGTGTTTGAGTATTATTCGGTAAATAAGTATTATTTGGAGGTTAACATTTTGTAAAAATTTAGTGTTGCTAACTTCAACAACCAACTTCGGTGTTGCTGTGTCGTTACTTCGAAAGTTCGCACGGCGGAATTGACTAAGTAATTTGTTCTCTCTCTCTTTTCTGTTTCGCCTTATTTGTAAGTTTTGACTTGAATAATGAATTAAGTAATTATTCTGAAGTATTAGTTTATTGAGTATTAATTATTGAGTCGTTATGTTGGAATTAGTTTAATGTTGGCTAGGATGAATCCCCACCATCGGATTGAGAGATGCATATGCATCTTGCGCTTGTGTTTTTTTTTTCTTCCGGCATTCATTTTGTGATTTGGTCCGAAAGTGGTGAAATGTGCAGCGCACATTGTGATAAATAATATACTTAGGGATTATAACCGAGTTTATGGTTGCTTTATATTATCACGTGTCATGTTTCTCAGTATTTGAGTTTGGATTTTGGATTTGTGGTTCGGTTCGCTGAGAAAATCATACCGGGAGGTGGATTTTATTGTACTTAATAGCCACGAGGCCATTAAACAAAGGAGAGCGAGGAGTGAGGTATGTTTAGATCCTACGTCACATTATTCTAAATTCTAATTCCGTGTTTTATTGCTCAGGTAGTAATCCTGCCTGGCTCTTTTTTTTATTAGTTTTTTTTCTGAAACTCGTGTTTCGTATTTCTACGTCTTGATACTCTTCGTCTTCGTGGCCCAGTTTTGATTTTAGTGGAAATTTTTCGGAGCCTGTTGCTGCATCGCCTTTCCGATTGGAAACTTCTTCCTGGCGGTGATAGATTACGATTTTGGTAGCCGGCGGAAAAAATGTGGAGATATGGTGGTACCGTTTATTTAATTTTGTCCTCTGTGTCCTTTTGCAAGAAATAATTTTGAATTTATCTTTAAATTGGTTAGAGTCTGTAATAGTTGGATTGATAAGTATTGTTTGAAATGCCACTATTGAATGTTAATTTACTTGGCATTCTTTAAACGTCACGTTAATGATTTATTTGGAAGTTTTGATTGAGTAATTTTTTTAAATAATTATTTCACATCAGTAATTTCAAAGTAATTTTGAATTTCAGTAATCATACCGTTATCCTATTAATCACGCTACATGTTTATTTTGTTGTATGACATGTTTTAGCATTTAACTACGTGGAATCGTCCGGTAGCGCTACCATCGATTCGACGGATTGTTTAACATCAAGGTGGGTAAGTGATTCATTTTTAATTCCCAATCCATATTTACCTCTGGCATGTGTTAATAAATAACATTTTCACGGAGAACCTTTAATCTTAGGATTCGGGTTTTTCATTTGAGATTATCGATGTGGACTGATTGAATTTTATTATTAGTTACTGCGCTTAATTGATTTTAGTTGTGTTTAATGTCATTCACCAATACCGAGCTTTCGCATTTGAAAGGTAAAGTGATATATTTCGGTTAAAGACAAGATTTGGTTGTATTGTTAAGTTGTTATTGTTATTTTCTTCGGTTATGAATAAACGTTATGGTATTTGTTAAATTACTGAGTTGGTTATATTTACTTTTTTACACCTGTGGTTTCGAGCTTTACCCTATTGCCTTGAATTGTGGAGCTTTAAATTTTAAGCTCGTGGCGCTCTCTTCCATCTGTTGAACCCAGCCACTTTACCGGCTGACAGCAGGGTAAGTTTTACAGTTACAAGGACACCGATAGTCACAGTGAATATATTAGATAAGATTCAGTAACAGGGTTGTATTAAGGTTGTGTTTATATGTGTAGGTTGAGTTAGAGAAGACAGGGTCAGCTAACTGTTTCTTTAGGGTGTGTGACAAATTGGCACCCTAAGAAAACTTTGAGTCTAACAAAGTGGCGCCCAACGTTTTAATTTAGTTGGTTCGGTTAATTTAGTTTGAGTGTTACAAAGTTCAGATTAGATTATTACGCTATTTAGGTGTCGTTATTTAGATATTGTTGTTGCTGTCAGTTTAGTGTGTATAAGTTCTGAGACCTGGTTTAGATTTTGAACATTTTAGCTAACCGTATTATTGGTAACAAGTTTTACGATAAGTGTTAGAGTTAAGAATTAAAAAAAATATATTTTTTTTATTAAGCTTTTTTATTAAAGTTTGTACTTTATAGCACAAGTACAAACTTTTCTTGGTTGTACCTTTCACTCTTGTAAGTTGAGTGGGGAATCTGATTTCGCAAGTGTTTGTTGACTTTTAGTATTCAGATTTAAGATAGTTAGATTATCGTTATTTTTATTATTCACTATTTGGTTAGTACGTTCAAGATGGAGATGAACATTACTTATTTAAGAAAGGATGAACTTGTTTACGAATTAAATGTACGTGGTATTACTACTTCGTCGAGTCAAACTAAAGATGATTTTCGAGCATGTTTAAGACCATTACTAGCGTTAGAGAATGTTAATGGACCCATATCATATCCGACACTTATAGTTGATGTGGATGCAGAACTTAAAATTATTGAAAGTAAATTAACAGACTTACAGTTAGCCTTAAAGAAATTTGTATCCGGAAACAGTAAATTAAAGTTAGAAGCCTTACAAACTAGATCTTTACACATCCTCGGTCGAGCCGATAAATTGTCAAAAGTCACCTTATCTGAAGCACAAGATAATTCACGGTCAAATTTAGTAACTAAGGCACTTACAGTAATGGACGGAATTGAAAAATCTGTTCCAACTAAAGTAGATCCGAATATTAGCTTATTATTTTCTCAGGGTAATGTTAGTGACGAGGATAGTTCTGATTCTGATACAGATTTAGTTACGGTTAATGCTTCTACTACCCGAAGTAATTTTATTCGTTCTCAACCAGTAGATCGGTGGAATTTGAAATTTAGTGGTGAGCCAAAGGGTCTCACTGTACATAACTTTTTAGAAAAACCGTTAATGAACTTCAAATTGCACGGCATGTTTCTGATACGCAACTTTTTGATTCAGCCATCGACCTTTTCGAAGGTAAAGCTTTGTTATGGTTTAGGTCAATTCGGAATAGATGTCAGGATTGGAAGGGGTTAACCGACTTATTAATGAAATATTATGAACCGCCTGATTACCGTGCGCGTTTATTTAATGATATTATGTCTCGAACACAAGATCCGTCAGAATCTTTTGTAGATTATTTAGCATGTATGACAGCCATGTTTAGAAGATATGGAGATATCTCGGAAGATATTCAATTAAGTATAATCTCTCGAAACTTAGCTCCGTTTTACACTATGCAATTACCTGCCGTGGATTCGCTACACGAATTAGAAAACGAATGCCTTAAATTAGAGGTTAAGAAATTCAGATCCGATAATTATCAGCCGCCATCGCGACCTCGTCGTAGTTATGTAGAGCCGGATTTTGCGTATGTTAGTACTTCTGTTCCTGCAATCAGTTTGTGCACTACTTCCCCATGAGAATACAGTCAATGTCATTAATTCGCCTAACGTATCGTGTTGGAATTGTCTCAAGAAGGGTCATGTTTTGCGTAATTGTCCATCACCGCGGAAAATGTTATGTTATCGCTGTGGTACTCCAAATGTTACCATACACACCTGCTCGAAATGTTCCTCGGGAAACGAGTTAAGGAGAACTTAGTCGGTCGTGTAAGTCCTCTTAACGATTCCCTAACGATCGATCCACCTTTTTCAGAAAAACAAACTTTACTCGATTTTGTATTATCTCACGGACCTAATGATCAGAGACCTTATTTAGAATTATATGTACTTGGTTGTAAGATACTCGGTTTACTTGATTCTGGAGCCACTCGTACTATAGTTGGTGCTCCTGGTTGGCGATTTCTCCAAAGATTAGGTTTATCCCTTGCCAATTTAGTGTACGGTAGCAAATGGCGACACGTGTCATGCTATTGGTATAGTTTCGGTACCCTTTCAACTCATGCATAAAACTAGAATTGTAGATGTACTGGTAGTTCCTGAATTATCACATACTCTTATCTTAGGTATCGATTGTTGGCACCTCATGGATTTAGTTCCTAATTTAAAACAAGATATTTGGCATTTTTCTTCCAAAGATAACAACATCCCAATATTCTCTGTCGCGTGCATGCATCTGATCGCATCCGTCTTTAAAGTAGCAAATAGTTGGAAAATTAAGAGTGAAATTTCCTGAGTTTTTGCACACCTAAACCATGTAATGTTATCAGTGTTGTATCAAAATATTACGTGAGTATTATTTTTGGTTCTCCCGTAATTTAGAAATTAACATTATTAGTGTGTAAACGATCATTCATACATTGTCGATTTCGCCGTTTTTTTGCGTTCGTGGCCGTGATTTCTTTGGCACACCGATTATTGGAGTTCATCGACATATCGAGACGGCGTATCATACGTGAGTCATCTGTTCGGAGATTCCAATACCAATGCAAATAAACATCTTTAAACATATTATTTATTCCCGACTACTCCAAACCTTTGTATTCTTTTGTTAATTATCCGTGGCCTATTCTTACCAATGTGTGTGTGTTTACATTAGTCACTACGAAGGGCCGTGTAGTGCAGAAGACTTGTGTTATTGTATTTTCCTTACCTATTCGTAATAATAATCACTTTATCACACTTCCACATTATTCACTACTTAATAAAAATATGGAATGTAAATGCTGCAAGTCACCAGTAACCGAAACCACCTCTGTTACCTGTTACGTATGCAAAGGCTTGTTCAGTACAACATGCGCCAACTTATCCAATAACGAGTCAAAATTTTTACGTTCAAAAAAGAATATCAAATGGACATGCGGAGGGTGTTGTACGTCAGACCTTACGGATCATATCTGCACGTTAAAAGAAATGATACTCACCCTGCAGCGAGAGGTTGCACAATTAAAAAACTGCAACTTAAACTCTCTTCCAGATACCAGTAACGCTATTATTGACGAAGTATTGAATGAAATACGCGAAGAAAAAAGAAGAGAAAAGAATATAATTATAACCAATATCCCCGAGAGTGCGAACAACCATGTGAATGATCGGTTAGCAGTCTTAAACATTGTCAACAAAATATCAACGACTTCCCAGAGACTGGTGAAAATGTATAGGCTGGGATCAAGACGTTCCGGTTCTAAACCTCGCCCAATTAAAGTATTATTTGAAACCTCAACTGACGCACTTAACATCTTGCAAAAAGCTAGGGAACTCAGAAAACATAGCGATTGCACCGGCATATATATAAACAGAGACCTCACACCGAGAGAGAACGAAATGAAGAAAACCGTCATAAAGGATTTCAAAGCTCGCAAGGAGAATGGAGAAGAAATATTCCTGAAATATGAAAACGGACTACTGCGCATAATCAAACAAAAAAACGAAATAGCATCCAACAGGAAGAAGTAACGTTTTACTATCAAAATGTTCGCGGGCTAAACACTAAGACTTTTACATTTTATAATAATCTATTACAAATGGACAATCTCGATATACTCTTCTTAACCGAAACATGGGCAAACGATTCTTTAAATAATTCTGAATTATTTACATCGATCTTTCAAGTATTTAGAACGGATCGACAAACAGGACGTGGGGGCAGTGTTATGATAGCTATCTCTAATCGAATAATTTCCGAAGAAATCAATATTAAAGTTAATTTTAATGTAGATGTATATGTCGAACAAGACATATCATTTTGTAGTTTTATATATTCCACCACAATCTCTGTTACCGGCGCGAAGCACCGGCAACTTGTGTTGCTTCTTTTTTACTTCCCAAATGAGTAAAATTCGCGCCGCACTATAACATGTTAGATTTCCAGATAACAGCGCCCCTATATCATGATAGCTCAACTTCGTGTCGAAGAGCCCCTCTCAGCAACTGCAGGTAGAGACAAGTTCTGCCGCCAAGCCGTCCCGCCAACGGTGTCCAAAATTCCCGGAATCCTGTGTTCGCCACATCTGCGAAGGGTCGCAACTACCTGCGACCGAACGGACCGAGCGGGCGAAGCGCACGTGTGAAGAACAAAAGGACGGGAAGTGACGTCACGGCGAAGTTACTTACATCATCTTCACCGTTCGCGAATATTCGCGTATGGAGTCCACACACGCGATATCCATATGGGACATCGGATGGCTGAGAGGAAGGCGATTCGAACGACACCAAACACGGAGTTGTTAACCCTACGTCGAACGATGTTAACCACGAGCTGTCATGACATATAATTATTAATAATTAGTAATTGCAAATATGCAAATCGGTTTAAACAAGCCAAAACGGGCGCTGTATCCACCATATATCGCTGTAATTAATTAGGCCTGTAACGTACCTGTAACTACCTGTAACTTACAGGTAGCGCCATAATTCGGGGATGCCCAGGTGTGGTATCTTCGCGCGCACCTATATCATATTAGTAAGATCAAAGTATTTTAAAAATTAATAACTTAACAATTAATTTTGTGGATCGACGAGAGTTCGGTGGTCGCTAGAGGGGTGTGAAAGGAAGAGGGATGACCACCGACCGAATAAATACCGCCTGCTCCCTAGAGTAAGGCCTCTTTAAAATCAGTCTCTTTTTACGAAATCGTCGATCCACGAATTATTACGCAAGTGTTAAAATTTATTCTTTTTCGTCGAGACCCAGTGGTCATTGTTGTTTTTTGTGTAAGTGTTTTAATCTTTGCTTTATTGTGTTTTGTTTCGTGTTGTAAATATTGTTTTATTTTAAATTTAATATACTTGTTCATTTTGCTGGTATTCAAAGACTATTATTTCAACATTCACCTTGTTTAATAATCTTTACGCGAATAGTGCTCTACCCTGAACTATCGGTGCAGTTGTCAAGGCAGGAACCTAATCAAACTGATTTGCTATTGTTTATTATTATCGTTCCGAGAGGTTTTCCTCACTTCAGTCAGAGCCAGAAAGCGCCTTGATAACATCTCCAGTAACAGCATATGAAAATTTATTTGATGAATTGGAAAAACATTCTATATTAGATACACCCTTTATTATTTTTGGTGATTTTAATGTACCCAACTACAACAACTACGATTGTTCAAAGTCTAATGTAATATCCAATTTCATTAATTTTCACTCTGCTTTACAAATTAACAATGTACAAAACGTTCATGGTAAAATGTTGGAATTAGTCATTTGTTCTAATGATATTAACTGTACCATTAAACACTGTGACTCTCCACTCATTGAAGAAGATAACTATCATCCAGCCTTAACAGTTAATTATACACACAACACACTACCCGTTAAAAAATTTGAACCCCAAGTTCAACAATATAATTTTAGAAAGGCGAATTATAAGTTACTGTATGAGTTAATTTGTGACACTGACTGGTCGACAGTTATCAATCAAGGTAATGTTAACACAGCATGTTCGGAGTTTTATAATATATTAAATCGTTATATTAACCTTAGTGTACCTGTCATTTGTAAACGAAATAGCACATACCCTAGGTGGTTCTCCAGGACAACTATTTATAATATTAAACGTAATAGACATTGGAACAATGTGTACAAAAAACATAAAACATATTTTAATAAAAAGCAGACCTCTTTGTATCGCTCAATTGTCAAAAAGTCTATCAACTCAGACTTTAAGGCATATATTAATATGACGGAATCAAGTATCAAACGTGACCCCAAAAAACTTTGGACATTTATTAATGAGCGTAAATCAGCTACGAGAATTCCTGGTATAATGAAATACGATAATGATCATTTTGATTGCCCCTCTGATATTACTTAGGCATTTGCCTCGTATTTTTCATCAGTATATTCATCGATAAACTTACCACATGTAAATAACACCTCGTTTGCTCAATTTAATAAACTGTCTGTCAAATCGTTTGACTTACAGGATTATTTAAGTGCAATCAAACGATTAAAATCTAATATGACAGCGGGCCCCGATAATATACCTTCATTTTTATTACGTGATTGTTGTAATATTCTAGCCGAGTCTCTATTGTTTATTTACAACTTAATACTAAAATCAAATGTATTTCCCGATATCTGGAAAATATCAAAAATTATTCCTATTCACACGGCAAAAGAAACTGACAAAATCACAAACTATAGACCCATATCAATAATATCAAACTTTGCAAAAGTCTTCGAAATAATGCTGTATAAATCTATATATAATCACTGCTACCAATATATAACAGAGAAACAACATGGATTTGTCAAACACAAATCAACTGTTACAAATTTATGTCACTTTACTGACTTCATATCTTGTGCTTTGGATCAACGTTTTCATGTAGATGTGATTTATACAGATTTTTCTAAGGCTTTCGATAAAATTAATCATGACTTATTAATTGATAAAGTACATAAATATGGGTTTGATAATGATTTAATTGTTCTTTTACGCAGCTATTTGCACAACAGGCGTGCCTACGTTGACTACAAATCGGTTAAATCACAAGCGTTTAACTGTTATAGTGGTGTTCCGCAGGGATCCAACCTAGGACCCCTTCTATTCATACTATTTGCCAATGATATTGTAAATTGTATTGAATCAGATTGTTTACTCTATGCCGATGATCTGAAAATATTTAGGATAATTGAAACAATGAATGACTGCTTGGCACTTCAGCGTGACTTAAACAAATTACACGAGTGGAGCATAAACAACGGCTTACATTTAAATGTCTCCAAATGCAAGACTTTGACTTTTAGTAGAAAACTTATTAACATTAAATTTATCTATAATATAAATAAAGAAAATCTAGAGTCAGTTAAATCCTTTCGTGATCTTGGTGTACACTTTGACACAAAACTAAACTTTAATACTCATATATCTAGCCTCACTAAGTCATGCTACATTCTACTCGGATTCCTACTTCGAAATACTAAACGATTTAACAGTCTTCAACCTTTAATTAATTTCTACTTTGCATTTATTCGAAGTAAATTAGAATATTGCTCTGTGATATGGAATCCATATTACAATACTCATATTCTCGAAGTTGAGAAAATACAGAGAAAATTCCTCAAGGCACTATATTACAGAAAATACAATAAATATCCTATTCAAGGTTATCCTTCTAGCCAATTAGAAAAAGAGTTTGAAATACCTTCCCTTCAATACAGACGGCAGCAAGCTCAAATTGTATTTATTTATAAAATAATACATTATGATATCCGAGATTCATATATTCTCTCAAAATTAAATTTCTGTTTTCATAGAACCTCAAGTAGGTGTAAATACACATTTTATAACGACCGTACAAACACCATACAACATCTACACTCTCCTATTTTGTCAATGTGTAATGCGGATAATACAATAACTAATAACTTTAATGATTGTTGAGTTATGTGAAGATGTACTGTACTATAAATGAAAGATTGAGTCTCCTTTCTTCACAAAATTTATTAATCGCAAATGTACATTTCGGTCACGATGTGACCATTTTCAATGCTAAACTGTTTAGCATTGAAAATGGTCACATCGTGACCGAAATGTATATTTGCGATTAATAAATTTTGTGAAGAAAGGAGACTCAATCTTTCATTTATAATAACTAATAATATTGATATATTCCATGTTAAACTTCCTGCACTTTTAAATTATTTAAACCGTATGAATTAATTGTTACTATAATTATATTATTATTTATTTATGTGTGTATATACCATATAATTTAAATTATATTTATTTATATACATTTTTCTTCTGTTTGTAGTATGTATTATATTTGAATTATATTTATTTATATACATTTTTCTTCTGTTTGTAGTATGTATTATATTTGAATATTATTTTTAATTTTCTCTATTTGAATTGTATTTATATGACGCGATAGAATAGTTTTATTTTATATATATATTAGTTTTTAAGTTATCCTGTAATTAGTTTTTTGTTAAACTGTTGGATAATAAATAAATAAATAAATAAATAAATACATTTTTCTTTAATAGCTCTGTGAGAGGTTATATTAGCGTCGAAAAATTAGGAATAAACCTCCTATACCATGAAGCTGTCCCGATAATACTGCGAACATCGGGCGACTTTGGTCAGAGTAAGAATTTGTAATATAGCATTGACCTTCTCTGGGTCAACGTGAAGACTATCAGCATCCACTACATATCCAAGATATGGAAGTTCACTTCGACAAAACTGACATTTCTCTTTATTCAATGTTAATCCATCAAAAACTTTTGTTAAAATATCAATATGTTGCTCGACGACAATATTATCGAGATATACAAATACAAATGGCTCTAACTCTGCCCTAAGTATATTCTCAATAAGTCTTTGCAAAGTGGCAGGTGCAT
>OZ018399.1:30465003-30561439 GCA_963969525.1 Ontholestes murinus
CCGTTTTGCCTGTTGGGTTACAGTTGGTTTGTCACCCTCCGACTCGGAGAGTGACTGCTGTCGTTTGACAGCAGAGCTTCTCCCTTCCTCGAAGGGTGTTTTAAATTTGTTTCCAGCGTCCACAGTCGTGAGCGCTGGAGAGGTATTTCTCTTCTCCATGTGGGAGAAGAGAGAGGTAGCTTCAGGTGTTGAAGCTACAGACGCCACTGGCGTTTGATTTGCAGTTTTAGAAACTGCAGTTACGTCCGTGTTTTTAGTGTTCATTGTAACATTTTTATTATTTACTACTTCTCCAAGAGTTTTTTTTGATCGTCTCTTCGACTATTTTTGCGATTAGGGGGGTAAGATCGCGTATCATTTGTTCCGCGTTAGATGGTTTCATTGTTGCTTGTGAATAAGAAACATTTTCTACCGGAGGTTTAGCAGGTGTGAGTTTCTTTTTTGCCTCAAAGTAGCTGATTTTTTCTTTGGTCCTTAATTCTTGTATTGCTCTTTCAAGGACCAAAGATGGGCAGTTTTTGTACCTTGCTGAGTGATTTCCTCCGCAGTTTACACACATGAATGGTTCAACACATTCTACCCCTTCGTGAACTGGTTTACCGCAGCTACAAATTGCAGGATTTTCGCACCTGGACGACGTGTGTCCCAGCTTTTGGCATCTGAAACAACGCAGGATGCTTGGAATGTACTGGCGGACCTCGACCTGATAAAATGCGATGTTTATCTTCTTTGGTAACGCTGTCGAGTTGAAAGTCAGTACAATTGACGGAGTGTTTATTAGCTCACCTTCGCGTTTTGTTTTTATACGTCTAATTTCTATGACATTGTACTTTCTTACATCCTCCAAGATTTCATCATCACTGCAATTTACTAAATCTCTACAATAAATTACACCTTTCGTATAGTTTAATGTTTTGTGTACTACAGTCTCTACATCAAAATGTAAAAATTTATTTAATTTTAACAATCTAACTGACTGCTTATCGGTTATCGCTTGAACCATTAGACCGTCTTTAATCTTTTTGATCATTTCGACTTTACCCAACAACTGCTCACAAAATTTCGATATGGCAAAAGGATTTACCTTATCGAAATTAACTCCATCGCTCCTCTTTACAATGAAAAAACGTGGCAGAGGTGCCGCCGCTTTTTCATTAACAATTTGGGGACTTCGCGTGCCCCCAGACGCCGCATCATTTTTTAATGAGGTTGATTCCTCATAGGGTTTTTTAAAAGAGGTTGCCATGCGGTTCCCACGAGAAGGGCAGAAATAAAGGTCGACTGCAGCAGTGCTCCCATACTGCAGCAAGGCTAAATGCAACCGGAGTTCGCCAGGTATCCGGAGGACACCGTATGAGACCAACTGACGCGTGGCCATCCATCCCTCGGCACGGTACGATTGACACCTTGGATTACGGATTTTTAGTCGAGGTTTACTCCTCTAGATCCGGCATGTTCTGCAGAAACAGGATCACCTCAGGTAGGTTATACCAATGATGGTACGCATGCCGGTCTTGGGGGCGGAGAAGCTAGGGTGACACCTAACCAGGGCTAGGGCACCTATAAGACGCTACACGCCCCCCTGTGGACAGAACCACTCGATCCCATTATTATTATTATTATTATTATTATTATTATTATTATTATTATTATTATTATTATTATTATTATTATTATTATTATTATTATTATTATTATTATTATTATTATTATTATTATTTTTTTTTTTTTTTTTTTTGTAGAGCGGCATCGACTACCAGGGCCATTAGCCGCTATTCTTCTTTTTTTTTTTTATTTATTATATATTTTTCAATAATAATAATACTCGCCTAGGTGGTGTAAAAAGCCAACTAGGCGAGACGGACAGACACAGAATAAATTAACAAATATAAATAAAACCGCTGTCGGGTGTAAATAGCCCGACAGCAGAGCGATAATACAAACAAAAATATTAAAATCACTCAACCTAGTTGGTGTAAAATGCCAACTAGGCGAGACGAACATTCACAAAATAAATTAACATATAAATTAAAATAATGACTAGATACAAAAAATTTAAAATCACTCGACCTAGGCCAGCTAGGCGAGACGGACAGAACACATCCACCAAGTTGGTGTAAAAGGCCAACATGGTGGAGGGACGACACACAGATTAAAACTTAAAACTAGACATATCGATAAAACTTAAGACTAGATAAATATGATAAAATCACTCGACCTAGTTGGTGTAAAAAGCCAACTAGGTGAGATGGACAAGATACAAACAATAATGATAAAATCAACTCCACCAAGTTGGTGTAAAAAGCCAACATGGTGGAGGGACGACACACAGAATAAAACTTAAACCTAGACACAAAGATAAAAACTTAAAGCTAAATAAAAGCGGTAAAACCGTTGTCGGGTGTAAAGTGCCCGACAACAAAAACAATACTAGACGAAAACGATAAAATCACTCGACCTAGTTGGTGTAAAGGGCCAACTAGGCGAGACGGACGTTCACAGAATAAATTAACAGAAATAATAAATTAACAGATATTGACGATACACAACAAATTAAAAAACTGCTCAGCTCAGTTAACTGGTCCTTACAGTACCCCTAAATTCTGCGTAGAAGTTCTGTCGCTTGCAGAAAAGCAACGACAGTTTCTACCGACAAAACAGAATTGCTCAAATCGTACGCTACATTACCACGGAGCTTCAGCCGTACACGTTGACCTGTGTAGGCTGCACATTCCTCGATTATATGCCTCACCGTTAGAGGGCTGTGACAAGTGTTGCATGTGGGTGCATCGTCACCGGTCAGGAGATGAGAATGGGTCAAGTTGGTGTGACCCATTCTAAGGCGGGTCAGAGCGACCTCCTCTCTCCTACTAAGAGCGACCGGTGACTTCCATGCTGTCACAGAGAGTTTTACAGCTTTTAGCTTACTCTCGAGGCTCTCCCATTCCCTTTGCCATGCTTTGTTGACTAACGCCGTAACGCCGACCTTGACATCGTCAGGCCGACACATGGCGTAGTCAACATGATCCGCAAGAGCTGCCTGACGGGCAGCTCTGTCTGCAATCTCGTTGCCTTCTATAAATACATGTGATGGCACCCATATGAAGGCAACAAATTTTTCGGAGAGATGCAGATGGTACAGTGACGACAGAATATTCTGCACTAGCGGATCATTACTTAGGCGGTCAGATATACTTTGCAGGGATGAGAGTGAATCGGATAAAATGAGGAATGTTTTACTGCTAGAAAGATCGCAGTACTTGAGCGCTTGATAGATTGCATAGAGTTCGGCAGTATATACGGAGGTTAGTTGGTCGAGTGTCCAAGAGTGTGGAATTTGATCAACCGCAATGGCTGCTCCAACTCCATTCTCAGTTTTGGATCCATCCGTATATATGCAGCAAGAGTTCCCATAACGGTTAATAATTTCGTTCAGATTTACCCGAAGAATTGTTGTCGAGGTTTCCGTTTTCGGAAACCTTAGTAGGTCTAAAACCAGGTTTGTTGTCGGAATCAACCATGGTGGTATTTCTCCGACTCCGACCTGATACACTTCGGGTAAATTGAAATTAGAACTCTTGCGGAACTCGCGCGCTCGAACACACACCGGCCTAGAGACAGACGGTCTCAAGGCATATTTACGATACGTCTCTGCTTTCCTAAATTGCGAGTAGTTAATATGCCTTGGGTTGCTACGTATAGACGCTTCGTATCGCAAAGCGAACCGAAGACGCCTATATTTCAAAGGTTGCAACCCGGCCTCACAGCAGAGACTCTTTACTGGTGTGGTTCTATAAGCTCCTGTAGCGTATCGAATGCCTGTATAATGTATAGAGTCTAGGACTTTTAACCACGATTTACGAGCAGCGGAATATACTGCGCACCCGTAATCAAGTCTGGACAGAACCAGCGCCTGATACAGCCGCAGTAAAACCTCTCTGCTCGCACCCCAATTAATGTTAGAGAGGCACCTAATTAAATTAAGTGCCTTCTTACACCTTACGGCGAGATCATCAATGTGGGGACGGAACGACAGAGACCTGTCAAATATTAGTCCTAGAAATCTATACGAGTCGACGCATTGAATAACAGAACCATTAATTTGTAGACTAGGCTCCCTGTGTGGTTTTCTCAGACGACAAAAATGAACACAAGCCATCTTTGTCTCTGAAAAGCGAAAACCACACGAGCCAGCGTCTCGGACGATGTTATCAATGCTCCTCTGTAGCTCTCTACATATAGCCGGGATGGTATCTCCGGCCATGTAGATTGCGAGGTCGTCGACATACAGGCATGTATTTACGGGGGTACTGACGGAAGTTGCAATATCGTTTACCGCTATAGAAAAGAGGGTTACGCTAATGGTAGAGCCCTGCGGTATACCGTTTTCTTGTACATGGAGAGAGGATAGTGAATCTCCTACTCGTACGCGAAAACTCCGGTGCGACAAAAAGGACTGGATGAATAAAGGCAGACGGCCTCTCAGTCCCCACCGATGCAACTTCCTGAGAATATTATATCGCCATGTCATATCATAAGCCTTTTCCAGATCGAAGAACACGGCGACGACGTGTTTTCTCTCTAGAAAGGCGTTATGAATGGCATTCTCTAAACGGACCAGATGGTCAACACTGGAATGACGTTTCCTAAACCCGGACTGGTAGGGGACTATAAGTTTTCGCGACTCGAGAATCCACACCAGCCGGTTGTTGACCATTTTTTCTAAGACCTTACTCAAGCAGCACGTTAAAGACACTGGGCGATAACTAGACGCTAGACTCGGATCCTTTCCTGGTTTGAGAAGAGGCACTATAGTAGCTTCTCTCCATACATCCGGATATTCCCCTCTTTCCCATATCAAATTGTATAACTTTAATACACTGGCTTTACAAGCCGGTGTTAAGTTTTGGATAAACTTGTAGGGGATATTATCCGGACCAGGGGATGAGTCACTACTAGAATTCAGTGCCTCTTCAAATTCTTCCATTGTAAATGGAACGTTATAGTCTGGATCCGAGTGAGTATTAAAGTCTAGTGGAGTTTCTAGTTCGCCTCTCCTACGCAAGAATTCATTTGGGTAGTTGGAAGAACTACAGGTGCCGGAGAAATGCCACGCTAATGCTTCCGCAACCTGACAAGGGTCACGTACGTTGTGCGTTTCATCGCCAAGTGTGATTACTGGCGATGACCTTTGTCCGCGGATGGCCTGCACCTTTTTCCATACGTCCGTCATTGGCGTATCGTTAGACATCGTGTTGACGTAGTTCTTCCATGACTCATTTTTTGATTGCAGGATTTTACGGCGGGCGACGGCCCGCTTCTGCTTAAATTTAATGAGATTTTCTTGCGTAGGGGTTCTTTTAAAGACGTTGAATGCTCGCTTCTTCTCTGCGATAACTCGACTAACCTCTACGTTCCACCATGGAACGGAGGATTTACTAGTCGAGCCAGAGGTACGCGGTATTGACTTTTCGGCTGCTTGAGTTATGCTGAGATTTATAATACGAAGAGCGGAACCAATATCATCAAAAGTTTCAGGAAATATAATGTTCTGATGAAACTTCTCCCACTCTGCAACGTCTAGGCGCCATCGCCTAGGTCTTCGTTGCTCTACTCTCGGGACGTTGGTCGAAATTAAGATCGGGAAATGATCACTTCCATAAAGGTCACCGAGAGTTTGCCACTGTAGACGTGTGGCAAGTGTGGGTGATGATATTGTTAGATCTATTGCTGAGCATAATCCGTTAGAGGCATTAAAGTGTGTAGGTTGTCCGGTGTTTAGAAGTACTCCTCCTATGGTGTCGAGTATACCTTCGACATACCTACCCCTAATGTCCACTCTTGAAGAGCCCCATAACGGATTGTGTGCGTTAAAGTCGCCCAGCAATAGATATGGTCTTGGCAACTGCAATACTAAATCGATAATTTGATTAACCTCCCAGTTTCTATCCGGGAGGTATAGGTTGCATACGGTTACGGGAATTGGAGTTACTATAGTACATGCTATAGCTTGAAGATCAGTCCTAATAGCAAGCTCTCTGAAATTTGTCCCCTCTTTCAAAGCAATACTGACTCCACCCCTGGCACGTTGGTGTGGTATAACATCCTTTCTCAGGATGTTATATCCTCGCAGGGTAAACGTTTCTTCGGGGTGGAAGTGAGTCTCTTGGAGACAAATACAGAAAGGCTTATATTTCTGTAGGATGATCTTCAGCTCTCCGTAATGCGCTATGCAACCGTTGCAGTTCCATTGAACCATTTGTTCCAACTCTTTAGAAAATAATATAAAATGACGAAAACACTGATAGACATGAAGATCATAAATTAAGACAGACAAACAAATAAAAATTTACACTAAATAGACATTTTTCGGTTTGTCTCTGCTCCGGGATCGTGTTGACTTTTGTCGGATTCAGAACCCGACTCCGGAGGTTTAAATTTGCGGGGCCTTCCTTTCTGCCAGCCCACTGGCCTCTTTTGAATTTTCTGTTTTTCTCTCTCTGAATCGGAGAGAGAGTTTTGCCGTTTAACGGCTCCTGATCTCCCCATGTCCTGGGGAGTTTTAAATGTAGTTCCAACGTCCGATCTACCGGGCGTCGGATTAGTCTTGCTCTTCTCCGCTTGGGGGAAGAGGGTTGTAGCTTCTACTGGTGAAGCGGTTGATGCACATGGCATCTGTATTGCAGTTTTTTCTAGAACTGCTGTAGGATTATTAATTTTAGACTGTACAGGTTCACTTTTTCCTCCTAAAATATCTCCCAACGCCTTTTTGATTGATTCTCCTACCATTTTGGCAATTATTGGAGATAGTTCATAGATTAGTTGTTCTGTGCTTGTTCTTTTAGTTGTAGCATGTGCATATGACACATTCTCTACAGGTGTTTTTGGTGGGGTTAGCCTTTTCTTAGCCTCAAAGTAGCTAATCTTTTCTTTAGTTCTTAATTCTTGGACAGATCGTTCGAAGATTAAGGATGGACAGTTCTTAAATCTGGCAGAGTGATTACCTCCGCAGTTCACACACTTGAGTGGCTCTTCGCAATCCGAACCGTCGTGGACTGCCTTGCCACAGGAACAGAGGGCTGGACTTTCACATCTAGAGGATGTGTGTCCTAACTTCTGGCACCTGAAGCATCGTAGGACGCTTGGGATGTACAACCTCACTTCTAGACTGTAAAATGCTACGTTAACCTTTTTTGGTAACTCTGTTGAGTTAAAGGTTAATACAATAGATGGAGTATTAACCAACTGGCCATCACGTTTAGTCTTAATTCTTCTAATTTCTATGACGTTATGTTTCTTTAAGTCATCTAGTATCTCCTCATCGCTGCAAGATACTAGATCTCTACAATAAACAATACCTTTAACAAAATTTAGAGACTTATGTACAGTTACTTCGATGCTAAAATGTAGGAATTTTTCTAGTTTTAATAATTTAATTGCCTGTTTGTCTGTTTTTGCTTCCACCATTAGACCATCTTTGATTTTTTTTATACTACTGACTTTTCCAATCGTTTGTTCTATGAACTTTGAGATAGCAAAAGGGTTTACTTTATCAAAGTTCAATCCGTCCTGTCTTTTTACAACGAAAAAACGGGGCAGGCTAGCACCCGATTTTTCTAAAATGTTTTGGGAACTTTGCGTGTTCCCAGACGCCGCATCATTTTTTAATGAGGTTGACTCCTCAGAAGGGTTTTTAGATGAGGTTGCCATGCGGTTCCCACGAGTAGGGCAGAAATAAAGGTCGACTGCAGCAGTGCTCCCATACTGCAGCAAGGCTAAATGCAACCGGAGTTCGCCAGGTATCCGGAGGACACCGTATGAGACCAACTGACGCGTGGCCATCCATCCCTCGGCACGGTACGATTGACACCTTGGATTACGGATTTTTAGTCGAGGTTTACTCCTCTAGATCCGGCATGTTCTGCAGAAACAGGATCACCTCAGGTAGGTTATACCAATGATGGTACGCATGCCGGTCTTGGGGGCGGAGAAGCTAGGGTGACACCTAACCAGGGCTAGCAAGCTAGCCCCGGCTAGGGCACCTATAAGACGCTACACGCCCCCCTGTGGACAGAACCACTCGATCCCATATTATTATTATTATTATTATTATTATTATTATTATTATTATTATTATTATTATTATTATTATTATTATTATTATTATTATTATTATTATTATTATTATTATTATTATTATTATTATTATTATTATTATTATTATTTTTTTTTTTTTTTTTTTTTTTTTTTTTTTGAGCGGCATCGACTGCTAGGGCCATTAGCCGCTATTCTCTCTTTTTTTATTTAGCTTCTCAATAATAATAATACCCGCCTAGTTGGTGTAAAAAGCCAACTAGGCGAGACGGACTGACACAGAATAAATTAACATATATAAATAGAACCGCTGTCGGGTGTAAATAGCCCGACAACAGAGGGACAATACAAACAAAAATAATAAAATCACTCGACCTAGTTGGTGTAAAATGCCAACTACGCGAGACGGACATTCACAAAATAAATTAACATATAAATTAAAATTATGACTAGAGACAAAAAGCTTAAAATCACTCGACCTAGGCCAGCTAGGCGAGACGTACAGAACACATCCACCAAGTTGGTGTAAAAGGCCAACATGGTGGAGGGACGACACACAGAATAAAACTTAAAACTAGACATATAGATAAAACTTAAAACTAGATAAAAGCGATAAAACCGTTGCCGGGTGTAAAGTGCCCGACAACAAAAACAATACAAACGAATGCGATAAAATCAATGATAAAAACAACTCCACCAAGTTGGTGTAAAAAGCCAACATGGTGAAGGGACGACACACAGGTAAAAACTTATAATTAAACACTAAGATAAAAACTTAAAGCTAGATAAAATCGATAAAACCGTTGTCGGGTGTAAAGTGCCCGACAACAAAAACAATACAAAACGAAAACGATAAAATCACTCGACCTAGTTGGTGTAAAGGGCCAACTAGACGAGACGGACGTTCACGGAATAAATTAACAAAGATAATAAATTAACATAAAAAGACGATGCACAACAAATTAAAAACTGCTCAGCACAGTAAACTGGTCCTTATAGTACCCCTAAATTCTGCGTAGAAGATCTGTCGCTTGCAGAAAAGCAACGACAGTTTCTACCGACAAAACAGAATTGCTCAAATCGTACGCTACATTACCTCGGAGCTTCAGCCGTACACGTTGACCTGTGTAGGCTGCACATTCCTCGATTATATGCCTCACCGTTAGAGGGCTGTGACAAGTGTCGCATGTGGGTGCTTCGTCACCGGTCAGGAGATGAGAATGGGTCAAGTTGGTATGACCCATTCGTAGGCGGGTCAGAGCGACCTCCTGTCTCCTACTAAGCGCGACCGGTGACTTCCATGCTGTCACAGAGAGTTTTACAGCTTTCAGCTTACTCTCGAGGCTCTCCCATTCCCTTTGCCATGCTTTGTTGACTAATGCCGTAACGCCGACCTTGACATCGTCAGGCCGGCACATGGCATAGTCAACATGATCCGCGAGATTATTATTATTATTATTATTATTATTATTATTATTATTATTATTATTATTATTATTATTATTATTATTATTATTATTATTATTATTATTATTATTATTATTATTATTATTATTATTATTATTATTATTATTATTATTATTATTATTATTCCCGTGTGGGGTTGCTAGTCCCCCATCGGGCGCCTCCCCGGGTTGCGGATTGGGGAATGCCTCCCAGATATGGGTGGTACCTGGGAAATCAAATACCAGGGGCGGACAAAAACTAGCAAGGGGTAGACTGGACTCCCTGGCCGTAGCGAAGGCGACCAGTCTAGGGAATGCCACCCGATTAAACCAATGAATTAAAGTATGATGTGTGATTCAATTAACGTTGTACCCCAGGCGGTAAACAATCCGACCGCTGGTTCCGACCAGGTGAAAGCCCCGGTGGCCAGTGCAGGCCCTATGGATTCTGGGGAGGGCCAATCATACATTCTTGCGACAACCGACGTGAACGAGAAGGAGAAGGAAGTGTTTGGAAGGCGTCCTACCCTTATGCGCACTCCGCCCTCCGTCCAACGGAGGAACAGTAGTAAAGAGAGAACGTATAGCGAAATCATTTCTCAAAATGTAGAAGAAGAAGTCAGAAGTTCAGAGTGTACGACGGAAGACAGCATGAGTCAGTCATCTGAGTTTGATGCGGAAAGGACAGGTGTATATGTGTCACCTACAAAGACACACATACACAAAATGCAACAAGAAGAAGAACTCACACTTAAGAAATGTAAAGAAATATTAATAACCATGAAAGCTGCCACAACGAGGCAAAAAAATACATCTATGGACATCAAAAATGGCTTGGTGCAACTACAAGAGGCTATCGATGTCATAGAAAATTGCCGCAGGAGCTGGAAGTATGCCCTAACATCCGCAAAGAGATTAGTAAACCTAAACAAGGAATTTGAAACTGTAAATGCTGAGCCATCAGTTAAAGGGAAAAAGCGACAGGCTGTAAGCCCTCCTACCGCAAAAGAAAGAAAGCGAACAAAAACCAAAACACATAGCATAGCTACTCCAACCGGGAATACAGCTCCTATAACGGGAAGCGAATGGCAAGAAGTTATAAGCAGAAAACAACGTCGAAAGGAAAGGCCTTTAGAGACGGCAAGAGAAAAACTTGCAAATGTCCCTAAAACACCTTCTGTAACAAACAGCGCACCTAAGAAGAAGCGGAACCGAGCCAAAAAAAGAGGGGAGGCGGTAATAATAAAACCTAATGAAGGAAAAAGCTATGCCGATATCCTAAAACTAATCAGGAATGAGCCCAGCGTTCAGGCAGTACGAAGAGTAAGACAAACCCAAAGTGGGGCCGTTCTAGTGGAATTTGGAGACAACATACCGAATACCTACGTAGAAACTATGAAGCGAGTAGTTGCTACACAAGCTACCGTTAAGGCATCAATACCACGATGTTCTCTTCAAATCCGGAATCTTGATGCACTTACAACAGAACATGAAGTCAGACAGGCGGTAAACTCTATCCTGGGAGAATACATAGAAGATGTCAAAATTTACGTAACTGGCCCAAACAGAAGACAGGAAAAACAAGCTTTCGTACATACTGACCAGAAGCAAGCTGCCAAATTATTGGAAGCAGGACAAGTGAAAGTTGGATGGATCAGCACCAACTTCAGGGCGGTGGCAGAAGCTCCGAGATGCCACAGGTGTTTCGACTATGGGCATTCAATAGGAAAATGTAATGGACCAGATCGCCGGGGAGAAGGGGTATGTCACAGATGCGGAGAAAAGGGCCACATCAAATCTGAATGCCAAGGAGACCCCAAATGTTTCCTCTGCGAAGGTGCGGCACACATAGCTGGCTCAAAAAAATGTCCAAAATTCAGGGCAGCTTTAGAGGAGACAAAGCGTAAAATACCACAGAATGGCAGTTAAAATAATGCAGGGAAACTTACATCGGAGTAGAATAGCGGATAGTCTCCTCACGCAGCTCATGTTGGAAATGAAGACAGATGTGGTTCTTATATCGGAACAATACCAGAATAAGGACGATGGTCTTTGGTATAAGGATAATAGCGGAACGGCGGCTGTCCGTGTTTCTCAACCGGCAATGGTGCGACGACATGGTGGTGGTAATGGTTTTGTATGGGTGTACATAAACGACATCTATTATGTCAGCTGCTACCTCACTCCCAATGAACCAATAGCAGAATTTCAAAATAAACTGAACACAATGGAGGACGCACTTGCTTCAATGGGCTCACGAATAATCCTCGGTGGGGACATAAACGCAAAGTCGGAGGAGTGGGCAATGCCTCAAACCGACGGAAGAGGAAAAAGAATCCTAGAAATGGCAGCAAGGCTGGGTCTTATTGTCCTGAACGTTGGTAATACAACGACTTTCAGACGTCCAGGCTTCATGCAAACCATCCCTGATGTCACCTTTTCTTCCGAAGCACTGGCGAGGGAAATAAGGAATTGGCATGTGGTCGAGAGATATACTGGTAGTGACCACCAGTATATCTCTTTCGAAGTAGTGACGGGTGGAAAAGAAACAAAAAGTTCATCAAAATCAGGAGGCTGGAATGTTGCAAAGTTTAATAAGCAACTTTTCGACGAAGCAGTCTCCCGAAAAATTAACAACATAACTCCACTCACCACAGCGGCGGATCGTGTGGAGAATATGATGACAATCCTCCATGAAGCTTGTGAGGCCAGTATGCCTAAAAAACATAAACACCGCAAGCCCTCTGCTTACTGGTGGACGGAAGAGATTGCAGAGATGCGGAAAAACTGCCAACGCCTGAGAAGGAAATTAACTAGGGTCAGATCTAGGCAGCTTACTCCACACGAAGAGACTGCAGCCTTAAAAAGAGCTAGAAAAACGCTCAAAACAGCTATATACAACAGCAAGCTTGCAAAATGGAAGGCCCTTATTGAGGACGTCAACCGTGATACATGGGGGCTGGGATATAGGATCGTGATGAAGAAGCTGGGTGCTATTCAGGGGAATAACAGTCTCCCTCCACAAGTAATAACCAGAATTGTCGACGAGCTTTTTCCTACCCATCCAATACATGTATTTGAATTGGAGGATACTACAGCGGAGATTCCACCTTTTAGCGAAGAGGAATTGACCAAGGCTTCAAAATCTCTTAAGTGCAGGAGGGCGCCTGGCCCAGATGGAATACCAGCTGAGGCTGTCAAGGGCATAGCTCTGCAGTTTCCGGACCTCTTACTAGCCACCTATAACGCCTGCCTATCAGAAGGTTGTTTCCCAGAACAATTGAAGCACCAGAGACTAGTGTTGGTTCCAAAGGGAAAAGGAGATCCCTTTCAGGCATCAGCACATAGACCTCTTTGTATGTTGGACACATCAGGTAAACTGTACGAGATACTCATCCAGAACCGGCTAGCTTATTATACAGAAGGCGAAAATGGGTTGTCGGCGAACCAACACGGCTTTCGAAAAGGTATGTCTACAATCAGTGCGCTGTCCCAATTGTTAGGCATATATGAAGGACTACAGACTGTCAATCACTTCTCTCGTCCAATCGTAGCACTCGTAACATTGGACGTTAGAAATGCATTCAACTCGGCTAGTTGGAAGCACATACTTAACGCTCTACGGGATCGATTTAAGGTAGCGCCTTACCTTTTACGAGTGATATGCGATTACCTGAAAAACAGAAAACTGTCATTTGAAACATCGGAAGGTAAATGCGAGAAAATACTTACCGCTGGGGCTGCACAAGGGTCTATACTGGGGCCCACACTCTGGAATGTTGCCTACGATGGTATATTTACAATTCCTGATCTACCTGCAGAAGCTAACATAATTGGATACGCCGATGACGTTGCAGTCGTGATAGCTGGTCGGAATACCGAGCACGTGCAACTAACCTTAAACATGGTTATGCGTCGGGTAATCAGATGGATGCATGAACATGGCCTCAAACTTGCCCTTGAAAAAACAGAAGTACTAATACTTACCAGAAGGCGAATACCATTGGAGATTCCCTGGAATGTGGGTGAAATGGAAATTAGATCTGCCCCTACTGTAAAGTACCTTGGTGTAACAATTGACTGCCGAGTAAAATTTAGAGAGCACTTGGAAATAGCGTGTAACAAAGCAGGCCGGGCTGTTGCGTCCCTAAGTCGACTGATGTCGAACGTAGGTGGTCCCATAGCGAGCAGGAGACGTTTGTTGGTGAACGTCGTACATTCGATCCTATTGTACGGATGCGAGGTATGGGAAGATAGAGTGAGTCGCACTGCCATGGGGAAGCTTGCTGCTGTTCAACGTAGGGCATGCCTCAGAATCTGCAGCGCATATAGAACCGTCTCCCAACCCGCGATTCAGGTAATAGCCGCCATCATACCAATACATTTAATGGCACGCGAGAGAAAATCAGCATTCGATATGAGACCAAATACTGCCCGAAATGACCTGCGCCGGCAGAGCATTGCAACTTGGCAGACTCAATGGAGCGCAGACAACAAGGGAAGATGGACCGCTCGGTTAATACCAGAACTGGCATCTTGGGTTTCAAGGAAACATGGAGAGGTCAATTATTACTTAACCCAGTTTCTCATCGGTCACGGATACTTTTTCTCATATCTGAAAAAGATGGATAGAGTTCCCAGTCATTTGTGCCCATATGGCGATGGCGCAGAAGACACAGCATGCCACACATTTTTTGAATGTGAGAGATGGATAACACTCCGCAACGAATTGCAGAACAAGGTTGGACCAATCAATCCAGACAACATTATCATAATAATGTTATCGGAGATTAATGTGTGGCAAAGTGTAGACAACTTCGTAAAATGTGTTCTAGTTACCAAGCATAGAGAAACCCTAGCCAGGTAAAGCCGTAAGGCGTAGATAGGGGCTACCGTCCTGAAGCAATGTCCACGAGATGGTTCCGGGACGGGTTTGCTACCGAGCAAAATGGTTCACGAGAGAAATTCACTATGTTCGTAATTAACTGTAACTTATCCGGTTCGAAGGACCATGTATTGCGCGGATCTCGCGACTTTAATCAAAATTACTAATACCGGAAAATTACATGAAAAAACGGTTGTGACAGTGACATTTACTTTTTTTCATGTAATTTTCCGGTATTAGTAATTTTGATTAAAGTCGCGAGATCCGCGCAATACATGTTGACTTACTAAGATGTGTTGCACAAAGTAAAAAAGCTCGACTAATATTGTTCGTTTGTGTTCGGCCGACAACCAACTTGCGCACTCACGAGACACAAAAACGGCAAGTTGTTGGAATTGTTGCACGCGTAAACGACACGAATATTAGACCACCTTTTGCTCGGTAGCAAAATGGTTCACGAGAGAAATTCACTATGTTCGTAATTAACTGTAACTTATCCGGCTTTCATGCGCGACCGTGCTCGAGGCTACGGATATGACATAAAACCCCCTTGACGGCGAAGACGCGCTGTTGGCCTGAGTCGCCGCTTGCAATTTAGCAATTATTTTGTCTACCTCACACTCGATTGTGAAATAGTCGTCGTCGAATGATTCTTGGTCTGCCATGGAGTCGATGTCGTTATCGAAAAGTTCCATCACAATTTGATTTAGATCTTTTCGAGCTGGAACAAGGTCGTTCCAGAGCTTCAAAATAATTTGCTCATCATTTTCGGGATCCGCAAGCCGTTTCTGGAGCCTTTCCTTTTTTTTGATAATATTCTTCATCTGCCATTGAAGTTTCTTTACAATTGCAGCAGACATGTTGACTTACTGAGATGTGTTGCACAAAGTAAAAAAGCTCGGCTAATATTGTTCGTTTGTGTTCGGCCGACAACCAACTTGCGCACTCACGAGACACAAAAACGGCAAGTTGTTGGAATTGTTGCACGCGTAAACGACACGAATATTAGACCACCTTTTGCTCGGTAGCAAAATGGTTCACGAGAGAAATTCACTATGTTCGTAATTAACTGTAACTTATCCGGTTCGAAGGACCATGTATTGCGCGGATCTCGCGACTTTAATCAAAATTACTAATACCGGAAAATTACATGAAAAAACGGTTGTGACAGTGACATTTACTTTTTTTCAATACCTACTTGATAATACACAAAACAATGAATAAACGTGAAATCGACGTAAACATCCCGCCCCCCATCCGGTTCGAAGGACCATGTATTGCGCGGATCTCGCGACTTTAATCAAAATTACTAATACCGGAAAATTACATGAAAAAACGGTTGTGACAGTGACATTTACTTTTTTTCAATACCTACTTGATAATACACAAAACAATGAATAAACGTGAAATCGACGTAAACATCCCGCCCCCATTGAATGCCAAGCATTCAATTAAACATTATTCACCACACTATCACTTGTATCAAGGGCGCACAGTTTCACAGAAGGGCGCACATATGAGCCGGAATTGGTGCGAACAGTCGCACTCCTTATTACTCCGTCCGGTCCTGGATGAACAGCCTCGACACGTCCCAGTTTCCATAACAGCGGTGGTGTGCTATCCTCCTTGATAACAACGAGTCGTCCAGGTTCGATGTTGGCGGTGTTTTTCTGCCACTTGGTCCTTTTGTGGAGCTCGGACAGGTACTCCCGTTGCCAACGACTCCAGATATGTTAGCGTAGCTTTTCCACGAACTGCCACCTAGACAGCCTGTTTGCCGGAACGTCGCTTATATCCTGGTTGAGCGGTGCGGTGATTGCATCACCAATGAGAAAATGTCCAGGGGTTAATGCAGCTAAGTCGTTCGGATCCTCAGATAGATAGACAACGGACGTGAGTTCAATACAGCCTCTATTTGCGTTACGAGAGTATGTAGCTCGGTGTAAGTCAGAAGAGCATTCCTGACAACTCGATGTAGATGATGTTTTACACTTTTGACCGCGGCCTCCCACAGGCCTCCGAAGTGAGGAGCGTGCGGCGGTATAAAAGTCCATTTAATATTTTGGGTTGTGAGTGCGGTCCTTATCTCGTCTTCAGCATCCCGAAGAAAAATTCCTAATTCCCTCAGGTGGTTTCGGGCGCCGACGAAGTTGGTAGCGTTGTCGGAAAAAATCTCAGTGAAGGGGATTTTACCTGAACCAAGCGGCATCGACTGCTAGGGCCATTAGCCGCTATTCTCTCTTTTTTTTTAACTTTGTTATAATAATAAAACTCGCCTAGTTGGTGTAAAACGCCAACTAGGCGAGACGGACGAACACAAAATAAATTAACACGTACAATTAAAACCAATGTCGGGTGTAAATGGCCTGACATCAGAGAGACAATACAAACGACAATACTAAAATCACTCTACCTAGTTGGTGTAGGTACTACTATTCGAGATGCCGCATTTATCTAAACAAAGTGTGTCCGGACTTAGATAAATAAATGATATTATTTCAAACCATGTTCTTTCATTAAAGCACTTGGACGAGTCAGTAAATCATTGGAATATAATGATCATTTATCTAATAGAAGGCAAATTTGTTTCTTGCAATATTAAGTCTCCTAAATTAAACGAATTACACAACTTTATAAATGAAAAATGCGACATATTGGAAAAACTGAAATTTCAACAACCCACTAGCTCAATCAAACACAATCCAGTTAAACAAACTTCTTTTAATTCTAAAGCAACAAAATCATACATTTCCACGTATAAACCTCCATGGACTATTTGTAAAAAGAAGCACTTTGTAAAACTTCCGATAAAAAACATCATTAATTACTACACTTAGATTCACAACAAAAAGAAAATCAATCAAATAAACAAAATTTTGCTGCTCAAAATACATGTTACAAATTTTAAATGTGAAACGTTATTATGTACAGCTTAAATTTTAGTTTGTGATAATCGAGGTAATTATCAAAATTACCGAACCTTTTTAAACAAGGGATCGCAATCATGTTTCATAACTCACAATTTAGTTAAGAGTTTAGGTTTACATACTTCTACTAGTAGTATAATGATTTCAGGAATCTCAAACAGTAGTGCCGAAGTTTGCAACCAAACAAAATTAACCATCCGACCAAAACATAATAGTAAATCAACAGTCAATTATCTAATCTTAGAGTCAAGTACAACAAATTTACCGCCATATTCATTTAGTACAGAAATATTAAATATTCTTAGCAATATAACTCTTGCAGATTAATCATTTAATAAGCCAGACAGTATTGATATGCTAATCGGAGCTAACCTATTTTGGGACCTCCTTTGTATAGGTCAAATCAAATTAAGGGAAATTTACCGTTACTACAAAAAACTAAACTAGGTTAGAATACAACTTAGGCACTTGACAATCAAATAAAAACGTTTTGCGAGTTAGAGGAAATTCATAATGAAATTCATTTTGATCGTATAGAAACAATTGCGGAAACCCTACGTTTCAAATACCACGCGTTTGCCTAATGGACGTTTTATTGTAAAAATTTCTATCAACAATCCAGAGTGCGATCTTACGGAATCGCGCAATATTGCTATAAAAAAAATTTATTCTCTCGAGAAGAAATTTGCAAAAAATCTGGATTTACGAATAAGGTATACTGAATTCATGTCTGAATATCAAACGCTAGAACACATGAGTAAAATTACAGAAACATCTTAACTTATTATTTACCCCACCATCCCGTTATCTTTGAATAACATCCAAGAAGTAGGTCCCACAATACAAAATGAATTGTCTTCTATTTTGATCCGATTTAGACGTCATTCAATTGTTGTAACAGCAGACATAGAAAAAATGTTCCGACAAATTTTAATCCACACTGATGACAAATCGTTACAGCGCTTTTTTTGGCAATCAAATCCTAATTAGCTTGTTTTGAATTAAATACGGTAACTTATGATACTGCTTCAGCGCCAATTTTGGCAAAATACGTACACTTAATGAATTGTCAAAAATTAACCAAGACAAATTTCCTATTGCCAGTTCAATAATCAAAAATGATTTTTATGTCGATGACATGCTGGCTGGCGGCAATACTACTAATGAGGTTTTAAAAATCAAAGAAGATATAACTAACATTTTAGCAAGCGCTGGGATTCATCTTCATAAGTATAATAATAATTAATAACGAATTAAACAATGGCATGTCCATTCAATTAGGAGAAACAGATTCGATCAGATCACTAGGGATGTTATGGAACCCAAAAGCTCATCATTTATATTTTACAGCATCTGATAGTTTTAATTACACGCAGAAGGCCACAAACAGAGTAGAAGAAATTCAAAATCACACAAACATAAGCGATTGGCGTCACATTAGTACCTTTGACAATCCCGCTGATCTGATCACCCGCAAAACTAATGGGCTCAAATTAAAACAATCCACAATGTGGTGGAATGGGCCCTTAAGGCTACAAAATAACATTACCGAGTGGCCATGTAATGAAGTCAATCAAAACATTGATCCAAGCATTTTAGAAATCCGAAACACGCAAGCATGCCATATACAAATAAACGAATATACATTATTTACAAAATTTTCTAATTTTAGCAAATTAAACAGAGTAACAGCTTATTACTGACGATTTATACACAATTGTAGTCATAATTATAATCAAAGACGTTTAATAATTTATCGGTTAACGAAATTAAATACGCGGCGACTATATTAATTAAGTTAGCACAGCAGTCAATGTTTTCCACTGAAATAAAAGACATTAAATCGTCTGGTTTTGTAAATAATAAGAGCAAACTAAGAAAATTGAGTCCAATTCTCGACGAGAATAAAATTATTAGAGTAGGTTTACGATCAAATCGTGCTGACATAACATCTCGAAGAAATGAACTCCGCCCGGGTCTCTTCAATTAAAATTATAGTAGTATGTATTTTAGATTTTATTTAAGAAGAGACACAAATCAACAATAAATAAATAAATAAATAAATATTCGAAAAAACATCAAATATTACTTTTAGCTAAACATCCACTTACAAAATTGATAATTGCTAATGAACATAAGCTCATGCTTCATTGCGGTCCTCAAACGTTACCTTGTAGCTTGAGAAATAAATACTGGATAGTATCAGGCCGCGATGCATGCAGGCGCCATGTCCACAACTGTATAATATGCTTCAAGAGAAATCCAAAACTAACAATTCCATTCGTGGGAAATTTGCCATCGTCGCGCATAAACCCATTACCGCCATTTTATAATTGTGGTGTTGATTATGCGGGACCATTCCTAATTAAGGATAGAAAGTTGTGCAAACCTATTACTATAAAAGCATATACTTGTTTATTTATTTGTTTATCAACTAAATCAATGCACATGGAATCGGTGACTGATTTATCGAGCGAAGCATTCAATGTGGCTCTTAGGCGATTCACTTGAAGGCGTGGAGCCCCTAAACACATGTATTCGACAACGGAACTACCTTCTTTGGTGCTAATTCCGAAATAAGAGAGTTAAATATGTTTTTATATAATACCGAACACAACAACAAAATAATAAATTTGGCGGCTGTAAATTCAATTCAATGGCATTTCATACCTCCCAGATCACCACATTTTGGTGGCTCTTGGGGGTCGGAAGTCAAGTCAGTTAAGACACATTTAAAACGCATAGAAGCAAACGTTTTGCTTACGTATGAAGAATTTATAACTGTATTAATTCAAATTGAGGGTGTATTAAATTCCCGTCCACTATAACCCTTATTTAATGATCCAAACGACCTTCAACCTTTAACTCTTGCACACTTTCTAATTGGAAGGCCTATAACATCTCCTCCAGATCCTGACCTGACCATTTACCACAAAACAGGTTGAATCACCTTCAAATGTTACAGAAATTAACGCAGCATTTTTGGAAACGGTGGTCGAACTAGTATATTACAACACTTCATCCTAGAGGAAAATGGAACAAACAGCCTACACTGGATTTTCCTATTGGAACAATGGTTATTCCTAGGGAAGATAACCTACCACCCTCGAAATGGCACCTCGATGAATAATTGACGTTCACCCAGGAGACGATAACAACATTCGAGTTGTCTCAGTAAAAACTGCAACGGGAGCATACAAACGCGCCGTAACCAAGCTATCAATCCTTCCTATTGATAATACTGATGAATAGGACCTTTAAACTATCAACATACTTCAAGGGCATTTTTATTGTATATAAATTATGTGTATATTCTTTTCTATATTTAGCTTTAATTTATATATTTGTATTTGTAAATATTTCATCTTCTAACACATTTTAGCTTCTTTATTCAATTTCATGTTTTCTTATTATTTTGAATTTTATTAGTTTTGTACATTTGAATACTTTCTAAAGATATTTTGACAACAATGCAGCTCAAATTTCTTAATGCAGTTTTAAAAGACCGTTGTAAAGTTGAACGGGGGGTGTTGTTGTTGGTCCGCCTTCGGCAAAATATTCAAAGAAAAATAATTTGCATGACCATGTATCTGATTCCTAAAAAATCGTCCCTTCAACACAAAACGCAATCTAGGTAAACGACGGGTACATCCCTTCCTTTACCCCAGAATTTGCGTTCCGTGGCCTTCGCTGGCGAATAACAATACATCCCCCACTTTGTAAAATTTAGTTTTTTAAAATGTAGAAACGGACATTACAATTTAATTCTTGAAACGATACACATCAACATTTTTAACGTAAAATTATAACTCTACAATACGCAAATCAACTTTTATATTATTAAATCTGTATATAAATCTGTACATACATTTACGGTGAATATAATTTTAAATCAATAAGTGCTACGAAGTATTTTATTTCAATATGATTCACCCGCATCGGAAATAGTGGAAATTTAGAATCAGTGCAAAAGAAAATCACGACGGAGATTTATCTCTAAAACAGTTTCCATGGATCGCTGTATTTATATGAATCCGTTTTGTTCGTCTGTCATCGCATTATGGTGAACGAAATATGTACATTTCGGGTACTATGTACTCATTATCAATGGTTTATGATTGCTTACAACTACAAACGCTGGAATTAATACAAATGCAGATTATGGGTAAATCCAAAAGGTAATTAGTGGTGGCCGAAAGCGACATATTCTTTTCGAAATTATTTTTGTAACAAGCTTAACAGTGGGTTATCTTAGGGGGTTAAATCTTAGTTTAAGAACTTATACCTGTGTTTATGTATGTCCATTGCTTAGAGCATATATAATATTGATTTATTTGATTTTTTAAAAGGGTGATATTATTTAATGAAAAAAGGTGTCCCGTCTCGAAAGTTCTACTGGGGCAGATTTCTCTGTTTTTATTTTTGACTTGGTAAACATGTTTTTTGAACCTCTTGTGTAGACTTGTTTGTGTTTGCCCTATATAACATTTATCACATTCATTACATGCTATTGAACATATTCCTTAATATGACTCCTTTTTTGGAATTGGTTTCCTAAAACTGTTTTTAATTTTGTGTTGCTATAATACGCGGGACTCAATTTGAATTTCTTAAATATCTTAGTCATTTAATTGTTATTTTTCTTCTAAATTGTTTATTAGCTTCATAATTTACAGTTATTATTGGAACGTGGTCTGAGCCTGACGTGTCTTCTATTATTTCCCATTCTATATCAGTAGATATAGATTCAGATGATAAAGTAATAATACTATGAAATTACGTTGATCGTGCCTTCCTTGTTATTATTTAGTAAACTCTATATTGAATAGTGAACATATGCAAGATTGGCGGTCTAGTAGCAACAAATTGGCCCAATTTGTTGCTGTCGTTATATGAGGAGGTTTCTATATTGCTAATAAATTCACGTTTTTTTTTAAATTTATAATCACTATGTTACCATAATATTCAATTCCTATATTTACATTTGTATTTATATGCAACTCTTTAAATTCAATTGTACTGCGAATAATTATCATAACTCCTCCTTTGCCATCCATTCAATCTTTCCTTATTGTGTTGTATCTGTTAATTAAAATGCTAATATTTGGTTTTAGCCATGTTTCCGATATCATAGCATCATAGCTATATCTATGTTAGTAGCGATGAGAAATTGACTGAATATATGTTTATTCGCTATACTATAGATCTGGAATTTCATTGTATAATATTCATCTATTTCGGTTGATTCATTATTGTTTTTTTTAAAATGTGAAATAAGCTTAATATTTGATTGTAAGTAATTTTCTAAATCTTGTTTTTGTGCTAATTGTGGATTTTCCAGGATATTCTACTACCGTTGACATAGTTTCAATAAGTATGCGTTTATGTCATTAATCGTCTATGTGGGTTAGGAAGTGCGGAAGTAGATTGGAAGGAACTATCACTTTTACGTTTTTTTTTTATTTGCATGCGTTTTGACTGAAGGGTTGAATCTTTATTTTATTACATTTTATTTAGGGGAATGCTTTTGTGATTCGCGGAAATTGCTTTAATTATTATTTATATTAGGGGAATATTTGAATTGTCATTGGTTAGAATAGAAATGCTTGGGAAGTCTCACGTATTAGATAAGACATAAAATCTATTATTTGCTAAAATATTACTGTAAGCCGCTGGATTATTTGATATTTATTTGCATTCTTTAAATGATAATTTAGTTTCTCTCATTATCATTTTAATTTAATTAATAATAATATGATAATAATAATTTAATTATTAATTTAACTTTAATATAGTGACAGTCGTGCCGAGCGGTTGGGTTGTTTATAGTTTATTAGTTTTAACCTATTTAAAATTGTCAGCTCTATTTACTGCGTCAAAACGGTCTATTTTATTGTGTTTTGTGATCGTTCGTGAAAACGACTTCGACCGGTGAAATTTTCCGTTCGCTCTTTTTGCCGCTGTGCGCGTGTTAATTAATTATAAATTAAACTTCTGCATCCTCTGCACTCTATTGTTAATCCTTTCCGCGCGCTACATGACATGTTTTGGTTAATTACCCTCACTGCCCCCTGGGTGTGGTGTCCCTTTATATCCCTCAAAATTTTTAGTTTATTTTATTTTATTGAATTTATCCTATCACATATATAAATAAAAATTGCGTGATGGTTAATAAGAGTGGAATTTGTTAACAGGGTGTTGCACCTAGCACCCCCTATATTAAATTCGACTGTATTTGTAATACATCCGTCCATGTTAAATGTTCCAACTTAACGCATGCTGATATATTATGCATAAATAGCCATAAAAATATTAAATAATTTTGCTCTGAATATAGAGTTTTAAATACATTATTGAGTTTCGTTAGTTCATCGCATATTAGTTTTAATGAAGAGGACTTATTCAAAGAACTTAAAGAACGTTACAGTAGAGCTATGAACGTAAGGGTGTTCGCCGTTCCTGAGTCCCTTGGATCTCCAACCGAGAGGCTTAAACAGAACAAAAGTATAGTGCAGCAAATACTTCGGAAATTTCATTCGAACCAGAAAAAAATAATCAGAATTGGCAAGAAATCTTCTAAGCCAAGACCTCTAAAAATGTGTTTTAAAGATTGGTCGTCAGCAGTGGAAATATTAAAATTTTCCTGCTTTATCTCTCCAAATAAGCGATTTAAGGCTGATTTGTTAAAGAAGAAATTACTTAGACGCAGACAAGAAGGTGAATCTAATTTAACAACAAAAATTGTACCTCTTAATGACTCACGCAATTTAAAAAACTAAATATATTTTTTGCATTTATGATATAATTATTATAATCGAAACTTGGCTACAATATATTTAGATTAGATAGCTCACCCTTAACAAGTACAAAATTAAGGAACGGAGGTGTCTGTTACAAATGGGCATAGAGGAATTGGTGCCGTACCTGTCAAAAATCTTCAAAGCCTGCCTGGCATGGGGTATATCCCCAAAAATCATGGTAAAGCGTAAGGGTAATCTACCTGCCGAAGGTAGGCAGAATAGCTGACCTAACGCCAAAGTCATACAGACCTATCAGCCTATCTTCATTCTTACTAAAAACAATGCAAAGACTGATTGATAGGTACATAAGGGACGAGATACTGTTAAAAGTTCCCTTTCAACAACAGGCAATATGCATATCAGCCGGGTAAGTCAACGAACTCGGCGCTGGACGACCTAAACAGGCTCATCACAAAGTCAATGGAAGACAAAGATATAGCCATGGCCACATTTCTGGATATAGAAGGGGCTTTTAACAACGTCACAACAAACTCTCGTGGAGGCACAAGCAAGGAAAGGAGTCCCGTCAACCCTTTGCCAATGGATCAAGGCCAGCCTAGAGAAAAGGACAATCATATCCACTTTGGGGGGCCATACCATTAAGGCTAAGGCAGGGGGGGGCTGCCCACAAGGAGGAGTGCTATCTCCACTGTTATGGGCTACACTAGTAGATGACTTTCTAGGAAAACTGTCCAAAGAGGACATCAACTGCCTAGGGTACGCGGATGACTTAGCCATTGTCATCAGGGGCCGGTTCGCGGGAGTTGTCTCGGAGCGAGCACAAAGAACCCTAAATAGAGTAGACAATTGGTGCAAACAGGAGCGATTGATAATCAATCCACAAAAAACACAAATTGTCGTATTCACAAAAAGAGCAAAGGCCTAAAGCCACTGAAGCTCGGGGGTACGGAAATCCCCTTCGTAGGGGAGGCAAAGTACCTGGGAGTAACCTTTGACGCCAAAATGACGTGGAGACCACACATCACAAAAGCCACCAAAAAAGCAACAATATCATTGGGCAGGTGTCGCAGAATGTGCGGGAAAAATTTGGGGACTAAACCCTAAAATGACTCTATGGCTCTACACCAGGGTGATAAGACCCATGATAGCCTATGAAGCAGTGGTGTGGTGACTAGGACAAAGCAAAAGGGGGCGATAGGACTCCTGAGCAGTACACAAAGACTAGCATGTCTCAGTACAACAGGAGCCCTAAGCACCACCCCAACAGCAGCCCTAGAAGCCATCATATATCATCACATACCACCATTACACATCTTCATTCAAGGAGAAGCCAGGTCTGTATCATACAGACTGATGCAAGGACAGGCGCCCATAATCCGATCACACGGAAAAACGCACCAATGGCTAGAAGACGAGCTGAAGGCTAACGCGATTACAGCAATGCCTAGCGATGCCATGGTGAAAAAATACAATTTCGAAAAGAAATACAAGGCTCTAATCCCACAAAGAGAAGACTGGGTCGAAGGCCAACCTACCAAAGCAGAATCATGCTGGTTTACGGACGGCTCAAAGATCGACAAAGGGGTAGGAGCAGGTATATACAGCACAAAACCCGAGACAAAGATTTCTGTCAGTCTCACCAAAGACACCACGGTGTTCCAAGCAGAGGCGATAGCTCTTCACCACTGTACAAGAGAAATAGCAAGACAAGACACCAAAAGTAGGTCAATTGCTATATTCTCCGACAGCCAGGCGCTACTAAGAGCACTAAGCTCCACACAGGTCGAATCTAAGCTAGTGTGGGACTGTATACGCGCTCTTAACCAACTTGGCTGTCACAAAAAAGTAACAATCACATGGGTCCCAGGACACGGAGGACATCCGACGAATGACATAGCAGACGAACTGGCCAAACAAGGCTCGTCAAAAGCAGTAATTGGCCCGGAACCTTCTTGCGGAATCTCCAAACCGCAGTCAAACGATCCATAAAAAATGGGTGGAGACACAGGCCCATACCTGGATGGTGGACGAACCCACCAGGACAGAGACAGGCGAAACAGTTCCTTAAGAAACAATCGCCAAAATTCACGACCGAACTCCTGAACCAAGACAGGAAAATGGTCAAAACAATAGTTGGCCTGATAACAGGGCACTGCAAGCTCAACAAACATATGAGCAAAATAGGCCTGGTGGAAGAAGCACCATGCAGATTCAGCCTAGAGGAAGAAGAGGACTCGTTCCACACCCTATGCCACTGCGAGGGTCTAGCAAGGATTATATATCAAAAGCTAGGCACTACAAACCCAAGCGCGGAGACTTATACCCAAGCCCCTCTGGCAGGGCTAATAGGACTAATCAAAGAGGCAAAGCTAGAGCTGGTCATCTGAGATAAACAGGGATCCACAATAGACCTGAAAATGTCGCGGTGGAATAGGCGCTGGTGCCACCCATATAACATCTATCTATCTATCTATCTAATAATACTGTCATTATATGTGCAACTTACATTCCACCATACTTAACTGTTTCGTTATATGAGAATCACACATTGACTATGGATCAAATTTGTATAGATTACCCTAACTTAGAATATTTGTTTTGTGGCAATTATCAATATAAGAGCTCTCTTTGCGACACAATTAATCTGTGCGTTTCTATTAATAATTTGTGTTTAAGATTGTCTAGCGTTTAATAATCTGAGACAGTGCAATTTGATTCCTAATGAGCGTGGTATTTTTCTTAATTTAGTTGTATCCGATAAAAACGTTGAAGATTTCCAAATCAATTGATCCTTTGTACTTAAAGTATTAAATTTAATTTTTTATCTCATGATCAGACATTATTCATTCAATTTTTGTATTATGACTTTAAATTTGCCGATTATGATTCACTAAATATTTATTTAGCATCTGTTGATTGGAAATCTCATTTGAGTAATCAGGATTTCAATATTTCTGTAAATAATTTTTATAATATCATTATATACTCTATTAATCCATTGCTTAAAGATGGGGATAGGGAAAACGTCTGCAATTACAGAGGTATTACCTTACAATCAACTATTCCTAAAAGGCTGGACTAAAAAAAAAGACCTTTATTGGCATCCATAAACTTAGACATATACCGGGTGTGGCACTTAAAACGCCTCGGACCATAGCTCCCTTACGATAAAAGCTATCGAAAAAAATCTAGGAGCAAAGTGGTGCATAATTACCGTCGCTATGTTTCAAAAATATTTCTAATCATCAGTGGCGTACCAAACTTATGTTTTTTTAAATGGAATGCCCTATTTTTTGTTGCAGATTTGGAAAGTGCTCGGAGAGTACTTATTTTTTTATCTAACATGTTATACCCTTCACTTTAGCGGTTTCGCTGTTATAACCCCTTCTTTCAAAATTGCGCCCCATTTTTGAGATTTTTTTGTAGACAAACTAATTGACGCCGGCGCCTAAATTTTGAATTGAGGTACAGGTTAAGACCTCGTATACCTTCACATAATATTTTTCGGGTAATTTATGGAAAAAAAAAATTTTTGATTGATCTTTGCATGTTGTCATTTTTTTCCAAAATTTCAAATGGCACCCTCCTAAAAAAAATACGGCGTTGTACAGCCAAAACTCTAAAGTTTTCATTGGTACAAAAAAATACACATTGCAAAAAAAAAAAAATTTGTATTCGTTAGAATGATATAATATTAAATTTCTGTGTTCAACATAAACTACATACGCACCGTATTAGATATTGTTCTTCTATTTAATAGTATATATAATCACGACGTTTGACATTGATTTTTGCATGCTTTGTGATACGTGACTAAGAACAAACGTTGGTAAACTTTTTCCACATTTAGTTAATAGAAATAATGAAAATGATGGTAGCGACTGTTACTATGTGGTAGTTCATTTTAAAAAAGGTTAAATGAAAATAATTTTTAAGTTTTTATACCACTATTATATAAATAGTGGTATAAAAACTTAAAAATTATTTTCATTTAACCTTTTTTAATAGAAATAATATAACCATACCCGAAAACTTCAATATTAAAATATTAATATAACTGTAATTATTAAGTATACTAAAATTTGTTGTACTTGTGTTTATATTCTTCCTTCTCAAACTATTACCGATTACTCTCATATATTTGAAGTACTGGAAACTGTAAAAGTTCTCCCTCCGGCGTGGTGCCACAAGGTTCCATTTTAAGTCCTTTATTGTTTGTGTTGTTCATTAATGATATTGTGAAAGATATATCGTCACCAATATTACTATAAGCAGACGATGCCAAAATATTTAGATCACTAAAAACAAATAATGATCACATAATTCTTTTAAATGATTGCAAAATCCTATTGCCTTTCTTTTAGTCGTAAGAGAATCACTCATGAATTCAAATATACTATTTTGAATTCTACCATTGTATATATTGACGAAATTAAGAATTTAGGGGTATACGTTGATTAGAAGTTAACATTTATCTCCCATATTATCAAAATTTGCGCAGTGGTGGTATTAGCTTTTTGGATTTATAAAACGCACTTATTCCAATTATAGAGATATAAATTTGATTATTAAGCCTTATATATCTTATATAAGATTTAAACCTACATATTACAAGCAAAAGCGTACAGTGGAAAGTATGCAAAACGATTTATGCGATTACCATATTTCAAATTTACTGGAACATATTAAAACTACCAATCATTTCATTAGAAAAATCTTTCAGACATGTGTAATCTACAATCACTTGTAAGAGGTCGAGATATAGCTCTGTTCATTTTTCTTTATAAGATTGTTATTGTCATTGATGAGGCCATGATCCGAATTTACTTGCGGACTTAAACATTTGCGTGCCAAGAGTGACATCAAGAAGTCCGCGTTTCTTTAGATCTGCAAAAAACTAATACCACTGCTCATTTTAATTCTCCAATAGTAAATATGGCGATATTATATGGTTCACTACAGCATTCGGTGAATATTTTCAATGACACCCTCTCAAAATATTTATAATGATAAATGGATATTATTATTATATAGGATCCGTCCTTCATGTCGGACCGCGGAGAAAACATAAAAATAAATATAACGGAGCTCAAGCGCCGTAAGTAATTATAACTCTCTATTACTAAACAAAATATTTTAACGCAATCTCAAATGATAATAATGGCTAAAAAATAATAATAAGTAATAATTAAATTATAGATATCGCTCAAAACGACCAGGCGTGTTCACTATACACTTGTTCCCGTGGAACTGCAGTTCGTTTTCTAATATAACTGTCGCAATTGCCTTCACAGAAAACACATTTATATTTAGATCACTTTAGCACCAGGATTTTGATTTTTAGAGCGTGATGTGATGTGAAATGTCGTTCATTGCTTCTAATTGAAATTGTGTTGTAAAAATACCTCCATTTCTGTATGTAGGATTTTTTCTGTATATACAATTCTTACATACAGAATGTCAAGCTTTACGGCGATTATTTCGATAAGCAAGTTACTCCATGTACCCGTCGGTCTGTTTACAGCATTAAGGGATGAGTTTAATGCTACCGTATCGATTATAGTCCTGAGGCTAGCGCAATTGTCCTTTACATTTGGTAGATGTATCAAGGTGCTTTTCGGGCATAAAGTGCTCGTTATGAAACATGTCGCGCTTTTACTTCAAGCTAAGTATTTTTATAGCTTTTAACACAGCCGCGTTTTCTCCTATCAATGAACTTTTGTATGTTTCAAAGCAACAAATTGTTATATATGAATGATATAAATGGATAAGAAAATCCTTGCCACTCAACTAACTTCCGTTGAAAATTAGAAGTTCAATAACGGTAAGTTTTACTTCTGGCGTTTGAATATCATAGGGAGTTGATGTATGATTAAAGTTATCTTTTGCTTGCATAATTATTTAAACTCCACCTCTGTATTACACTTTAATTATTTTAGTCCCTTTGTAATGACAACGTTAGTTTTGAACAGTTCATTAGCGATTTTCTAGAACCCGTTGAATGCCGTGGTTAACTGTTCCCAGTGTGCTGGCAGTACATCTTGGTTTTATCCTGCATGTCCTTGTATATGATTTTTTTTGCTCCAGTGTTGTTTAACGATAGCCTATATGATTATAACAGACGTACAAACACTTCGTTTTTAGAGTTCTATTTTTTTTTGTTTATAGACTACAGCGTAGACATTTCGAATTTACATTCAAGAGTAAGTTTTTAATTTTTTTCATTTTATTAATTTAGTAATCTTTTATATTCCTCAATATTTCAGGTTGTTCATTTAATAGTTGTCCTATTTCTTTTCTTCGATTAATTTCCATGAACTCTAGGGCATCCAATTTCATTCATTTTCTTTCAATGTGTAATATTTTCTTCTCTAAATCTATGTTTTTCTGCGATGAGGTTGGTGGTAAATGTTGATTTCCCTCTCTTATATTGATATTTTTTTATGTTCTTATATCCTATCCATTATAGATCTCCCAGATTTTTCTACAAATATATTGGGGCAGTCACGGCAGTTTGACATGTAAATTCCACTTTGATTTTTAAGTTCGGTTTTGTCTTTATTGTTTTTGATTAAACTATTGGATATTTTAAATGACGGTGTTAAATTACTTTTTGAAAGCATTTTGCTTATAATATGGCTTTCTTGTCCTGGGTAAGTTTTTGAAATATAATTTTTATGTGAATTTGATTGTACGTTTGGATAAATTTCGCTAATCGTGAGTTTTCTCAGTTTTTATTTAAAATATCTTTAATTAAATCAATTAGATAGCCATTATTTTTTGCAATTTTTAGAATAATGATTAATTCTTTATTAAAATTCTGGTTTGACATAGGAATATTGATTAATTATGTAAGATACTATGATAGGCAAGTTTATGGTTAATTGAATGGTTTGTGATATATGGCAAATTCATGTTTATTATTTTTATTTGTTATGGCAATATCTAAAAAGTTTATTGATTTACTTTGTTCTATTTCTAACGTAAACTGGATTTCAGGGTGTTGAGAGTTTAAAATGTTTAAACATAGATTTGGCTGAACCTGTATAGGCCACAATAATCAAAATACCGGTACCAGTAAAAGCAATAATTGTGTAATGTAGTAATTTTGATAATCTGTCCTCGAAATTGTTCATGAATATTTCCGCCAAAAGGTGGCTTAGTAGGTTTCCCATGGCTAACCCCTCTTTTTGACCGTAATACTGGTTGTTAAACGCCAAATACCTTTGAGACGACTATAGTTTTGATTTAAACAAATGTCTAATAACCTGCGGATTTCTTCGGCTTAGATCGGATTAACATTATTTCCTTGGAGCTTATATTTAATTATTGCTTTTACCTCTTGTGGAGGTATGTTCGTGAATAAGTTTTTGACATCAAATTAAATTAATTTTGTCTTTTGATTTTATTTATTAAGTTATTTTTGATTGCAAATTTGGATTTAAATTGAATTGTTTTTACAATAATTTTACTTAAGTTTTTTGCTAATTTTGTACAAGGAGCATTAGTGTATAAAACCACCGGTCTAATTGGGTGATTATCTTTATGTAATTTAATTAAACCATACAATTTAGGTGCTTGTGGTTTCATACACTTTAACATATATTTCTCTTTTTTTGAAAATATTTCTAGTATTTCTTTAAGTTCCTTAATTAGATGTGTTTGATATTTTTTCGTAGGGTTATTTTTAATAATCTCAAAACCGCTTCCTGAAAGAAAAGACTCTACTTTATTAATGTAATCTGACGTATGTAAAGCTGTTACGACATTTTGTCTGCCTTGGTAAAAGTTATGTTGTTGTTTTTAGCGTCTGATCCAATTGATTTGGCTAATTTTCATTCGGAGAGCGGTAGACACACAATGTATAAGTATCTATAGTTTTTATATACACACACGATAGTTCATACACTTTTTCAACACTACTTTGATTTCTAAAGGTATTGTAATTTCGGACATCAACCCCTTATATCACATACAATATTGATCATCCATGATTAGTACTTTCGCGGGCGTAAGATGCTCTTGAATATAAATTATTCATTTTTGAAACACTGCATTCGTTTCGTGATAACCAGTCTTGATTAGAATTATAAACACTTGGTTTGTTTCACAGAAAATTTTATTATTTCTTCTCCGACTAGTTCCGACAATATGTCATTATCAACTGATAATTGATATTATACAATTATATTAATGAATAATATACAAAAGGTTACGCTAATATATATGTATTATTTCAGGTATAATAAGGGCCGTCATAATCGATTTCCAAATCAAATTTCAATATTATTAGAGACTTGTTTGCCGCTCATTATAGCCTTACTTATCTCTAATCCCTCCCTCTAATTAAGATGCCTACCTTTAGTAAAATAATTTTAGATTATTTTTTGAAAAAAAAAGGTTATTTTCTATATAATTTTGTGAAAATGTAGTTGTTAGTTTTTTATTGTTTTTTTTGTGTTTTTCTAATCTTGTTTCAAATGTTCGTCCTGTCTGATCTATGTATATATGTTCACAATTACCACACTAAAATTCATAAACACCGCACTTCTGTAATTTGTCTATTATTGATTTGCTGTTGAATAATATTTTCTTGATGTTCAGTGGGTTAGTCATGATAACATTAAAATTGTACCCTTTACGACTATTAAAAATTTTATTTGATAATTCACCAGCAAACTCAAATTTATGTGAACTACATCTTCATCTTGTAGGAGTTATGACTAAATGGTACTTCCTTAGTAAAATTTTTATTTTTATATTGCGACCGGTTTCAGCACTAGGCCATCATCAGGCAACACTGCAAATTAACATTTGTTTTGTAGGCGTAATAAAACATTAAAATCAATAAAACTTAAACTTAACTTATGTGTTATAAAATTGTTGTAGGTTATATGTTATAGTTTAAAATGATATGTTATATATAATGTTATGTATATTTAGGTGTAAGATATTTATGATTAGTGTATTATGTGTATGCTTGTGTATATGGGTATGTTAACGGTGAACGCGGAAGACGTCCTCGTGATAGATTGGCAAGGAAGTAGCACCGACGGTACTTTCTGGAACCAACACGCACTGGAGGCGGCCCAGGGGTCCCTGGCGAGGCTCACCATCGATTAGCAGCCGCAGGCTTCGATTAAACAGTTTCCCGTCTGTGTTACTTGCTTGAGCTTCAACGCCACGTCAACGTATGGGCACCGGCTAGCTGTGAAACAGAGTAAAGAAACAAGAGAGACATGTGCAAATTAAAACATGGGGCCGGAGAAAAAGAAAATATATTACAAAATAAAGAAACATAGAAAAACATAGAGACATAGAAAATATACAATATACAAAGAGCAAGAGGCTTGAATCGGCAAAGCCGTCCAGGCTGACAACCGCTGCTGATGGCAGACGACTGGTGAAGAGCGATGGCCGGAGCCTGGTTTTATACGGTGATCTTGCATACCGCGGCTTTGTTTCGGTCACGTAGGCGCCCGCAATTCCGGGAGCAGGTAATGATCCTCTTCGCCGAAAAGGGCCCGTCCTATTGTTTCGCACTGGCAGCTGCACATTTTGGAAAATTATCTCGTTTGGATTATTTCAATAATGCAGAATTTATGCAAATTGTTATTAGAAGCAATGGGTAGCTCGTAAAATGGATTAAAATATAATTACGCATTTGTTACCACGTTCAGGTAAACTGAACGCCGGTAACAGGTAGATGCATGCATTTGAGGGTGATTGTGATGTGTTGTTGTTTGGGTATGTGTTATGTATATATGTATGAGTTATGTGTATGTTCTGTATTTCTTAAATTTGTAATTTGTGTGTTAGAATATTGCCACGTGTTTTTAGGTTATGTGATTAGTTAGTGTGTGTATTAATTTATTCATGTCTTACTTGTCAATGTTGTTGGCTATAATTTGTCTGTTGTCGTTTTGTGTTTAAATTTGTTCTTATCTTAGTCTTATTTTCAATTTTTATATTTGATTTAGTTCGCATATGTGTATTGACGCAGTGTAAGTAATCGTGTTTGTTAAGATAAGGATAGATGTCATATAGGTGTAAGTATGGTCGTATATCTAGTGAACGGTTTTAATTTTTTGAAGATTGGTTCTGTTTCTAGGTGGACGTGATCGTTAAGTGATATGTTATTATTGTGTTTTGATTTTTCTATTTCATAGTTTTCGAGTAGTTTTAATTTATATGATTTTATTTCATGGTGTAATAGTTTTATATTGTCTTTGTTATTGCATGTGTGATTATTATATTTAAGGTGTCTTCCGAAATTAGATGTGGTATAATTTCTCTTTTGTTCTTTGATTCTATCATGTATTGTTCTGCCCGTTTCTCCAACGTATATTGCTTCGCAATTGTCACATTTTAGTTTGTATACTCCACTCTTTTTAGTGGATCTTTATTTTCTTTATGTTTAGGCAGGAGACTCTATAATGTATTATATGTTTTGAATGCTGTAGTAATACCGTATTTATATAATGTTTTTGCAATTCTTAAATCAATTATACCGTTATATGGGATTTTTCTATATGTTTTGTTTGTTGGGTTGTTATTGTTGTTAATAGGTGTAAGTATTATATTGTGCGGGTGTTTTGTTTATCATTGAATTAATTTTATGTATAGGGTAATTATGTTTTCTGGCTAGTTGTTTGATTATATTAGCTTCATGTTGATAATTAGTATTGTTCATTGGTATGTTTTTTAAACGATGAATTAAGCTGTGGAAGCACGCAAATTTATGTTTGTGATGGTGGTTTGAGTCGTAAGGAATGATCGTGGCGCTGTGTGTTGGTTTTCTGTATATTTTATATTCAATATTGGTGTTGTCTTTTATGAGGGTAAGGTCTAAGTAACTTAATTGATTATTATTTTCTATTTCATTTGTGAATTTTATATTGGTGTGAAAATTGTTTAGGTATGATGTAAATTCTTGTATTTTTTCTTTTGGTCCATCCCAGAATTATAGGATGCCATCCATGTATCTTTTGCATAGAGTTATATGTTGTTTATATGGATTATTAATGTTGGAGATTTGTGTGTCTATTATTTTGTCAATACAGTAGTCTGCTAAATAACCGGATAATGGTGAACCCATTGGTAGCCCATCTTTCATTTCATAGAATTTGTTGTTGAATTGGCAGAACTTTTGGTCAGTTATGTGTTTTATTATTTGTATTATGTGATGTGTTTCGGTATTGTCAATTATTTTGCTTAAATCAGTTTGAAGCATGTTTAAAGTTTCTGCTACAGGTATGTTTATATACAAATTCACGATATCAAAGGATATTAATGTTGTGGAAGTTGTTATTTTTATGTTGTTTATTTCATTAATAAGGTTATATGAATTAATAATTGTGTGTTTTGATTTCTATTGTCGAAATTGTTTTAATATGTTTAAAGTAGCTTTTGCAATGTTTTCAGTTGGTGTATTAATATTATTGTTAATGGTCTTATTGGTTTATTTTCTTTATGTATTTTTATGATAGCATGTAGTATAGGTATTTGAGGGTTCATAGGTATTTTAGGGTATTGGTTATAGTTGTTAAATGTTGTTTTAGTTAATGTTATTAAGTTTTTAGTTTTTTGAGTGAACTTTTTAATAGGATTATTTTTGATTTCTGTATATTTATTTTCTTTTAAAAAGTTGTGTACTTTATTTATGTATTCATTTAGTTAAATAAGTGTCATACCAGAATTTGTATCTTCTTTGACTATTATGCTATTATGTGAACTATTTTATTGTGTGCGTTATAAAAATATTTGTCAAATTGTTTCATTTTTGTTTTTCTTTTTAACTAGTTTGTCGATTAAGGAAAACACTGTAACCATTATTTTCCGAATTTGTTCTAATAATGTTTAATTCTTCATTGAAGTTAACTGTATTTAGGGGCATATGGATAAGTCTATGTTTTATAGAGTGAAAGGGGTTCATTTTGATTTTAAAAAGGGCATTGGAAGAATTTGGAATAATTATATCGGTAAAAGTAGGTTTTCTAAATATTCTAAATTCTAATGTTTTGTTTGATTTTTTTTATTGTAAGATCTAAGAATTTGAGACAATCATTGTTTTCTAACTCTAAAGTGAATTGTATGTTTTTATTACTTAAGTTTAAAAATATTGCAAAAAATCTAATTGTCTTAGAATACCATCCCAAATGCAAAAAATGTAAAATATGTGTTTGGATTTATTTTTGTCAGCGAAAATGAGTTCTTCGAAATTTACCATAAACATTTCAGCTAATAGTGGTGATAACGGTGAACCCGTAGTAGACCGTCTAGCTGACTATATATTGTATTATTAAATTCAAAGTAATTCTGGTCAATGCATATACTAATAATTTTCATTTCATCTTTTTCATTGTTATGTCGAATCAATGTTTCTATTAATTTGTCCAGAATTACTTTCAATTCATCTGTTGGGATCGATGTGAATAGACTTTTTACGTCTAAAGTCTACTAAATTTTTAACAGGTAAAAGAAAATTAGTAAGATTAGGTAATTCAATATTTAAGTATTTGCAGAGGTTATATGTTGGTGCATATAAGTAGGAAACCACCAGTCTCATCGTTATGCCATCTTAATGGAGTTTTGGCAAATCATATAAGGCTGGAACTTTCGGATTAATTTTTAGTAATTTAAAATGGTCTTCTTTAGTTATAAAATCTGAACATGCATTAATAGTTATTTTGAGGTTATTTTGAAATTACCTTTGTCGGCTTTTGTTAATATGATGTCTTTTTATTTACTTTCTTTTTTAGAAGATTGATTGCTCTAAATTCTGAAGAGGGTGGTTTATTTGACAATTTATGTTTAGATATTATATTGGATATTTTATTGTTCCCAGTAATTCATCATTTAAAGAAGGTAGTTTTTCGCAAATAATTTTTGCATTTATGCCGATTGATTCAATGATAGATTTTCGAAATTAAAGTAAAGTAATAAAAAATAATCCGACTAATAATCTCATAATGAGCGGAAAACAAGGCACTAATAATATTGTAGAGATTTGTAAATCCCCGATTATGGCGGCCCTTATTACCTGAAAGTGTAATCGATATATATATTAGCGTAACCTTTTGTACATAATTAATTACTTCTTGATAATGACATATTGTAGAAACTAGTCGGAGAAGAAATAATAAAATTTTTCGTGAAAGAAACCAATTTTATTTTAATTTTAATCAAGATAGTTCAAAAATGTTTCACCGCGGGTTAAGTAAGCAATTAGTTAAATATATGTGATAACTAGTGTTCTGTAAAGCCTATTTTTTCATATGATTTTTTAATAAGAAGGGCTTCTACTTCCAGTACTTTATTTCTAATCTGATAAGTCTGATACATTTTCGTTTTTTTTTCGTTGGGGCTATTTTCTGTCTGTAGTGATCTTGAAAGTCAGAACTTTTGTAAATGAAAATCTCCTGATGTTTATGTCTGCAGGCCATAAATGATTGATATATTTATTTATTTATATTTCTATTCATTATCCATTGTTCATCTGTATTTGAACATTCCACTTTCCCATCAATATCCAAGTTGTCATTATGGGTAACAGTTTCCAATGCCGAGACATCCGAGTTAGTGTTCGTGCTCGGCGCGAAATTTGGTTTTGGAATCGTGCGATTTTTGCGCTGGTGCTTGTACAGTTCACATATGCTTCCTTTTTCATTGTTGAAGCAGCCCTTACTCGGTTTTGTGTAGACTCGTTAACCACTATAACACTGCAGAATAAGCAGGCGTCTATTGCTTTTTAATATTCAAAGACCTACAACTTAGCGAGATACATCAATATGCGGATGATACATAACTGTTTTTATCATTTCCACCACACAAGTCAGTTGAGTATCAAAAAATTATTTCGAATATGGTGATTCTAAGAGGAAATGCAAAATTTGTGGTTACCAAGGAGAACATGTCTCAAATCCGCATCTGCAATATACGTTTGGATCAACTAAAGAATACTTCTTACCAATGGGACTCCTTTGAAGATCGTATCAATTCAGCAATTAAAAACCATCCATTAATTGGCTACACTAGCTGGTACTTCAAACTTATGGTTGTCATCATCACAGTAATCTTATATGCAGTCTTAAAGTTAGCGTTGTTTCTAAAAATGACCGACCGACAAAGTATTCAGAGAAGCAGCGCGAACAGTAATGTTCCAGGAGACACGAGACAATACTCAGGAAGCAAACGATGTACAGTCCGAGTCCCAGTTCCCAGTTTTCAGATATCTAACTTAGAAGATCTCAAAGACTAGGAAATACAAAGCCACTTGTAAAATTCTCCGCTGAAGATTTAACCAATCACCTATTTAAGGGGGTGTTATGAAGTCCTAAAATACGACGATATTCGATGTTCAATTTCTAATCATCATAATATGTCCTAATGCATTCTATTAGGAATATTTATATTTACAATACTAAATATTTTCTTATAAACTTACATTTATTAAAAAAAGAAGTTATTTAGTAAATCTACTTTTCTACGACCTGTTTATTTACACAGGAATGTATATTAATGATGTTTACAAATTTAATAACATCATTATCAAGTTTAGACTTGCAATTCTATTGTACGTGTATATAATTTTCTTCATTAGATAATCTACAATAATAATCATTTTAACTTAAACTTACAAACTAGCTAGAGCACCGTCAGACTCTTCTAGAATTTTTGCAATTTAATTTAGATATATTATAGATAGGTAGATAGATAGATAGATATTTATTAGTACTTTTGTCAACAATGAATGTACGCGTCAATACAATAATTATATAGTTAAAATAAATTTAAAATAAAATATTACACAAGTAGGTTTTTAAAATCATCATTTAAGAATTCATTGACAGAATAAAATGCTTTCTTACTTAAAAAATGTTTAATAATTTTCTTAAATTTCTTTATTGGCATGGCCTGTATATCCTTAGGTAATTTGGCAAAATATTTAGCGCTTGCATATGATGGCGACTTTTCGTACTTTGCTGTCTTATGTGCAGTAACCCTAGGCAAATTTGCATTTCTTGTGAAATGTGTATGCTTAGCAGAATTTTTCTCATAACTATCCCAATTTACTTTAACTAACATCAAACATCGATATAGGTAAATGCAGGGAAATGTAAGTATTTTATATTTCTGAAATCTTTGCAGGACGTTTGAAATTCCAAATTAAACATTAACCTGAGTATTCGTTTCTGTGAAATAAATATCTTAATGGACTGTACAGAGTTTCCCCAAAGCACAACACTATAGGACAGGTGAGAATAGACAAGAGAATAATATATTGTAATTAACTCAGGCGTGCCTAGAGTGCTTTTTAGTTTCAAGATTGCGTAATAACTTCTATTAATTATTAAATTTACCCTAGTTACATGTTCAATCCAATTGAGACTCTTATCAAGGTGGATGCCAAGGAATCGGGTAGTATTTGAAAAATTAAATGAATTATTGATAGCTACATTCAGGGTTCCTTTAATATTTTGAAAATGAATTAATACTGTTTTGTTTTCATTTAATATCATATTATTTGCATCACACCAAGTTTTAATATCGTTAGATATGATGGAAATAGTGGAACACATATCTTGATATAATGCAGATGATATAGCAATAGAGGTATCATCAGCATACATCACTTTCACACCTTCACTGATGCTTTGTGGTAAATCATTTGTAAATAAAATGAAAATTAAGGGCCCTAAAATTGACCCCTGCGGTACCCCTAAGGTAATATCATATTCTGGTGAAATGTGTTTGTTTACTCGGACCACAATTTTACGATTGTATAAATACGGCATTACAAAGTCGAGGAATTTACCCCTAAACCCAACTGCATATAATTTACTTTTTACAAATGAGGGTTGCAAACAATCAAAGGCAATGGACATATCAAAAAATAATCCACAAACAAATTTTCCATCATCAAGCTGTTTATTAATAAACTCTAAAAAGTCATGTGCAGCTGTTTCAGTAGAACGCCCCGAGCAGTATCCGTGTTGTGATTTCGTAATGATCTTATACTTCTCCAGGAAAGTAATCATTCTTTCAGCAATATTTTTTTCAAATATTTTACTCATCACGTTTATTAGTGCAATCGGTCTGAAATCATCCAACTCCTTAGCATCACATTTCTTAGGACAAGGCACAATTGTTGAAATTTTTAGCACATCAGGAAAAATTGCTTTATTTACACACTCATTTAGTAGGTAAACCACCTGATCTACCACTGATTCAGCAATAGCCTTGATAATTCGCGATGTTATGCCATCAGGACCACAACTGCTTTTGTTTTTTAGTGTATTTATGGCTTTCAAAACTTCCGAACGATCTATAGGTTTAAAGAAAAAGGTATTTGAGATAGACTGCGACACTGTGCAATCACTTGAAAAATTGTTACCAAAATGAGCATTCAATTTTGTGTTTACCTTGTTTATAAAATGTGATGCAAATTTATTAGCCATATCTTTTGAGTCGTTTACCTTGTCGTTATTTTTTAAATTTACTTGCATTTTTTTATTAATACCAAGATTCTTTTTTACTAAATTCCATACAGTTTTAGGTTTATTTGTAGAATTATCAATGATGTTTTTATAATATTTTTGTTTAGTATCATAAATCAAGGATTTATATTCCCTTTTCTTTTGATTGTATAAAATATTTATTTCTTTATTACTGTTCAGATGTCTTGATAACCAAAACAAATCTTTTAGTTCCTTGCCCAATGAAACAATAGTTGCATTTACCCATCTATGATTACTATTCTTATTAGATCGTTTTTTAACCGAAGGGCAAACGATGTTTATAGCCCACTGAATATTATTAATAAATTCATTGAACATGCCATTAATATCGCCTCTATTTAATAACTCCGATATACTATTATTAGTACTCAAGTAAACCCTTAAGTTTTGTAATGAATTATCTGAAAAATGTTTGTACCATGTATATTCGGTATTATTTGTAGTTTGTATATCAGTATTGTAATTTATAGAACCTACAAGCGCTAAATGATCGCCTACATTTGCTTGTATTATTTCTGTATTGCATACAGTGCCTGAACTGACTAATAAATAATCCAGTTTAGAAACTGCCATTTTGTTATTTTTATTTACATGAATTCTTGTTGGATCATCTGATGTTAATTTTAATTGAAAGCAAGTTATTATATCACATAACGATTGTTTGTTTGCAGAATCAACTAAAAAATTTATATTTAAATCACCACACACAATAATGTTGCTACACAATGAGTTACATATATTTAAAACATCTGTTAAAACCTTAAAGAAAACATCCGTTTTACCTTCTGGTCGTCTATATATGCTTAAGATACAATATTTACAATAACTAAACTCTAACAAAATACCACAACATTCAATATCCATTTCCTGGGACATGGCTGAAATTTGTAATAATTCCGTTGTCCTGTGAATAGGAATTCCATCTCTTGTGTAAATTGCTGATCCACCCCTGGCATGGATTTTCTTACAAAAATTAGCTTCGAGTTTGTATCCTTCAATATGCAGACACTCTATTCTATCTTCTGTGCGCCAGTGCTCCGAGAGGCAGAGTATGTCGATCTTATGCAACTGTAGAAACACATACATTTTGTTAAGTTTATTTACCACCGATTGAGGGTTAAGTTGAAGAATTTTGAGACTTTTATATTTAGTTATGTTTTGCCGATTGAGATAATGTGGCTGATTTCCACCGAAAAAACTGAAATTTACTTATGGCTGCGCCTTGCGGCCAAATCTTCGGATCCAGTATTATTTTTTTGTATTCCTCCGAAACACCAATTTTAAAGGAACTATACGTGACATAGTTACTTCTTGATTGTAATTTAGTACAGCTTATGTTAACAATTGCTGTTTTTTTCTTAATAAAATCTATAATATTTTCTTCCGTACAATTAATATCGAATCTGGATGCGTGTATCCATATTCTTTCTTTTCTTGGAACGGTTGCGATTATATTATTGTCTTCTGCTGAAGTTCCAATTAGAACATTTATGTTACGTTTATGTTTCCTTGGTGCATTGTTTCGAAACTTGTGTCGGATTCGGCCGTGTCGCTGCTGTCGTCGTTCTTGTTTCGCTCTTCTATATTATCAGTAATCATGATGAATTTATATACAAATACACAAATTTTATAAACACACATTTGAAATGACACGCATCCAGATATTTATTTTATAAACAAATTTGGGAATTTATCCTGATTGATTATTAGTTTTGGATTATGCAATGTAATTTAATATATACACAGTTAATAATAATAAATAATTTTAACTAAATATTAATACATATTTTTAGAAATTAAAAAGTATAATGCAAATAGGTCTAAGAACAGCTATTAGCCCTTTAAGTGCAAACAGAAAAAATTTCAACATGTCCACAATTTTTTTTATAATAGGAGTAAGAAGCAATTGAAGTGAAGTTACTATTTATGTATTGAGAATACATAAATAGTAAGCAACACTGGTATTACCAGGTGAAATCTGAATTTGCCATCGTAAAGTTTGACATATTTGAAGTTATTCGTACTCAGAACGTTTTGACGGGCGAGCACTATTTGTGTTGTTTACAGTAAGTTGAAAATGTCATTCCGGCCAAAAGAATTAATTCAATCAACTGAATTGTGCAGGAAAATTTCGATGCTGTGCGAAAAATAATTGAAGAAGATCGTCATGTGATATCACAAAATCGACAAATGTTTAAGTATTAGTATGACCAGCCTACATGAGATTTTCGGAAGACACATGCTCAAAAAATGCTCATGTAGATTGGTGCCGTAAAATGATTTCAAAATACAACTGTGGTGCATTTAAAGCCATATACAGCATAGTCTCGGATGACGATTTATGCGTATGAGTCAGAAAGAAAAGGCTAGTCAGCAGTTTGGGTGTTGTGAAACAAAGCCAATAAAAGTTATTCATTCTTAAAGAGTTAAGAAGGTGGCGTTTTCCTTCACGAAAATCGTTCATGTGGTAACTGTGGCTCTATCGATTTTGCATATTTCAATTTATAGGAAATAGGATCATATTTTTTAATTTTTGTATTCGCGTTTGAGTGACTTTATCTATGAAAGAAGCATAAGCAACGTCAGAGTAGTTGTAGTGACTAAGTACTAGGTGATCGCATAATAAGATTTGTTTTTATTTTCTGAAAGAATTTTACCATGTGGATATAACAACTTGAGATTCATGTATGCTTTTTGTCTTTTTGTATACATTTAGCTAGATGACTTTTAAAACGTTTAGAGTCCTTCACTTAACGCAAATTTTTTATTGACTTTACAATTTGAATTTAATTGCCTTCTACCATAATGTTTAACTTTGCTTTTATTCAATTATTCTGTTTTCCAAAAATAATTATAATGATTTTGAAGAGTTTATTTTTAAATTATGTTTACTTGACATTGAGATCAAGTCATTTATTTCTGAATTAATTATTGGAATCAAATGAATAATACAATTGCATAATATCAGCATAAAGATGAATGCAATGTTTTATACAATTTGTAAATGAACTTGTATATGCAGCAAATATAATTGAGCCTAAGGTGGATCCCTAGGGTATACCCTCAGAAATGTCTATTTTGGAAGATTTTCCAGCATTCGTTTCGACATATTGTTTTCTATCAGTTAAATAACTATGGAACTATATTGCATTTATTAAGGAAGCTACGTAATACAATATGGAATGCATATAAGATTTCATGACAAATTGTGTAAACTGCCTTAAAATAAGCCAAATAATAATCCAGTGTTTTTTCCAGTATCTATTTTTAGGTGTTTCCTAGATATTTTTTCAATTTTGAAGTTGTATAATGGACCGGTTGTAAGTTTATTAAGGTTTTGATTTTATTCATATTAAAGTTTAATGATTTTATTATTATTATTTTGTTTTCTAAGTGGTTCTAAACAAGTGGCTGAGTGACACCCTTCTAAGTAAATAAATGTTTACCCTTTTTTTCTATTGTGATACTCGGGTAATTCAATAAATCTGTTAATTGATAGATTAAATAAACTTCATTTTTTTCTGTTTTGGTCAGTCAAAGGTAGGGAAAAAGCTCTGTAAATCATACTATTAAATGCTGTTGGTTTATGTTTCATGGGAGAATTGCAATGGAAGTAGTAGTCATAGATAATGGTAGGTTTTTTTATATATATAATTCTAGTTTATTCTCGTTTCTATTAATTAAAATATCTAAAATGGGACCCGTTCTTTATTTTCTAGTTCGTATGTAAAGCTTGTGCAAGGGAATAAATTGTTTAATAAGGATATGAAATGTTCTAAATTTATGTCGGTTCTAACTATCGCGAAAATATCGTCTATATAACTGAACCGTGTATTCGGAAAGTGTGATATGGAATCCTTTACTCAGTTTTCTAGATGATTTAATAAAATTTTATCTAGAAAGAGTGACCCATTGCGGTGCCAAATGTTTGTTTGTAAAAGGAGTTGCTAAATTCATAAACATTGCAATCCATGACTAGTTCAGTAATTTTTAGATATTGTTGTATATTTTCATCGGGTGTCTGATTGTCTATCAATAGTTGTTTTAAAATGCCTATCGTTTCTTTTATTGGGATACTTGGAGACAAGTATATTACGCCGAAGGATATAAGTTTGTCGCCAGGTTGAAAGGTGATGTTTTTAAATATGTTGGCTATTCAAATTAATTTTTTTATTGAAAAGTCATTATTAATTATAAATTTCTGAAATTGGTTTACAAGCCATTTGACCATATTGTAGGTGGGTGAATTAATGTTCGACACTATAGGTCTATATTTATTTCCGGGTTTACGAATTTTCGGTATACAGTGTAACTTTGGTAGTTTAGGGTTTTTGATTTTTAATTTATAAATAAGTTTTTTGTTTATTTTGTTTGTTGGAGATTTGAAGCAATTATTGATATTCTTCGCGTAAATATCTAGGAGGTTTCTTTTTAATTTAGTATAGGGGCCTGTATCTAATAATTGGTTTACATCACTTATGTAATCACTTTTTTTAACAATTACAATTTCGTTACCTTTGTCAGATTTTAGATAGTGACAGTCTTTTTCTTTTAGGGACTTGATTGTAGTGTTATCTTCTTCCTTCCACTTTATATTCATCCCTGTGTTACTACTAGGTCCTCCTTTCTTGAGGGTGTTTTTAGCGGCGAGGCGGAACTGTACTGCTTCTTCTGGTTTTAATCTTGAGTCGACAATTTCTATGTCATTAATGATATTTTCGTTGTAATCATCCTTCGGGTAGGCGGCAAAGTTGTTTTATTGTGTTTATGGGAGTTCTGTTGTCACTTTCTCATGTTGTTCGTTTAAGTTTCTTATGTAGTGTAGAAGATTTACTCTAGACTTTAGCACTTATCAATGTGTACATTTTGTACAATGACTGGTCTCATATATCTGGTATATAAATTTCAGATATTGTTCATAAGCAGAGATTTCGTAACTGCTGCGCTTTTTGTATAATACACGTATTTCAAAATTGAGCCACTTTATTTTCATTCACTAGCTTAGATATGTTCTTGTTGTGGTTGTTGGTTTTTACTTATATGAATTTAGGGAAGATCACTTTTTTAACACACTGTTGTAAAAACTATATAACTACTTATTAGATTGATTTTTGTTTTCTTTGGAAAAATGTATTAAACTTTGTTGACCAGGAAGTCATCTTGGTACTTGTTGGATTGTAAGAGTACGTGAAAATATATATAATTAAATTTAACACTAGTTTGGCACTTTTTTCACTTGGTTTATTTATCACTTGATGTATATTTCGGTCTCAAAAACTGACAAATTACAAAAATACGGGATTTTTTCCATACAATGTTCCCATTGAGACAAACTCTAAGTTGGCTAAACCCAAAGAAATATTATTACAAGATGTAAAGAGCACATGTACCATATAAGAAGTCTTAATGAAGAAAAGTCACCAGTTGCCCATCACTCATTAACAACGGTTAAGCAATGTCAAATCATTACAAAGTTCTAATAACTATAATCTCAATATGTTGGAGGCAATCTAAATGAAAAAGCATCAACATAATTTGTAAAATTTCGACCTCTTTGAACAATCCGTTATTCACCTTATCTTCCGTTTTTGTCTAATCCGATCAGGTAAATAATAGATCGATTTTCTGTTATTTATTTAGTTTGCTGTTGATTATGGCCACTTTGTGACCGGAGTGCACTTCTGGTGATAAATAAACCAAAGTGCCAAACTAGTGTTTTCTTTATGAATTAACTATATTTGTAATGATTGGCACAATATAGTGTTTGGAGAAATTACCAGAACGGTCGATTATTTCAAGAGATTCAGAAGTTAGCAAACAATTTCTTACATAAAAGTTGTAAGGCTTTTGAAAATATACTTATCTGCAATAAATTGGAATATAGTGGGTGGCCCACAAAATTGTGGTTAATTAGGATTATATTTTTTAATGGAACAACCCGGATATTACTATTTATTTTGATAGTCCTGGCAATTTTAGACATTTTTTATTAACCATTCGTTATACCTAAACTAATTAGTTTCCTTGATGCCGACGTTTCAAATAATAACGAATAACAATGCGATAACACAAATTAGGTATGGCCTTGGAAAATAATCTGAAAGTTAAGTATTGTAAAAATTATACAAACAAGTAAATTTCGTGGCACTTACTGAAACAGAGAAAAATGATATTTTAATTTTAAAGGGAATTTGCACCGAGACAGGCAATTTAAAAAATGCGTTACAGAATGACTGTTGGTGTAAAAAACCTATCAAGGCCTAGAACACCTAGTAGTGCTTCCGCCGATGAGAAACAATTGGACATTCTGCTTTCAATACAAGAAAATCTCAGACAATCCACCAATCACCTTACTTCGGATCATGAAATTGATCAAAAATCCGTAAGAACCATTCTTCATACTGAGAAAATGAATTCATATAAAGTTAATGTTGTACAAGAACTTTTTGAGGTTGACTATGATCAAAGACTACATTTTTGTGAAATAGTTACGAGAAAATTGAAGAGAACTCGCATTTTCCAAACTATATTGGTTTTTCTGATGGAGTGACCTCCATACTACCCGCAGTGGCCAATAGGCAAAGTTACCGTTACTGGGGATGAAGTAACCCCAACTGGTATAAGGAACTGCATACACAGTTCCCATAAAAATTTAATATCTTCAATTTCTTCGACAAGACATATTTCTAACTATAAACACTTTAACTACCGATATTAACTTAACCTGGTATCAGCAATATGGAGCTAGATCATATTTCAATGCCATGTTTCCAAATAGATGGATAGAAAGAAGAGGGTCTATTGAATGGCCTTCACGTTCTCCCGATTATTAGATTTCTTTTACTGGAGTTTCTTGAAAATAATCCAATAATTTAGAGTTAAAATTTTAAATGAAAGTGAGAAATTAACAAGGGAAATGGTATTATATACTCAACAACATTTTTGCGAAAATTTATATCATTGTCAGTTAGTAAATGGCGGCCATTTTCAACATTTATTAAAAAATAAAGTCGTTTTCCCATTACTTGTTATCCCTACTCTTTTATGTTAACTGAAGAAATTGTTTATTGGAAATTATTTTGAGTTTTGCAATTGATCAAAATGCCATGTTATCTAGGAAACGAATGAATTTAGGTATAACGTATGGTTAATAAAATGTTCAATTTCCTTGTTTGTCTAATTTTAATTTTCGGATTATTTTCCTCATTAATCTTGGAATTTAAGTATAGATATAAAAATGTTTAAAATTTACAGGACTATCAAATTAAATATTAACATACGGGGTATTCCATTAAAAAAAAAGACCTTTATTGACCACAATTTTATGGGTCAACCTGTATATTCTAATTTATTACAGATAAGTATATTTTTAAAGCTTTACAACTTTTATCTGAGACAATTTTTTGCTAACTCCTGTAACCTATGAAATAATCGGCCGTTCTGGTAATTCTTCCTAACCCTGTATATGGACAGCACATTAAAATCATGACAATACTAATATTGTCTTAGAAATTATATATTTTTTGCGTTATAATCTTGTATATTTAAATTGTCTGTAATTGTTAACGAATACTAAAGGGTAAAGCATCTATGTGGTTGAAGCTACATCTGTCGAATTTGCTGTCATTCATTAAGTTCGTTTTTCCAAATCACTATGGACGAATATAGAATTTAACAACACTGGCAAATGATAAAATTGTTTGGTCGCCTATTTTACGGTCGCCATATTCGTACTACCTAGAGGAATATTTGCAGTGTAGTGAATTAATTTGAGTCTACTGGTTCAGTTCATCAAATAATGAACCAACACGTGCAGGAGAATCAGAGACACTCGATTTCGCGCCGCTCACAAGAACTCGGTTTTTCCCAGAACACAACTTGACAAATTTTCCATTGTGATTTGGGCCTACATCTATACAAAATTCAAATGACTCCGGAGCTGAAGGTACATGACAATATATAACGACGTGTGTTCGCTGAATATTCCTTGGAGCAGTTGGAAACTGACCCTAATTTTCATCAAAAAATCATCTTCAGCGATAAGGCCCATTGAATGAATACATCAACAAACAAAATTGTCGAATTTGGGGTGATACCAATCCATACAAAAACCAAGAGCGTCCAATGCATCCGTAAAAAGTTACTGTTTGGCAATAAGCGCTATAGGGCGATGATTACCAACTTCTTTTCGCCTGAATTGATATGATGGACACCCACGACATGTGGTTTCAACAGGACGGCGCTACTTGCCACACAGCTCATGCTACATTGGACATGCTGCACGAGCATTTTGAGAACATGGCCATCTCTCGTCGAGGTGATGTGAACTGGCTATCCAGATCGTGCGATTTGACCCCATTAGACTTTTTCTTATGGACACAAATAAAACTTTTTAACTTTGTATAACAGTGACTTTATTAAGGGGGTATTACTCTCCTGAAGCGCGTTTTGAGAGTAATTTTTAGGAATTAATTCTGCGGAAACGATCAAACCTACAGTATCGGGATTTTTCACTAATATTAAGACGTGCTTAAACTAACAATATAAATTTTATTGAATTACTTAATCGAAATGTATACAAGTTATGCGCTGTTATGTATGTCGCGGCGTGAGACGCTCGTCCAATCGGGCGCACTGGTTGTGGCGATGCTAATCGTCTAAAATAAAAAAAACATTTATTTTTTTCAATCTATATGAGTGTAGTTATCGTCCGAACTAGAATTAAATAAGTACACATATTTTTAAAGAAACGGTAGCTGTTTAAAAGTCAAAGTTCAATTTTTCCGATAAATTTTCAACTAAAACATCAGATTGAAAGTGAAATATACAAGCTATCAAAATAATCCTAGATCCAACCATAAGTGAAGGTTCCTTCAATATGTGTGCCAATCGGCAAGTCAATTGGTCCAATAGTTTTTGAGAAAAACGTGCGCCCGTCTTACAAAATGTAGTTCTAAGAAAAACGCGTTTAAAGTTTTCAATACATTTAGCACTAATACGGTTGAACTTACGGTGGATAACAACTGATTTGAGTAACTTACCCTTAATCAGCTGTACCGAGGCCATAGATACTAGGGGGGACCATAGAGACAAGGGGGGGCCATATAACAGAAAAACGGTCGAGGTATAACAGTCGACGGTATAAGTACCGCGCCGCAGCCTAAGCTTGTGTAACTATGGGAGTTCTACGAATTTCAAATTAATATTTTCGAAACACACCCTCAGAACCCCAAACTATAATAATATGCAAAAAAACAGAAATTGAATTGTCGAATTTTCTAAAGAGTAATTCCCCCTTAAGTGACTATAGTTTCGACAGTTTTAACATGCGATTATCAAACTAGAAGTTTTTATGGAGTTTTCTTAAGTCGTAAGTAAGATTTATTCGCAAGAGTCATGGAAAATTGGACAATTCGGATGCGCGCCACTTAGGGAAGCAGCGGCGGACATTCGCACGATGTTTTATTCGATACATAATGGCCTGGATAGGCCATTTGAACGAATAACCAAGTTTCATATCTGACGCTGCTCTAAGATTCAATTATAAATTATTATATTACCCAGATACACACAGATTTTTGATTCTAGTTCAAATCCAAAAATCCTATCTATCGCACGTTATTTTGTTTAAGATGAGTTGTCTACTGCGAAAAGTCTTCGTTCATAGGCAACTACAACTTTCTACTCTTGGTTCGAAAGAATTTACTAAAAATGGAAACAAATATTTGCGTTTAGTAAAAATTAGGCATTATTATTTATCACTGAAGTTTAATAGAGAACGCTGTTCTTATTATGAAAATAAATTAGTCATCAAACAAACCTATAGTTGCCTGGAAAAGCACTATGAAAAAGGTAAATCTTACTTTACCAAATGCTAATAACATAAACTAGCAAGCTAATTAGTTATTTTAAAAACCCTGCTCGTAATTTCTTAGGTGGTTAATTATATCAAAATAAATAGTAATAGCGTTGTTACTCGAACCGGTCTCTAAATTTGAAATATTAAATGTTGTTTCTGATATGAAACATACAAAAGTTGTGGATATGATAATAAACCTATATCCATAATAATGCATTAATAGTATTGTAGAACCACCAAATAATATTTTAATAGTTCTTTTAATACAGGCATATTTCCAAATTTGTTAAACTATTCCATTAATAAACCCATATAAATAAAAGGAAACATTGAAGACCTCGAAAATTATAGACCAATTAGTATTCTTTGTACATTTTCAAAAATACTAGAAATTATAACGTCAAATTTGATTAATCAATTTGACGTTATATTTTTTCAAGACAAATCAGTTAATTTATTGTTGAGGCACTTGGGGTTGAAAATTCATATTCAATACTTATATAATGAGACATTCAATAAATCTTAATAACTCTAGATAAAACCAAGCACTCAATTTTATTGACTAAACTTATTTACAATGACGTTCGTGGAATTGAAATTAGGTAGCTGAGCTCATATTTAAGCAATCTATCACAATCAGAGAAGATAAAAAATGGCATGGTTGAAGCGACATGTGGGCAATTATCAATTGAGATGTGGATTCCTCAGGGGAGTATTTTGGGCCTTGTTCTCTTTAATATTTTCTTAAACGATATATCTGACAATATATATGCAAATAGTGAAATTATTGCTATGCCATTGATACAAATTTGCTACTTTACGGTGAAACATACGACATAATTGGTTTGGAAATATAATTATGAAACGCATCAGTGGTTTATAAAAAAATAAAAAATAAATTAATTTTAAATGCAGTTAAAACGGATATAATTTCTTTAAGTCTAATCAATCATTAATTACCCAGAATTTAAGCATAAATAATCACAATTTTTAATTTATAAAAAAGTTCTAAGTTTCTTAGAATAATATTTGATGAAACTCTAAGCTGTCGACCACATATTGACAAACTTAGATCTAAGCTCAGCAAATCATGGTATGGTTAAAGATCCTTGCTAGTAATACTAATGACTATATCTTTACAACATCCTACTATGTCAATTTCTACTCCCATGTTAAATATGGAATTTTATTATGGGGTAGAAATGCACAAAGTAATTCTATATCAATATCTGTGAGCATTCGCACAATTTTAACAATGTGTCGGATGAGAAAAACCGACAGTTGTAAAGGGGTGTTAAAAAAATTAGGCATTTTGACAGTTCCAGCTGTTTACATATTCGATTGTATTAAGTTTGTATGTAAGAATAGAGAATTATTTTTCAATATACTCTAAACAGTACCCATAATACTAGACATGGTACTAAATAAATTTGAGCAAGGTCTACTATATAATTGCATAAGATTATATAATCATCTTCCACAAAATATAGCCAATGCAGAAACATACAATCAGATTAGACGAAAGCTATTTAATCTACTGTGATGCTATTCATCATTCCTAATTTCTATCCAGTGTTTCATCAAGAGTGTAGCAAACAAAGCAAGTATCAATTATATTGTGCACATTGGAGCCTTACAATAAGTTTTTAAGTCGCATATTTTAGTATTATATGTGTAGATTCAATATTGTAAATATTTTGACGTATATCCATGTTTGTGCTGTACTAACTATATGTCTATATACTGTTACTGTACTTACACCAGAAATATTATTATTATTATTAACAACTAGTGAAAACTAGCATATTACTATATCACATTAAACTACAGTATTTTATCTAATTTTCTAACTATAACTTCCTGAATAAATGGCGATAACTCGCAGTGCATTAGCTTAATAGGCCATTCGTCTTCGGTATCTATGAACCTTAAACCCTTCATTTTGTTTGGTACATGATTGACAACTATATTTTTACCAACACTTTCCATCGCCGGGTATCAAAATAAATTTAATCTGTGCAAAGAAAATCTAAATAGAAGTTCTGTCACCGAAATACCAAATAAAAAATGACTAAGTATATTGTATATAGAAAATGCAATACCGTTAAAAAAAATTCATAACCGGTATTACTAAAACTTTAAGAAAATAAACAAAATAGAAATTTACTTACCATAGTTTAAATATATGTCAAACACAACTAAACAGCAAAATATTTATTCTTAAGAATGCAATATTTAACAAAATTAAATTAAACTTCTTTAATTAATTACAGGAATTAGTACAACTGATTATTATTTTGTAATCAAATTGAAATATATAAGTTAAGTAGCCGAAAAGCTCGTTCAGACTCGACACTTGTTGGTGGTATTGTATTCAAAAGCTAGTTTTAGCTGCACCCCTTATTCCGTGCTTCTTCAAAAATTGTAATTCTTTTTTAAGCTGATGTTCCAGTTCCAATCCTCTGTTTGTTTCTTAAGGTTTGGAATATTCGTCATTGCTTTGTTTATAACACTCTATAATTTATTTTTTAATGAAACAGTTGCAGTAATAACAGCGGATAGAGATGTTGTTACTGGTATATCTTCATCTTCAAGATAAAAATCTTCACTGACTGGTTCGTTATTTTTTAAGCTTAGAAAATAACTCTGTATCCGTTTCTGTTTCCTTTTATGATGCGCTGTGTAAATATTGCAAAACTTGAGATATATCTTTTCGTTTGGATTATTCCAAACTTTAGAGCATTTGTCAATTCAGTACTTATTTTACTTTTCTGTGCAACAGGTGTGTCAATCATAACTTTAAACGTCGTGGCTGAAACCAGAATATTACAATCTTTTCTGTACAGTGCTTCGACTCCTAATTTAATTGATGACAGTGCATGGATGGTTTGAGAAATTAATATAAACTCCGCTTTGGAAAAGACTGTCTTTGAGTTTAAATCAATTAATGCGTTTTGCACATACTGTCGTAATTAATAAAACAATTTCAACGTTAATAAAACAATTTCATGTTATGATATCCAATTTCAAATTCAATTCTTTTCAAAATTGTAGTTTTACAGACATTTGTAAATATTGATCAGTTTTTATTGGAGATCTTCCGTAAATTTTAAGTTTTGTTACCAGCGGGGATAAACTCTAGGGCAACAACTCTGAATCGCCAAACATGGAAGTAAAGAATAATTATAATATTTCCAAACGTGTCAAATAATATAACTCAATTTTAAAGTAAGGAAAGGTTACATGAAGATAAAGATTTAACAATCTTTACTATGCTACGGTACTTATATTAATATCAATTTTTATTATTAGTTCTTCCAAAAAGACGAATAACAAAAAGAAACATGCTAAATGCGCTAAAGTGCCCCTATTAATTTTCGTACAAAAATTAATAATAATTTTCGTCGACGTAATTTATACGTCTAATTAATAATTAAAAAATTCAAAGACATTTTAATTTTAAATCGTCATTTGAAATATATAGGTTCGGTGATGCAAATTAACGTGCATATGGTCTGTGAATGTACGCTCGCTTTTAAAATTGAAATAAATCATAACCAGTGTTGGCTCCTTTACAAAATCAAACACTGTACAGCATTATTATTAAGAAGATTAAAAAAAACACATTAACTTACCATTAGCTATAAATAGTTATATATATATATATATATATATATATATATATATATATATATATATATATATATATATATGTATTAAAATAAAAGAAAAGTTATGAAGAGAAACAAAATAATACCAATTATAAATCGTCCGCTTTGAACGTAGATTTTCCCGGCCTAAATTCTGGAATCACTTTATAAACTGGGATAATTTGGTGGACATTTTAACACGCGGACTAATGTCCAATGAAATGAAATTACCAATTTAATCATCATCGGCGTGTCAATTAATCCTGTTACAATCATGCATTGAGTTATTAACAGTTAATTTTTTAGCTTTAGTAATGTAACGCAAGTCACATTTTACATGTGTCGATTATCATTGTAGATTAAGTAACGACCGACATAAATATTTTTCGAGAGAATAACAAAATGTTTGTTATTGATAATGTTTACCTTGTAGACGCTATGTACATTTAATGCATAATAAACAAGTGAAGTAAGGAATAAAACTGAATGTTATTTTCATTTCTAAAACACTTCACGTAAGCCCAAACCATCAGTTTTGATTTTTTTCTGCTAAAAACAATTTTAAAAATGCAATTAAATATGCGTCACCGGTTTCAAAGCAGAGCCGAATATTAATACTTCGTTATGGACGAAATCTGGTGCAACCATTCAAAAAGGATTTAGCAGCACATGTGTTGATTTTTCAACATGGAATTCGGGAACAAACAGTAATTAAGGCAAATTCCGCGTTGTTTGTCTGTTTGAATAAAAACGACGTGCCCTTAAAAAATGTATGTAGTCTATGTACCTAAGCCTTCGTTGCAGTCTTTCTCCGTTTCCTTCTTCATCGCCACAAAGTAAGTTAAATATATTGCACTAGCAAGCCTACAAAGGACTGCATCCAAAATATTAAGCAAATTATGATTCGCCGATAACGAGTCAAATTTAAAAATATAACGCTTTAATTTTATTCGAATTAATAATAAATAATTACAATATAGTAGATGTATAGAAGTAAACAAAGATATTACAAATACAACCAGTGTTGCATTTAACCGCCGGAAAGATGCTACAAATCTGCAATTTATCAATTCTGTATTTAATCCTAATATTTTAATATAATCTCAACATAATAAGCATCGTTATGTAACTTGTAAAAATAAGTCGAATTGTAGAGATTTTGATGAAACAGGAAATATTTACCTCATGCTGATTACCCCTATGGAAATATAAACGTGGAAGTTCATATGGATTTCGATGAAAATTGGTTTTACGGAGAAGGAGAAAGTAGTTTTTTGAGAGTTTTATTGCTTGAAATCGGACATACCCTTGGCCTTCCACATTCGTTTGACAAAGATACAGTTATGTATCCATATTACAAAGACAATGAAAATTTTACAAAATTAAATTTGAATGGTATTAAAAATCTGCATGGAAAGAAAATTACACAAAATATTACAACAACAACCACCACACATAAAACAACAGCGTTACCAGTGACTATTGCAAATATATTCAATTTAACGAAAATAGATACGTATTTAGTTATAAATAATCAGCTTTTTATTTTTTGCAATAAATAAAATAAATCTGAAATTTATAATCCTCGATTAATTACTGACTGGTTATCTTTCTTACCAAACCCATTAAAAAATAATAATGCAATATATCGTAGGCCCAATGGTGAAGTGGGTATTATTGTTGATAAAATTATATACTTTATTAAATATCCTTCTTTAACGTTACAAGATCACTTAATTAATTAATTAAAGGGGACAGTCCCGTCAGAGGAATTGTAAATTCTTACTCTGGAAACACATTCATTTTCTATGATAACCGCTGAAATAATTGAATATACATTTGCAATGCAAAAATATGGATTACTCACCAATGATTTTCCTAATATCGCTGTAAATATAACTGCAGTTTTTCCTTATATAGACGGTTATCTCTATTTTTTTCACTAAAGATAATTTTTATAAATTTAATGAATTTTTAAAAAAATTCCTGTAGGAAAAAAATCAGAATTTCCTTTGATTTGGAATGGTTGTCGAAATGGTATATTGGAAGCGATTCAAAATTTACTTAAAAAATTAGTTAGAGAGAGAAAACATCTTTATTAATAGAAGTATTTATACAGATTTTTTATGAAGTGAACAGAGTACAGACTTGAGGTTTCTTCTAATCATCGGCTATCGACCCGCGGTGTTTCAGCCTGGATTTAACTGTCAAAAACGTCATGATTACTAATGTCTTACGAAGTTAACTGTCTTCTGTCATTCCAAGGTTATGATCGCTAATGTCATTATGAACTGATGAGATGAATTGATGAATGGTGATTTGTGGATGTTTTGGTTTTGGGTTGACTAAAGGGTTACGAGGATTACACAACTGGTTAAGGATTTCAAGGTTGTGGGGATTTGTGGCAAATTTTTGGGATAGATATTTCAGACGCTCTTCAATAGGGATTACTTGTGTTAATTCATATAGGAGGGTATTAGATGGGTTATGAATGGGATTAAGAGGGTGTCTAATTTTAGTAAGGATGCGAAGGGCTGATCGTTCTGCTACCTGGAGGTTTTTTTAGACGGCGGGACGGGGATTATGGAATAGGATAGCGGAGTATTCAAGAAGAGGCCGACAAATCGTTTTGTAAATATGGACGGCTGTGTGTGTCGATATGCCTTGATTTTGATACGTTAATATTCTAAAATGTCTTGCTCTCTTCTTGACACTCGCTTTAAGGTTTTGGGTGTGGGATTTGAAGGTTAATTTGGGGTCAAATGATATACCTAGGTATTTGCAGGATTGAGAAGGTGTTAGTATGTGGTTATTTATTGTTATTGTGTATTGAGAATTGTGAGGTCGATGAAAGGGAATGAGTAGTTGGGATTTATTTGGATTAATCGATATTCTCCATTTTGCGAACCTCAGTTGTATGGTATCAATCAGCCCTTGCAATTTGGAAAGGGCTTTGTTTAGGGTGGATGCGTGGGATATGAGCGCTGTATCATCTGCGTAAAGCAGTGGATAGGCGGATGGGTTGCGATAAAGGGGGTCGGGATTGTAAAGGTCGTGTACATAAATATTATAGAGGAGTGGGGATAGGGGAGAACCTTGGGGTACACCTTGCTGGGGAACAAAAGAATTGGATAAGGTATTTTTGACTTTTACTTGAAGGAGTCTAAACAAGAGGAAGTTGTCAATTAAATTAAGGAGATGGGGTGGGGTTTTTAGGGAGTGGCATTTAAACAGCAAACCTCGATGCCAAACAGAGTCAAACGCCTTGCGAATGTCTAGAAAGACTATGGCGGACTTTTGGTTTTCTAGGTGTGCTGTTTGACAGTTTGAAGTCAAGACTGTTAATGGCAAGGAAGTGGAGCGGTGTTCAAGAAAGCCAAATTGGTAAATGGGGATGTGATGGGAGAGGTGGAGCATAATTTTAGTTTTTTGGAATGGATTCGAATAGTTTCCCCAGGACCGGAAGCAAGGTGATGGGGCGATAGCTTGAAACTTCTAATGCGTCGTGTCCAGATTTTAATATGCAAGTTATTATACCTCGCTTCCATTCCTGGGGAATAATTTCTGACTGGTAAATGTGGTTGAATATTTGTATAATGTATACATGGATATTGTCAGGAAGGGATTTCAGGATATTTCTAGGAATGTTGTCATAACCGGGTGCTGTGTTTTTGCCTTTGTGAAGGTTAGTATAGTACTCTTCCTCAGTTATAGCATCAGGAGTGAGTGGGGTAGGGCTGTTCTTGAAGGATTTATACCAGGAGTTTACTTGTGTGAAAAAGTCATTGTCATATGTATTATTAACTGTCAGAGTAAAATTGTCTTCAAAATATCTAGCAAATATGTCGGCTATTTTTTGTTCGTCGGTGATTGGGGTTTTTGTCATGGGGTCTTTTATGTATTGGAGGAAGTCCGTTTTCCGATATTTAGCTAGTTTTTTTATTTCGGCCCAATACTGTCTGCCTTGTTTTTCGTTAATGTCATTGCAAGTTTTAATCCAAACGTCCGTCTTATATTCTTTAACTAGTTTTTGAATCGTCTTGTTCAGTGCATTGAATTTTTGTTTTAAATCCGTGTCCTCTGTTAAACGTATGTCTCGGTAGAGCTGTCTTTTGTATTTAATAAGTCTAAGAATAAAATTTGGGAGGGGATATTTGAACTGTCTTTTGGTATACGTTGGCGTGTGTTTTTTAATTGAGTCAGAGAGTATGTTTAGAAAAAGGGATATCGTGTTTGAATTAATTGTTGGATGTGCGTTAATAAAGTCTGTAATGTCTGATGTTACTTTGTCCAAGTCGCAGTCTTTATGTCGGAATATTATTCTGGGTGGTACAGGGATGGAGGGCTCTTGTAGGATTAAAAAACGTATTGACAGGTGATCTGAACATAAATCGGGGACTAGGGAAACATTGTGTATAAGATGCTGGATATTGGATGTACACAACAGGATATCGGGAGTAGTGGATTGGTTGTGGGACATAATAAATGTGGGGGTAGTATTAATTCGGACAAAATTTGAATGAGGAGAGCTGCCTTGTTTTGGTTTTATTCATGTTAAAATCGCCGATTATGACAACGTGGTCGTATAGGGAGGCTTTTGTAAGGATAGTGTTTTCGATGGAAGAGGAGTGGTGGATATAAACTAAAAATATGTGGAGCGTAAAGGATGGAAGTTCAATAGTGCAATGTAAGCATTCATTCATTATATTGTTAACTTTAGGTGGATTTGCTTTTCCCAGTCGTATTTCAGGCCTTGCTGCAACTATTGAACCTCCACGTAGGTTTTGGTTGGGGACTGTGGAAGGGATTTGGATCGCGGACCAGTCATGATAGGAATAGGGTTTAGAGGTTTTGGTCTCTACCATTAGGTTTACGTGGATTGGATTGTTACAGAGGTAGTTGGATAGGAGTTGGGATTTATTGGATAAGGAATTAATATTTGTGTAGATGAAGTTAATGGAGTTAGCCATTTCTTACCACTTCAGTGTGACCGGTGTAAATGCCTGAAGACAATGAACATTTTGTTGCCAGAGAAATTGATATGAGTGTCGATGCGGAATGATTCGATGAAACGTGATTTTAATTTTTTCAGTAATGCCTGTCGATCAAGGTTGGATGGTGAGTTGATTTTTGTCGTGTACACGTCAATGATGTAATCATGAATGGTAATGGGGGTGTGGATGCGTGATTTTGTCGTTAAGTTTTTGTCGATAGCCGCTGATTTTTTGTTGACATTTTGTATTTTTACATTCGGGATCCCTTCAATCGGTTGTAACGGTCGGTTCGGACATCGAGTGGACCATGCTCCGTGCGTAGCTTCCCCGCACGATTGGCATTTTATAGGGAGTGTGGTAGTGCAAGCAGCTGTTGCGTGTGCTCCTGAACATTTGGCGCAGGATAAAGCTTCCTTACAATCTGCTGTGATGTGGTTAAATTTGTTACATTTGCCGCAAGGCATTGGGATTGGCGTCGGTGGATTACTTTCTATAACCGGGTAGCATTTACACACAAATTTGAATTGTTCGTGTAAAATTTTTGTGAACGCTTCGTGAGAGGGTGTAATTACGCGGATCATGTGTGTTCGAATGTTGTCTTTTTTGGCAATGATGCGGCGACAATATCGGTGCATAATGCCGAGTTCCGTCAAGCGGGCGCTAATTTTCTCATCCGGTATCTTGCGCTTAGCACCAGCGTCTGCGCTGTTCGGACCGCCCGGCACGTGGCTGGTTGACGTAGACCACAAGCGGTACATGTGCACAATTTTCTCCGTTTGTAATGCTTTTATGTTATGTTCCAGCTTGTCTTCGTTTGATTTTAAGATAAATCCGTTTTTAGTTTTAATAATGAGTGTGTCTTCATTGAATTTTCGGGCGAGCCAGATTTCTACGAATTGTAGTCGCGAAATATCCGTGCTGGTCATTACGGTGAACGTGTGTTTGTATTGTGTTTTTGTTTGCGTGTGTGATTTTGTTTGAGGTTGTGTTTGTGTATTTAATGGCTTTGTTAAAGTGTGGATATTAGTCGGTGTAGGTTGAGATGAGGCTGTGATAATTTGTTTTTGTGCTGGTGGTTTGGATGACGATGGTTGAGAGGTGGTTGTGGTGTTTTGTGCCGTACGCTTTTGTAAATTTACTAATATTTGTTGTAGCGTTTTATTTGTTGTTGGCGATTTAATTTTGTCTTTCGTACCTTGCTGTGATGCTGTCTTTTTCGCCTTGCTGCCGTGTTTTCCTCCTTTTGGTCGCCCTCTTTTTCTCACAACCGTCGTAAAGCCAGCTGAGGTCGATCCTTGTTGTTGGGACCGACTTGTAGGGGTTGGATCAACCTCCATTCCGGAAGAATCTGAGTATTCCTCCGTACTCATGTCGTAAATATTATTTATATTTCCTAATATACACTAATATACTATCGAGCGCTCTTCACAGGGAAACGTGCGTATTATCTGAGTTCTCGGACTCGAATGAATTAATGAATGAATGAATGAAAATTAGTTATTTTTCAATAAAATTCATATATCGAAAATAATGAAGATGAAGGTTAAAAAATGAGCATAATATACAATTAAATTATTAATCTTCTATGAAATATGTAATTAAATAGAATAAGAATATTAATTTGATTGTTGAATTAAAACTCTTCGTATGATTTCACTTGTTATTTATTTTACTCCGACTAATTTCGACTATAAGTCATTCTCAAGGAGATATGTACAAAAAATTAACAGTTTGCCGGTATATATACAGATCAAAGGTCAGGTAATAAGGGTAGCCAAAATAGGCGAGTTCCAGATTTCTTCGAAATTATTAATTTATTTTAATTATTGCTTTATGGATTTCTAGGCCCACCCAGATTTAGGTCGTACCTGAATACAAATTTCTAAAATTTACATCCGCAATAAAGTGGTTGTTTTCGATACTGTGTTGTGCTAGTCCTGATGAAGATTTTTTTATATAATATCGATTTTTTATGTCCAGACAATCTGGTACTCTGCCAGTCTGTCCGATGTACACAGAGTCACAGTCCCCACACTTTATTTCGTATATTCCACACTTGTCCAGTTTTTTCTGCGCAGTCCAAAACATTTAAACTATCATTTACTTCCGTTTCTGTGGTAAATTGAATATTTTTGTTTATGGAGTTAATTATTTGTTTGAATGAGTCTAATTGATGTGTTGTACCTGTCCAAATACAAAAAAATATGATTCACATTCCTTGCCCATACCAAAGTGTTTTAATTCAAAACATTTATATTGTATAAATTACAGTAATTTGTTTTGTTTAATGTGTACATTTTATTCAAATAAATAAATATTGAATCATTATGAAACTGATATATTTCTATGTCTATGCTACATCCTAATAAATGTTCATTATTAATTGTTTTTTTTTTTCTATCGAAGATGCTCCATGCCGCACATTAGAATAGTTAGGAAGTTTATCATTAATTTGAGAATAACAAGAAACCATATTAGGAGGCATACAAATTTGAAATGTTCCATTTATTACTCGAAGTAAAATAACAAAGTCAGAATTGTCCATTTTAACACTAAAACTCTTACTACTGAAAGAAAATTATAGCTTTTTTTGAATATATTTCCAAGAGGCATTGCTATTAGCTCGTAATTTATCACCAAAATAAATGACTAATTCCAAAATGCATTCCTTAAATTCTGGGGATTTCATTTCCATGAAACAGTTGCTATCATAAATCTACGAATTTTTGCTCAATATTCTCATGCCCCTTCGCGGTATCTACCATCAGCTGATTGTACATTGACGTCTAACACGGACATTTATTTATTTATTTATTAACGGAGGCCATTTCATACAGTAACATACATATACAAAATAAAATTGGAGTAGTTACAATAAAATAAAAATAATACACATATCACAAACATATTTTTTAAACTAAACTATTTTGTACTAAGTGCACGATGCAAAGAACTTAAAGATCCAACAAAAATATCAAACCCAGTTTCATTTATGAATTTATTGGCATGCGTTAATAGGGGCGTGGTAGCAGACTGTTTCGCATAATTCGTTCTATGGAACGGTATATGAAATATACTAGAATTACGCAAAGGACGAGCGGGAACATGGAGTCCAAGAAGCTTTGAAAGGTCAGGACAATCAATACTTCCATCAAACAACTTTTTTACCAGCATAATACCATGACTAACACGCCGAGAACATAAATCATATTGAGTAGGTTGCAGTAGTCTCCAACAAGATGAAATTTGTAAGTTAGAAATTTAACAAATTTACGTTGTACTTGCTTGATTTTATCAATATTAGTGCCGCTATAAGGAGACCATACGCAAGAGCAGTATTCCAAATGTGGACGAACCAGCGCGTTATATGATACAATAATTGTACCAAGGTTCCGAAAATCTTTGACGTTACGTTTAATAAATCCAAGTAATTGGTATGATTTTGCTACAATCTTAGAGATGTGCGTTGAAAAAGATAAGGTAGTATTGAATGGAACGCCCAGATCTTTTGCACAGTTTACACGTATTAAGGGTACACTCAGCATGGAATATTGAAAATCTACCATTGTTTACCTTCTAGAAAACGTGATGACATTGCTTTTTTAAATTTAATAAAAACTTATTGGTCTCGCACAAACAAATGATTGTAAGTCATCATTAAGAACATTGGTATCTTCAATTGAACGGATTTTCAACGTCGTTTATGAATAAGTTTTATAAAAGAGGCCCCAAGTGTGACCCCTGAGGTGTACCTGACGAGACATAGATGAAGCTTGAATGACAGCGCTCAATGTTAACATATTCTCTCTCCAACGTAACAAAGTATTATCAACACCAAAGTTCCTTAATTTGTTCACAAGTAAGGTATGATCGACAGTGTCCAATGCCTTCGAGAAATCGGTGTAGATGGAGTCCACCTGACACCGCTCTTCAAAAGCACGAACAATATACGCATCATACACTAAAAGATTAGTAGAGTTCGATTTGCCAGTACGAAAACCATGTTGACACTTTGAAATCGAGGATTGCAGTACTGCTGTTAGGTATTTACAAAGAGGCTTTTAAAAATTTTAGGTGTTACACCTTATATAGAGATCGGTCTATAATTGTCAACACGATTTCGTTCACCCGATTTGAAAATTGGTGTGATGTAAGCACTTTTCCAGCAAGGGGGAAAGCTACCCTCATACAGGAATGCGTGGAATAAAAGCCATAATGGGCGACTAAGTGCAAATGCACAATTTTTAAAGAATGCTAAGTCTATCTGGCACTGGGCTGTTGTTATATTTCAATGATGATAACTCATTCAATATATCTAATATATTTAATGTAGGGGGAACGCATTCGTTTATATGATTATTACTATAAGTATAAATGCTGTTAACATTCGATGATTGCCGTTCACAAGTGTTGTAGGAACCTTGTTAGAAGCTATTTTAGAGTTAATATAACATTTTGTTTAAGAGAACATTCAACATTATTAATATGATTTAAGTAACACTTGTTTGCCAGGCTCTTGCAATGGTCACAAGTTTTGCTAAATGTATCATAGTCTTCAGCAGATTGTGATATAATATGCTTAGTGTGGAGGGTTTTCTTTAAAAATATAAGACCTTTTAGTTCTTTTGTAAACCAAATTGGAAAACAAGAAGTTTTAGCGTTTATACATTTTTTCAGAACGTAGAGCTCTACAATTTCAAAAAGGGTTAAATAAAATTTATCACATGCTTCATTAATATTACAGCATGTTTAGGGTGAAGTGGCTTTGGTAGCAACAGTAGGTTGTAAGCTATTAACGCGAGAGCTACCGACAGCATGTGAAGATACACTTAATGCCGGAAAAGGGGGAAAAGGACAAATCAGCCGACTAACCTGTGATTGTGGTGGTTCTTCGGCGTCCGTCTCCTTCCCGGGAAGCACAAAATCTCCGACACTAAGGGTGGCGAGGGTGAATGTAGCACTAATTGTAAAGTTCCGCTTGTTCTATATCGTTGCCCGGTATTTCAACGACTCTGTCGAGTTAGTGTTAAAATCGGCTAATTTCAGGTGAGGGTAAACAAAAAACAAAAGGAATAGTGCGCATGGAACGGGACGGGAAAATTAAATGTATCCAAACTAACTAATAAATTCGATCGCTCTATTTGCACCGAACATACCCCCCACCCAAAATGAGATATTTTGAGTAAACTAAGTAGAAATGAATGTATTGGTCACTAGTAAAAATTAAATAGAAAATAAAACAAAATTTTGAATATTAAGAAGTAAACAAACGAATAAGACAAAAATGTGATTTGGCCATTAATTTAAGGGCAGAGGTACCACTTTAGTGACTGGCCTTACCACTTCCCCTGTGGCTGTTTTAATGTGAACAACCCTAGTCACTCCATCTGCGCCCGGTTTTAGTTGCGTAATGCGGCCCATTGGCCATGAAGTCGGCGTGATTCCCGGACTGAACCAAAACACGACGTCTCCTTCCGAGAGAGTTCGCGATGGATTGTGCCATTTAGGACGATGTAATTGCGTGTGGAGATATTCGCGACTCCACCGCTTCCAAAATGATTGCACGATTTGTCTACATAACTGCCACCGATTGAGTCTACTCATAGGTAAATCTAAAATATCTGCCTCTGGTCGTGCGAGAATAGGACCACCTATTAAGAAATGACCAGGCGTCAAATAATCGACTCCATCATCTGGTGAATTAGACAAAACACATAGCGGTCGAGAGTTCAAAATACCCTCTATACGAGAAAGTACAGTACCAAATTCCTCTAGAGTTAAAATTTGGGACCCAATAATGCGTCGAAGGTGGTGTTTTACGGATTTTACCCCGGCTTCCCACAAACCGCCAAAGTGTGGCGCATATGGGGGGTTAAAACACCAGTGTATGTTTCTAGTTGCAAAATAATGCGAAATATCTGCAGAAGATTTATCAAAATACTGCGTAATTTCGGAAATTTCACGTGCGGCTCCTTTGAAGTTTCTCCCTTGATCGGAGTAAATGTGAGTGGGTAAACCACGACGAGCAATGAACCTGTCTAAAGCGGCGAGACAACCACCAGTCGTAAGATCAGTTACGGCTTCCAAGTGCAGCGCTTTTGTAACCATGCAGACGAATAGTGCCATGTAACACTTGACTGTTTTAGTTGTCCTCAATAGAGACGCTTTAATATGGAATGGGCCAGCGAAGTCTACTCCGGTGTGTGTAAAACATCGAGCTGGCTGTACACGATATGCTGGCAAATCTGCCATTGGGAGGTGAATCGGTTCGGCTTTGAACCGATAACAAACTAAGCAGTGGAAAATTCGCTTACGAATTAAACTACGTGCGGAAGGGATCCAATAATTTCGATGAAGTAGAGATTGTACAATAGTCGGTCCTCCATGACCCGTATACAGATGATAATGATCTATCAAGAGAATTGCCAAACGACTATTATGTGGTATTAGATACGGATGGCGTGAATGCTTTGGCATCCTTGCCATTTTGAGTCGACCCCCCACCGTCAAAAGTCCCTGCGAATCAAGAAAGGGTGACAACTTCCTTAAACGTTTTGAACATAAACCGCCCTTGATTAGCAAATTAATCTCTTCAATGAAATGATGCTGCTGCGTAATCTTTATAGCAAAATGAAGAGCATCCGAATAATCTTGGGCCGAAAGTGGTCCACGATTCCATTCCGATCGAGGTTTTCCCTGCATCCTGGCTATAAAGTTAAGCGCGAAACGTCTAATGTAAGCAAGAATACGCTGAAGTTTAGTGAGAGATGAAACTCTATCAAATAAATCTATAATGGAGTCGGAATTAGATGAAGACAAGTGTATATTCACAACAACTTCTTTAATGTCAGGAAGATTTGCATTCGAAATATCAGGCAAATCAACCGGCCATAGCGTTGGAGGTGTATGTAAAAAATCTGGTCCATTCCACCACATCGAACAATCCAACAATTCGGATGGAAATAGACCGCGACTTGCACAATCAGCCGGGTTTTGTGACCCTGGAACGAATTTCCAAGTGGCAGTAGGAGCATAGTCATGGATTTGCACAACTCTGTTTGCAACGAATGTTTTTAAGCGATAGGGCGGAGTTCTAATCCACGCGAGTGCGGTGCATGAATCCGTAAAACAAATAGGTGCTCTCAATTGTAAAGACGAAAAACATGGAATCGTGTAATGCATCAGTTTTGACAGCAAACAAGCCGCACCAAGTTCCAAGCGCGGAATAGTCCATGTCTTCAATGGAGCGACTCTGGTCTTGGCAACAACTAAATTTATAAGTACTGTTTCATTTATTTCCAATCTTAAATAAATGACTGCTGCCATTCCCACAGTACTCGCGTCTGAAAATCCCACCAAAGTGGCATGGGTATAGTCAATGTGTATAATACAACGAGGAATAGAAATTTGTTCTAATGTAGACATTTCATTAACACTGCGTGTCCATTGACATAATATATCAGCAGGCAGTGGATCGTCCCACTCAACTTTAAGTAACCAAAGCCTTTGCAACAAAACTTTAAGCAAAAAGACAAAAGGGCTTAAGTAACCGTTCACATCATATGTTCGAGCAATACGCGAAAGAATTCCTCTTTTGGTAGGTACTTCATTAGAATGTCGAGTTAAATACCGAAATGTGTCAGCTATAGAATCCCAACACAACCCTAAGAGTTTAATAACACCATTTGACGTAGGTAATTCCTGTGGCATTGTACCATCAGCACAAACAACGCTGTCATGAGAACTTGCCCATTTACCAAGTTCAAAACCTCCTAATCTTAACAGTGAAATTAACTGGAATTTCAATTCTAGAGCAACAGTTTCAGATTCTGCTCCACACAAAATGTCATCAATATAGATTGAGTTTTGCAAAGCTTCAGCTGCAAGAGGAAAGGACGGACCTTCATCTAAAACCAATTGCTGTAATGTGCATTGTGCTAGAAATGGACTACTAGTAGAACCGAATATTAAGCGAGTGTGTTCCCATTCTAGTACGGGATAGTTGGGAGAAGAACGCCAAAATATATGTTGATATATACAATCAGATGGGTGAACTAATATTTCCCTAAACATTTGTCGTATGTCACAGGTGAATGCCACTCGTGATAATCTAAATCGTGTGATAATTTGTCCAATATCGGACTGCAATTTCGGACCACTTAAGAGGGTGTCATTTAAACTTAGGCCATTTCTCTCCTGTTCAGCAGGATTAAAAACGACTCTAATTGTAGCGGAATTAGAGTTCTGTTTCATAACTCCATGATGTGTCAGGATATATTGCGAAGGTCGAGGAGCAGGTATGAGATGTCTTTGCGAAATGTAATTTTGAACATTCTCCGAATATAATTTGAAATATTCAGGATCTCGTTCAAAGCGAAGTTCTAATTTGTAGAATCGATTAAGGGCCTTTTCCCTATTGGATTCGAAGCAAGGTCGAGTATTATTTTTTAAGGGCAATCGAACCATATAACGACCGGTATCAACGCGTGTCGTTGTATCATTAAAATATTTCTCGCAAACAATATCTTCGGGTGAAGAAAGCGAAGGAAAAGTAACTTCTTCGGCTTCCCAAAATGAACGGAGTATGTCATTGAGTGGAATTTCAGAAGCATGGTGTGCGTTCAAAGCAATGAGCTCTGGTGGATTGCTACTAGAGTATGAGCCCATAATAACCCAGCCGAAGGTCGTAAGAACTGCAGTAGGGCTGCCCTTGATGTGTGAAGGCGACGAGGGAGTGATATCAAGGACAGTATCTACACCGAGCAATATATCTATCGGTGCAGGCCGACAAAAATCAGGATCTGCCAAACTCAATGACGCAAATGTATCTTTAAGTTGTTGCGAGAGAGGAACAGTAGGTAAATCTGAAGTTATACGAGGCAAGACGACTGCCTGAAAACGAATTGGAGAATTCCGCGATGCAAGCGGAGCGATATTACAATTAACAAGTCCCTGTGGTTTTCCTAGACGGGCCTGCCCTACTCCTTTAAGATCGTACTTGCACTTAGCGAAAGGTAAATTTAAACAATTGGCGAGCGATGCCGTAATAAAGTTTACTTGGCTCCCTGTGTCAAGTACCAAACGACAAACGTGCCATTGCCCATTTGAACCTAAAATCTGTGCCTGTGCTGTGCCCAATATGGCATGAGTACCTGCATTATTTTGACACGGATTTGCCAATGACAGAGAAATAGCATTAGAATCGCCTTCAATGTTTTCACCAGGAGGATTTTTAGCAATCTGAACCGTAGCAATATCATCATGATAATTAATATTGTCATCAAAATGCAAGAAAGAGTTATGTTTTTTATTATTACAGGTTTTGCAAGCGTATTTTGATGAGCAATTAACAACATTATGCTGCCCTAGGCAAGCATAACAACGCTTATGAGACTTAACTATTTCATAACGTGCTCGTGGTGTTGCCGCTAAGAATGAGGGGCATTTAATTAATTTATGTTCACCTCTACAATTCGGACAAATTAAGGCGAAATGTTTTTTCCGTTGTGTACTGCTAGCCTCCGGTACAATCATTGACATTCGTTTATTTGTTATAATAATATTCGAATTTGAAATAGGTTTTGTCGGCGAACCAGAAACAAGTGCATTTACTGAGCACTGATCCCTTAAATGTTTAATTAAATCATCGAAACTTGGGAATTCCTCGTCGAGATGACGGGCTTCAAAGCTTCTGCGAGTTTTAGGATCCAACAAACGAAGTGAAAGTACAAGCAGAAAGTATTCAGAGAGTTCGTTTATATCAAGTGATTTTAAAGAAGTAACAGTAGCCTGCAAAGTATCAACCAATTCTCGCATGTGGCGAGGATGATCATTCTTCAGTGGCGATAAATTTAAAATCGTCGAAAAATAATGATTTGCTATATGTCTTCTGCTTTTAAAACGTTTGACTAACAAATCATATGCGACACTATAATTATCAGGACTAAATGTGACTGTTTGAACCAAACGTAACGCATTTCCCTCTAAATAACAGATTAAATACGAAAACTTTTCAATATCGGATAAATCAGTATCATGAATTAAATTATTATAAAGCGAAATAAATGATGAAAAGTTTTCTGCAGATCCGTCAAATTTCGAAATTTGAATCTCGGGCAGTTTAGTACGAGATTTTATGTGATTGGGAGTAGACGCTACGGTAGCAGTAGCGTCCACAGCTGACGCAACAGCAGCGGTAGTAGCCGCTTCGCGCTCATATTTCAATTGGACCGCAACAATGGGATAATACAGCTCGTCAAAGGCAGCGCTAAGAGAAATCGTATCTATTTTAAAATCGTCATGCCTTACTGATAAGGCCGCTAATTCATCGAGGATGTCCATAAAATCCGAACGAACCTGCGTTATCTGTGAGGCGCGCACCGTAAAAAGGTCGCGTTTCTCGGGTAAATTATTTATTAAATCAAAACAAAGTTGCGCCATATTCCAAAGTCGTTCCTTTTTAGTATTAAGTACCGTAAATCTCAAGTGATCTTTCGCGCTTGGTTCAGTCATAGTGCACTAATAAGATATATTCAATAAATGCGATGAATTCGAATGGAATGTGTTCCACGAAAATAGTGTTATTTATCTGACTACGCGCAAGCGGCGAGCGCAGATAATGCGAATAGGGTCGCTGGACGCGACTCAAGCCGATGACTGTCGGTCGTTTAAACAAGAAGAACGTTGTGGAAACAGCCACGTGGGAATGCAAAATGGCGGCCAAAATGACGAAAAATTAATAATTTTGAATTTTAACCAGGAGGCCCTTAAAGGGCACGATCCGGTTCGAAGGACCAATTTGTTTAGGGTGAAGTGGCTTCGGTAGCAACAGTAGGTTGTAAGCTATTTACGCGAGAGCTACCGACAGCATGTGAAGATACACTTAATGCCGGAAAAGGGGGAAAAGGACAAATCAGCCGACTAACCTGTGATTGTGGTGGTTCTTCGGCGTCCGTCTCCTTCCCGGGAAGCACAAAATCTCCGACACTAAGGGTGGCGAGGGTGAATGTAGCACTAATTGTAAAGTTCCGCTTGTTCTATACCGTTGCCCGGTATTTCAACGACTCTGTCGAGTTAGTGTTAAAATCGGCTAATTTCAGGTGAGGGTAAACAAAAAACAAAAGGAATAGTGCGCATGGAACGGGACGGGAAAATTAAATGTATCCAAACTAACTAATAAATTCGATCGCTCTATTTGCACCGAACACAGCAATTAAATAAATCGTCCCACCTAATATTAATAAATGCATTATTTAAGGCTGTGTAATCAACATGATTAAAATTAAAAATATAATAATTTTCTGTACCCAGCCATGCATTGGGGGGCGATTGAAATGTTAAAGAACACTTCAATGCTGGATGGTGCGTGTCACAAGGGATGATCGGGAATTGCGATTCAAAAAGCTCCATTTTATTATTAAAATCGATGGGCACAAAAATCAAATCAAGAATAACTGAGTTGTTATTATTATAAATTGTGTTCACTTGGTGACAGTTTACAAAGCCAAATAAGTTAGCTACCAGTGAAGTTTTAGGACAGGTGGAATCCGTATTTACTCCATAGATATCATTAATCCATGTAGCATGGGGTAAATTATAGTCACCGTACATGAGCAAGGTATTACAATTAATAATAGACACAATATTCTCACAATGTTTCTGATAAGTAATATAGTCGCAGTTAGGAGGAATGTATACTACTCCGAATATAACATTACCATAGCATGGCAACTCTTCGTGAAGGGAGTTATAACTGAAGACTACATTAGAAATATAACGTCTGGATACTGCAATCAGAACTTCAACCCCGCAAGATTTACTGGTGGCTACATTATCACGATCGCACCGATAAATATTAAAATCATAAAAACGTATTTCCGAATTGGAAATAAAGTTTAACAACCATGTTTAAGTTAAAATAATAACATCATATTCCATCAACGTTATAGCGGTATTCATTAAATGTAACTTAGAGCGCAAGCTTCGTACATTCTGGTAGTAAATTTGTATATTTGAAGACGTTTGATGCGACGATGGTGACCTTCGTCCAATAGGTGGCGCTAGATTCCTTGAACAGGCGTTATTTTTTTGTGTAAAAAACTAGTATTGGTCGCGTTTGTAGTTTCCGGCTTTTCTGTAGTACCCGTGTGTTTGCGACGACGATTTTCGAAGGGACAAACAGTCACACCTTTAGACCACTTCTCGGCAGATAGAATGTCCTCAATTGACGTAGATAATACGCCAACTTTGAATGAAGAGTATATGTTATTGATGATGAGCGATATACAAGTTGCATTAGACACACCAATGTTGTTTTTCAAATGTGTTTCGATATCTGCTATGGAAGTGCCCGGTGCACAATTGTTAATATGTATAAATGACCGTCGTTGGGCTGATGTAATTCCTACGTTTTCAGCAGTCCCGAGAACAACTATTCGTGAGGAACCAGACTTCTTTTTCTTTGGGACGATCTGTATATTCCGTGTGTTAGTATCGTGTAGTTACTGTACTTTGATGGATGGCACAGTTTTTACAGAAGAAGCAGAAGAGATCTCAGGAACAGATGAGGTAATAGATTTTTCAGAAATAGCATTACTTATTTTAGAACTACAAGGATTAACAACGTCTTGGAATAATGCAGAATGGCTATTACTAGCAATATTACGATTTCTATATACTTTTTCTGCATTCTCAGATTTAAAGAATGATAATAAATCTAAATAAATATTCTCATTAATTAATTGTTTTAACATTGATACACTATCGTTTTTAAAGAATAGTATTTCACGTTTTAAATTAACAATTTCATCCTGCAGTGACGACAAGAGTGACACACAATTCGGACTGACATCTAGGTCTAAATATGATCTTTTCATCAGAGTAACACGTATGCTTCTTTGTAAAGGTTATAAAAGTTTCTGTGTTTTTAGTATTTAAAATTACAACTAATATTAAGTCCTTTGTTTATTTTTGTAATTCACGAACTCCAATATTTCATCATTGTTTTTAAACAGCTGTAACCATTCGATGCGAATAGAAGATAAGATTGTTTTGATGAAATCCTCACTTATATAATACTGGTCTAATGTCCATAATCATTTACTGTCGATATTATTTTCTGTTGTTGTTAAAATTTCAGCCGGTTAAATTTCTGCAGATACTCGATGTGGCAGAGGCTAAACATTTGTAAAATGTCCAATCCTCTATTATCAGTTTTGTTTTGGCAACTTCTACGTCATGTTTCGTATTGAAATTTGAATAATTTACTTTTAAATCAACTAAATCACAAAGTTGTTCTATACTTTCAATGTGTTCCATAATGCAATAAAAAATTTTCACACTAAAATGCATGCCCAGTTATTTCAAAGAAAGCTTGTATTTATACTACAACCCCTACCATATGTATTTCACTCAGGATGCGTGCATTAATTTAATTTTAAATATTGTATGTGATGAAATTGCAATTTAAAAAATTATCAAATACGTACCACCCATATTTTTTCAATATCACCTTAATTCGCTATATATTTTTTTCTCGATCCTGCATGTATATCAATTTTGTATGGACTGAAATATTCATAGGGGTATTTGCTCCTAGAAGTGAATTTTTATTGTTCATATGTGCATCGAAATTCCCGGAGGCTCTTTTTTAGCGTTCACATGTTCATCGAAATTGCCGTATGCTCTTCGCGATTAAATGCCAAGGAAAGCCTGGTTTTTATCGTTTTTAATGCATTCGCGTTTCCCGATGATGTTCATCATGATCGTCTTCGTCGACTTTATTTGCATGTCAAGCCAACTCCAGAAATATTATCAAATACACACCCATCATCATTATCACCATTATCTTTGACTTCAAATTACAAACCCTGCCCCCGCCCCCCGAACATAACTCCCGCGACATCGACAACTCACAGGTGGCGCCTCATCCCCGCACCCCACTCAGACGTCAACCCCGATTGCAACCCTACTTACACGCTGGACACACAGGTGACGTCTTAACACCAAACACAGATAACGACAACTCTTCATTCACATCCGACACTCACAGGTGGACACTAAACACAATTCCAACCGCCGCACACATATGGCCATACTGATTATTATCATTTTTTGCCAGACACACAGGTGGCGCCACCTCAGCGCCGCTGCCCTTGAGAATGGTGCAGAGCTTTTGTGGCATGTCATCACATCAGAATGCATTTTGCACTCCAAAATTCACAAACCGGATGTCCATGCTTTTCTTATAGGACTTCCAGGACTCCACCCTCATTATATATCTACACAGTATAAGTGTTAACAGGTAGAAAGCTATGTTCAGACTGAATATAAAATGAGTTCAACTGCGAAGCTATCATTGGACATTAAATAAGATGTGCTAACACCTAGGCATTTATAATTATTAAATGTAATTTAGAGGTGGTGACATAATCCCCTCACCGTTAATTGAGGCATTTTTATGGAATGAAGGATGTTTCTCTGCTGATTTATACTTCCTTCGCCGTATCAATCTATAAACGTAGTAAATTCCAATGAATATTAGAATGTATGTTTGCGCCAATTGCTGCGAAATGGTTTTGGTATGTTTATTTTAGATTTATATATATTTCCAACGTTTTGTGTTTACCTCTATTCTTAAATTGTATCCCTTCATTTGCATAATTATACTTTTTTTATTGCTTTTATTTTATTGGTCAGCAAACATCCAAATTTTTATATATCTTTGACACACTCCAACTCCGCTCATCGGAGACGTGTTGAAATCCCTAATAGAGACCAACTTAGAAAATACTCCTGACCACTGGCTGACAATATGGGAGTTAATCCAGAAGATGAGGCAACACATCTGGAAGCGCTGGTCCAGAAAATACCTCTCGGAGATTCACAAGCGAGCTTCAAGGATACATATGTGTCACTTATTCATGATAACAAAATGTTATCCAGCGTGCAAAAATTTGACTAAGTACAAGGTGTGTTAAAAGGTGAAGCGGCGCCAATATTGAAGTCCTTAAGTGTTTCGGAGGATAGTTACATTTCGTGGGAGCAGCTACTTAAATGTTATCAAAACAAAAGATATCTACTAAGAAACACGCGAAAACGCTATTTAACCTCCCTATGATGAAAAAGGGCAATTACGCGACCTTAGGTCATTGTGGTGTCTATAAATATTTCCGCATTGAAAAATCTTAATAGACCGGCCGATAAGTGAGACGATAGTTGGTTAGAAGCAACAAGAGATGGCATCAGCCTGTAATATCAATTTTAATATAAATCCTGCATTCCACTGGGAATGGAGCATAATTTCATCTACCCCAGGACGCCGTCGAAATTTTTTATCAGTAACGAATATCATTACGATAAGGGCCTCTCACTTTTCTAAATGCCCTTTTTCGATGGGTCGACAAAAACCAGGCACAGACAACAAGATAGTTCGATAGTTTCCTTGAAATGTTACTGTTCTTTAAGGGCAACGTCAACAAGCTTGGAAATTCCAGTGTTACGGATAAACAAAAATTCTTCGCCTTCGAGTGTAGGCTTGTCAAACATCTTCCTATTTACGCACAGTATCGGCATTTTATGAACGAAAATGAAAAGTTTTAACATATGCGGAAAATCGTTCGGAAAAGTGTTCATGAAGTATATTATCTGCTTCAACATTATGTTTTGTAAGGAGCATAGTTTGACGATAAAACGCGCGTGGTTTCACTGAACGATATCTTAAAGGTTGTCCCAGCAGTGCAGAACGAGATATTTGCAAGATTGGTGAGGATGAGAGTTTACGTTTACGTAAACACAGCCGACATGGCGAAGATGTACGTAATGAGAACTGTATATACCAACGGATAAAGTGGCGACCAAACCTCGAAGACGAGTTAATAATTAACTTAAGTGCGCGACTAGGTCAATGATCTTCTTGCCACAGGTGGCTTCGAACTAAAAAAGTGGGTAAGCAATAACAAGAAATGAAACTCCATAACATTGAAAAATACATTATTTGTAAACAAAATGTACGTTTAGCAAAAATAAAATACACAGTGAAGAAAGTAATGACAAAGGGCTTTATTATCGTCAAATAATCTGTTGTGTGCAGAGCCAAGAATAGCTCCTATAAAAGCGACGAGTAGTCCCCGACCAGAACTTGTGCAGCGTTACTTTTGTCTGAATTTTGTAAGCATGCGTGTGCCACATTTAATAAGCCGTTAAGCATACAGGTTTATTGTAGGCATACAGGTGATTGATTTCATGTCAACACTAAAGAAAATCCTGCTGACATCATGTTCAACTGCTTTTTACTTAACATAAAACCGTTGGCAGTTTTTATCCCAGTAGAAAATGTACCAGATGCAAAGTATAATTTGTGCCAGTTTTACCAGAATACTTACAGAAAAACTGTTCGTGTTATGGAGTACGTTTTAAGACTACTAAAGAGGTTATTTATTACTCATGTCTACACTCTCTACTGAAAGCTTTCTAGCCGCATTTACCCGGTTCATCTCACGACGCTGATCGAGATATATATTAATTTACAACGGAATTAATTTTGTAGGAGCTCGAAGTCACCTATGGGAACTAGGCCCGTACTTAATAAGCAATAAAGAACCACTCAACGAGAAATCGTTTGGAGCTTTATACCACCCATAGCTCCTCATTTTGGGGGATTGTGGCAAGCTGATATGAAAAGTATAAAATGCTACCTTTGTCGTGAAACAGGAAACGCTCTTCTTACGGCAGAAGACTTGAAAACATTGCTGACGCAGATCCAGGCATTCCATCCCTCTACTCGCTCAGCAAAGATCCAAATAATTATATGTCTCACTTACTCCAACTCAGCTCATCGGAGACGTATTGACGTTCCTAGTAGAAACCGAGTTAGAGGACTCTCCTGACGACAGGCTGACAAGATTGATTGAGTTAATCTAAAAGATGAGGCAGCACACCTGGAAGCATTACTGTAGAGAATGCCCATACGGTGGCAACTAGGACGCATTGAGGCTCTGCTTCCAGGTGTTTTAATATAGTCCTCAAAAGAGAATGTGAAATAATCCATAATAACCAATGAAAATAGTCCATGATAGGTCATGCAAATAAGAAATGAATTTATTATGTCAATATCTGTGATACAAGTTTTCTATTCTTTAGCTTGAAAAGTATCTGAAAGAATAATTTCAAATCGTTTTGGTCTCTTTTGTTTCGATGAATTCCTGTTTTATTTAATTGTTTGGCAACTTTCGCTAAAGTAAATATATTTTGTAAAATTTCTGGGAGTATAAAGTTTAGGGATTTGCATATTTTGTAGGTAGGTGTATTATAGTATGCGACTACCGGGCGGATGGGTTGGTTCGGCTTGTGGATTTTAAGTGTTCTATACAGGATCGGGGTGGAGGGGTTCATTTGTCTATGTTTGTATTGTTCTCGTATTTTGTAAGATGATACACTCTTGATGGAACGTGATATGTAAATTCGATGGGGTAATAATAATATTTTTATTTTCAGTTTCCTGACACGTGTTTCGATCATTCCTGATCATTACTATCATTACAACTACCGGAAAAAAAAACTGAACAACCTAAAAGCTAAAAATACCAAAACACCACCATCCAACAAAAAAACCGAACACGTCAAGTTCTTTCACTGAGTTCAAAACCTCAGACGCACAGAAATTACTCTCAACAAACTACGACATTTTTCTTTACCCATTACTGGGTGAAACATAATGTAACAATAAGGTAAATTAGTTATTTATATTACCTGGTTTTACTTGTTTCACAATTTCAACTACTCAATAAAGGAGAAAAATTATTAACATGTACTAAGAATATCCGAATGGACTTCGAAACTCTTGATATAGTAACACTCATACAAGCCAAGTCCAACTCACTTATGGATCAAGCTAATCTGGCAGCAATTTCGAACGATTACGAAAAGATTCAATACCGACATACCATGAAGAACTTACAAGTAAACTAAAAAACGCAGAATCTATCATACCGCAAAGAGAACAGTTTAAATATAAACAAATTAATCCCGCGGCCCTCTACGGAACTCCAGTTTAATAAGGAATGGGATATATTTTATTATTACTTCCAGCCAGTTTTATCAGTTAAAAATTAATCGGACTAGTTTCGATAACTATATTACCATCTTCAGCATGAACCGTCGTTGTTGATACACTAATTATAATATCTATAAAATGGTTTGTAATGTATTATTATTGTAATAGTATATTACACTACAAGTGAAAAAGTACGTGTTTCGCTCACGCGTGTGCCAGTTTTCACACGAGGCAACAGCTGAGTGTGCGAGGGTACTCCGCGAGTGGTGTATTACGTTTTGTTCAATCCTGCCAAAAGATCATTTTAAAACGTAGGTTCAAATAAAAGAAATGTGTTGCGGCTTTGCGTGATGTGCCGTGCCCGGCCCGCATTAAAATCTAGTGTCCGGCGTGCAGCGTTGCTTGATGCGCCGTGCACGGCCCGCACTAAAATAATCTAGTGTCCGGCTGTGAGCGACGACAATTGAGATATAAAAGACAAGTGGCAATTTAACACGATCGTCTACGTTAATATAAACAACACAATCGGCGATGTTAAGTAACTTGTACCACTTTTGTCTGTAATAATAGTTGATATTCATTAATATAAATTAAGTTTTACTACTGCAGGATTGAACAAAATACACAAATCGAACCAATCAATCCACGGGGTAATGGCACACTACAATGCACCCATTTATAAAATTTGCAAATTCGTGAAGACATATTTGTAATTTGTTAGTTATAGAATATATCTCTTACCAAAAACAACGAGTTAAGTAGAAGATCCTTACATCTCTACATTCTCATCCGTGAGTTGGTGATGAAGACTTCCCTCCGATATAATGGAAGCTGAGAAGGGTGTCGAAGTTTTGCAAAGGAAATGATACCTCTATTAAGACAGTTCTAGGAGATTACAACCTCACCATGCCAAATATAACTATTTTGAACATCCAGTACCCTTAGGAGTCAGAAGTCTTTCAAGAAGTAACGACATTTACGGTTCAGGTAAAAATTCAAGTTCGCCAATTCATTATCTTTAACATCCACATAGTTTATTTGTCATTATTTTCGGCAGCCAATATAAATCGATACCATTTTCAGAATACAAGTCAATGCAGAGAGGATATTTGGTGTGTTAATGTATAATGCAACTTATTGGTGTTTGGTGAAGTTGCCGGGCGCATATATACAATGCTACTACTTAATAGGGAAGGTTTTATTTATTTATCTTTATTCTCTTTCTCTTTATTTCATACAAATAGAAAACTTAATAGTTTTTATAGTGTACAACCTATCGCCTGAATAACATATAACCTATATTCTAGTTACTAAGTAAACTAAAATATTCTTCGATTGTATAAGATTCAATATCCCTACGAAGTTCATAAACCTTATGTTTTTAAACTTTAATGTTTTGTTCTGCTTTAATGGACTTTGGTAAGTGATTATGCAATCGTAAGCATACATAACCAAATCCTCTTTGAATATGCGTTCTATGTAATAATAATCGTTAGCATTATTTGTAAAATTCCTATAAAAGCAAATTCATTTAGAAAACATACAAAATTGTATGAAAGATACACGTGCATTTAGATAATAAGTATCTTCCTTGCCTACAGAAATCTTTTATATTTATTTTTTTTAATTATTTTATCACTAAAGCATTACATCTAGAGGTCGGCTTGTCAACCGTCGCATTTATTACTGCTCCTTAAGTTTATTTGCACGACGCTACTAATTTTGTGAATCCAAATGAGTTGGTAAATAAATTTGCTCTAGATTGTTTAACTTAGTTTTTTACATCCACAAGACCGTCGCATTTCAGTGGTCTTTGGGACGCTGCAGCTAAGAGGGTAAAACTCATATAACAAAGGTAATTGAAGAATCAAAAGTTAAATTTGAGGATTGCAGCACATCATTAGCTCCAATCGAATCAATTCTCAACTCCCGTTCTTTGTTTTCTATGTCAAATAACCCAAAAGATTTTTGTTTACTTATTATTGACGTACCGGATTTTACTCGGATTTATTAGGCATCAATTTCGGCAGCACTTTTATAAATGATTATATTATCTTTAAACTAGGCAAAAGTGTCATTTTTTATGTCAGGAACCAAACATTATTCAATTGGTTCTTATTCGAGAAGAAGGTCTTATCGTTACATTAGATACTCGGGAGAATAATCGAGCTACACTCTAAAGCGGTTGGAACCACGGAAATATTAAAAACTTCAGATATAATTGAATTTGAGTTTATGTTGAAGTTTCTCATTCTGCTACCGCACACTCAAATGTTCCACATATTGCCATCTTCCCAATATCTGCACGTTCCTGACACAGAAAGTCATTTTGCACTACCATATGCTGTTGAGCGATTGACAGAGACTGGTCTAGAGTAGGATGCGATTAGCGAAATTTTTCAATTGCTGTTTTATATTGGTGTCAGTCTGCCAATTCTCTGTGATTCCCAACAATTTACAGTCCTTATGATTTCTCAGCATTTCATTTAAATTTAGTAATTTATTATTAATTGACCTTAAATTAATATGTACAGAAATCATTATTTTATTACAAACTACTGACTTGTTATCTGCGCCCGGCTAAAAAAGAATACTTCTGGATTTTCAAATCAGTTAGCCACTTACATGGGTCTAAAAATTTCGTGTTTCTTCTCCAGCTCTTTGATATATTGACGCAGGGACATTTGCGCGGTCCCTGCGTTAATATATTTATGCGTATATATGTTTCGACGTTATTTTCAGTAGTATCGGGTGGTACACGTCCGATAAAATAATATGCAAGTCTCGGTACAGCACACATTATGTCATTACTCTCTCCTGTTCCCATGATTGATTGAGTTTTACGTTTTATTTTGTGGACGACTTTCCATTCATGATTGTCTTGATTTTTGGGTGCTTCTCTACTTAAAGATCCATTTTTTAAAGGCATATTGTGTTTGCATTTTTATCAGCAGTCCGTGGGATCTCAGCGGTTGCTGGGGCATTTGACTTTGCTTTATTTATTTTTTTAAATTTATTTATTTATTTATTTACATGCGGGAAGCCAACTAAAAAATGGATATCATTAAATTAGAGTGAAAGTTAAATATTATAAGAGATAATATTAATTAAAATATTATAAATTATACCTAAGTGTCCTACTAAATTGGTGACCTGTACCATTAAACAAATTGAACCAGGAATTAATGTTTAGATCATTTGCCAATCTGAGCACACGACTAATAGTGTTATAATGCGAAAAGTTCGTGTTATACTTGTTTATAAAAAATAAAGTCTTACTTCTTAAAGCGGTTGAAAAATTTGAGGGAAATAAACTAATAGTAGATAATAAGGAAGAAGATTTAATATTTGAATTTAATAAACCGTGAAGTGTGCATAGATCGGAAATTTATCTGTGTCCAGAGTATGCATCTTTAACAAGGCCATCACCGATGAATACGAACCTTGTATATGTTCAATGCCATTTTTGAATTCAATTGATCGTAAGAATTTTTTCTGCACGCTCTCAATTCTATTAATATCCGTTTGTAAATATGGTGACCAAATTGGAGAAGCATACTCGAGGTGGCAACAAACAAGTGAACAATATAATATTTTAAGGCATATTAGACTCAGTTTCATTGACAGATACCACACAAAACCTCATGCTTTTCTAACTTTGTCACATATAGAAATAATGTGATATCTGAAGGTTAAGGCGCTATTAAATAAAATACCAAGATCTTTGATTGTGTTAGTCCTAGACAAAGGCACGGAGTCCAACATATAATCAAATTGAGTACAATATTTCGATTTATAGAAAGAAATCACACTACACTTATCAATATTTAAATATAGACGATTAGCCTGGCACCAGTTATTAACATTATCTAAATAAATTTGTAATCTGTTACAATCGCTTTTAGTTTGCACCACTTGATATATTTTCAGATCATCAGCATACATTACACATTTCCCAAATTTCACAACATCAACAAGGTCATTGATGAAAAGTAAGAATAAAACTGGACCAATATGTGTGCCCTGTGGCACATTTGGCGTGACTGAAATAGGGGATGATACAAAGTTATTAATTTTAACTTGCTGAGTCCGATTTGTAAGAAAAGACATTAACCAAAATAACGTAGCGTCATTAAGGCCTAGCAATTTTAACTTGTGTAGTAGAATAGTATGGTCAACTCCGTCAAATGCTTTGGAAAAGTCGGTGTAGATAGCATCTACCTGTTTGTGCTCTTCCAAGGCATTTGACAGGAACTGTTTGAATTCAAGGAGATTAGAAGTGGTTGATTTGCAACTCTGAAAGCCATGTTGAATATCGGATATAACCGGACGGGAAATCCAAGCTATCCGGAAAAGTTCAACAGCTTAGGGATCTTGTAAATAAAAGTAAATCGGACGGCATAGTGAATAAACACAATTGATCAGCAAATTTGTTGGTACACCGTCAGGTCCATTGCAATACGTATTCTTCAAGGCTAAGATTTGATTGAAAATATCGGCAATGGAGATAGATAAACCGAAATCGAGGACTTGATGAGTGTCAGAAATAGATAAATTAGACACATGTATACAGTAGAAAAAAAAGTCAGCGAATAAATCCACTAACTCCAGCCCATCATCTCCAAGTTTATCTTGATACACAATGTGTTTGGGAAAACCAGTTTCCTTTCGGGATTCTCATGCAAATTTCTAGAAAGAGCGAGGATTATCCAAAATATCTGATTCAATCTTTCTTATATAATTATTATATAGCTCAGTAGATTTATTTTTGCATTCAGCTCGTAAATTACTGAAAATGAAATAGTCAGCATGAAGACCCGATATTCTATAATTATTATGGGCAAATTTCTTCTTACGGATTAAATTAATTAGTTCAGCATTAAATCATGCAGGAAATGTGGAATGTTTTTTTCTTAAGACTGTTGTCGGGATAGATAAGTCCATAGCAGTGTACAAGACATTGTAGAAATTATCAACGGCCACTTTCACGTCAGAAATAGATAAGATATTTTCCCAGTTAACTTGAAGCAAATAATCACTAAGGCCTATATAATTAGCATGCTTAAATAAGTATACTGTTTCATATCTATCTATAGTATCAGTAAACGAATTAAAAGGAAGGGACAAACATATATGCGGAGTGATGGCGACAAGTATTAAGTAAGATATCATCTACTAAGGAGACAGACAAATTAGCGCAATTCGTAAAACATAGGTCAAGGAAAATTCTTCTCGAATTAGGTATAAAGTTCATTTGACTTAAATTTAGAAAATTATAAGAGTTAATAACAGCGTCAGCCTTTGACATGGGAAATTGTTGCACATATCCAGTATTAGACCAAGAAACATTATTTAAATTAAAGTTGTAATGTTGTACAATGATTTTCATATTTAGACGTTAACGAATTAGGGGGAATATAAACACCGCCAATAATATATTTAGTATTGTTGGTATACAATTATTATATGGTGAATTCCTTTAATTTAGTACGCATACCCCCAACATTCTGATAATAAATTAACAGTTTCTTGGAACGACAACAACATTACTACTTGTGCTCCCGGCAGGCGCGGATGGTTTCAGCTTTGCAATAGAAGGTACATAGTTATTAAATTTTAAGACTAAGTTAGTCTCTCCATTTGAAATTTGCTCAATAAGATTACTTTTCACTTTTTTATAATATTTCATCTACATCTTGGTTCGATCCGCTCTAAATTGATGTTTGGACGTAGGATCCTGAGCATTACTCCTAAGAATATCTTTAGCAACAGATTCACTAGGCAAAATAATTTTAAGTGGTCTTAGACTGGTGTTTGTAAGACTTCTACCTAATCTTAACACTTTCACTGGTTTGACATTCAATACACGGTGTGAAAGGATTTTATCAACGGTTGCAAGCTCTTCTTTAATCTTCATTTCGATGTTTGAGGAAGTGGATTCAGGCAAACGAAATAGTAGTACATTACACATTCTTCTTCGCCTATCATCCATTTCAGCAGCAATATTTTCAAAATAATCTTCATTAGAGGAAGCGGCATATTAACACTCTAGTCCATTTGATTCAATAGAACGATGGTAAATTTCCAATTTCTCAATTCTAGATTCTAACTGATCCAATCTGTTTATGATAACCGATCACATTTCATTCTTGAATTCGTTAAATTTGCCAGTCAGTACTTAAATTTTCAAGGGTTAAATTTTAAAAAGTATAATATATTAACACATTGCTGGTCGATGTCGTAATACTACGTCTTATAAATTCCAAATTTAGTAGCCGTCGACGTATTAATACGTCAATAAAACTATTTTTTGTCGAGGAGCCGTGGACGTAATTATACGTTTTTTTTATTTTTGTTTTCGTGTAGCCGTTGACATAGTAGTACGTTTTTTATTATTATTTCGCATGTTTGTTGTTCAACGTCGAATAATTTTCCTAAGAAACTGTGCAGATCTTAAATTAATTTACTTTTAACTTTTTACTTTTTCATGAATGCAGAAAATGAGTCTTTTAATAGTGAAATATGTGCCGAAAATTTGTCTAAAGCCGAAAGCGGTGCAGATATTTCGGACACTCGCAGTGATTTTTCTGTTTTCCTATCCACCAAAAGAAGAAGAGCCTCATCATTTTTAAGCGAATCGGATACGAGTGATATAGAACGTGACAACATAGAAAATAAAGAAATTATTTCAAGAAGTAATTTTCAGACTGTTTCAAATATATTACTTTTAGGAAATAAAGGTATTAAATTTTTCCAAGAGATCGAGAAGATATATCGCAAGTAGTAAATATATTTATTAATGATAACTTTTTATTATTGAAGACCGAAGACCGAACAAACAGATATCGCCATAAAATGACCCATAAGTTATAAAAAATTATAAAACTTGTTAAGTGGTGGACAGACACAACAGTATCCGAACTGAAAAAATTATTTGGACTAAATATACTAATGGGACAGGTTAGGAAGAATAGGATAAATGACTACTGGTCCACAGATCCTTATATAGAAACACCTTTCTTTGGCAAGGTAATGAGTCGAAATAGATTCAGGCAAGTTTTACAATCGATCAATTTTTCCAACAATGAGGAAATGCTAGAAAATAATACCCGAACTTTTAAGGTAGGCTTAGTTCTAAATTACTTTTTGGAAAGAATTTGTAAAGTATACAAACCAAAATAAACCTCTCTTTAGATGAAGCAATAATTCCATATCGAGGGCGATTAAAATTCCACGCTAATAATCCAGGAAAACTTAAGAAATACGAACTTCTTGTAGGAAATGCTATACGATTCAGAAAATGTTATATATGTAAATTTAAATTATATACTTGTCCATTACAAGGATTGAATGAGCTTGTGTGTAATCTCTTAGATGGTAGTGAAAATGTATAGCACCATGTTTACGTTTGGCAGAACAATTGATTAAAAAAAAAATAGAATATGCGGATTACCTGAGGAAGTTAAAGTTGCGAAGAAGTCAAAATGTTTTTCGCTGAAAATGAGACGTTCTAATACACATTTGAAAAGATAAAAGAGCAGTTAGGGTGATGGCTACAATACATAAAGCTACCATGATTTAATCCGCGAAAGTAAATAGAAAAACTGGAGATATGATTGTAAAGCCCGAAATAATTTTCAATTACAATAAATACATGAAAGGTGTAGATTATGCTCATCAATACCTTTCAAACAACCTAATACATAATTAGAAAAATTATAAAATAGATAAAAAAGTTTCCATGTGTGTTTTAAATTGTGCACTGCATAAACTTTTGTAATTTATAAACATTTAAATCCCCAGAAAAAACTTGCAAAAGAATGGATAAAATTTGAAGACAATATTTTACCATGTGATCCCGAAAGTTCGACAAGTTCAATACTTAGATCAAACAAGATGCGTAGAAAATTATTGTTTAAAAGCCACAAATGGCAAAATAAAAGTGTTTCAATGTGTTATCTGCGTACACTACTACTGATGAGTGTTCTATATTTAGGGGAGAATATAGATCCTTGTAGCAGCCCAATTGTTATTTGTTTTTGTTCAGATATATAGTCATTTATAGCCAACACGTGTGTCCGGTTGGAAAGGTATGACAATTAGTTTACAACCATTTGGACTAATGAACTAAACTTGTAAAAGTACGATTTACGCAGAAGGATGGAATGATTCATGCAATCGAAAGCTTTGCTAAGGTCAAAAAAGTTGCAAGATACTATTCCCTCATTTTTGAAAGCTTCAATTATGTTTTCTATAAAGTACCCTATCGTTGCTATAGTTGACTTCTCTTTCCTAAAGCCTCGTTTAGTTAAAGAGTTACTTGCTCTACTAATAATGACTCAAGAATTTTAGACAAGACTAGCTACTTTTAGAGAATTTGGAAACACATAAATTTCAATAGACTGATTAATAAGTTTAGTAATTGGCTTAATGAGTAAATCTAGTACTATTTTTATATTTTTTTTATTTAGCGTATATATATATATATTTGCTTGTTTTTTGTCTCAGCTTAAAAACAATGCTACGAACTTCCTTAAAATTAAAATAAGATGAATTGTTCGGAAAATTATGCATAAAGTAAATCGGATCTTTTAAGCACTTTGGAATAGTATTTGTTACTGACTTAGTCACAGTTGCAAACTGTACGTTAAAATTGTTTGCAGTAATATTTGCAGATTGTTTAGATATAGATTTAGTTGGTCTTTTCTATTACTTTTACTTTCCACATTGGCCTGGTGGAATTCGAGGATAATTTTATAAAATTTTCGTTCAGACTATTGTATGTTTGACTTAAACTAATATTGCTCATATCTAAATTCACTATATCTTTTAATAAATATAACCTATTTCTCATATCTTTTAGTTCAAAGTTTAACCAATTAATGTTAAATTTACGTGATTTTACTTCTTTTTGGGAAATGCTTTATGGAATGAGTTAACAACTCTTTCAATTTAAATATTCCATGCTCTGTTTACATTCAGTTCACATGCCATAATCTAAGACCAATTGAAGTCACCTATGTAATTGTAAAAAAGTATTTCACCATACTGTGTAATAGGTCTAACTAATCTTCTCAAATCCCTGCAAGGATAATCGATTTCTAATTTTAGGCCGATATGATCTGACACTCCTATATTTACTGTACATATTTTCCCTATTTTACTTACATCATTGGAGAATATGTTGTCAATACATGCGTATTTTCTTGTGGAATGGGTTGACAGTTTTCATAGACCAAAACTCTCAGAAATATTACACAACTGGGCACAGATGTACACCAAATTAGCCAAAACATAAGTGGTGCATAATTACTGTCGCTATATTTCAAAAATATTTCTAATCATCAGTGGCGTGCCGTGCTCCAGTGGCGTACCAAACTTATGTTTTTTTAAATGGAATGCCCAATTTTTTTATTGCAGATTTGGAAAGTGCTCGGAGAATACTTATTTTTTTATCTAACATGTTATACCCTTCACTTTAGCGGTTTCGCTGTTATAACCCCTTCTTTCAAAATTGCGCCCCATTTTTGAGATTTTTTTAGAGAAACTAATTGACGCCGGCGCCTAAATTTTGAATTGAGGTACAGGTTAAGACCTCGTATACCTTCACATAATTTTTTTTCGGGTAATTTATGGAAAAAAAAAATTTTTGATTGATCTTCGCATTTTGTCATTTTTTTCGAAAATTTCAAATGGCACCCCCCTAAAAAATTACGGCGTTGTACAGCCAAAACTCTAAATTTTTCATTGGTACAAAAAAAATTACACATTGCATAACAAAATTTCGGAGAAAAAAGGAATTTCATCGTAAATGTCGGGAAACGTTTTCCGTTCCCAAGTGTGCCATGAAAAAGATTGGTAATTGTCAAAGTAAATTATTAGACGCCAGTAGCAGCCATAAGTCATTTTTGATAAACGTTTTAAAAATATTCCGAATTCAAGAGCAAATGGTTGACATGATATTTATTCTTGGAGAATGTAACAAGAATTGTTTCTTGGCGTCACGAGTGTACGCTGCGAAATATCCGCACAGGGCACATCCAAATGAACGTGCGTTTCAAAAAGTGTTGGAGAGATTTACTACTACGGGAAGTGTGAAACGGCCAAGGAGAGTTAGAAAGAAGGCAGTTTTTACCGAAACTAATGAACTGCAGGTTCTGGAGGCAGTTATTGAAGATCCTCATACCAGTATCCGTGATATTAGTAGGAATCACGATATTTCAACGCGATCCGTACATCGTGTTCTTCAAAAGTATAAATTCCGTCCATTTAAGATTCAACTGCACCAAGAATTGCAACCTCAAGATTTTCATGCGAGGCAAGATTTCTGCATGTGAGCTATCAACAAAATTGAGCAGGAGGAATCATTTCTTATGCGCGTATTATTTTCTGATGAAGCGACGTTCCATAGAAATGGGCATGTCAATCGCCACAACTACCATTATTACGCCGATGAAAACCCACACGCCATGCGAATGATAAACCACCAGCAAAGATGGTCGCTGAATGTTTGGGGAGGCATACTTGGAGAACACCTTTTGGGTCCTTATTTCATCGAGGGGCACCTGAGCGGCAACAGTTATTTGAGGTTCCTTTGCGACGACTTGGATGATCTCTTGGAAACGACAGATAGTTTTCCAGCACGATGGGGCTCCTGCACATAATAGCCGTGTCGTTTGGGAATTTCTCGATGAAACGTTTCCGGACTCCTGGATTGGTCATGGGGGTCCTGTGAGGTGGCCGCCAAGATCACCAGACCTCACTCCCCTTGACTTCTTCCTTTGGGGCCATATCAAAGACAAGGTTTACAGGACGGTACCAACTACTGTCGAGGATATGAGGGAGAGAATTCGCGCGGCTTTCCGCTGTATATCACCATAAGTCCTTAGGGCAGTGTCTAGAGCCTGTGAGTTGAAGTTGCGGTTACGCCTCCAGCAGGAAGGTCGTCATTTCGAACATTTAGTTTAAGTTGTTAAATTTTCTTTATCTGCATTTTTCATATCATGTTGAATAAATAGGTACATACTATTATGTTGACTGTATTTGTGTTTTTGTTTTCTCATGGCACACTTGGGAACGGAAAACGTTTCCCGACATTTGCGATGAAATTCCTTTTTTCTCTAAAATTTTGTTATGCAATGTGTATTTTTTTTGTACCAATGAAACATTTAGAGTTTTGGCTGTACAACGCCGTATTTTTTTAGGAGGGTGCCATTTGAAATTTTCGAAAAAAATGACAACATGCGAAGATCAATCAAAAATAATTTTTTTCCATAAATTACCCGAAAAAAAAATTATGTGAAGGTATACGAGGTCTAAACCTGTACCTCAATTCAAAATTTAGGCGCCGGCGTCAATTAGTTTCTCTACAAAAAAATCTCAAAAATGGGGCGCAATTTTAAAAGAAGGGGTTATAACAGCGAAACCGCAAAAGTGAAGGGCATAACATGTGAGATAAAAAAATAAGTACTCTCCGAGAACTTTCCAAATCTACAATAAAAAATAGGGCATTCCATTAAAAAAAATATAAGTTTGGTACGCCACTGGAGTACGGCACGCCACTGACGATTAGAAATATTTTTGAAACATAGCGACGGTAATTATGCACCACTTTGCTCTTAGATTTTTTTCGATAGCTTTTATCGTAAGGGAGCTATGGTCCGAGGCGTCTTAAGTGCCACACCCGGTATACAACAATAATGATGACTTTTGATTCACTTAAAAATACACCCGGCAATTCACATGTTTGTTTGATAGAGATATCATTTAAAAATGGCAGAGGGATGTAATTAATATTTTCTCTAATCATAATAAGAGATCCACCATTTTTTGAATTTCGTCTGCAATAACAAGGTAATATATTATAATTATTGATTACGATTTCATTTCAATTGGCCCTAATCAATGTTCACTAATTGCAATAAATCTTATATTTCTACCTGCAACATAGGCCTCAATTTGCTCTAATTTGTTTCGTAAACACTGTATATTAACAAAAAATAAATAATAAAAAGTGTAGCGTGGTCCTCATGTTCTGCATCTTCTATCAGATGTTTATTGATTTTGTCAAATTTCGTTTGAATAAAAGACTACTAATTCCTATTCCTTTTGGCCAAATTGTCAATTTTTTTTATTATTGCCAGCAGTACAAATGGTACCGTGATTTTAAATGACGAGCATTCGTCTGGTCGTCTTGAATTAAGCTTATCGCATTCAGTTTTGTAGATATTGTAGTTATTTAAATGGGCTACAATTTCATCTTTAGTTGTCGCCGGATGGAGATGATATATGTGGACATGAGCCTTCTCTTCGACTCTTTTTAAATCGCCGTCTTCACCATAATAATATCATAATATTTTTAATTAAATGTGCGGGATATGAATATTTTTTGTTTCAGTAGTAGCATTTACAGAATGAAAACCTTTACTCGCGGCGTATTTTTGGAGATATCAGTGGTGTTTGTTCCGTTGCCTACACCATCGGAAAAATGTATGGTCGTGTTTTTAGCGGGAGACATATCGTTCCCAACCTCTTCACTCAACTTATTATATTTTTCCTGAGGAGCTTCTAATTTTTCAGTTAAAAGACTGTTAGTTAATCTAAGTCTGAAGTTAATCTAAGGTGAATATATGCCTTAAAGATTAAGTTAAGATACTTAGATTAACTAACAGTCTTTTAAGTGAAAAATTATAAGTTTTTTCAGGAAAAATATAATAAGTTGAAGAGGTTGGGAATGATATGTTTCCCGCTAAAAACACGACCATTTGATTTTGTCGGTCAACCTCAAGTGGAGATGTCAGTCTCGCCATCAACTTCTTGCCGCAGCACGTTTTCACTTTTCTCACACATCTATTATAATAAAGGGTCTCACAGATTACACATGTGATACCAAACTTTGCTTCTGTACCACATATATAATACTTCTTATTTTTTTTGACTTTCACTAATTGAAAATTTAGAGGAGATCATGTTTACGTTCTGAACAGCGCACTCAAATGATGTGGCATTGTCTTCTTCTGATTGCGATGCGGCACACTCGATATCGTTCAGGATACCTTCTACTGGAAAATGCCTTGGACCTAGTGAGTGTTTTAAACCTTCCTGTAAAAAGATTTCATGGTAGGACGTAAAAGGGGCGAAGCGCGCGGAACGTTGCCCCAACAAGACACTAATTTTGATAAAATAATTTTATCATTTGCACGTGTTGACTGAACGCTATATACATAGATCCATGGTGATTTAGCAAAACAAGTTGAATACATGACAGCCAAATCGATAAATGTAGCTTCAACAACGTGGTCGCTTTCAACTCTCAAAGTTCAGAAGTTTCTTTTGGAAGATCCTTTAGACTTTAGACTCTCGACGGTTCGACTATATAAAGGCTTCTGTAGTTAAATTGCTCACAAATTCAATGTTTCAATGCCTTCATGGTCAAAAAAATAAAAGCTACAGTATATGTTTTTTTTTGTTGTACGTGGTATGGTTTCGGTATACAATAAACCACGCCAAAATTGTAAAAAGGTTGCTGAGCTACTGGAACATTATAATTGAATAATTTGTAGTGATATAGTTAACACCTTTATTTGCTTAATTATCGCCTTAGTGAAAAGTGGCAAATATTGTCTGTAACAAAAGCTAACGTCACTTGTATGCCCGCATGCAAATTAATATGATTGTACTCAATTAGTAATTCCATCAAATGGTGATTTTTGGTCAGAATAATTTGGTGTTTATTATTAAATGGTATATTAGCATTCTCAAACCGTCTGCCCGCGAGAAGATTTTCTCGAGAGTCGTAGAAGGATGATAATGTTAAAAGATTACAATTTTTTGATAATGACATGTATTTTACAAATGATTAAATTTTAAATTTAATGTTAGCAAATGTTGTTAGTTGCACCTATTAACCTATAATTTATGCCATCTTCAAATTTTGCATTAATTTCCGACATTACGCAACTACTCGAATTAATTTATAATATTTTGAAAATAGGTAAAGAAACACTTGATTTGTTTGACTGATTTTGTAAAATTAATTAACTATTTTTGCTTGTTACAGCATTATCAAGAGTGATTCTAAAAGAAACTGACAGATTTTATAATGTTACCAAGAGATAAATAATAAAAATTCAGGAAGTTTTTTTTTCCCGCTATATTAAAAACTTTGACATACACGCATAAAATACTACTACTTTAGGTTTTTTATTAAGGTGCCTTTATTCTAAATTAAAATTAAAATGTTAATAAACGTAAGTATGAAAATATAAACTTAACAAATTTAAATAAAATCAGTAGTAACACATTAATTAATCAATTAGCCTCCTACAAAATAAGTTTATTGGTACAACTACAACCACAAATCTTAACTAATACACAAGTATATAAGAGACCAAAAACTGGAAAACATAAAGTTTGCTCAGACCATATAATAATAATTCAATCGATACTTGCACTGCTACTCTTTTAATGGGCATCAATTTTAACGCATTAAAAAAAAATAATAATCGTTCTAATTTTAATTCAATGATTATGAAGAATTGGAAAAACTAATTTATGAATATTATACAACAAATAATGAGATTACTAAAACTACAATAAGCTATTAAATTACTTAAGAATGATATTATTAATAAAATTAAAAAGATTGACATAAGTTTTAAACTAGAAAGTATAAACAATAATAGACTGAAAAGCCTAGGGTCGACAGGCGTGAAGAAGACGAAGAATCATAAAAATTATTGTTATAACTAAATAATGTAAATACTAGCTTCAATAAAGATGTTTTCTCTCTATATATAAAAATAAGAGCGCAAGTGATTAAAAAAGAATAAACTCAGTTATATAACATTTAGTATAAATTTGAAAATAATCTAAAAAAGCAAATTACAATATTAACACTAACATTTTTCAATACTTCGACAATAAGATGATAGCAACTGTTGCTATGTAGTAGTCAATTTTAGAGATTAAATAAAATTTATTTTTGACCACTATTTATTGTAAAATATACATACACGCACTTAATTTGCAGTTGTTTGTTTGTATATGCTGCGTATATGTAAACACAAATAGAAGTCATACACTAATGTACATATCACAAATACATAAACACGACATACACACACAAACAACTACAAGCAGATCAGTGCCGCAAAGCAAAACAACATGGAAAGCTAATGGGGGGATTAGAGTTACAAATATAAATAGAGCACGAGTATGGCAGCTGCCTGGTATTTTCGCGTTGGCGAAAATCCTCGCTCGTAAGAGCAGATTTGCTCTATTGAACATTGCAAATGTCACAATGCGGTTGAAAAGTTTTCTTTCAGCTTGGAAGCTAGTCGTAGTAATTGGCATCCTCAATACAGGCAAATCTCCTCTTTTTCCACCTAGCTACCGCACTAATAGCTCGCTCAGTGTGCTAGAAAAGCTGGTCGGGAAAATTCTAATGCGACATAATTCAGTCTTCCTTCTCAATTTCCTCGATAATCTGATAAGAGTCTTGCACGACTTTCTTCGTGAAAGGAAGTTTGGTTACAAAATCAAAAACACGCAATCTAGCGAGCGTAAACATCTATACAATGGCCCTATCGTCGACACTGTATAATATCTACACATACGACATTCTGATTGTGGCTTAAGTAATGATGGCCAAATACGCTGACGACACAGTTCTACTTTGTAGGGGAAGTAGCACAGTTCATATTGAGAAAATTCTTCAAGCTTCTCTCACACTTACAAAAGTGGACAAATAAATGGCAACTAAAGGTCAATGCTGATAATCCGCAATTAAGCAGACCGTACTCCAAAAAAAACGAAAAATCTATACCTCCCAATACTTCTTCGGTGGGGATTAATTCCGAATAAAGACGACATTAAATATCTAAGCATAATTTTTAACCGGCACTTTTCTGGTCGCTTAAAAGGTACAAAATTCCGGATGTTTGTTGATTAAGTTATGGCCCATCACTTTATATGTGAAAAATAGAGTAACGATTTTTACCATGATTATCAAACCGCGGCTGACATACCCTAATTATTATTCGTCGATAACAAATGAACTTTTTAAAAATAATACTTTCATTTTATTGGAAAAATTCATGATTAATATATCTGCGAACAGGTACAAAACTATATCTAGACTAAACTTATGGGTTCAACTGGGGAGCTGAAAATCTGCATCCGTACGTTTTAGATATTAAAGAGATAGAGTGACAGTTAACTGGAGAATGTTTTGCAAAAATGGTACATATTAGTTCTTATATGGGTACAGCAGTGTGGTAATTATGAGAGAAATTGAATATTTCTTAATATTTTAAATTGCCATATATAAAAATATTTCAAATATCTACCAGTGTGATATATTAGCAAAAATTACGGTTTATATAGTAATAAATATGATAAGTGATATAGAAATCTTAACACCCAGTATAAATCAATTTATTTTCATAATATTTTGTACAATTTTAAGGGAAAACATAGTAAACAAATGAACAAATTATCTCTACGATTCAACGAACTTTATGAAAAAAAAAATTAATAATGTGTCGATAAACCACGGTGATCTGTACACTCTGTAGGGCGCGTAGGTTATCTTCTCATTAGGTAATTGATGTCCTCCTGTGGTATCTCATTCGAAGCGATTACTAACGCATTTCTAAGTGTTCTAGAGTTTGAGGGGGATGATGCAAATTAAGTACTCTTCGGCCCATGATATCTCATACATGCTCAATTATAGATAAATCCGGTGACCTCGGTGACCAGGATAACAAATTGATTTCAGTGTGCTAAAAGAAGTTCATTGTGGCTCTTGCAATGTGTGGGCGAGCATTATCTTGCTGAAAGTTGAATTTGGCAATGTCTGAAGATATGGTATAAGATGAGGTTCCGGAATTTCTTCGACGTAACGCTGTGCGGTCATGTTGCCTCTAACAAAGATTAGAGGTGACCTAGAGCCATAAGTAATAGCACCACATACCATAACCCCAACAGTGGGATGAACGTGCCTTTCAACAAAATTGTGGATTTCTTCATTCACCGCGTCGTTTTCTGACTCTGGCCCGACCATCATGCATCCCTAAACAGAATATAGATTCGTCACTAAGCACTATATAATCCATTCCTGATCCCACATCAATCGTTCTCTACCCCACTCGAAACGATTTCGTCGATGCTTAGCGGTTAAAGGAATATCTCAGTGCGGCCGGAATGCAAAAAGGTCAAAAGTGCGAATCCGGTGGAAAATTGTTCGCATTCCCATCAGTATTTCATGCTCTTTCTATCACTGATTTTCAATGTACCTGGTGTTGGAGAAACGATCTTTTATCCCATGCCCAACAACATCTTGCCCTAGTATCTAAACTTCTGTGCACCCTGTCCCTAATTTCTCCTGTGGTATTTTATCATATAGCTTTAGACCAATGTAATTGAAATTTCTCTTAGCAATTGTTTTTTTATCGCTGGTTTTTGGGTCACATTACACTTATGCCTGGTGTTATAATCAAATTCTCGATACATAATATATCCACGGCGTTGTTTTATAAGCACTAGTGTAGCGAAAATAATAAGTAACATATGAATGTCTAAGACTCCAGATTCTAAAAATAGGGTGTGTGTTGGAAACAATTTACTTCTATTACATATAATTTTTAGAATCTACTTTTAAAGTGTTCCAAGTTTTTTCATTATGCAGTCTACTGCACCATTCCAAGTAATGATTCCAATGCATAATATATCATAACACATATAACACATAACTTTATTCAAAAATAGACATGACATCATAAATATAAGTAAAATGCCAGTCACAGCTGGTTGAATACGTTACAGAAGGAAAAGAGATTAACCACAATTAGTAAGACGCAATTTACAGTTGGTATATTCTTCCATATAATAGTACTATTTTTCGATTAGAAGAAGATTTTGAATACATGTATACTGAATATGTTTTGAATTTTTTTGGTAGGACACTGAACAACCTCAATGCAACATACGTGGGAGATGTTTCGAATAGTGAAGGTCAGTGCATTGGGAAGGTATAGTTGTTCATATTTCGTGTATCGTAAGTGTGGTTTCTTTGGTGGTGGCTGAAAATTTCTTTATGTTTAAAGTTAACAGGCTATAAAAAGTTAGTATGCCTGATTGCTTAAATTTGCCTCTACAGCTTTCGTTTCTTAGAGCACGTATCTGAATTATAAATATTTCTTTTGCATGTATTGAGAAGCCATAATGTATAATCTAAAAACACCTTCAAAATTCACATGGTATACCATGATTATCGATGTGGTGTTCAAAACTTGCTTTAGAACCGTCAGGGTATAATAGGATGAGTTAAGTTTTGCCGATTTTTGTTCACAGTAAAAGGCCTAACTTAAGTTGCTATTGAGTATTAACCCCAAGAAATGTACTTTATTTTTAATCTCAAAGACTTCATTATTTATAGATATATTTTCTGGTAGCTCTTAGATATTTTTTGTTTTAAATATAACGATATTTATTTTTGATTTGTTTAACAATAATTTATTCATTTCTATCCACTCTTAAGTAGCGTTGAGAATTAAGTCAGCTTATTGAATCATTGTAGTTTTATTTGCATTTGATTTCTAGTAAGAAGACTAGTGTCATCTTCTTATATGGTAGTATGGATGTTTTCCTGATTTATTACTTTAGGTAGGTCGTTAACTTATATATGTATATATATATATATATATATTATATATATATATATATATATATACATATATATATATATATATATAATGAAAGTAATCAGTAATAAGTTTTCAAAAATATATGGACCGAAAATTATTAATCCAAACACACGATGGATTAAACCCAAATTTAATTTATAGTTTTCTCTGTGAAACTTCTCGTGGATTCTCTTGAGTTCATCTATGTTCATTGTGGCGATTAAAAATACCACAATTAGTGAATCGCGATTCATCTGTTCATAATATTTTTGTAAGAAACGTATTATCCTCTTGACAAATGGGTTTCTACCACATACAGAAGGCCATTTGATAATTACAAAATTATTATTCTTATGCTGGTTTTTCATTTTTATTTAACTTTGTAGAACTAATAATTACAACATTGCTATTATTGTAAACAACTGCAATTGTTTTACTTTCACTTTTTTCATGGCTACCCATTTTTTATTTATAATAAAATTTAAAATTACTATAACTCACTCATTTTTAGAAATAACTATGCCATATGCTATATTGGATTAAAGAGAAAAAAATTACCTTTT
>OZ018399.1:30561639-30686592 GCA_963969525.1 Ontholestes murinus
ATCGCAATCTCCATGGGCTGGATTTTTCTCATGTAAGTGCATTTATTATTCAGAGTCGGTAAACATTTTATGCATCGTACTAAAGGGTCGAGTAACCTAGCTATTCAATTCACCACTGCATCGCGCAGAAATTTAAGACACTTAGAAATAGATAATTTACGTTTAAACTCACAAAAAATGGCTCAACAATTGAAACCGGAATACTTAGCCATGATTCATGATTTTTACGGGAATCCCGAAATACTTTCTAGATTCATTGAAGTTTGTGAAAAATTAGTCACACGCTTTTATAATCGCGATGACCCAAATGATTTTCAAAATGAATATTTAACGTCTACCATATTGTCAAAAATTAAAGGTGACGCCGCGAAAAATATTTCATCTTCAGTAATTCATACGTGGGACGATTTAAAAACCGCGTTACGTAATACGTATGCAGACAAACGCGATCATCTTAGTCTTAATGCAGAAATAACCAATTTAAAACAGTTGATCACCGAATCTCCTTTCGATTTCTATAATAGATTAAATCATTTGTTAAATTTACAAATTTCTTATGCAACTAATCATATTGACCATAATCTAAAAAGATTTCATTTAATTGAATTTTTCAATGATAATGCGTTGCGTGTTTTCTTAAAAGGTTTAAAAGAACCTTACGGTAGTCAAATGAGGGTCAAGAACCCTACAGACCTTCACATTGCTCTCAACATGCTGACAAATGATTTCCAGCATGAGTTTTCTCCGCAGCAGTCGCACAAAACCGATAAAATTCCGCGTCGCGTTCATCAAAATAATACTCCGCGAATTCCTCCGCGTACTTATCAGCCGCCCACACATAAGCCGTCTTATAACTATAATTATAACAATTATCAGGCGAAAAATAAATTCGCTCCTAAACAAAATTATAATTCAAACTTTAATCGGAGACAAGAAACCCCGATGTCTACCTCGACTATTAATCCAAATAATAATCGAAAATTAAATTATACGGCACAAGAATTATATAACGTTGAGCAAAACAATTCTTTTTTAGGCGAAAACGCCTCGGAAAACCCAGAGAACAACTGGAATTCTTAGGTATTAAAAATAATGAAAGCTATCTTCCCCATATAATAGAAACTAAAAATAAACTCAAAATATTAATTGATACTGGGAGCACACGCTCTTTTGTAAATCCGGGAATAGCTAATAAGTTCTTTAAAAATCAAATTTTTAAATGTCCATTTAATGTGACTACTATTAACGGTTCAACCCAAGGTAACTATAGTACAAAAATTAACCTAAGTCATTTATTTAGAACCGAATCCTCAAAAAATTTAATATTCCATATTCTGAATTTCCACACGGAATTCGATATGTTATTAGGCATCGATAATCTAAAACTTTTAAATGCCCACATTGATCTAAATAAAGATCAATTAATCGCACCGGGATGCGAAATAAATATTAATTATTTAAACAAGTTCAATGAACTCCAGTATACGAAGTGTATAGTAGTAGCTGGTAGGTCTGAAACAGTTGTAGAAGTAGATATTAAAAATGTCAAAAATGGTGACATTATAATTCCATACATTAATTATGGTTCGAATATTGAGACACCACAGTGTGCCTCCAAATGTAAAAACAGCAAGGCTGTATGTACAATTATTAACCCCAATAATAACCCTTTTAAGGTGTTCTTAAAACCATTGGTTGTCGATAAGATCAATGAATATGATCTTAATCAATCACCCAATTTTAATTTAATTGATACAAACAAAATAAAATTTGACTTGTCTCTCATTCGTTCAGCGCATATGAATAATGAAGAAAGGCAGCAAATTACTAATTAGATCAAAGAATATTCAGATATTTTCCATATAAATAATACAGGGTTAACTTTTACAAATGAAATTAAGCATCGTATACTCACAAATGATGAAATTCCGGTGTACACTAAATCGTATAGGTACCCGCAAATCCATAAACAAGAAGTTGATAAACAAATTAGGGAGATGCTTTCCCAAAATATAATTCGCCCCTCATATAGCCCCTGGTCTTCACCCATTTGGGTAGTTCCTAAAAAGTTAGATGCTTCTGGTAAGCGCAAATGGCGCGTTGTTATAGATTACAGGAAACTTAATGAAAAACTAATTGGTGATAAATATCCCTTGCCAAATATCGATGAACTTCTCGATAAGTTAGGTCGTTGTCAGTACTTCACAACACTAGACTTAGCTTCTGGTTTCCACCAAGTAGAAATTGATGAAAGAGATATTCAAAAAACTGCATTCAATACGGAGAATGGTCATTACGAATTTTTGCGTATGCCTTTCGGTCTCAAAAACGCACCTGTCACATTCCAAAGGGTCATGGACAATATTTTAAGAGGAATCCAAAATGAAAAATGTTTAGTCTATATGGACGATATCATTATTTTCAGTACAAGTCTTCAAGAACATATTTCTAGATTGCGTGAGGTATTTCAACGCCTACGTAAATCAAATTTCTAAATTCAGTTAGATAAATCCGAATTTTTACGTAAGGAAGTTTCTTACTTGGGACACATTGTAACTCCGGATGGTGTTAAACCCAACCCAGATAAGATTAAAGCAATCCAAAATTATCCCATTCCGAAAACCACCAAACAAATTAAAGGATTCTTAGGACTTCTCGGTTACTACCGAAAATTTATTAAAGACTTTGCTAAATTAACCAAACCCATTACAAAACGATTAAAAAAAGGTGCAATAATTAACGTTAATGATACGGACTACATTTCTTGTTTCAATCTATGTAAAGACTTGTTAAGCAATGAACCCATTCTAAAATATCCAGATTTTAACAAACCTTTTATTGTAACTACAGACGCAAGTAACTTTGCAATCGGTGCAGTTTTATCACAAGGTAATATAGGATCAGATTTACCGGTAGCGTACGCTAGCCGTACACTTAATGATTCAGAAATAAATTATTCGACAATCGAAAAGGAACTCCTCGCTGTCGTTTGGGCAGTTAAATACTTTCGACCTTACTTATTCGGTCGTCAATTTCAAATTGTTTGTGACCATAAGCCCCTACAGTGGCTCATGTCTCTAAAAGAACCCAACTCTAAGTTAATCAGGTGGCGTATTAAATTATCAGAATATGATTATACTATTGTATACAAAAAGGGTGCAATGAATAAAAATGCTGATGCTCTATCAAGAGTTGAACTCAATCACATAACAGACCACAATGACAAATATTATATAGATAATTTTGACGAATCACTTCTTGATAATGATAATGTAATTGAAGACGATAATCAATCAATAATTGCCGAAGTTGGTGATCAAGATAACATAGATGACTTTTTAGATGAATTAATAAATGATAATGATGGTGAAACGGTTCACTCAAATCTTGAAAACCCTATTACCACCATCCCAATTTTAGAAAAGCCTGTAAATATTGGCGATAATCAAATTATAATTAGTGAAGTAAATTATTCACCCGAAAAACCAAAACGTGAGGTCTTATATAATAATAAAAAGTTACGTATTCATGTTCAATTTTCCAAAAAATAACGTTGAGAAAGATGTAATAGATTTTATTAAAGAATATATTGCTCCAAAGGTAAAATATCACTTATATTTTGATAGCGATGTATATGAAAAATTTTGTGTTGTAATCCAAACTTATTTCAAAAACTCACAACTAAATTTGGTAAAATGTACAGAAAAATTATTAGATATTGAAAATGAAGATGAGGCTATTAACACTGTCAAATTGTACCACGATAGTAAATTAAATCATAGAGGTATTGACGAAACATATGAAGAAATTAAAAGATATTTTTATTGGCCTAATATGAAAAATACAGTCCAAAATTTCATAAATAATTGTGAAATATGTTTGTCAAGTAAATATGATAGAAATCCACTAAAATTAAAATTTAATATTACACCTACACCGGTGAAACCCTTTGAAATCATTAATATCGACTGTATCGCGATCGAGGGATCCAAATTTTTAACTATTGTAGATGCTTTCTCTAAATACGCACAAATGTACCAATTAGAATCTTATCAAGCTGTCGAAATTGCAAACAAATTAATTCGTTTCTTTTCACATCACGGTATACCAGCACAAATTGTAGCTGATAACCATCTAGAATTCAAAAATTCATTAATAAAGGAATTATTAGAATTACATAAAATTAAACTACATTTTATAAGTAAACAACATCCAGAATCAAATGGATTAATTGAAAGAGTTCATTCAACAATAATTGAACACGTTCGAGTCCTAAATGCTCAAAAATCATTAAAATCAGAGTCAGCAGAAACAAAAATATTATACGCTGTTTTAGGATACAATAACTCAATTCATTCAGTCACAAGGTTAAAACCCATTGAAATTATTTCAGGTCACTTAGAAAACAATTCCTCATTTGATATTGATATAAAAAACAAAATTTTAAACAACTACGTTACAAATCACAAAGAAAAGGTAAGATTAATGTATACTTCAATTAATGAAAAGCTTGTTGAAAATAAAGAGAAAACAATAAATAAACAAAATCAAAATAGAGAAGATTTACCAAATATTAATGATAAAGTATTTATAAAAAATCGGCAAAAACAATCGAAAACAAAAATTAAGTATAAACCAGAAATAATTAAATCAAAAAATGAAGAATTAAAAACCGCGAAAATTAAAAGGTCTCATCATAATCAAGTAGAAAAAATACATCTTTCAAACATTAAAAGACCCCGTAAATTAAATGATGATAAGAAAAATAAAATTGAGGACAGTATCGAACTATCCTACATAAATTTTATGAATAGTTATAAAAATGATAATAATATAGCTAACAATATAACTGAGATTCAAGATAATCTATTTACAGCACCAAAATAATTTTCCCTTGCACATTGTGTTAGTGCTGATTTACATATGAATTCGGGTATAGCACATGATTTTAAAATTAGGTTTGGACAAATAGATAAATTAAAGGCACAAAAGCCTAAAGTCCACTCTTTATGTTTCCTAAAAAACGAAAATCGTCATATAATATATTTAATTACTAAAAACAAATATTTTAATAAACCAGCCCACAAAGATTTATTTCAAACTTTGGTAACATTAAAAGATTTCTGTAACAAAAGAAATATTAAAAATCTCGCAATTCCAAAAATAGGTTGCGGATTAGATAAACTTAATTACGATAAAGTAAAAGCCATGTTAAATTACATTTTTGGCAATTCTAATTTAAAAATAAATATCTATTTAGGCGAAATTAAAATTGATGATTCCGTTCCAGGTCCATCATGGTCGCAGTAACGCGAGCCATAGAAGTTAGAAATATTACAAGTAATTTAGGCATACTACCAATAAATTTAGGGACGGCAAAATTAGAAAAGAGTGAGCACACATTTATCCATTATTATAACATCAGTACAATGTATGATGAATTTAAAAAACTAAATGGGCAATATAATCAATTGCAATTAACAATTAGAAACATATCGACGTTTCAGAGGGATTTTCAGAATTATGAAAATATATTGAATTATTTAAAAGAGGATTTGAATGATAAATTCCAACAATTTAAAGTAACAAAAAGAAGCCGAAATAAAAGAGGGCTTATCAACGGGTTAGGCACCGTAATAAAAACCATTACCGGAAATTTAGATTCCAATGACGGTACTAAGTTTGAAAATATGTTAAACCACCTTAAAAATAATCAAAATCAAATCGAAAATCAGATAAAATTTGGGTATAGTCTTAACAATGAAATTATTAGTAAGTTTAACAAAACATTAAAAAGTATTGAACATAATGAAAATTTACTGAAATCAAGAATTATGCAATTGCATGCTATTCTAAAAGGAGAAATCGATCATCAACATGTACTCTTTATAAAAGACATCTTTAATCAATTGATAATATCGTATACGACAATCCAAAATATATTTCAAACAATAGAAAATTCGATTATGTTTTGTAAATTACACGCGATTCATCCTAGCATTATAAAGCCATCCGAATTTCTAAGTATTCTGCAAACTATCTCGGGATTCTACGGAAACCAATTACCTTTTGACGTAAGGTTAGATAACATACTAAATTTTGAATCTATATCCAAAGTAAATTGTTTAATTAAATAAATGGTAATTCAGTATTTTATATCAATTCCAATTAATTATGAAATAAATTTTGAACTATATTATCTAAATTCAATTCCTACTAAAATTGAATCAGATTACTTGACCATTGTACCAAACACAAATTACGTTTTAAAATCTGAAAATAAGATTATACCTCTGAATAATGGATGTACAAAAACCAAATTGTACTACCAATGCCCATCTCACTTGCCGCTGTCAACTTCGATTAAATGCGAAGAAAATTTATTAAATCTGGAAAAGTGGACGATTGCCAATTCACAAAACTGGAGATTTTTGGTAATCACCTGGAGCACCTGCCTCACACTCAACAGTTCCTGCTAGTGTTTCCACATAAAGACCAAATAAAAATTAAGTGTCAAAAACAAACTGAAATTAGGGAACTAAGTGGTGTCTATTTAATAAAACCAAACAAGTGTATAATAATCTATAAAAACAATGAACTGCATATACAATACTCAAGTTCGGGAGGTCCTGTGTTAATTAATAATGTTAAAATAAAAATTAATAATCAAAATCTAACTGACTTCAGGATAAAGCTTCGCCGATTAACCCTCCAAGAAACACCAGCAGTTCAACCCCTTCCAACGATCCAAAATGATTGTGATTTCGTCAGGCCCAGTATGTGGACCATAGTTATCTACATCATCATATGTGGAGGAGCGTTGTTCCTGTTCTACAAATGGAAACGAAGACAAGGAACAACTCCCGAAGTAGACCAACCCCAGGCCTACGAACTTCATCTTCCAGGGCGAGCAAAAGTCTAAGGGTCCACAATAACGCTCCTTTTGATTAAGAACAATGAGTGTACTGTTATATAAACAATCCTTTGTTTTCATTTAATATGAATATTATTATTTTATTGCGCATTAATTATATTTATGCTTAGTCTATCATATATTTTGCCTAGCTTGTAAGAATTATATTATAAATAGCCCGTATTTCTTTATTAGAAGTAATTGTATAGTTAGAACTCGTACTCTGTACATGTCCGTCGTAATAATAAATTGTTTTTAAAAACTCTGAAGTAAGTCCACGAACGTTAACTTATATATATATATATATATATATATATATATTTACTATTTCAAGTATATTTAAGTGATTAATAGACATTCTACAATTAATTATTTATTATAACATTGGATTAACGATCTTTAAAAAAATATCTCTAATAATAATAGGCTTTTCACATTGAATTGTTTATTCACCTTAATTTTGACCTGAAAAACTTTAAAATGTTTTATTCCATCCGGAAATATATCATAAACATAAACAGTAGACTAGTAATTTAAACAAGTGTGAGGTCTATAAATACGGATTTAATTAAATAGTGTATCATTAGATGTTCTAGTCTATAAATGCGGGTATAATTAATTAGTGTTTATTAGATGTTCTAGTATTATACCCATGTTGATCTTTTAAGATAGTTTGCAAGATGCTTTCTTTTACCAACAGAACACCGTTTAAAATATACATGGAGCGAACAGTTAATATCCCTAGAGTTTTGAATTTTTCACGTACATATCTCTAATCAAGCTGCAGAAATGCTTTCAGGCATCTACGTTGTAATATAAAAATACGTATCGCATGAGGCGAGTGTCCCCTTGAAGAATTTGCATAATTTATTTAAGATGCTATTAGTGCGTGATATCCTGTTAAAAGGACTTGCATTGAACAAACTTTTTAAGAAATATACATGTTTGTATATTTTTGTGGAATCGTAGTTAATTTATACTTACTGTTTTCGTATTTCTAAATTTATTATTTAATTTTCTACAACGAACTAAAGGATTTTAATACATTTTATTATTCAATTATGCTCTAAATAGGTATTTTTCCTTAATCCCGAACGTAACGATTTCTGTAGAATTCACTAATCCATCTCAGGTATAAATTCAGATCTTCAGTCGATTATATTTCATTCTCGTGTCAGTTGCCGTACGTACGTATGTACATACCTGAGTAAGTTATTTATATTTTATTATATTTATTATTATATTTCATTATATTTATTTTAGTAAATGTTTTGATTTGTCTTTAAAATCAATTTTATAATAAAGCTGTACTGAAGAGATCGAAACACCTGTCTGCAGATGATTATAAACTTGAATGCTAGATTTTTTAATTGCATTTGCTAATTTAATTTAATGAAATCAGTTTAAATTCAATTTTTGTTCATAATATTTCATGTTACAGTCATATTTAAACAATCCAAAATACATTTTATCATTTATTAGTTTATTCAACAGAAATAATTTCATTCAAATTAGTGTTGCTTTGATAGTTTTACTATTCGTAACACGCAAATTAATTTAGTTTTTTTCAATATCTGTTGTGGTATTAACCAGAGAAGTAGTTGTTTCAAATTAATTTGTGTTATAGTCTAAGTAAGACTCACTGTTGTAGATTCACGACATGTTATCGTATTTTTAAATTTATTATTTAATTTTCTATAGCGAACTAAAGGATTTTAATACATTTTAAATATTTCGCCAATATTTTCTACAAGAGATAAATTCCAAAGTGAAACAAAAAATAATACTGATATTATATTTTCATTCAGTGTCAATAATTTGTGTTACGGAGAGTTATAATTAATTTATTCACATTTTCTGATTAAGTACAAAAATAGTGTCATCTGCATATAACATAAATATTGAAGTGTCATTAATTAAAATTTAAAATAACAGTGGTCCCAGAACGTAACCATGTGGGACACTTAATACAAATTGACGCTGGGATTTGGATCTATTTAGGATTTTTAATTTGACATTTGATGTTATCAAGTACGATTTAAGTAATTTTATTGAATTATATGCGATACGCATTTGAACGCTTTGGATTACCGGAGTAATTATTTTTTCAACCATCTGCAATACGAGTGTATTGTGTTAAATCAATAATTGACCTGAGAGTTTCTTTAATTTTTGTGAATGACTTCCGACTTTTTCTTTATTTTTGTTCTGATGACATTAAACGTCTTCTGAAGATATTCATCCCACTTACTCATAGTGCAGTTTTTTTAGAGTTTCAAATGAAGGTCGTAAAACGCAATTCTAGAAAATTTCATTTATGTGAAGTGTCAATAATTCTTTGGTATTCACAAAAATGTTGGAGAATTGAGAGATTTATCACCAGACGAACAGTTAGTTTCGTTTGATGTTGAATCTCTCTTCCCCAGCATCCCATTATATATAACATTAGAAAAACTGGAAACTATTTTAAAAGAAAATACTATTTTAAAAAACAAAGTAGACTCTTACATTAAATCAACAAAATTAGTAATTGATTTAAACGCTTTTGAATTTGAAGCATTATATTATAAACAAATATTTGGTACGGCCGTGGGCAATCCTCTTCCACATTTTCTTGGGAACATTTTCATGAATAATTTTAGTAAAGCGAAAAACAGTTTAATTAACTTCCCTAAAACGTCGATAAGATATGTGGAAGATATATTTGTGATTACTAAGAAAATATTAAACATCATAGATTTTGAATCGCAACTCAATAATGTTTACCCTAGCATACATTTTTTGTATTAGGTTGAATCAAATAATTAACTAGCGTTTTTAGATTTACTAGTTATTAGAAACAATAGAAAATTAGAATTCAACATTTACTCACACTTTTAACTACATACACTCCAGCTCTCACTCACCTTTCAAACATAAATTAACCGCATTTAATGGTATGATATACAGATCAACTCAGTTGCCCCTCTCAGAAAAAAACAGACAGACTGAAGTCAACCTCATACATAAAATTGCGACATCTCTTACAATATTCATACTATGAATAAAATCATTAACAAACATAACAGACAACGCTTAATACAATCAACAACCACATTATGTAAATTAAATTAAATATTAATTTACCGATGCAGTATTGTTGGTTCCTTGTTGTGTTAAAATTATTTCTTATAAAGTTATGTGTTATTCATGAAGGTAGCTAAGAAAAAGTTTTATTGCGATTTCTCTAATGCCTATTTTTTCAAATAAATTTCAAGAGTATAGAGTGACTGATTGTGTCAAATTCTTTAAATAGGTCTACAAATACACAAAGGGATGGTTTACCTTTACCCAAAGCTGAGTACATATTCGCGGTTAGTTTGGACATAGCGCCTGTTGTATTTTTATTCGATCTAAATCCATATTGTTTATCTGATAAAAAAGTTAAATTTCTCAAGGTAAATATTCAATCTAATAGCTAATATTTTTTCGTAAATGCGGTTAATAGAGTTACTGGTCTAAAGTTTGTGAAGTAATTTTTATTTCCCTGCTTATATATTGGTTTTATGACACTTGTTTTAAATGCCTTTGGGCATATGCCATTTAAAAAACATTCATATATAATGAACGATAAAGGCTTAAATTATAAATATTAATATAGTGATCGTTAAATTTATTTGCTACTTGATTAATTGATTGATTTTAAAGACGCGTACTTCTCATTTTTCGTTGATTTTTTTATCTTTAAATTGCGGGATTTTTACTTTGGTGTGTTAGTTTAGATATACGTCGTTTTTATCCCTGTTTTCTTCTAGTTGGTGGTTTTATTTCTTGATTCAGTGTTTTATTTCTTGGGGATATGCTGCTTTTTATAATCTTCTACTATATCTGTTTCGTCATTATTGTCTCTTGTGATACTTCCTATTGATCAAAAGTCTCGAAGATCTGTATATTTTATTTATTTATTTATTAATTAATCAGAAACTTCTTTGTACATAGAATGATCTAAAATAGAACTATCATTAGAATTACTTAAAGTAAAGGTATATTTACTTACATACATACATACAATTGCATACCCATTCAAACATATGTATATTAGGGTGACCAGAATTTTTTTTTTAGAATCGGCTATTCTCCTCGAATTAGTTATACTAATCCATCAGAAGTCCTGTTACCAAATATGAGGTCATTTTATTGAAGTTTAGAGGTCGCTCAAATCAAAAGTATGAAGAAAAACCTGAAAATCTGGGTTTTCGGCGGATAAAAATCTGTGGCATTTCTAAAACCCTTTACTAAGTTGCTGTAACTTACTTTTCTATTTAAAAACATTATATAGAAACGGTTTTGATTATTAAATTCATTTGGTTGATAGATAAGGCGTTGAGATGTTGAAAATCCATATTCATTTGTATATTAAAGTTGACGTATAATTTCGGTTGGCAGATAACATCATCGCTGTTTTGGTCCTAAACACTAAAGAATACATGTAAGACTTAGTGCAACACCTATGCGCCACTTATTGGTACCTCCCACTTTCTATAATTCGGAATTTCGTCCAGGTGCTCCGAGCGGCGATTTCAAGATTTTTGTCTTTATTCTTTAAACATTTATGAAAGTAGGTACTAACATTCTAATAACATATCTCATGTGGAAAAACTTGTTTTTAATTCAAAACGTGGTCAAGGTCAGGTTTAAACAATTAAATTTTTGAGAGGTAATCCAAGTATTTACATTTTATAGTGCTCTCACAAATTTGTTTCAATATGCTAAGGTTCGATTTCTTAGCATTCGGGAATTGCTGTTGATGACTAGGCACATATTTATATAGGTACTGCTTATGCTCTTCTGAATTCGCAATCAAAGTGTTACTAAATAAATATAATAAAATATAAATAACTTACTCAGGTATGTACGACAACTGACACAATAATGAAATATAATCGACTGAAGGTCATATATTTATTGACAAATTTTCTACATATTTACATTGGAATAATGAAGAATGAATGAGGTGTTAATGTATTAATTTGTCAAAAGGCTATCGACCAGAGGTCTTTCTGCCTTGTTTTGTCCAATCATATGGCGTCAGTCGTTAATACGTGAAAGGATGAAATGATAAAATGAAATCGAATATGGTTGAATTGGGATTTTTAAATTTAGGGTTAATATTAGGTTTTCTGGGAAGACAATATTGGGATAAGATATTGAAGTTGGAAGGATTTTTGGAGAATTTTTCTGATAGGAATCGAAGGCGTTCTAGAATAGGGGTAACTAAAGCGGTATCATAGAGGAGCTGATTAGATGGATTGTGTAAAGTATTAAGAGGATGTCGGAGTTTGGTTAGGGTACCAAGAGATGCTCGCTCGCTATGAAGGTCTTATTTATACCTGAAATGGATTACTATATTCATCATTTGATTCCCACAAACTGGGATCAATGTTCAGAAAATCGAAATTCGAAACCAAGTCTTAAATTTCACGGTTGTTCCTCAACTCTAACTCGGATGCACTATTCAAATTGATTTTAACCCGCTTAAACTAAACATCGCATTAAATATTGTTTTTTAACGTGTCGACGATTTTCCTTTTCAAATTTTTAAATAAAAAAAAAACACTTAACTTTTTTATACCACTTATATTTTTTTATTTCTCGTGACTAGTTTCAATTACAAGGTAATCATTATCAAACTGTCTTTATTTAAAAATTCTCAAAAATTCAATTGTTTAAACCTGACCTTGACCACGTTTTGAATTAAAAACATGTTTTCCCACATGAGATATGTTATTGGAATGTTAGTACTGTTTAATGAATAACGATAAAAATCTTGAAATCGCCGCTTAGAGCACCTGGAAGAAATTCCGGGTTACAGAAAGTGGGAAAGTACCAGTAAGTGACGCAAAGTTGTTGCATTATTTAGTATTTAAGACTAAAAACAGCGGTGTAGTCATCTTTCAACCAAAGTTATACGCTAAGTTTTCCGGAAATACGAATCAACTAAAAATGCACGCCGCGTTTCAAGTACCGCCAAGAAAATGAGTTTAAGAATCAAAACCTTTTCAGTGTAATATTTTTCAATGGAAAAGTACGTTACGGCAACTTAGTAATGGGTTTTGGAAATGCCGCCGAAATGATAAACTCTATGTCTTACAATTAATTTGAATGATTGAGGTGTGCTGAAAACCAATAATATTGACAGTTCTCATTGCCTTTTCTTAACATCCGATCGAATGACGTATTTTGACCATAGTTTGTACTGTGTCGCAAATTCAAAGATAGGCTATGCCGCGTTTGTTTACCGTTATCTGCTACAAAAACTTATTTTATTCAACAGATATTTAGATACTATCTTGGAATTAAGCAATTTATATAAACAAAGTAAATAATTAGATATTCTTCGTTCCTCCAAGGTGTTCACATTTAGAATTTGTCTTATACCATTATACTCCTCTTGAACGTGGTTAATGTCTAATTTAAATTCAGCGTATCGTAAAAATTTATTTTAAACTTGTTCAGGGATTTTCACATCACTGTCGTATAATAAAATGTATTAAAATCCTTTAGTTCGTTGTAGAAAATTAAATAATAAATTTAAAAATACGAAAACATTTCGTGAATCTACAACAGTAAGTCTTACTAAGACTATCATCATATCACTATCGTATATTGGCGGAAATAGAACAGAGGCATATTCTAATTGTGAACGAACAAATGAGTAGTATAGGATCTTTAAGACATTTACAAAGATCTAGCAAATCTGTAAACAAAACCCCGCATTTTCCTACCTCTATTACATATATTAAAATATGCTTTGATTTCCGATACATTACACAATACAGTTAATTGAAGTTTGAAATATACATTTAGTTAATAAAAACAAATTAGCAAAGTGTTAATATTTTTAATAGAATTTAATGGATATACATTTAAATATTTTCATATCAACTCTTACTTGAGTATTCTTACGAATTTCCAAAAATATTTTTCATTATGATGCATGGACCATTCTGCATTTTGTACGTGTATACGATACAATTGTTCATGTAATTGTCTGCACTGATTCCTAAGTTCTTTAAATAAATTATAATCATTAACCTTCCTAATTGCTTTATAATATTTATGGGCTATTTTCTTTTTTATATTTAGATTCTTCAAATCTCTCGAGTACCAACTGGGCAAAGAGTTTGAATGCTTCGTAATAATTTTAAATAGAACGTATTTGTTAATTCCATACTCTATGACTGAATAAAAGTAACTCAATGATTCATCAAAATCATCTTTGTCTATTATATTGAATCAGTTAATTTTGTTGAAATATCTATTTAATCCGCCATGCTTCATAGATACATTTTTCTTTAGTAGATACATTGGGAACTGTGAACCTGATGGGTAGACTTGCTACGTAGGCCGAATGATGTTAGCAATTTTTAATATTTATGTCTTTAATGTTAGTAAAAAATAAATCCAGAAATATATTCCTCCTATTAGCGATATTATCTGTTTTAGATTTAAATAACCCAAAGATTCTATAATTGCCTGAGCTTGAGTACAGGCGTTAAATTTCCCGTTAGGCCATAATTATCTTTACTCCAATCATATGCTGATAAGTTATAATCGCCACAAAGTAAAATATATTATAGAGGCTAGCTGCCGACTTAGAAGATATAAATACACCCCGTATAATATAATTGCAATTTTCAATTGTTATAGATATTTGATCAACACAAGTACAAAATATTTATTTTTAATTGTGACTAGCACTCCTCCTCCATATAGTTTTTTACTAGTACCTGGGCTACGATCAGCTCCAAATATATAATTTTTGAATCCAAATTAATGCTAAGAGTCTGAGATTCACGGGAGCTGAACATCATAGAACATCATTTTGGTAACAAATACTTAAATTTGATTCACCATTTGCTTTTCTTGTATCTAATAGCCGTTTAATTTCTTTATAATACAATTGTTGTCTTTTTGTTTTTGTTGGTGAATTGGTGGTGTAGATGGCGCACTGTTGGGTCGTGGAATAGTTGTTGCGGTAATACTGGCTATGCTGTTTGAATTTTCTTCGATAAAATTGTGTGGATGATATGTTTCATTATTAATGGTAACAATATTATTTTTGATATAAGCATTTAGTTGTCTACTTCGCGGTACAATATCTTCTTATTACGACGATCTTCGACAGTAATGTCGTTATTAATTGCAACACTTCATTTGGTTGACTTGACAGCCGCCTTCCATAAGCCACCAAAATTCGCTTTGTGATAAAGGTAGCGTGTAAATCATGTTGCTGTTCTTGTAAAAATGTTCGCAATTTATTTAGTTCATTATTGGCTCTAAAAAATATTGTTGCAATATCACTATAAATGTCTGTAACTACACCACGTCGTGAAATAAATCGGCGGAAAGTTGCTCAAAAACACATCAGTTGTTAGATCACTGATAATTTCAAGATGTATTGCTTTGGTAGCTATACAAACAATTACTGCTATGTACAATTTCGGATATTTACATATTTTTATCTTGCTTTCATTTATCTGGAATGGGTTTGTTTTAAATAGTCTTCATTATTCTGTTCGAAATTTTGGTAAATTAGCCATAATAAATTTTAGTGCTTGAGAATTTGCTTTAAAACATGCAATACATTTAAGAATCGGACAATATTTGTTAACTAGGCTCTTTTCGCGTCGGAACCGAACACGGGGAAATCTAATATTTTCCACAAGGAGCAAAAAAAAAGGTAAATTAGACAACCAGTTTCTGCCTAGTTAACTACCCGGTTCACTTAGAGGGAGCAACAGAAAAAAAAATCACTGAATAATTAACGGGAGACTTACCTTTGTTTTGTGTGCGTTGTTCGTTGGGAGCGGTTCCTGCTCCTGATGACTGCATACGGTTAGGTCAGCACGGTCAGCCGGACGTCGGGATGCACACAACAATTTCACTTAACTACCTTGCTTTCTTTAGGTACTAACAAATTGACTGTGGCTAAATTAAACTCGGTTTTAGATTTTAATTTCACGGTGGTGAATTTATATCAATAACCATTAAGCGTTTACATACAATATTTACACTGAGAAAAAAATGTATATATAGAACAAAATTTACAAGTAAATAAAAGAATAAAGAAATTAAAATTATCAGCAAAACAAAGTAGGGCTACGCGGTTCGCGAAAGTGATCAAAGTATAACTTGGACGTAGTGGAAACAACTTACGTGTAGCTTATAAGCGCGAAGCGGGACTAAAAGTAACGTAGTAACGTGGTCTAGTGACACGCTAATGAATACGAAAAATAAAGGGAGGTATTATCGGGATGCGACCCATATTTATATCCCGGGTGTCAACCCTCTTCCTTTCTTACCCTCCGATGGACCACCAAACTAAGAAATATTCAAAATAAATATTAAATTAGAATATTTTTAAGTAACAAGTAAGTATCGGCGAGCGATCACTTCTTCTACATCCGTCAGTATGTGATCCAGGTAAATCGGAGGTAAGGTAAAGGAGTTAATCATATTTAATTGAATAGCACGGAAAGGGTTGACTCTATTGCTTTGAAATTTGGGCCAGACATCCATCCCGAAAATACGCATCGTTTGCCCTACTGATCAACAATATGTATAAACAATTAATATTAGAAATTAGCGAAAATCGGGTATACAAAGTGAGGTCATAAATCATTATGCCTCGTCACGCAAAATAGCTACCTTTCGCTGTATAAATGAATTTAATTACAGAAAAAATGATTTACATTCATAAAGAGAAATTGTTTATACAAAATTGTTGATCGGTGAAACCTCGCCATAGTCTAGTATGTTAATTATTATTATTGTGACAGCTCAAATCTAAAAGTTAATCCTTAATCGATTTCCGTCGTGTTTCGATTCATTTTGACGGTCATTCTCTCAGCTATCCGATGACACCTGTGTGTCTCAAATATGGTTAACCATTTAGCGATAAATCGCGAGCAGCGAAGGGCCCTTTGTTCTTCTTTTTTTTTTATTGCCATTTGGCGCCAGTCCAAAGTTGGCGTCAGTCTCAAGTTGGCGCCAGTCCAAAATTTCCGCGCACCAGATGTGGAGAGCTCCAGAGATTCCTCGAAGTTAGGAACCAAAACAGGGACGTGTTCTTCCTTTTGATAACTGAGAGATGATTAGGTTGAGCTGTCCGATATTGGAGGGCGCTAAATCTAGGTGACGAGATTTCACTGTTTAAAATAAAATTAGAACACGATTCACTAATCTATTCAATGTATGGTACGAACTTTACTCCTTTGGAAAATGCATGAGAGTGACATGAGTAACATTTAGGTATTAGAAAATAATGTGAAGTTACGCGGGACCGTTGTTCCGAATATTAACAACAAATAACGCCCGAGTTATGAAGCAGCTAAAATGTTGCTGAATGATCATGTTGGCGCCGGTAACAATTCGGCCCCGTAAAAGGAGTAAAATTCGGTTGATAGTTATGTACAATAGTACTACCACCATACATTGATCCTAAGTCTAAAATATATACAAAAATATACATGAATATGCGATAATCCTCCATATACAAAAAAATGAATATCCTTGCGTCATGGTATGTGATCTGTATGGTTTGTCGATGTCCATTTTTAGATCTAGCAGACTTGGCTGCTTGATAGCACTCGCTATCTCGTTGTCAAAATGGTACTGGCCACCGGAGTGACCTAACAGTTCCTTTTTCGGAATTCCTGATGATGATATCTGCTTCTATCATTCGACGACAGGACTCCTGAACAGTTGGTACTGACGTATCCTCACGCCTTTGATTTTGAGGTCTTCCTAGTTTCATACCAACTTTGGAAATGGAAAATTGTATCATTTCTTTTCTTCAGCGTTAGCTGGAGGCGGCGTACGGGAAATCTTTGGTGTCGCTCTTTTCCCGCAGAGTGTTGGGAGAATTATTCGCAATTTCGCACTATTTTTCGATATTTACACTACACTATCCTATCCGCGCGTTTTCTCGCAGGCACACGAGTGCACCTACGGCCACGAAACTATCCGAATTAAACCTAACTTAACTAACCTTAACCTAATTGCACTCGGAACGTGAGCGTCCATGGGGAAAACTTAACCTAAGCACTCGGCACGTGAGCGTCCATAGGGGTGTAGCCGGGGAACTCAGTGTCTCTATTTTCTGACAAGTGTCTATCTCGCGGAAAACTAGGCACTTAGGGGTGGGCACTCGAAACATCGGGGCTCATATCTTCATTACGTTCCTGACGGACCTGGGATTGCCGGATCATCGATATCTTCGTTGTCGATGACATCTTGCTGGGCCGGGGGGGCAGGAGCTGGCCTGATGTCATCTGCATGAACAACGACGTCGTGGCCATCTCGATCAATGCGATAAACGCAAGATGAGACCACTTCGCGAACCTGATATAGCCCAAGCCATTTAATTGCAAAGCTCGCTGGGTTTTGATTATCGCTGATCGGGTGGTTGCGGATGACAACCTGTTGTCCTACAGAGAACTGGGGTGGTACATCAGGTTGGTCGTATCTCTGAACATATCGTTGCTGATGCTGTCTAATATTTTCAATACGACGATCTCTGTCTTCGTGATGCGGGGATAACGTCGGTGTGGCTAATGGAATTTCACGTTCGGCAGGACGTGGAAGATCATAGCCAAGTAAAGCACGGCTGGGCGTAAATCCTGTGGCTGCGTTGGCGCGGCAGCGGAGTTCGAAAAGTATGCCTGGTATATGCTGGTGCCATTTATTGCCAGGAAGTCCCTGCATTTTAATTCGGAGGCATTTCTTGAACTCCTGGTTTCTCCTCTCAGTTGGATTGGATTGGGGGTGATAAACTGGAGTGTAGTAGACTTGCACGCCTAGTTTTTGCATCGCGCTTTTCCAATTCCTCACCTTAAATTGCGATCCGTTGTCACTTATGATGCGCCGGGGATAACCGAATCTGTTAAAAACTTGTTCTTCCAGTAGTTTAATTATATTGTTTGTTGTGGCCCGTCCTACAGGAAATGCTTCTACCCACCTTGTGAATAGATCGGTTATCACAACAACGGATCGTTTCTTCGTCAATGACAGCGGAAATGGGCCGATCATGTCTATCGCCAACGTGTCGAAAGGAGCAATTGGGATGCGAGCTTTCATTGGGGCCGGTTTCTGGCGTTTTCCCCGTTTAGTTGTAATACATATTAAGCACGTTGCTGTGTAACTCTTCACATCGTTCACCAAGGACGGCCAAAAATAATGTGTTCGGATGCTACGCAATGTTTCATCACGACCAGGGTGGATGGCCTCGTCGTGCAAGGAGTTCAATACTCGGGGCCGGGTTGTAGTCGGTACGAATAACGTCCTATCCTGGGAGTTCATGGGGCGGTGGTATAGTATTCCTTCTATAACCTCATAAATGCTGTCCGTTTTTTCGTGTTCGGCATGGGTCGGATCATCCAGAATTTGAATTATTTTCTGTGTTTCTTCGTCTGTTCCTTGGGCATCCCTCACTACGTGGATGGTTGGGATTTCCAGAAGATTTAATTCTGGAGGCAGGATTGATTCTAGTTCTGGGAGGGGACCAACGGACTGCTCTTCAGGTTCTCTACTCAAGAGATCCGGTAGTTGGTTGTCTTTCCCGGCGCAGTGAACTATTTCAAAGTCAAAACTGTGTAGTAACAGGGCCCATTGAGTGAGTTTTGATTTTTGATCTTTAAATTTTGATAACCACGTTACTCCTGAACTCAGCAGAATAGTTATTGCTTGCAAAAAATTTAAAGAAATGATTGAAGTGTTGTCACAACCCGGAAGTGCTGTCCTTCTAGCAGAGGACGGTATCTTCGAAGTGCCCATACTAAGGCCATGCACTCTTGTTCATTGATATGATACCGCCTCTGTGTGTTATTCAATTTTGCAGAATCAAATGTAATAATTCGCTTCTGGCCACATTCATCCGTTTGAAACAGTACAGCTGAAATGCCAATCTGTGATGCATCAGTCTGTACTGTATAAGGTAATCCGGTTAGAGGACGATGGAGTTGAAGAGGCCGCTGAATCAATTTTTTCAGTGTTTCCATTGCTGTGGTCGCTGCAGTATTCCACTTAAATGTTTTCGTCGTAGCCGTCAATTCATTAAGTGGAGCCACGATCCTAGCAAATCCTTGAATATACTGACGCACCCAGTTGCATAATCCTAGGAATTTGCGTAGCTGTCGTCGTGTTTTCGGGATCGGATGATTTTTAATTTGGTCTAGGTGCTTTTGTAACGGGCGAGTTCTATCAGCGTCAACCATGTGACCCAGATATTCTAGTGATGTTTTCCCAAAAGAACATTTATCTACGCCTAATCTTAGGTCGAACTGGTCCAAGCGTTCGAATACTAAGGCCAAGTGTCGCAGGTGTTCTTCTGGTGTCCTGGAAAATACTATTATATCGTCCAGGTACACCATTGTAAAGTCATGTAGCATGCCCGAAAGCACTTCCTGCGACATCAGGCGTTGGAACGTCGAAGGGGCATTTTTCAGCCCAATTGGCATTATTAGGAATTGGTAATGCCCTCCGTCTGGAGTGGAAAATGCAGTAAACTGCTTTGAATTTACTTCCATAGGAATCTGCCAATATCCACTTTTCAAGTCGAGCGTGGAGAAGATACTGGCATCCCCAAGATCCCTAAGTGCTTCTTGTATCACCGGCATTGGAGTTGGTTGTGATACTGTGATGTCATTGATTTTACGGTAGTCAATGCAGAAGCGACTGTCTCCGTTGCTTTTCCGTACCAAAACAATGGGCGATGCGTATGGACTTTTAGATGGTTCTATAATCCCTTGGAAAAGTAGTTCGTCTACCTGGCGATCGATTTCTTGTTTCCTGATGGGGTTTACGCGGTATGGCCGAGTTCTCACTGGTTTCGTCGTTGTAAGATCAATTTTATGTTCGGTTATCCTGGGTCGATGAGCAAACTGATCTTTTGGTTTAAATGTACGTGAAAACCGTTGAATTAAATGGTTAAATACCGACGCATGTTTACCTTTGAAACCATGATCTAAGTGCGGTATGTCATTTTGCCCCAAATCGTAGTTGACCTCCGTCCATCGTATTGTCTGTCGTAATCCTGTTCCAATGTGAATGCAGGATCTGCTGCAGTCGATGACAGCGTCGTGTTTCACGAAGAATCCTATTCCGAGAATCGCTTCATACCGTAGTTCTGGTACGACCAGGAATTCTTTCTGAAAATGTTGTGTACCTAATTGGAAGTTTAGTGTCGCTACTCCAGTGATGTCCGAAGTTGTGTTTTGTGTTGCTAGCTTGGTACAACTCGTAATGGGTTGAACGCGCGTCGCGATTCCGGGACGTATATAATTCCTGTCAGCACCAAGATCTAACAAACAACATATTGTTTTACTTTGTATCATCGCAGGTAATAACACTAACTTTGAATCATTAGGAGCAAACACACACAATGGATTTAAATTTACATCAGTGTCTTTATCACAAGGAGGGCTTCCACAATAAGATGAATTGTCATTTTGTGAGGCTGGATCATCTTGAGGTGGTCGGGATTTACTTCCACCGTTACGGATATCGGGAAATCTGTTTATGGTGGGTTCGGCTGGGGTCCTGAGTGTGGGGTCGGGGATAATTTCTCGGTGGGGGTTCCAGGATACACGTTTCTTCTCGGTTGGAAAGCGTGGTTGGCATACGGTAGCGGCAGGTGAGGTTATAACGTTTATCTTCGTTCCTGCCGCTGTTGGTCGTTTCCCGACCGAAATTCAGGTTAGTATTCCGGGCAATTGTTATACCAATGTCTTCCATTATTGCAGATTGTGCAATTAGGTGGATTACGTTTTGTCTTATTATTTTCTCTCCAGTTTTCGTTGGGTCGCGGAGACGTCGGCCGGTTCCACTTGCCTGGTTTATTTTTCAATGATTTTTCGGTTGACTTATTCTTCTATTCTTATTTATAGTGGCTTTGTTACCGCGAAAACTATTTTTTCTCGGTGATTGGGGTGACGAAGGCCGTTGGCGGTATTGCTCGGTTGTTAAATTGCATCCCTGGGAAGATGAGGAGCGATGGTGATCGACTTGATCCTTATAATTTTCCGTCGTCGGTTGTTTTTCTTGGAATATCATCGGAGGGGGAGCAAATTCTTCAGCTGTTAATTCCGAAGCCTGATCAACAAACTCAATTACCGTCCTTGGACGGAAAATAATAGCTCTTCGTAGAGCTGGTGATGCTAATCTCCACATGATTTTGGTTTTCAAGCACTCCGGCCACAACGGTAACAACTCGTCAAATAAAATTTGTTTACGAGTTGCGTAAACTTCTGGTGGGGTATCTCCTTGGGGTTTTGTGAGCAATTCCACAGCTGCGTCGTGAGTTGTCAAATCTGAGTCAATCGAATTAAGAAAAAGTTGCTTGGCTTTCGTCCAGGGGATGTTGTCGGTGAAGTATTCTCTATACTTCGTTGCGTACTCGGGCACCACACAATATAATACTCGTCTATTTTTCTGGCTGTCGTCGATTCCCAAGCCGTGAAATTCCTTTTCCATCATTTCAATAAATTCAGGATGATTCTTCCCCTGGAACTTCACTTTAAAACTTTCATCGTATCCTCTTGCTCCGCAAAACAAATCCACAACACGTTTTGCTGTTTGGGCAGCCACTGTTTCATTCAATGCGTCCTGCGGAGGTTCAGCACTTCTCTGTGTTGGCAGTCGTTGAGTAGTCTGTGGCGGCTCATGGATTTGGACTTCCACTTCTCTTGGTGGCAAAGGCGACCGCTGCTGTGCGAGGCGTGACTGGATTCCGTCATGCCTCGAGTAGAGTTCTCGCAGAGATTCTCCGATCTGCTGTTTCATCTCGTTAAACATCCGGAGTAAGTTGAGATAGTCCGGATTCTTGCTTTGGAGTGATGCTTCTTCAGCTTCTTTCTCTAATTGTTCTTTTCTCAACCTTTTCAGAGTGTGAATCTGCTCGTCAATACCAGCTATGATTGGCGAGCTCGCGTTATTTCTTGATTGGGTTGGTCGGTTTTCGTCAAGCCCGGTTTATTCGGATTCGTGTTGAGTTACGAAAGTATCCTCTATGTCATAGTTACTATCTTGGTTTTTGGACCTTGTTTGCATGGTATGAGTATTCATGTTTTTGTTTGATTTGTTTTGTTTGCTTTTTTTTTTAAATATAAATTATAATTGATTGCGGCCCCGTCTGACCCGTAGAAAAAAATAAGTAAGGTTGCAAACACCACAAGATCAATAAATTATCTTTGAGGTTGACGGCCCCGTCTAAGGCAAACCAATAAGTGTTCCGAAAACTCACTTTGAGGGGAGTGAGAGAGAGAGAGAGTAAAAAATAATAATAATAAAGAGCAATAAAGAAAAAATACTTTTCTGACCGTGTGCAATTGGCCAAACAATGGATGATGCAATAATACTATGACTTGCAATTAACAAAATCGAATGTGCTAAATGAATAAAGCTTTACTGCCTGTTCTGCCGAACAACGGATCCAATAAACACTAACAATAAAAAATATATGCAGTTGAGATGAAATTCGTGTCCGTAATTTGATATACTCGCTCAGACAAATTAATTGTTGTACTAATTATTATACATTATAAAATCTACCGCGTAATTAATTCCTAATTATTTTGGTATTAATTCGGCAAAGACACTACTAAATTTCTGATATATGTACTTATATTAAAAGAAATGAAACTTGAGTGAACAACAATGACGACAAATAAATGCAGAAACTGATAATTAAATTAAACTAACTGCGATAAAATGTGTTCTACAATTTATCGGCCCCGTCTACTTTTCTATAAAACAATTAAGCGGGGTGCGGCCCCGTCTGCAAGGTTTTTTTTTCTCGTATTAAATAAACAAACGTAGTTGTGATATATAAGCTAAATAATAATTTGAATATAGCTAGCCCAATATAAATGTAATAATAAACCGAAATAAAACAGAATAGACTTAACTAAATTAAAAAAATAGACCTACAAAACTATTTTAATTATTATTAACGTTAACTCGATGGCACTCAATTATTGTTAAATAGAAAACATATAAGTAAACTTGGTATAGTATCACAAAATGGGAGGCCAGATGCACACAATAAATAAAACAATATGATTTACAAAAATGTGTGACTTGTTCTGTGGTATTACGTAATAGAATGCTATCTGTTTTAATCCAAAGATAGTTGAATAAGTATATCCTGTTTAGTTTTTTTCTTTTTTTTTTATAATAGAATTTAAATTAAATTTTACGTAACTAGTTCTATAGGAATTTACGACAATTAATAGACATTGAAATTAAATTAAAATAATAAATATAAAATATTATTGAATCTTGAAAGAAAACAAAAATATTAATTAATTTGAAAATGTAAGAGGTTGTTTTCAGGGTCGTAGGTGTGTGGTGGTTGGCACAATAAAATTAAACCACCAGTTGTGCGATAATTGCTAATTAGGCAATTTAAAATAATTAACTAAACCACTAGTTGGGCGCCAATTGTTAACTAGGCTCTTTTCGCGTTGGAACCGAACACGGGGAAATCTAATATTTTCCACAAGGAACAAGGTAAATTAGACAACCAATTTCTGCCTAGTTAACTACCCGGTTCACTTAGAGGGAGCAACAGAAAAAAAAATCACTGAATAATTAACGGGAGACTTACCTTTGTTTTGTGTGCGTTGTTCGTTGGGAGCGGTTCCTGCTCCTGATGACTGCATACGGTTAGGTCAGCACGGTCAGCCGGACGTCGGGATGCACACAACAATTTCACTTAACTACCTTGCTTTCTTTAGGTACTAACAAATTGACTGTGGCTAAATTAAACTCGGTTTTAGATTTTAATTTCACGGTGGTGAATTTATATTAATAACCATTAAGCGTTTACATACAATATTTACACTGAGAAAAAAAATGTATATATAGAACAAAATTTACAAGTAAATAAAAGTATAAAGAAATTAAAATTATCAGCAAAACAAAGTAGGGCTACGCGGTTCGCGAAAGTGATCAAAGTATAACTTGGACGTAGTGGAAACAACTTACGTGTAGCTTATAAGCGCGAAGCAGGACTAAAAGTAACGTAGTAATGTGGTCTAGTGACACGCTAATGAATACGAAAAATAAAGGGAGGTATTATCGGGATGCGACCCATATTTATATCCCGGGTGTCAACCCTCTTCCTTTGAATTTGAAAACTGTATCAAGTTAAATTACAATTATTAGACTATTCAAAATTTTGAAAGATGCTTTCTTACCTTACATAAGAGAAAACCGAAGTAACTATTTCCCGACAAACAAATTGAATTAGCCTTGATAAAAGAACGAAAAATCACCTATTCATAGTACATTTTTAATTATTTTAAAGCACGATATTAATATTAATAATTTATTATTGTAATACAGTAGACGCCGCTTATTAGAATCACGGATAATGTTATCAATCGGATATTGTTATCACTTTTGCGAAGAACGGCCCGAACGTGTAATACTACATACAAAAATTTTCGTTTATAGTAATCATGATTTCGGTTTATGTTATCATTTTTACTTTCCCTATACGAATACGAAGTATATATAGGGGGAAGTATTGTGATCGTGATTTTTTTTGCGGAAATATACGTTTTGAGGTCCCCCGAGTCCATTAAACTAATTTCTGGAAGAAAAAAAAATTGTGTATGTCTGTCTGTCTGTCTGTCCGTGGGTGCTATCTCAAAAACGACTGATCCGATTGAGATTAAACTTTTCAAACAAAAGTTAAAGAGAATGAGAAACTGAACAAATTTTGTTAAAATATATTTTTCATAAAATTCTGAACTTTCGAGAAAAAAAATAAAAATTGAAATTTTTGACATTTTTTGCCAATTGCTAATAAACTATTGAAGCAACATGAAAGTTATATAACAAATAATTGTAGAGAATTCAAAATGTTACGTTATTATAGTTTGTTACGTTATATATTTTTATTTAAAATAAAGTTTTGTTTTTCGGCTATTATTATCAATCGGTTATTGTTATCAAAAACCCCGAGTCCCGTTGTGATCACATTAAGCGGCGTGCACTGTAGTACTAATATTTATTAACGTGATCAATTTTTTACATGATGCACAAAATAATAAGTAGTAATATAATGAAAAATGCTAAATTATAACTAGATTCAAGAACGTGATAAATACATATATGAAACATAATAAGTATACTATCTAATCAAATCTAATTTGTAAAATAGAGAATTAAAACGCATTCTAATTAAATGACCCGATCTATGCAAATGTACAGATAGAGTGTTAAAAGATAACAAAAATAGCAATATAGTAATATGCGTGCGCGGTACATACACAGCCTTAAAAATTTATTTTTAATATTTATTAAATTATTTATACGATAGTCGAAAACAATACAATTCCTTTTGCGCGAAAATGTAATTTTGAAATATTGAAGCGTAAATAAGAAAATTACATGAAAGTAAATGAGATGAAACATTAATAAATAATAAAAATTATAAGGGCCCACTGTGGGAATCCTGCTGTACACCAGAAGAAACAATAATTACATTCGATATATGGTTAGCAAGTACTTTCTTTTAACGTTCATAATTCCAAGACGTATAAAAAAGTAATAGCTTTTACCATCAATCATATAAAAAAATTTCAGAACATTTCAAAACTGAAAATCGTAAATATAATACAATAACCAAATAATAAATATTTGTTATTTAATTTAAATAAGTTGATTTATTTCCGCCCTGCATTCCGCTGGTAATAATATTGTAATAACTTTACGTAAAATGAATATCCGAAATTAATTTTAAGCAAATACCTGAAAAATTAGTATAATACAAATATTATATGATTATTTTTTGATAAAATTTATGTAACATTTCCTTTGAAATAATATCCCAATTTTTGGGTATACGGCAGACCGTACGTATCTATTTCAAGAAGCGGTAATATAACACCATTCACTCTCGGCTCACTCTCTGTCATAAATATTAGGGCCTGTCATGTTTAATGGTTTGTTGATACTAACACAGCGCCCGGCCGATCTTTATAAAATGCCGATTGGGGCCAGAAACGGAGTTTCCTTTCCTTTCTTACCCTCCGATGGACCGCCAAACTAAGAAATAATCAAAATAAATATTAAATTAGAATATTTTTAAGTAACAAGTAAGTATCGACGAGCGATCACTTCTTCTACGTCCGTCAGTATGTGATCCAGGTAAATCGGAGGTAAGGTAAAGGAGTTAATCATATTTAATTGAATAGCACGGCAAGGGTTGACACTATTGCTTTGAAATTTGGGCCAGACATCCATCCCGAAAATACGCATTGTTTGCCCTACTGATCAACAATATGTATAAACAATTAATATTAGAAATTAGCGAAAATCGGGTATACAAAGTGAGGTCATAAATCATTATGCCTCGTCGCGCAAAATAGCTACCTTTTGCTGTATAAATGAATTTAATTACAGAAAAAATGATTTACATTCATAAAGAGAAATTGTTTATACAAAATTGTTGATCGGTGAAACCTCGCCATAGTCTAGTATGTTAATTATTATTATTGTGACAGCTCAAATCTAAAAGTTAATCCTTAATCGATTTCCGTCGTGTTTGGATTCATTTTGACGGTCATTCTCTCAGCTATCCGATGACACCTGTGTGTCTCAAATATGGTTAACCATTTAGCGATAAATCGCGAGCAGCGAAGGGCCCTTTGTTCTTCGTTTTTTTTTATTGCCATTTGGCGCCAGTCCAAAGTTGGCGTCAGTCTCAAGTTGGCGCCAGTCCAAAATTTCGGCGCGCATCACTCTTTTGTTTCGGTATACCTGCGCACCAGATGTGGAGAGCTCCAGAGATTCCTCGAAGTTAGGAACCAAAACAGGGACGTGTTCTTCCTTTTGATAACTGAGAGATGATTAGGTTGAGCTGTCCGATATTGGAGGGCGCTAAATCTAGGTGACGAGATTTCACTGTTTAAAATAAAATTAGAACACGATTCACTAATCTATTCAATGTATGGTACGAACTTTACTCCTTTGCAAAATGCATGAGAGTGAAGTAACATTTAGGTATTGGAAAATAATGTGAAGTTACGCGGGACCGTTGTTCCGAATATTAACAACAAATAACGCCCGAGTTATGAAGCAGCTAAAATGTTGCTGAATGATCATGTTGGCGGCGCTTTCGGAAAAGCGCCGGTAACATATTTTTAGCATCTATTGTCTCATATTTCGTTCGCACACATGCTAAAGTGCCATATGTGAAAAATTTTAAAAGGAAATTCGTGCAGTGTTAATTTAGTGACCAAATTATGTTTAGAAACAACTATTGGGAATTCTGAATCATATTTTAATTTCGAAGTCTGTTACCTACACGCTATATACCGTCATCATCTAAAAATGGATCGAGTTGTGACAATGACAATTTGTTTCTGGAGAACGAGACAATTTAAATGAATTAATTTCGTCTGCAAACGACTGGAATTGAATTGATTTAATAATCAATGTTTCTGCCTGAGTTAATAATTCTGCAGTAAACTTCCCACTTATTCTATTCTTAGGTTTGAGAGAGTTGCAAGTAGATCTTTGTATCCAAGCTGTTACACGTAGTAATTTCTTAAATGTTCATAATTGTTTAACCACGGTATATGTGAATTTAAATCACTGTTACTGACCGCAACTTTGAAGTAGGTTTGATTTTCCGAATAAATTGAACGAAATTTTTTGTTATGAATCCATATGATCCATGCCACGATAAACTGTTGATTAAATCCGATGTTAATGCTCCTCGCGATATATCTGCAATGTTATCACTTGACCAAATATGGTGCCAATTTTCTACATTAGAAATTGCTTGAATTTCTCCAACACGCTGTGATACGAATTATCTAAATCTGATCGCATCAGCGTTAAACCACGAAAGAATAATTGTAGAATAAGTAATAGTTGAATTTGGAGATGTTATCACCTTTCATACAAAAGTTATTTTTGATATAATGCTTAATTCTGAGTATAATTCTACCCATGTCTTTAAAATGTTTTGCGAAACTTGTTGATTTTACTGCACTTGTTTTTTCCAAACCCTTTACAGAAGGACCTTATGCTACGTTTTGTAACATTTTTGCAATTCATATTAAATGAATTATATTCTATTTTGTCGTTAGTTAAATTCTAATAAACCCCTAATGTTTTCAGCTGCTCATCTGGTCTTGAAATTAATACATATTTTTTCTGTTAATTATTCACATAATCAATAATTTGATTCTGGTTAAAAGCCTGTTTACGCATAGAAAACCCACCCTTGGTAATGCATTTATTAAGAAGTTTCTTAATTGTCTCGCATCTTCGATTGTTTATACCCCCGTCAGTAAATCATCCATATAAAAGTACGCGCCTTATGACTTCAGCTTTTTGTAATCAAAGAAATTTGTTTGCCAACCGTTGCAAAGATCTGACCGGAAAGTACCGAGCACAACATGTACCGTATGTTTCGGTTTGTAATTGAAAAATTTGAATTGGATGATGAGGAGATTCGCGCCATAATATTTGCGGATATTCTTTAAGGGATTCGTAAATTTTCATAAAATGTTCTTGCGAAATCGCAGTAAACTATTAAAAACGTCGTCTTGTAAGATCGGTATTAATAAATCGTTAAGGGATGTTTTTCGACTTTATTTTGTGCTTGCATCGAAAACAACGCACAATTTTGTTATTAAGCTACAGTTTTTCATTACACCGTGATAAGGTAAATAGTAACCATCGTTAAAATTATTATTATTATTATTATTACTTTATTTTACGGACATCTCCTTTATACATAAAAAAGCAATCATTTACATATAACAAAAATATATAACAAGAAAAACAAACATAATATAATTAGACATACAAGAACGCAAAAGGTTAGCATAAATCATTTATTACTAAAGTTCCAAATGGTTTAAATTGGAAAATCAAATGTTAAACTTCATTGTTACTCTTTTGTAAGAAAGTAAATAAATAAATAAATAAAGTTGCTGGACAAATTAATAAATAGTATAAATAAAACTAAACAAACAAATAAATATAATAGGTATATAAATACAATAAAATGAATAAATAAATAGTTGAATAAATAAAAATAAATAAAGTTATAAATTAAAAAATAAAAGTGTAGATAAAATATATAAAAAGTGGAATAAATAAAATTAAACGAGCAAATAAATAAGTAATTAAAATTAAATATATAATAATAAGTATAAATAAAATTAAAAATATATTACAAATAAAAGGAAATGAAACAATGAATTAAAAGCAGTTTATATAAAAACATAATAATATGTGACGCAATTTTGTATTATTGCTCTCTTGGATGAGTCGGGATTTGATTTTAAATCAACTTACCTTAAAATAAACTAATTGTTCCTCCCCAGCTATCTCAATGGAGATGGGGTGGGTCTAAATAAATAGATAAGGGCGCCACGTAATTTTATAAAAGGAACAATTAAGGCAAGTTCTCCCCGAAATAAAATTACGAAACCTAAAGTAAACCTCTATCATCCAAAAGTCTAACCTAACTAAATGAAAAGGGGAATCCCAAAAGAAAAATCACCACTATTGATAAACGTAAGTTTATTCTCTAAGTGGAAAGTTAACAAATCGAAAAAAAATATTTAATCTATATAAACGCTTAAGCATGAGTAATTTTGAATAAAAAAAATTATCTGCATAGATTCAAACTACAATACACACTAACGGTTAATAAATAATCTAATTGAAAATTCTATAAACTATAGGTGTCTCACAAAAGAATTGGTGTTTTCTATCGTGCACGTTAGAATTACAAAGTGTTACTGATTAAATTAACTAATTAAATAAATTTAAATTAGATAACCGTAAATCAAACGCAATGATAATAATAATGGTAGTGATAATAATAACTTTAATACTAATAGAAATGAAATAAATAATAATATTAATAATAGTGATGGTAATGAACAACAAAAAAATATCAATAATAATAACGGTAATAATAACGAGGCGTTTAATAACGAGAAGGATCTTAATACTAGCAATAATATCTGTTATAATAAAAGTAAATATAATAATAATTGTAGTAAGGTATTTTTAATAAGGGTAATAGCCAATCTCAATAGTAGAAATAAGGATTATATTAATGATATTAGGAATAATAATAGTAATGATAATAATATTAATAATACTAGTGATAATTATAACAAAACTATTGAGAATAACGAGTTCTGTGCAGACCGTTCCCGTGTGCACACGTGCGACAATATCGAGCTAAGACAAATCGTATCCTATACATTATTATACTTCTATTTCATTTAAATTTTATTTAAATATCATCATATATACATACACCCATCATAACACATATAAAATAGCATAATATATTACATAAGGCCCATAGAGCCAATTTACGAAGGTAAATCCTTGCGCCGCCGGAATGGCGGACGCAATGGATATCGGTAACTCTCCACAAGGCATTAATAAAAATCATCCTCTTAAGAAATTACTAGAAGCGCATAACCTTAATAGCAATAATAGTAATAATTTTGATAATATTAACCCGACCAATGTGAATTCGAGCACTGATAAATCTATAAATAACCTGAACGCGACAAATACATCCACAAAAAACGCACGGCCTTTTGCGGGCATCGACGTTAGTATTAAATACCAGAATCACTCTCGTTATAATACATTCGTTGTTTATTTTGAACATATCGATAAAAATATCTCTAATTTACACCCACTAAAAGTGGGCTCAATAATTCACTCAAATGCTGATATAAATCAACAAATTTTGGAAGTTAAAAGAATGGGAAGAAATCGTGTGAAAGTCATTTTAAAATCGGCAGACGCGGCCAATAGAATGGTGGAAAATAATGATTTTTTCAAAACACATAATATTATTGCGTATATTCCTAGGCACATGACTGAAAAAAAGGGCATTATACGATTAGTAGATACACATTTTTCTGATGAATATATATTCAATAACATAAATTCTGAAATCGATGTTATTAATGTACATCGATTCAAACGAAAAATAACGTCGGAAAATGAAACGATATATGTACCCAGACAAACTATGATAATAACATTTTCTGGACATACGCTCCCCCAAAGTATAAAAATTAATTATGTAAATTTTCCGGTAGAGTCCTACATTCAGCCTGTCATACAGTGCTACAAATGCCTTAGATTCGGACACACAACTAGACAATGCAACAGTCCTAAACAATACTGCCCAAAATGTAGCTTAGCCCATGACGAGAAATGCACATCAGACATATCTGTTTGTATAAATTGTAAAAGTAATAATCATCAATCTATATCCAAAGAATGCCCCAGTTACAAATCCCAAATCAAAATTAAAAAAATAATGGCGGAAACCAGCTTGTCTTTTAAAGAAGCTGAACAAATTGCAGACAACCCCGCCACATTTAATAATATTTTAAGTACAAATAAATTCTATACTCTATCAAGCAGCTCAGAATTTCCGGAAATAAGAAGTACAAACACCCCTCAAAATATTAATGCATTGCATAACAATAAGATAAAAAGTAATTTTATCACTCCAGTTAAACCTAATCCAATAAATAAACATAAAACAAAACCTCTAGTATCTGATAAAAATAAAAAACGTAAAACTGATCAAAATATTCTTAGAAATATAGAACCAATTTGCGTCTTACCAAACCCATACCGTAACGAATTCACCAAATTGAAAGAAGAGCTAGCAGACGGTATATCAATATTAGTTAAAAATCTTATTGATCATACAGAATTACTCCAATCTGACAATTTTGTTAAGGAACTTAAAGATAACCTGTCTAATTTTATACAAACTATAACAAACGTAGAATGTTCAGCAACAAACAATGACAGTACAGATTCTATACCCATACAAACCTATGATGAAACTTCCTCCCAAATAAATAAAATTCAAGGTACTCCAATGGAACTCTAGATCAATTGGATCTAATAAACATAGTTTTATAGAATGTATAACAACTCATAATATTGATATAGCTATTATATCCGAAACTTGGCTCAAGCCTCAATCCTTATTTAGTGTTAAAAATTATGAAATAATTAGAAAAGATAGACTTGACGGAAAAGGTGGAGTCATGTTGATGATACATAACTCAATTCCCTTTAAAGAAATAAACACCTCTAATATAAATAACCCTGGCATAGAATATTGTGGCGCAACCGTTAAATGCGCTAACTACGACATTCACCTATTTTCAGTATATAAACCTCCAACAGTTAAAACTAGCACTAAAGATTGGACAGAGTTGTTCCACCCATACAAGGACGCATGTCTTATCGGCGGTGACTTTAATGCCCACCACACTCTCTGGGGATCAGCAGAGTGTAACAACGAAGGACTAAACGTACTCAATGCACTAAATGATCTAAGCCTATGTATACATAATGATGGAAATGCTACCAGACTTGGCTACCCAAATCAAAAGAAATCAGTCGTTGATATCACAATTTCATCGTCAAACTTAAGTACTAGTATTGATTGGGAACTGCTGACTGATACTCTTGGATCTGACCACTATCCAATAATTATTAAATTACAGACCTCGTTGAATGTGTTACATAAACGTCCATCCACTATGATATGGAATACTAACCATGCTGACTGGAACAAATACACTAGTAAAATTCAAAAATATATTGAAGAACGTCAGTTTGGACAGGAAGAAAAACTAAAGATACTTCTTACATCGATAACCGAGGCTGCAGATACACACATTCCTAGAATCAAAATGACAGAACGAAAATATCAACCAGCATGGTGGGACAGAGAATGTCTATTAGCAGTTGACAAGCGGAGGACCTTGCTTCAATTATATAAGTGCCAACCGACATTGGAAAACCTTCAAGAAGCTAAAAGACAAGCAGCTATAACTAAACGGCTATTTAAAGCCAAAGCTAAAGAAAGTTGGATCAATTATTGTAATAACATGAATAAAGACACGCCTATTAAGCAGATTTGGTCACAAGCTAAATCAATCGAAGGGAAAAAAACACCATCAAACAACATACCTCACATTCTAATAGAACCATACCTTAACCATATTGTGCCCACAAGTGTCCCTACCAAAGATGCAGAAGAAGAGATAGAAGGACAGGATCATTTTCTCTCCAATCCGTTCAACATGACAGAGCTAGAACATGCAATTAGCAGCAAGAAATCAACAGCTCCCGGTATTGATGGAATCACATATAGTATGATACAATATCTCCCATCGAACGCTAAAGCTTTACTGCTCCAAGTATATAACTCATGGTGGATCAACAGCGAATATTTCAAAGAGCTCAAAACTTCTGTTGCTATCCCTATATTGAAACAAAATAAAGACAAAAATAGAGTAACATCGTATCGCCCTATCTCACTAATGTCAACGCTTACCAAAACATTTGAAAGGATGATTAAAAACAGACTGGAATGGTGGCTGGAATTCCATAATAAGCTACCAGCCAGACAGTATGGTTTCCGGAAGAACATGGGTACCTTGGAGGCAGTCAACGATCTCGTCGCCAACATACAAAACTCATTTGCAACAAACAGTTATCATCCATGCCTTTTTGTAGATATACAAGGAGCATATGATAGTGTAAACCTCGACATTCTGTACAAGAAAATGACACAAATGGGTATACCATCCAAAGTATGTAGAAACATAACATTAATATATAAAAACCGAGCTATATATATGTTAAGCGACCACGGCATCCCTGTGGGCCCAAGAATTTCTTCGATAGAGGGTTACCGCAAGGTGCTGTTCTAGCTCCATTGCTATTTAATATATATACAGCTGATATACATACTCTGATGGGAGACAAGATTACGTGTATTCAATATGCGGACGATCTGGTTTTACATACATCTTGTTCTACATTTGATAAATCTAAGCAAACTCTTAGAGTCGCAGTTCTTAAATTAAAACAATATTTACAGGAGAATGGTTTCACAATTTCCACTGAAAAATCTAGCATACTAATGTGCTCAAGGCATCATCCAAAAGATATTAACCATATAACACTTGCTGGAATCAAACTCCCTGTAGTTAAGCAATACAAATACCTAGGAATTGTTCTTGATTTAAAACTTTCATGGAAAAATCATATAGAATACTTAGCTTCAAGATGTGAAAAAGGATTGAATATTATGAGAGCGGTATGTAAGAAACATTGGGGAGCAGACATGTATGTAGGTATAATGTTTTACCGGAGCTACATAAGGTCTCTTCTGGATTACGGATCAATAGTATATGGAGCAGCATGTAATACACTTTTAAAAAAGATTGATACAATCCAGTACAAAGCACTTAGAATAGCCTCTGGTGCAATGATATCTACGCCAAAATACGTACTACTTGCTGAATGTAATGAGCCTCCGCTATATCTCAGGCGTTCATATCTAGCATCAAAAAAAATATTACAGTACACATCATTTAATAAAAAACTATTAATTAACCCCATAGCAAAACTTAACACTGAAGTCTTAACTAATAAATATTGGAACAAAAAGAACTTTCCTCCTATGGCTAAAGCGTTCACCGATATAAATGAAGAGGAAATCAAGATCAAAAAGTATGACAAACCATATGAGTTTAACTTTGATTACAATATTAACTGCTATAAGGTTTCTCCCATCTATCCAGAATACTGCTCCACTTACAGGCTAAATAACATAATAGTAAGCCAAATACTCTCCATCAAATATCCCAACAGCCTGTACATATATACGGATGGCTCAAAATCAAGTGAGGGTACAGGTTTTGCATTCGTAGTGCCTAAAATTGATTATATACAATACATGAGGATTACACAAACAGCAACAATATTTACAACCGAAGCACTGGCAATACTTTATGCAGTACAATGGGCCATCAAAAATTTGCATAAAAATATAGTAATTCTAACGGACTCCCAGTCGGTCCTTAGAGCACTCTCAAATACAGAAAAATTTAATAAAAATTATATAATTCTCGAAATTAAAATTGCACTAAAACAGTGTAAAAGTGAAAATATTAGTGTTAACTTCATCTGGACAAAAGGTCACTCTAAAATCTCTGGCAATGAAGAAGCAGATTATTGGGCAAAAATTGCGGTGCAGTCAGTAGATGTCCACTCCGAAATACCCATTCCCATAACAGATTACTACAGCAAATATAAACAAAATATAAAGTCAGCATGGGAAGAGGAATGGATGAATACGCCGCCCACCAATTATAAATATATACACCCTACGCTCCCTCTCAGACAAGATCATATATACTATTATTCACTACCTCGTCCTTTGGCGTCAACAATATTTAGAATTAAAAGTAACCACGGATCATTCCCTACCCATTTATATAAAATAGGTCTAAAAGAAGACAGATACTGTGAATGTGGAGAAGTTGGTGATTTAAATCACATCTTCTTAGGATGCGAAAATAACAAAACTCATATTAAAGAATTCATTAAGTCTGTGTCTCTTCACTCTAATCTACCCCTTAACATAATGCACATTATATCCTTAAATAAACCCGAAATACATCAAGCTTTGTTAAAACTATTAATAGATGCAAAAATAAAAATTTAAATAAATATCTCCTAATAAACCACCATAAATAACTATATAAAACAACTAAAAGAAAAGAGAAAAAGTGTCGTGACTGAATGGTTAACACCTAAGTCAATAAATAAAATAAAAAAAAATAAAAAGTTAATGAAGGGTAGAACACCATATGGCCCAGGCGGACAAATACTATTTATTTAGATTTATGTATTTATGTCTACTGCTTCTATGTAATAAACATTTTTTGCAAACAGAAAATATAAAGAATCTATTTATGTTTCTGGGTATTCATCAAGTTACATAAAAGAAAACTAATAATCGAGGCTCGTTTTAATTAGGTTTTAAAATAATTTTATTAATTCTCAAATGAATTTAGAAATGATGTGTTTATAGGAAACAGTTGCTTGAAAAGAAAAATGGATAACAGCTGCGAGGAATAGCTGACTGAGCACTGCTCTATGCTTCCGAAAATATCGTTCTGAAATAAATGTTTCTTGAAATGGTATCCCGCGGAATGAAATTACCCTCCGTACTAGGGGAACACTACAAGGGCAATAATATACTGAAGTAATAAGCGGAAAGCAACCAAAAAAATTAAATTAGGGATATGCTTTCCATTATATAACTCGGAAGTTTATTGTCTGCACTGTTTCAATCTCAAATAGTTACATCTGCGTGAAAATAATAAAGCTTTGCCTTTTCTTTTCTGACGAATAATTTAGAAATATATTTTATGATTATTAAATTTAAAAAAAATGGTTATATTAATATTCTATTATTGATTGAAATCATGATTATATTAATTTAACATTACTTTGATAGGCTTTGTAGTAAATAACTATAAAGTCCTATAAAGTACATATCACAATAATCGCAATTAAGCTATAAATCTTAAGTTTTATTTAAAAAATGTATTTAGTTGTAAAAATAATACCTCTTACCTCCCTTTGGGATCTGTAATGGAATTTTAGAAGAATCGCTATATATTACTATCGAAAATCTCTACTTAAAACCAATAATAATAGTTAATTAGAAGGTTTATTTAATTAGCGTTCAAATTAACATACAAATGTTTTACCACGGTTAACTGCGAATTTAATTCATCTCAAAAATATTAGGTTTACGCGCGTGATTAAAATGATGTGCGTATCTCATTACTTTGACTGCACGTCTCTCAAAAATTTTAGACTATGTGCGCAAAGCACTATTCATTAAAATTGACTTTCCTATTTTATTTTTCTCTACAAAACTCCTAACTTTATCAATTATAACAATAGCAATTTGAAAATATTAATATATTATTACTGTTGTATGACTTTTATTTGGATGTTATCAGCGTAATGCAAAAGACGGAATTCTTGGTAACAGGGAAACAATAATCCTATTTTCACATTTTCCCATAATTACTGATATAATTGTCGCTGTTGATCATTCCCTATAATTGTCGGTAGTAACCACTCAATTAGAGGGATTTAATTTAAAGTTTTAGACAGTATTAATATAAATATAACCGATATTTGTTTTTGGGTTTCTTGAAGAGTATATCAAAATAAATAATAATACTGTATCCTTTCAACAAGTGTGAAGAAAAGATACATCAGTGTTATTTTTATATAGATATCACATGAATGTTATATTTTCCTTTACGGATACCTTGGACTATAACACTCTATGGTAAAATGGAATGGAATAATCATCAGTTCTATCTAGAATGATGAATGAATTCATAACCTGACAACACTGCAAACCAAGTGTTATTCGTTTGTCTTAATTACAGCATTGTTGTCTCTTCTATTTCAACTAATCTACCTCATTACTTCCGTTGACTTTTTTAAATAGTCTTCATGTTTTAGGGTCTGTGTGCTAAGTTCATTTTTTCCAAAAAAGGTTAAATGAAAATAATTTTTAAGTTTTTATACCACTATTTATTGTATAATATACACAAACAAAGTTTACAATATATTATCAATTTTGACACAACTATAGTTTCGACCTTTGCAGGTCATTATCAAGTGTTGAATCAACACTTGATAATGACCTGCAAAGGTCGAAACTATAGTTGTGTCAAAATTGATAATATATTGTAAACTTTGTTTGTGTATATTATACAATAAATAGTGGTATAAAAACTTAAAAATTATTTTCATTTAACCTTTTTTAAAATGAACTACCACATAGTAACGGTCGCTACCATCATTTTCATTCATTTTTTCCATTACTGGTTATAGTAGACATAGGTTAGGTTGTTTACGCGTTTTAGCGATTTGTTTTTAAAAATTAAATAAACACGTTGTATAATAAAAGAACAAATATTTATTGAATAAACGTGCATCAAAATATATACAAATAAAGCAAATAACAAAGAATGATTAGCAAATAACAAAGGTAGGAAGTAATTGAACAAAAGCAAAGAGAATTACAAGTTAAATTATGTGCTAAAATAAGCTTGCAATTACAAATTTAAACAAAGTTTTACGTTACGAAGATTGATTACTTACTCGTGTCGAGGGTTGATCAAGAAGTGATTGAGGACACAGAAAAATGCAACAAGGAAAGCAAAAGGAATCACGTGATCGGTGGAGGGAGATAAGGGATGCGCAAAAATGAAGAAAGAAAAAGGAATAACTTTGACACGAGTTAACAGAGGATAGAAATGGAATGTTTCTACTCTTCACATTTGGCCTGGCCTGCGTTTTACGATTAGACGCGCTTTTCCTCAGCGAAGGGCGTAATTCTTGTTGAAGCTAAATAAGCACGTTCGTAGCGAAGCCCATTGTTCGAGTCAAAATTTTCGGACAATGGTTCGCTCCTCATTTACAACTGCAATATGTGGTAAAACGCAGTCCGGCGCGAGCACAAAAGAAAAACGTTGAAGTTTGAGAACTTTCTCCGAAACACACAGAGCAAAAAAGGGTCAAACTGCAAACAAAAGGTTGAAAATATTTTAAGAAATGCAAGCAAAAGCACAAATGTTAAAAAAAAGTGTAAACGAACATAAAATAGTATATTGTTCAACGAGTGACGAAAGTAACATTTTTTTAAGCGAGAGAACAGTTTACCAAACGAGGCGAAGCCGAGTTTGGTAATGTTCGCGAGCTTAAAAAAATGCTTTCGACGAGTTAAACACTATACTTTTTCTACTACCTTACCTATGATACTAACAAACTTTTATTATTATATAAACAAATACTTTATTTTGAATTAAAAATTACAAAACTACAGATCATATTTAAATTACTTACGATTTAAATATCAAATTTTCTGACAATTTTGCAGAATATGCACAGTATATATGAATTTACACGATTATCTGTCTTAAATTACATAAATATTGCATATATTTCTTCATACCTCTTTTTCGATTTTTCTGATAATAAACACATAGGTTTTCTCAGCTTGATTTACTTTTTCTGGTGCAGTATTGGGAAGATCTAAATCACTTACTGAATCAGAAATCATGATATGATGAAGATACGAACAGTACAAATTCAAAAACTGACGTTTAATAATGACACGATATAGTGACGGCAAGCAACTAGACGGAGGTGAAAAACTCTCACTAGTGACGGAACTCAAATTTTCGCTGGAGTATTCGGTGACGAAAATTGTCTTTTTATAAAGGGTAGTAGAAAAAATATATTTACACTCACTTCGCGATTTGGCGTGAACATAACATAGGTTGAAAGTCTTTATTACTCTAAATATTATGTTGAGTTGAGTTTGTATGCCCATTTTTTTGGGGGAAGATTAATTTTTTAGTTTGTTATACCCATACAAAATATCCTTGATCATTCTATACAAATAATCTACCTACTTATGTATTATTGTTTAATTAGATCCACCTTTTGTTGAAGTTTATTACTTACTCATATGAACCATTAATTATCTAGAAAAACAAATTTTACAATAGTTTTAAATATTGTTATTTATTTCTACTCCATTTTCTAAAGTCATTTATCTTTATTATATCTTTGCACTGCTTTCTAACAAAATATCACAAAAAAATATCTTACAAAATAAGAAAATACGCTTAAATTAGAAATCAATTTAACTCATCTTATTAGTTATCATTTAGTAATGTCTAATCCACAATAAACTATAAGCTCATTAAATTAAATATAAAGTGAAATAATTAAATAATCACCACAAGAGTTTATATATTGGTTAGGGCTTGTTTGTTATTTCTTTATTATCTTATGTTGAGTACCATTTGTCAGGTGGATAAATTTCAATATTATATTATTTTTAATAAAAGCTTATTCTTTGTTGTACTCATTACACATTAAAACCTTTAAACCTTTATTTGGCATACCTTATGTATACAAAATTAAATCTACTAAAAACAACATTCTAAAAAAAACAAAAATACAAACTTTCCATGTATTATTTCACTCCACTCTCCTCTTGCATACACACTCATCTCGTAACTTACCACCCTAAAGTCTCTTGCAACATTATATATTCACCTCATCACCATCTTTGTTTCCGCTCATCAAAATTGATTTCACACACGCATCCCACAATCCACATATCACTCTCACATTGTTTTTCAACCATCTTCTATTCTGGCCAGGGTAAATATCTGGTCTGTCGTTCCTCTTCCCCTCCTGAATCCTTCCTGTGTCTCTGACACAAGACCCTTCTGCTTTCTTCACCAGCCTTTTTTTTGACTACGGTCATTCCTATCTTGTATCCTGCATTTGTCACATGACCTCCACCTTTCAAAAAAGCGGTATTTTCTCCTCCCTCTTCCATATTTGATTCAAAACCTTTCTGAAAATTATTCTGCCCTATTCCCCAATAGCCTTCCAAACGTCCGCCTTTAAGTCATCCGGTCCTGCCGCTTCAACTCATTAAATGCTTTATTCCTACTCCGCTCCCTTTCGTACACTTCTCCACCCATTGCTCGAGTGTCACCTCTATCTGCTTCCTTCCTCCTCCACTCGTCAACACCCTCCACATATCGACTTCTCTTGCACACTCCCATAACTCCTCTATCTTCCGTTCCACCGCAGCCGATTTCCTCTCTTCACAAACCTTGTTATAATTATTTCTTGCTTCCCGGCACTGTGATTCATCTCCTCTGCCGTTCAGATACTCCCTCCATACTCTCCTTATCCCTCTCTTTGCCCATCTGCATTCCCCATCAAACCATCTGCTCTCTCCTTCCTTCTTTCCACACGTCTTTGTGCCGCATACCACTATCACCTCTTCTAATTCCTCCATCGTCCCCACACGTTCCCATTTCACATCGTTCAGCTTTGCCTTCATCTCTCTGATTGCCTTTTTCCGCTCCCCAGTTTCTCCCCTGTTCCCCTTCCCTATCTCCACCTATACTATTAACGGCAAGTGGTCCTGCACCTCTTCCACGGCCATCTTCTTCACCTCAATTTTCCTACACCTAAAGTCCATAACTGATCTATCTTCCTCTCGTCTTAATATACGTTCTCTTCCCCTGCCAATCTCCTTCTGTGCATCCGTTATGAATCTCCCACCCTTCTTATATCACCCACTCCTTTATTCTTCTCCTCTCCGCATTTACACTTTAATGTTGCGATTTCCTCTGGATATATTTTCCTTCCACACTGATTCCACCTCTTAACTCCCCCATCTTTGCCTTGAAGTCTCCCCCCATGACGTATCTTCCTCCTTCAATCGTCCTTTCCTCCAGTTCTTATTCACATAAACCACCCCCACTGTTATCTCGAGGCCACTCTCTCTATACACGCTGCTTAAGTTCCGTCCCGGATGACGACGGATGCCTGCGATACCGCTGTATGCAGAAGTTTTGCTCCTCCGCGTGGTTTTTTAACAAACTTGTTATATTACTCGCTACAGCCGTTCAATCTTTCCACAAACTTTCTACATCTGTGTTGATATACGCCGTAAACTGCTCTTCGAGTTTGGTGCGCATAGAACAAGAAATACCCACATTTTTTTGTACACTCAGTCGCTCTAGCAATACAAAAATTTATCACATGCATTATTTTTAGTGTTTAAATACAACTTCTTAATCACATAAAGTTTAAAAGTTTCTGATATTATTAACAGTTCCGACATACTAAGCCTAAAATCTCTGTATTTATTTAACTCTGTCTTACTTTGTTTGTTAGCATCAGGTATTAAAAATATCAACCACTTTTGTATTAAACTGCAAAATGAATAAAATTAAATTGCTCTGAAATTAGGTACTATAAACAATATTTTTTAACTTTTGAACAGAGATGTTAAGTAAAATAAAATTTAAAAAATGGAGTAATTGTGAACAAAAAGAAAGCAACGAAGACAATCGGAGGGCACCCATCACTACAAAGGACCGATTAGTTTTAATGGCTCATAGCATAATATTTGAATTTTAAATTAAACAATAATAATAACAACAAAACCATTTGAAGCTCAAACTGTAAATATTAAGCAAATTTATTTATTTTATTTATTAGCATCTTTGTACTCCTTTTCAACAAAATAACTTAAACTTTATGGTAAAACATATAAATACCTAAAATTTTAGTCAAAAGGAGGACGGGCGGAGTTCTCTTCATTGAAGGATTTTCCACTCAAACCCATGATGATATAACATCTATACTGCTTCAGAATACCATCTGTAGTATCGTTTTATATTTTTAATACTTTAAAACGCATATTTTAGTCTTTAATTGAACTTTTTTAATGACATGTTTTGTCACTGTCAAAATTATATATGTTATATATATATATATATATATAGAGAGAGAGAGAGAGAATATTATATATTATATTATATATATATATATATAGAGAGAGAGAGAGAGAGAATATATTAAGTAACTTTATTCTTAAATTATTTCCAAAGATTTTCCTATTTTAATTTATAAACACATATTCCTAGAATAGAAAATAAATACAAGTGAGAGTACGTACCAGTTCCACTATACATAATTCAGACTCTTCTGTACTTGCTCTCATAAATCTATTTAATCCTAAACCACCACTTTTATTATTAATAAGAAATGTCTCGGTTCAATATAAGTACTTACAGTTATGAATTTATTCTGGAATATCGAAGGAGAACTTGATATTAATTAAATATATTTGCGTATTTCTTAAATCCATCTGCAAATTTAAAATCACCGATCAATATATTGAATCATCCATCACTAAAATAGGCGATTATAATAAAATAAATCTGCGTTGGTTGATTTCTCATAACTATAATAAAAATGAAATGTGAAAAATTAGTCATTAATGAGACATTTTTAATTTAACAATATTCGAATTGGCAGAAATATTTTAATTTAATTAAAAAGTAAACTAAATAAATATTAATGTATTCAAATTTTAAAATAATTATTGGTTATATTCACTGTTTGATGTGAGTTGTGTGAAGTTATGACTATTGAATTAAAACACTTTGTAATTTCCTTCCTTCACATTTATTTTTATATGTCAGATGTACATTTCAAGTACCATGTACTCATTATCAATCAATGATAAAGAGTACATGGTACTCGAAATGTACATCTGACATATAAAAATAAATGTGAAGGAAGGAAATTACAAAGTGTTTTAATTCAATTATTGGTTATGCATATTTTGACTCTAGTATATATATTATTTGCTATTACTTATGTTTGGTTCTTTTAAGTATGAACCGAAGTTTATGGTGTTTATAATAGTTAATTTGATCTTTTATTATTTAATTAAAATCATTACGCTGTTTTTTGCATGGTTTATAGTATATTGAATAGTGGCAATATGTCTGTATTTATGCATAAATATAATTTTATTATTATAATATTTAATGAAACTTATCATTAAATATAATTCAATAAACTATTTTTATTATTAGTATTGCACTAAATTACTACTTATTCAATTAATTAAATAGTTATTAATTGTCTACATTTTATTTCAAACGCATATTCAATATAAAATTCTCCGAAATCTATGTCGATCAAATACATTACAAGCAAAAGTTCATCGAATAAAAGCTCTCGTCTATAAAATAGAAATAAAATGTATATATGTACGTAAGGCGATTAAGGGTAGCAGTGACGGATACGGTGTAGCGATCGGTAAATACAATCGAGTTTTAAAACAGTCAATCCTGCAAGAGGGAAAGCCGGTACAAATGAACACCTATTGAAAACGTGCCAGTTGTACGGAACATAAAATAAAAATATATTCGGACCGACACGTCCATAGAAGCACACAGAAACGCAAACACACACCAACACATACAAAATATTTCGTTCTACCCTCACAACAGCGAGGGGATATAAAGCTTGATTCATTTGACTGAATGACATGGTACTGGAGGGGTATACATGTACATTTACATACACCCACATTCGTGAATATTACCTATATACGTAGCTGTCTGAGTGTACCATTCCGGATGTATGTTTTGTTTTTTTAAAGAGAAGTTAAATACATTTGTCCAAAATCCTAGAGATTTACGCGCGACAATAACCACAAACACAACTCGTGTAACACCCACATGAATTATATAATTAGAACTGTGGGACGGTGAATAATAATCATTTATTATTATCCTGATACAGTATAAGTAATATGGAAAACGGAAGTATTTCTCATTAAAATTTTAATGGAAACATTTCAATCTGTAGCACAGATAGGGAAAACCATTATTACTTTTATAATGCAAGCGTTTCACAGGATCGATTGACTGCGGCTCCTGGGAAATTAATCACTTTCCGCAAATTATTTATTAACATTTTAAAGCGAGCTATTCGGCGACACGGCGCCGATTACCTCCAGTGTTGTGTCATTCAAAATTAATTGTGTGCTTAAGAATATTACATTTGCACATTTAGCAAAAATACTAATTATAAATAAATATGTATAATTAAGTAAATTATAAAGAATAAGAACATAAACCTGATTATTATACAAAGCGTTTCTGTGTCGCTGGGAATAAAACATAGAGTATGATGATGATTCGTAAAAGATATTATAAAAGTCTTCAAATGACCAAGATACAGGCCATCAAAATTTAAAAGTTTTAACACATTTTTCTAAATATTTTCAATACCGCTCGAGACAGAATGCTGCAATTTGGTTCAGGTATTGAAAATATTTAGAAAAAATTTTTGTGTCATTTGAAGACTTTTATAAGTATACTATAGTATATGTGGTTAATTTTATTCCCCGGGTCCCTAAAGACCCTGTATAAGGAAACTACGATCATCAATAAAGTTAATATTAAAATCTCCTCGCATAATATCTACATAATTTCGTTCCAGAATTGAAGTAAAGAATCTTATTCATTTATTAGTTTATTCAACAGAAATAATATCATTCAAATTAGTGTTGCTTTGATAGTTGTACTATTCGTAACACGCAAATTAACTTTTTTTATTTTATTCAACGTCTGTCGAGGTTTTAGCCAGAGAAGTAGTTGTTTCAAATTAATTTGTTTTGTAGTCTTAGTAAGACTCACTGTTGTAGATTCACGAAATGTTTTCGTATTTTTAAATTTAATATTTAATTTTCTACAACGAACTAAAGGATTTTAATACATTTTATTAAGAATCTTATTGTCCAGCAGTTATTGCGTCTTTTATTATTATTATAGTTATGTATAATTCTATTTATATAAGAAATAATTTTAAACAGCCACTAATTTCATTTCAATTTCTGTTGCTTCGTATATTTAATACCCGCATCATACACGAAGCATTAGAAATTGTAATCCGTTCTCAATCAATGAATAGAAGAGACGATTCTCGACGCGTTTAAAACTCATGGAAATATATTTTAAATAAATTAAAAAAGAAAACAATCATCACCACAGAATAACCAAGAAAAGGCAATATAACACAACTATATGCAGGCGCAACCAAAAACAGAACAACCACACACCGACCAATGACACGTAGCGAATTCAGAAGGAACAGAGGAAACACAAATATAAATACAACACCAAGTTAACGGCAATTCAGTAATTTCTGGATCCACACAAGCAAAAATACCTGATGAAGATGGCAGGGAGCTTATCGAAACGTCGTGCATATTTACAAATCCCGCGGAAAAACACCCAAAAACCTACATTAACATATATAAAGTGTGTCCGAGAATGAGGGTACCCTTTAGGGAAAAAATCTGTATTATTCATTTTACAACCAAATGTAATTCTTCATAAAAAGTTCTGCTTGTTGAAAAGGAATAAACTGTAAGAAAATTTTTGGTCACATGTACAGGGGATTAATAAATTAAGAAAATATAAAAATGCTTCAAGGGATAAGCATTATTTATTATAAAATACAGTTGTTTAAAAACTAAAGTAAAGTCAAAATACAAATTCGAACTTTCAAAAATTAAATAATAACAGTGTATGATGAAATAAAACACGATTTTCTATGATGTTTTATTAATGAGTTATGTTCGACTATAGTTATGAAATGAATGAAATACCACCGTCCTGTTTCATAATAACAGTGGTTTTTATTTATTTACATTTAACTAAAAAATCAAGACAGGCGATTTTGTATACGTCCTGTCTGTGTTATGTCAGAATTTTATTCACATGTGTCTGTATTCTGGATCTGTGAAGGCATTTTCGAAAATTTTAACCAAAGAAGAGCATATTTATTTAATACAATGTTATGGTATTGGAAATGTGTCTTATCAATACACTAGTGATGTTTTTAATTTAAAATTTCCCAAATCAATGAAACTGGGTCGGTGAGGAATGTACAGAAAGCAAAGAAAAAAGTAGCAATAAGGTGATTTTAGAAAACACAAAATTATCTTTAAGGAAACGTGCAAAAACTCTAAATTTAAGCAAATGTGTATTACACACAATTTTTAAGGAAAACAAAATTACACCGTTTAAGCCAAAGTGATGAAGAGAGAGGTTTAGAGTTTTGTTTATGGATAGGTGAAAATTTCCACGAAAACCAGATTTCATAGATTTTTGGTACCGCTGAATGTACATTTTGCACAAACGGTCACGTATCTTCACAAAATAATCGTCATTGGCTTTACATAATAAACAAACGAAGACAACGTTACTAAAGAGTTAATGTATGGTGTGCAATATTTTATGATCGAATCATTGGCACATATTTTATAGAGGGGAAATTTAAACACAAAACATCATTTCACATTATGGCCATTACATTGTTATTTATTTGCAATAGCAACCAGCTTCATAATGTACATATCCATATTCTTGGCTTATTGCTCTTGTGTTATTGATTTTAACACTTGGTCAGTAACCCAAGCGATGATGTTGCGTTATGCGAAACGCCTCTCGATTTCCCCCAAACTAACTTGATAATCTAAACGTTTTTTAACCTCGTTGTAAGCCGATGTTTTCACGTATTGCTTCGATCAACATCAACTGAGCCTCCAAACTCAATTTAAGGTATTCCTCTTCTTTAATAGATTCTTTTAGCATATTCTTTTAGGACAATTTTCTTTCATTTCACGCTGCTTCGAATGCGTCCATATCTTTATCTATTGCTGCTTCGATCCGAGGTCCAACTCGGGTGGAAATTACATATTAGATTAAATCCACCGTAATAATTATGTTCCATCGCCAATTTCTCCTTGCTCATTAGATAGACTGCAAATGTGAAGCAAAACGTTACTAATCCAGTTATTCTGGTACGGGAATTAAAATATGTCGGTCATTCTAATAAACCCATAGATCACCTTACCTGGTTCCTGTCTTTTAATTTGGTCCGGAATAAACCTATACCATGTGTTGTCATTGGACTTGTAATGTCATTTGGTATGGATGAACGCCAGTCTTGGTTTTAAGAAAGTTCTTGCAAGATTATTCATATTGACAAGTCAAGTAAATCAACTTTTATTAGTGACAGGAACTATAAAAACATTAGTACCCCCACATAAAAACTAAAATATTTTGTTAGGTGCATCCAATAAAAACTTAAAAAATGCTAGTTGAAACACCATTTAATTTAAAAACGTTTTGTCTCTTAATAATATTTAATATCTTTTACAGTTTTATTGCAAAAATAATAATATGGATATAGTATGCTCATTAGGCGTTCAAAAATAAGTAAATCCATTTACTTAATTGAATAAAAATTAAATAATATCAATTGATAAAATAAATCGAAACAACATACTTTTCAAACAGTTCCCTTCGAAAAATCCTACTACAAACAAGATATAGGTTTACCCCAAATATGACTATTTATGAACTATAATAAAGATAGCAATTAATTATCAAAAGATGGGTAATTCTTATTATACATAATTTACATTTATTAAAGATAGATGGCCAGGAAAAACATATATTTTCGATTAAATGGAAACTTTTGGTTTTACTATGAGGGTTGCCATTTAGGTATTATGAATAGAAAGAATAAAAAAATCAATTTAATCAAAAATATTTATTGTTTTTCAAAATAATTGCCTGAAAATCGTTGTCCAGACAGTTTGTCTTTAATTATTATCCAATAATCTAAGTCTGGCCAACGATGGGGCGGGGCGCGCAGAGAGTGAAATATAAAAATCTAAGCGAGAGGCACATACATTTTTAAGAGAACAATCGAAAACAAAAGTCGGGCGGTTTATTATCAGTCTAGAGAAAGTCTACGTTCAGTCTGCACCCTGCCGGGAAACATGCGGGTACCCTCTACAGGGACGGCACACAGTTTTAAACCGATTATGATTTTTAAATTTTGTCATTGAATGTTCCAAACGCACGAATGCATTCCTTATTATACCGATGCCCTTTCTTCCATCCTATGCCCGCCCATTTGCCACAGCGCAACTGGCCAGACTGAGATTGTTGGATAATACTGGGAACAAAAAAGTCATTGGGTACCAACTCGGTGCTGAAAGGCGGATAACCAATAAATTCGATCTTTTGTGTGTCCAAATAATCACTCTTGTATGCGAAATGTGTAAGCTCCCATTGTCGTGATGCAAAATGATTCGCCGTTTCGGGTTGATTTCTCTCAATTCACCGAAAACTTCAGGCAAGCAAATAGTCGTATACCACGCTAAATTAACAGTCTTTTTATTTTAGAACCACATTTGCCACATGACCGGTTTTCGTGAAGAAAAACGCCACCATTTGCTTCTTAACGCTTCGAGAACGAACAATTTTTGTTGGCTCTGCTTCACACTAAAACACCTAAACAGCTGATTGGCATTTTCTTTTTTGGCTCGTACGCATAAATCCACGACTCGTCTCCTGTGACGATGCTGTATATGGCTTTGGATCCACCATAGTTATATTTTGAAATAATTTTACCGCACCAATCAATTCGAGCATTATTTTGAGCATCTGTTAACAAATGTGAAATCCAAAGCGCACACAACTTCCGAACCCGCAAATGTTCTTACAAAATCTTATGTATGCTGGTCATACTAATGCTTAAACATCTCCCGATTTCGTGATATGTCTCATGCTGATCTTCTTTTGGACGACCATCTTTAACTTCGTCACTGATCAAACCACGTCCACGTTTGAATGTACCAGCGATATACAGTGACTGTGGAATTGATGAATTCTGTTGATTAGTGCACTGTTTTTGAGTTAGACCACATTGAAAGTCATAATAAATTATAGCTCGAAAATTTTCGCAAGTTAATTCTATATTTTGCTGAGATAAAATTTTCAACTTTCGGTAAACAACACAAATAGTGTTCGCACGTCAAACATGAGTACCTATAATATCAAAAAGTCAAACTTTACGATGGCAGTGTCAGATTTCACAATGCTCCAATAAAAAAATATTTTAATTTTTATGTGTTTAGTATTACCGTTGTTTATACTCAACCAATAATGACCCTAATAACTGAAATAATGTGTATTATAATCATTACTAATTTCCATTAGTAATAAAATTCATTTAAATCAAATAAAACATTCCATTTTTATAAATGTCGGTAATGGGGCCAAAATATTATGATTTAACCCATCATATCTGTATCCAAAAGTTTACTGTTAGTTGGAATTAGTCATCAAAATTTCAAAAAAATATTATTTACTTTGTTAATAGCAATCGAATGCTTTATTCGATTTAAATTATATTTATTACTAATAGCTATCATTATATAACACATTATTTTATTTATTATGGCCATAATTGGCTGAAAAGAAGTATAAAAAGCAGAAATACCGCCATGAAAGTACAGCACTGTCTAAAAGTAGTTATTTAAATGCAAATATATTTGAAGATTAATTTTTCTCCGATTATATTGGATTTAAATAAATTTTATTAAGTTAGCTAATTTTTGTAGTTTAACAGTTTTATTTCATGTAAAAAGTAAATCGTATATTATTGCAAACCTAAAAATTTACTATGGTTTTTCTTTTTTCTTAAACAAAGAAGTATCACATATGTTATCAAAATATGTTGCTTGTGTTCAAAATAATATACAACCTTTAATAATAAAGACTGAACATCATTTAGATCTAATGAAAAATTAATTTATTTTTTTGGAGACATAAGTTGATAAACTTTAAATCTAAAGATAAATATTAACCTGATTGCTCTGATTCATAATATATGTCATTTAATTGACGAGGCGGATACATGATGAAACTCCATAACAAATTGAAATAAAACAACACAGTTGGGAGGGTTTCACATTTTTTGTTGAACACTGTAACATGTTCATCCCAACTGAGTTGTTTTATTTCAATTCATAATGTATGTGTTTAGCTGACTTTTATATTCTTAAAAATACAATTTTAATGTATTGATAAAATTTTCTTTTAAAAAGCTTCAAATAAGGCTTGTTATAATCTAAATCTCTACATTTAACCTGGTAAACATAATATAGTTTTCAACTATATTATAGACGATATGAACATTATTTTCATTCGAAATAAATTCTGCAAATATTTTATATTTAGATTAAGGTTAGATCTCACGTCCTCAGAATATTTACTTCTATTTAATTGTGGCCATTATTTTACAGTACACAAAATTAATTTTCTTATCAAACATTTAATGGGTGGTATACGAAATAGTGAACTGATGTTTGCCACATGGAGCCATACGTGTTTAAATTATATAGCGTTGAGCATGTGCAGGGTAATACACATACAAATATATACTTTAATGTAGTGTTTGCAAATTCGCAAATTAGTTTGCTTTCGACCGCCAACTTCCGGTTTCGAATTACCGACCCTTGCACGCCTACATATTCCGTATTCCGCATTAAGCATACAGCTTAGGGTGTTAATTTGCAGCCCCTAAATACCGACAACGGAAACTTTTCTAATCAACCACCGGCTTACGGAATCTTCCTTTCAAGGTCCCTAACAAACTATAACTGAATAGCGGAAGAGAATTTGAAAATTACAAAGAAAGTGGTTATTATACACACTGTTACAAAACTTTAATGTCAAATAAATTTCTTATTTTAATTTAATTAACACCTTTTTTAATATACATTATTAAAACAAAGTGTTAGTATATACTTTAAGAAATACAAAATATGCCCTCAAAATAGTTTTATTATTAAACAACGTGTTTGTAGTAAAGCCTAGGTAACGTTGTTTTTAATTCTTTAGACCATCTGAATCATTCTAATTTCTATCGACTTCGATCTAGCTGTATAACAACTCCTTAAAGGAATGCCGATCTAGTAAACGCATTTGCATAACAAAAGGCTAATGCTCAGCCTTAATTTTAATTCAGGGCCGACACTCCTTTAATCACGACAATATTTCAATTGGGAACTTGATAAGAAAAGTACAGAGACTGCGGTGAAACTATGCATTCCGATGATGTCAAATATTGTAACTTAGTTTAGTTTACTAATTACTGGACACAGTATATTCGTTGAAGGAGTTAAATGGTTTATTTGTTAGAGGATAAATAGACAAAAGCAACTATGTGTATAGTTGATATATGGACGTCGGTGGCGATGTCATCGTGGTGTGTTTCATGTAGCAGTGTTCAACATTGATGCTTGTTTGTCGACATAATTCAAATATTTGCTATGTCGGAGCGTGTCTATTGTCACTTGCCCCCACTTATTTCCCGTGCCGTTCTATTTCGCATGTGGACTAACCAAATCTAATTACTCATTATTGGATTGAAGTATTGACAACAGAGCCTGTCGGCTAATAGTACAAGTCGGATCTTAATTAAAAATATATTAAATATATATTTATTTACGCCGGTGCGGCGCATTCGTTTGCGGCCAAACTAGCGTAAGGCGAGAGTGCAGCAATGTTAGTTCTGGTCAGAAGTTGGATGGGTGACCGGTACCATTAAAAAAAAAAAAGAATATGGAAGTGTCTGGAATTGAGCGGTGGACATTTTGAACATTTGCTGTAAATATTTGTTTTCTGTTTTTTGTTATCATTGGTATGTTATTATAACAATTATTGTTATTATAGCCTAATTGCTAATAAATTAGAAGTTTCTGAACACTTGTAAACATATTCTTAATTATTATTCATAGAATTTCAAATTATCTAAATTTTCTAAATAAATGACAAAAACACGAAGACCTAAAACTAAAACTATAAATATTATTCGATGGGTAATTAATAAGTGCATTTACCGGTAAGTTAAAAAATATGGCGTTGAAATAAATAAAGTTTTAGCCACTTAAAATTCTCATTTATTTAATTTTAATTTTTGTACACCCTATATAAGAAGGCAAGTTTATTATCGTTGGGAAATAAAATATGATAAATTGTACATAATTTAAATACTTCTTAAGTACGTGAAATATGAAAATTACTTTAAAAACCTAAAGGTTTAGCTATTAAATACCTTATTAAAACACAAACTTATTTTGATCAAAGAATCCAAAAATAGAATAAAATACAAGGGATTCCATTAAAAGAAACACAACTTTGACACTTTTGGAGTTTTTTGGGTTTTTGGGACATTATGAAATTAATTTTACAAAATAGCACCCATTTATCGTCGAAGTGAAACTTTTTGAAATTCACGTATTTTGGCCACAACATTCCGTGCCCTATAGCATGAAATAACCCTACATATTAGGTCACTTTGGTCGTTAATGAATAGAATTTCAGGATTACGTTTAAAAAAATTTCAAGAGAATCAAGTAAATCCATTTTTACGCCGTTTTCAGTGAAATTAATTATCTTAAGTACATCTTTGTCGTCAAAACTGTCATTAATATTAAGAAACTGATTAGCAAATGTTCCAATATATATTCCTTTATACGTGTTGCAAGTTAGTTTACAAATGCCTGATTTATTCGTTTTATTTATGGGAGATTTAATTGTCGCAGTGTTCCGACATATGCTTTCTACAACCTTAAACAATTATTTGTTATTTGGATATTTTATGTTACATTTAATACATTATATTCGCATCTATTTTCTATCTTTTTTAAATTTTACAATGTACTTCCTCGATATTTATTTAGCATTTCCCTTTTCAATATTTTTCTAAATTTTCTAGAAATTCTTATTAACTGTCTTAGATCTATTTATGAATGTGTTTGGATAGAGTCTGTAGTTTTAAAGCTAGCATAAATATATTCAATTAACATAAAAATAAAAATATTATTATAAAATTATTCAATAACAGAGCCTTAAAGAATTTATAGCCAAATATAATATATAAATGCCAGAAAAGTCCGAGTTGAAAATATGAATATTTCCATTAAAATCCTACATTCAAAAAACGTGAATACAACACTTTTCCATATTTCATACGGATAAAGTAAAAGTACTATACTCTCTACGCATATGTGACAAATGGTCAACCGTTTCCTTAGATGGGTTTTGTAACGAAGTGTGTAAATTTTGCGGGTATATTTTGGAGTCTCCGTATGCGGTTGTTACTTCGCCTATAATCTTTATGGGTATAAATTTGATTAAAAATGACTTTCATGGAGCACGTTATGAAGTTGTAAACGTCCATATAAATCGCGTAAAGTTTTCTTTTATATTTTAATGATACAATAAAAATGTCATTGGCTTTCTTTATTATGTAGCAGCTTTTATGTATGAATTTTTACAGTTCGCCTCATAACGGAGATGTCCTCTATAACCCACCAGTGACTTATTATATGGATAAAGTTAGTAAATGGGTAGTAAATACCGACTGAGTGTAGCAGTTTAACTTTTATTAAAAGTTGCACACTCCGCCAGTGGATATTATTATACGACGTACACAGCGTGTGTTCACACGCTTAATGAAAACCCCTAGATAAAATTCGGATTAAAGAGTGAGTCACCTTCTCACCTGTTCAAATATAAACGCTCCGCTATATGAGTTCTATACGCTAATAGAGAAGGTGATATGTTAAGAATTTAAAGATAATTTAATTGCTAAGGCAACTGATGAAAATGATGGTAGCGACCGTTACTGTGTGGTAGTTCATTTTAAAAAAGGTTTAATGAAAATAATTTTTAAGTTTTTATACCACTATTTATAAATATATATAAATTTATAAATAGTGGTATAAAAACTTAAAAATTATTTTCATTTAACCTTTTTTAAGGCAACTGAAATAAATAATCATATTTTATCAAGTCTGTGTACATAATAATAATTAAATTATTTTTAAAAATCTTCTACATTAATTCCACTCTTGTACCACATGATAATATCAATAAAAAATCGTGAAGTAAACCAGAATTTACACGATACTTATTAAATCTTTCACTTTATCATGAGTTATTAATAATAAATTAAATATACTTTTCACTTTAGATAACTGAATTTTCTGGACCAGTTTTAATTAGGTACTGCATTAAACCATATGTTTGTCCATGTCACAATTTATCACAAGTAAAATAACAAGAACTCCCGTTTTTATTGGAAAATCATATGCACGAAAAAGGTGTTGCTTAGCAAAATCCCAAATCCTGTTGACAATAGTAAAAACCCAAGTCCGCAGCACGAGGGTTTTTATTGTCAACAGGATGAGGGGTTTTGTTTAAAATAAACATATTTTGAGTGCATGCCATTTTCCCATTAAAAACAAGAGGTCGAGTTATTTTTGGTAAGACAAATTCCAGAAGAAAAATAAAATTGAATATTGAATCGTTAATGTTACTAATACAAAAATATAACATACCGAATTATTCCGAGTATTAGTTTTTATCACTTCTTCCTTTTTGTTTTATCGAGGAAAAACAAAGCTGCTGTAATTTGCTTCTAACCTTGAATTTGACACATGAGGAAATTTGTTACCAATATTATGTTAATATAAAACAGAAAACAGTCAACATGTAAAACCTTACTTTTTAAATTAAATATAATTCTATGGCCGTAATAGATCAGGTAATTGACATTAAGCTAAAGGAATATAGCAGGTGTTTAAAATATGATTTAGTCAGAAACGTATGAAATTGTAAGATTTAGAACAATCTACTTATCAAAATATATTAAATGCAAGCAAATGGAATAAATACGTATAACGAATAAATCAATGAAGCTGCAAAGAAGATATTGAAAAAAACTAAAATTATTAGTTTATTTTATACCCTATAATCTATTAGATAATGCATGCAAATATTATTAAGTGAAAGGCTAAATAAAACAATTTGACTATATTTAAGGTATTTAATAAACGAATAATTCTACTACTATTAATTAAATAAACAGTAAAAAACAAACAACCTTATTACAATTTCTGCCAAATGCACTTTATTTTATTTTATTATAATTAACGGACAAGCCATTTAACAGGATTTTACAAATATAAACACAAATACATTAATAATTACAAATACAAACGCTACAATTTGCGATAATATAAAATCATAACTAAGCGCAATTAGGTTTAAGTAACAGTTTTTTGAGTTGAAGCCTAAACGAATTGTATGATACACCAATAAAATCAATGTCATTCCAAATTTCATTGCATGACCGTACCATCCGTGAAAGGGCGCTATGCAAGCCATGCGTAGTCCTACATAATACATTATGCAAAAATTGTGTATTACTCACTGTTTTTAAAGGGACACGGAAATCTATAAGACCAAGTACTGGAATGGAATCAATTAAATTATTTATAATTTTAAATAATAAACACATTTCCATCATTCTGCTGCGTTGTTTGAGGGAAGGTAGACCAAGATAAAAACCAATTTGCTCCATTGATAAATGAATACCAATACGATTCAATTTATATGACATGAATTTAAAAAACATATTCTGCACTGATTCCAATCACGACTAGTGTGCGTACATTACTCATATCAGTGGAGCAACGTTTTATAAAGCCTAAGGCTTTACTTGCCTTATTGATAACGTGATCAATATGCTAATTGAATGACAATTTAGAATCAAATATAACCCCTAGATCACGCACCGATGTCACTCTACCTAGGATGTGTCTATCTAATATGTACTGGAAAGTAACAGGATTCTTACTTCTGGAGAATGAAATGAATTGGCATTTACTTATATTTGCATGTCGTTCAACAGACATCAGTCCTGTACTGCATTAATATCCTCCTGTATTTGCTGGCAATCAGTGGCGGTCTTAATTTTAAAGTACAACTTGAGATCATCCGCGAAAAGTAGATGAGGGCACTTTAGAATATCGAAAAGGTCGGTGATAAATATGGAGAATAACAAAGGTCGATGTGTGAGCCCTGTGGTATACCAGATGAGGCTGCAAAAAGTTCTGATATATTGGATTTAATTTTAACATATGGTTTTCTGTCTGTCAGGTAAGAATTTCAAAAGAGGTTCACGAACTTCATATGATTTTAATTTATGTATGAGAATGAAATGGTTGACACTATCGAACGCCTTACTGAATTCCATGTAAATAGAGTGGAGTGAATTTGTTTGTGTAGACCCAGTTGCATAAAAGCCGTGTTGGTATTCTGAGATGATGTTACGAAAACTGGAAAACAATTGATTGTATAATAGCTTTTCAAATAATTTGAATAATTGTGACAGTATTGAAATAGGTCTATAGTTTTCCACATTATGCTAAGATCCGGATTTATGTATAGGCACAACATAAGATTCCTTCCAAAAATCGGGAAATACACCTGTGTTAAGCGACAACGAGAAAATGTAATGCAATGGATATGTATTCATGATGGTGGCAGGCCTATATACCGTTGAAAAATATGTAGCAAATAGGTTGGAAATATCAGTAGTTGTTGAAGCATTTATTGCACCATAATTCATAGATACAGGAATACCGTGAGATTTATTTTTGCTATGTACATAAGACCAAAATTGATTTTATTATAATCGGCATTTTTAAAATCATATTGATAATTTTGACACCTATTTACGATATTAAAATAACATATATCAAAATTAACACAAAAAGGGGGATGGTATTTATCACAAGGAATGACAGGTTCACATTTTTTGACCAATAAAGCATTCAGATTGGCATAGCAAAAGTCAAGCAATTCGTGTTAAATTGGTTTAGGCCCAGAGCCCCAATCCCATCGGAAAATAAAATTTCAGAAGCCGAATTTAAGTTGGTTGGTCCGGCACTCTCCGCATCCAACACCCATTTGATATGAGGTCAATTAAAATCGCCTACTAGAATAAATTCGCTCGTTGGGTAGTTAGACATCATATCCTCAATGACAGACACGTGACTTTCATAGACCTAGATGGATGAACCAGGTGAAATGTAGCAGCAGCAAATAATAAGGGTTTTGTTACTAAAACTGAGTTTTACCATTACTAACTCTAGTGTGTTGTCATTTAGGATAAGACATGATGGTATCTTGTTACTAACGCCAATTAATACTCCACTTCCAATGGATTTTGAACGGTTTACTTCGGAGCGGTCCGTCCGATAAACAATATAACGGTTGTCGATGAATTCATTATCTGGGTTGAGGAATTAAGCCAAGTTTAAGACAATTACCTCAAACTCCTCGGTTAAACATGAATAGTATTTTTTTTTTAATTTAGTTCTTAGCCCCCTTATACAGGGTCACTGATATGTATGGAAACGGTCGAATATCTTCTAAAGTAAGGGAGCTAGCGAAAAATGTTTTAGGGTTTTTTAAAAACTATCAGAATAAAGATAAATTAAGTATACAGGATTGATTAAAAAGTCAGGACGAAACAAACTTGCTTTTTCTTTAATGGAACACCCCGTATATTATTCCATATTTCAATTCATCTCGAAATTCTATACAAAATTGGTATGGCACATCATAAGGCTAAACTTGACCGTTTTAGAAATATCGAAACTTGAAAATCATTTTTTTATAAATTATACAAAAATAGTTAGCCATCAAGTTACCTGTCAAGGGTAAGTAGGACGTAGGAAGTAGATGGAAATCTCCATAACAACGCTGCGTCATTACACACAAAATTACTTCTGATTGGATAATTTTCGCGCGAAAATGATACGTTTAAGTAAAACGTATATGATTTTCAAAGTTCGATATCTCGAAAACAGTCAAGTTTAGCTTTATGATGTGCTATACCAATTTTGTGTAGAATTTCGAGATGGATTGAAATATGGAACAATATATGGGGTGTTTCATTAAAGAAAAAACAAGTTTGTTTCGTCCTGACTTTTTAACTGATCCTATATACTTAATTTATCTTCATTCTGATAGTTTTTTAAAAATCCTAAAACTTTTGTATCTTAACATTTTTCGCTAGCTCTCTTACTTTCGGAGATATTCGACCGTTTCCATACATATCAGCGACCCTGTATTTTGATAGTAAAGGGTGATACTATTATTGTGACCAGTATTTTCAACTATATAGGAGGCTTGTGAGACATCTAGTTTTATTTGTTTACACACTATCTGAGGATGTCCACGAATATATTTGATAGTTAGATTCTTTTCTTCATGTGAAATTCTCTCAGCAAGTTGAGGTTGTAGAGCCTTAATGTGCAATCTTTGAGTATTTGTTAAATTTCCCTTAAATTTAAGATATCCAGTCTCCATGACATTAGTAACTCGAAGAAAATCAATAGCGGACTTCCGTCCATTAAAGATTATTTTGATTGGTCTCAGTTTATTATTATTGGGTTTACCCAATCTAATCCATATTACAGGTTCAAACGGGATAGATTAATCGATAATGTTTTTTATCGCTTGTATATCCGTTGCTGTACGTTGTTCCGATGTACTCCTGTTCTCGGGCAAATTGAAAACGATAACATTGTTAGCTCGGCGGTGTCGTTCTTCTAGCTCAAGTACTGCATCTTCTATATTTTGCTTGGACTCCAAATTTATTTTGTTTTGAGCATGATTACCAGTAGTATTCTTTTCTAAGTAAGTAACTCTAGCCTTAATATCCTGTATTTCAGATTTTAATTCACTCAACGTTTCTTGAAGCTCTAATCGAAATAATATGGACAATTCAGATTTTAAAAGTGCTTTAATGATTTCAGTAATTAAGGATCCCTGCTTTGAGTTAGTATTGATGCCACTGATCGGTGGAGCACACGTCTCACACATAAATGTGTCCCCAGTTGCTAGTTTAGCCTTTCCGAGATAATATCCAATATCATCCATTAAATTTGTGAATCAGCTAGTGTGAGCCCATTGTTTACAATCGCCATGACATTTAAGTGCAGTAGTTCGAGGGCTAATTTGTTTTTTGCATTCGAAACAAAAACGAACCATTGTGAAATAATTTATGAAGTTAAAGTAATTATGGATATGACTATTACTAGTATGTGTAAGATACAGGGAATTAAGACAAAGGCACAATAATTTCACACCTACCCCGCCTTTGGTGGTGACTAACAATGTTGACAAATAAGACTAGGCGACGGAAATAATAAACACGAGAGTACAGAGGAGAAGGCTGTTCAAATAGGGAAAAAGCTGTAATAATTTATGAATAGCTGCATAGAATAACATAGTTATTTCTATTATATTATTATATCTTTTTAAAATTGAATGTATGGCTTTTTTATATGATTCTTCATGGATTGATATGATTTTTAATACACTTTGTTTTTACATAACCCTACAGAAAAAAAATTAAAACGCACAGATCGGGAGATCTAGGTGGCCCTGGGATTGGTTCATTTCTTCCTACTTATGAGTTAGGAAAAGCATCATTTAAATAATTCGTAAAGCCAACATGTTATGACGTGGAGCACCGTCATATTGGAAGTATTTCATTCTTACTTGTAATGATAAATTTAAATAATCGAGCGTATCTTCAAATGTTGTCTGAAGAATATGAAAGTAATAATTTCCACTTAGTGAGCTTTCAAAAATATATGGACGAAACACACCACAGATTAAACCCAAATTTAATTGAGTTCATCTATGTTCATTGTGGCGATTCAAAATTCCACAATTAGTGAATTGTGATTCATCTGTTCATAATATTTTTGTAAGAAATGTATTATCCTCTTGGCAAATGTGTTTATACCACATACAGAAGGCCATTTGACCATTACAAAATTATTATTCTCTATGCTGGTTTTTCATTTTTGTTTAACTTTGTAAAACTAATAATTACAATATTGCTATTATATTATCTTTTTCCATGGCTACCAATTTTTTATTTATAATAAAATTTAAAATGACCATAACTCACTTAGTTTTAGAAATAACTATGTCATATGTGGTCTTGGATTAAAGAGAAAAAAATGATCTTTTGAATAAGGCGATAGCCAACTATGGTTTCCATTAAAAAAAATAAGTTTGCGTCATAAAATTATCTAAAACTTGTCTTTTACAGTTTTTTCTATCTGTTACAATAACCGAGATATAATAATTTTATTTTAATTTTGAAAACTTTGAAAATGGAATTTTATTTGTCTCATAAATCGACTTCTTTCCCCATTTAACCGTTTCTCTATCTCTTATAGCTTCCGAGTTCCCCATAGAGAACATCGAAAAAAACTCACCCTGTATATACCCCTTTATTCAACGCTATCTAAAAATTGTTTGCAAAATTGTTTATAAAAGTTGTTTGTAAAAATTTTTTGAAGTATAGTTTGTAAATGACAGGCGAAAGCTGTTCAAACTATAATCACAAATAAAGTTTGTGATATTAACAAGATATTTACAATAATTTATATAATTAATAATGTATCACAAATTAGAGGCCTCCATAATTACATATGTATTTAATTGTTAATTTTCTCTAATTTATTTTTCACTTTCGATGAATTTTATATTTGGCTCTTAATGTTCGCTATAAAGCAATGTCAAATGATGGATTCATATTATAAAATCATTATTGATAGCATTAGTTAATTCCTAATAATAAATTATGCGTTTCGGGAATATCTTTTCTTCGTCCAACAATATTCAATCAGCATATTAAGCTTGGGTTTCTTTCGTTCTGGTTATCTATTATAGAAATTGTCCAGCGTAGAATTAGTTTAAATAGGGTCCATTATTATTACTCATATAACTAATGCATTGATATACGACCATTGCGATTTGCCAATCAGTGCGATTATTTTAAGTATGAGTTTTGTCCCTTGCTGATTTTTTAGTTTCACTTTATATTATTTTAGCATAAAATAATTTCTCAAACGTTAAGTAAAACACGATAACTTTGTTGGACTGCCCTAGAAAATTATACACAGTTATCGTATTACACTTTTAATCTAATTAAAATTCGCCACATTAACGCCTTTAATTACTTTTGATGGCAGTAATAATTCACAGGTATAAAAGACATTTTAAGGCATTATAACAAAAATTGCCTTTAATAATTAAGACAACAGCGAATTTTTAAAAATTAATTTCGCAATAAAAATTACCAATTCTATTCTATTGCATTACAGTTGCAACATTTAAAAAAATTAAACAAAATGTAATATCATATTACTCAATATATGAGGAAACTTTATTATTATATAAGAAACCAAATATTTTTACAGATAAACAATGAAATGAGTAAATAGAGATTAATATGAAATATATTAATAACACATTTTTTTTCTTCTGAAAAACGACTATTAAGGGGGAATTACTCTTTAGAAAATTCGACAATTCATTTTTTTTTTTGAATTTTATTATAGTCTGGGGTTCTAAGAGTGTGTTTCGAAAATATTAATTTGAAATTCATAGAATTCCCATAGTTACACAAGCTTAGGCTGCGGCGCGGTACTTATACCGTCTACTGTTATACCTCGACTGTTTTTCTGTTTTATGGTCCCCCCTTGTCTCTATGCCTCCCCCTTGTATCTAAGGCCCCGGTACAGCTGATTAAGGGTAAGTTACTCAAATCGGTTGTTATCCACCGTAAGTTCAACCGTATCAGTACTAAATGTATTGCAAACTTTGAACGCGTTTTTCTCGGAACGACATTTTGCAGGACGGGCGCACGTTTTTCTCAAAAACTATTGAACCGATTGACTTGTGGTTTGGCACACATATTGAAGGAACCTTCACTTATGGTTGGATCTAGGATTATATTGATGGCTTGTATATTTCACTTTCAATCTGATATTTTAGTTGAAAATTTTTCGGAAGAATTGAACATTTATTTTTAAACAGCTGCCGTTTCTATAATAATATGTGTATTTATTTAGTTCTAGTTCGGACGATAACTACACTCATATAGATTGAAAAAAAAATTTTTTTTTATTTTAGACGATTAGCATCGCCACAACCCGTGCGCCCGATTGGACGAGCGTCTCACGCCGCGACATACATAACAGCGCAAAGCTTGTATAAATTTCGATTAAGTAATTCAATAAAATTTATATTGTTGGTTCAAACATGTCTTAATATGAGTGAAAAATCCCAAAAGTGTAGGTTTGATAGTTTTCACAGAAATAATTCCTAAAAATTACTCTCAAAATGGGCTTCAGAAGAGTAATACCCCCTTAACCCTTGATCTTTCAGCCATTATATTAATATTATTACTGATATTTGCGAATATCATTTTACGTTCGGACTTATTTTATATTTACTTTGGTAAATGTTTTTATTTATTTATTTTTACCCAACAGCTAAAAATTCAATTACAGAGTAAAATTAGCATTAAAACTTAAATTAATAATTAAAATACAATAACAAAAATACAAATGACAAATAATACAAATTAATATGTACATGAACATAAATTATAATTACTTAACTAAAACTTTCTAGACAAGCAACAACAGATGATTTAAAGGCAGCAAAAGATGGAGAATATAAATTAATAAAGGGATTAAACTGATTGTATAGACGCGAAAGACGATAAAGAGGAGAGTTAAGGCAGTGGTTAGTGTTCGGTGTGCGATAAGAGAAAGTTTTTGCATGCCGCGACGTGAATCTAGGTACATTGAAATTTAGTTTTGCTAAGAAATTAGGGTTTTCAACTTTATTATGAATTACTTTTATATAAGAAACATAAGTCAATTAATGTACGTCTTGAATGCAAAGATAAAACATTGAATTCTTTCAGAAGATCTTGATATGAAATATCAAAACTTTAAGTCCAATGTTTAATAAAATAAATGTATCTCAAAAATCTCTTTGGTACATTTTCAAGAATATTAATCTTTTATGATCATAACACCGAGTAATAACACAACTTGCTCAGCATAAATTTATTAATAAATTTTACAAGAACATCAATATTCTTGAAAGATGTACAGTTGCGAATTATCAAGCTTAAAAGTCTATAACACTCTGCAGACAGTTTTGCTACATGCGTATTAAATGTGATTTTATTATCAAATATAATACCCAAATCTTTAATTTTGTCAAATCAAGCGAGTGTTATATTATCAATTACGTAATCATATTTTATTACATTAAAGTTTCGTGTATAGGTTGTTACTGAACATTTGCCAATACTAATATTTAATTTGTTCACATAACACCAGTTTACCATGGCATCTAGGCTTCGTTGCAAATCTATACAATCAGCATAAGTGGTAATAATATTTAAAATGTTCAATTCATCTGCATATAATAAAGTTTAACATTTAATTTGAGAGCATACGCTATTAAAAAATAATAAGAATAGAAGAGACCCCAAAATTAGAACCTTGGGGCACACCACTAGTAGCTAAGTACATATTAGATTGAATGCCGTTAATTTCAACAATTTGGTACCGGTTCTGTAAATAGGAGCGAATCACATTTATAACGTTAGCACTCAAATCACAATCTTCAAGCCGCGATATTAACAATGCATGGTCTAGCTTATCGAAGGCCCTAACTATATCAGTGTAGATGACATCAACCTACTGACCAGTAACCATAGCTGCAGACATAATTTGGGTGATATTAGTTAGGTTGGTTGTTGTAGGACGCATTCTTACAAATCCATGTTGATCTTCATGAAGAGTGGCACTACCATTGCTGTATATACAGGGTGTCCCGTTAATGTAGGGAAATGGCTGGACCATATATTCCTGGGGTCAAAATATGATGATTTAACCCAAAATATCTATATCCAAAAATTTACGGTTAAGCCGGAATTTAACTTCAAAGTTCCAAAAATGTTGATTCCTTTTGTTAATAACAATTGAACGCTTTATTAGATTTGAATGAAATATATTATCAATAACTAACATAATATAATACATCATTTCAGTTATTATGGCTATTATTAGTTAACAAGAAGTATAAAAAAACCACCACTTAAAAACTAAATTATTTTTTTTTTATTGGTGCATGTAATAAAAACTAAAAAAATACTACTTGAAAGACTGTTTCATTTAAAAACTTTTTTGTCTCTTAATAATATTTGATATCTTTTACCGTTTTCCCACAAAAAAATAAAATATTTTTTCTTCATCTAGTAAAAACAAAATCTAATTTTTCATCGAATCGAAAATAAATGTTTTTCGTGGCCGTCTTTGATTAAACAATATTAATTATGTATAATAATAATTGTTTAGTGTCTTTTAATAATTAATTTTTAACTTTATTATATTTTATAAATATTCATGTTTTGGGCAAACATTGCTTGTATTAGGTTTCTGCAAAGGAAATAGTTTGAAAAGTGTTAGATGTTGTTTCTATTTATTTTATTAATTGATATTATTTAATTTGTATTCAAATGAGTAGGTTAATTTACTTATTAATGAGTGCATAATGAGCATAATATTTCATATTTTATTTTTTTGTGCAAAAACCGTTCAATATATAAAATATTTTTAAGAGACAAAAAAGTTCTTAAATTAAACGGTCTTTTAGTGGTATTTTTTTAGTTTTTATTAAATGCACCAATAAAAAATAATTTAGTTTTTAAGTGGTGGTACTACTGTTTTTCATACTTCCTGTCAATCACTAATTATATCACATTATAGTAGTTACTAATAATAAATTTCATTCAAATCGAATAAAGCGTTCAATTGTCAAAAGAAATAAAAAATTTTGAAACTTTTAAGACAAATTCCGGCTTAACCGTAAATTTTTGGATATAGATAAGTTGTATTAAATCGTCATATTATGACCCCAGGAATGTATGGTCTAGCCATTTCCCCGCATTAACGGGACACCCTGTATAGGTGTTAAGAATAGATTCGAATACCTTAGACATATTGCTCAATATACAAATAGATGGATAATTTTCAATTGCTATTTTCACACCATTTTTAAATAAAGGACAAATACGGGCCAGCTTCCAAAAATTAGGAAATATTCCGCTGATTAATATGAGGTTAAATATAAAACACAATGGTTTATTCAGAACATCGGCTGCATCTTTCAATCATTACACCGGGAATACGAGATGAGACCTTTTTTGCTTTACATATGTCCAGAGAAGTTGTGGGGAGGTACGAAGGTTATCCTCTATTTACAAACATAATTTGAAATATCCCTATCACAATCAGCTCTGCAGTTAAACTACTTTTTGCGAGCCTTATCCTTCTTAGCAAATTTGAATAGAGCGGTTAAGCCAAGGAGGCTTTTTGACTGTTTTAGATCTTGCCTGGGATCTGGGTACATGCTTATCAAACATGTGGTATAATTTTTTGTATAATATATCACAGGCGATATTTACATTTAAACACATGTATAGATCTTCCCAACAATTTGATTGAATTAATACAAAAATGTTTCACCACGGGTTAAGTGAGAAACTAATTCATCTTCCCAACAACTTGTAGATAGATCATCATAAAGGCCTATGAAATTAGTTTTCTTAAAATTGTATTTGAAGTGTGTTTGTTTAAAATTAATGTGGTCATCTGTGCAGGTAGTAACCTCAGCATCATCATTAATACTAATGATGTTGCTGAGCGTTGGATAATGAGAATATCTATAACTAATAGAAGCTCTCAAAGTTATACTTGCTCTATAATATTAGATCAAGAAATTACCAGATCTAGAATTCTTCCATTGCCATTCAAAATATAATTGTGCTGCGTCAGATCATTGCAATTCAGAAAACCATGTAACGTATCCAACGAGTTAGTTATGTTACCATTATAGTACTCGGGAATGTTAAAGTCACCTATAATAAGTAACTGTTGACCGCGAAACACAATTTCAATCAACTCCAAAACAATACTATATTCAAAAACTGGAGCATTAGGTTTAATGTAAACATATTAATATGATATGCTTGTGTTGAAGCTTAATTTTAACAGTGGTAAGTTGCACATAGTCTGAGTGAGGAAAGTTCAGGTTAATAAGGTCTGACGAGAATCTCGAGTGGATAGCAATTAGCGTACCTCCACCGGTAGAACTAGATCGGTCATGATGGTAGACATCAAATTCGTGCGAAAAAATTTCACAACTATTAATGTACAGCCTAGTCTCAGTTAAGAAGTACATGTCAAAATGGCTGGTTTCCAAGTTGTTAATATTTAGTCCCCGTACATTCTGATTAAGGATGAGTAGGCGATGTGACTGTTGGGACGAATTTAGTTTTTTCTTGAATTATTTTGTTTTAAATGCATCGCGTTGCATCGGTGGTAAATCATTACCATTAATTCTAATATTACTCGGAAGCTTCCTTTTATTCTTTCTAATGGTTAATACCGTGCAGCTCTGGTCAAGGATGATTTTTATTGGCCGTGGTCTATCACTAACTTTTCCCAATCTGAAGTGTTTTCTGATAGCCATAGAATTATCAAGCGATTTTAAAAGTGATAATACTTTTCCAGTTTCATTTTGGTTCACATTTGATGTTAGTACTCTGTATTTTTTAAATTTGTATATTTCTACAGCCAGTACTTTTGTATTGAAATAAAATTAAATGAAAAATGTTCATGAATAATATCTGCTGTAATAATTTGTTATTTATTTGTCTTAAATCTTCTCTGGTGGAGTCATTTGATTAAATGTCGTTATAATTTGTTTTATGCCTCTGAAATATAGTGATCTTTGGTGGCCATTTTAATGAATCAATATTTAATTTATAACCTTTAATTCAAATCTCAATATTGAACGTGCCTTGTTTGCCAAAAATGTGTTAAGATTTTCGCAAACAAACTCATCATGTTTAATTAACGTAGCAATATGTTCACTAATTTCCTTAACCCATGTAGACTTGTAGACATTGCCAACAAAAATCCAAATCTAACAAGCGTTCTAATTTAAAATTACCTAATGTTATTATTTCGTTTCATCATAAGCACAGTGAACAAAGTATCTACCGATTTAATGTTACGTCTTTGCACACGATTCTGTTTTTATTCACATTTTCCATTCGACGTTTTTGCCATGGTATTATCATGTTTTACAGTCACCGAGTATTTTGAAACCTATTTTGTAATTTACATTTAAGCACTATTGCTACTCATATTAGAAATTATAAGATGTATGCCTGCCTAATTCAATTTTTTAGAATGAGTGAAATATTCAAGTGACACCAGACTATTATTTCCACCGATTAATTGCATATTAAGTACTCTTTAATATAGAAATACATTCTTGAAATTTACTGTCCAATTTGTATAAACCGATCAGTAAATTATTATTGTTGGATGATTTTATTGAATGTTCTACATATTGTTTTCGGTACTTACCTTTCTTTTATAGCTTTCAATATGTAGGATGCGAGAACGTACTTTTATGGTTGATAAATTAAATTACCTTGCCTATATGGTAAATGCCATATTACATGTATTAATAGCAATGCCCAAATAAAAACGCCTCAATTACTTATTGCCTATTTAAAAAATTGTCAAAAGTGATTGCAGCTCATTTTAATATTTATATTAAGATAAACACTAAACTAACGCACTAACTATGTTTTTACCACTAAAATTTAAAGTAAAAACATAGTAAGTGAGTTAGTTTAGTGTTTATCGTGAATTACACGTAGTAACAGTTACCACCATTCTTATGATTATATTAAGGTAATTATTATATTTGATTTTACACAGAATATGTTTATTGCATTTAAAAATATAAAAAATATAAGTAAATGAACAAGAAACAAAAATTAAAAGGCAAATATGTAAAATATAAAGTATACAGACATTTAACTGATTATGTTTACGTTTGAATCAAATAAATATTATATTGATAATGTTTTGACTAAACTAAAAAAATAATAAAATTAAGGCTGAAAGACCTACAGTCGATAGCTGTGAAGAAGACGAAGAAGCACAATAATTTCAGTTATAACTACATAATGTTTAATAATATATTTTTTTAAATACTGATTAATAACGTAGCTTTTGAAAAAGATCATTTTCCATATATAATTTACAATTCCAGTAAACATGGAAATGATACACAATGTACGAATTGAACGTCGTGTTTATGTCATTGTATGGTTGTAGTCGATATGCCGCGTATGTATCTAAGGAATTACGGCTGAATCGATTATTAATTGTATAACTTATATTGTTTGTATGTTTTCATTGTTTGTGCCTGGATGTATATTGCTTCGTCATTTGGGAATTGCTGATCTGGCCTGTAGAGCCAACACGTTTAATTAGCTATAGCTTCTATTATGCCCGTATTTCATTGGAGAATTACCGGGTATGTCTCATTATTAAATTATAAGATAACATTAACTAGAACTCTTATTGCACACACACGCACTTTTCTTAACTTAAGATATTTGTGTCCCATGTAGAGAACAATTATGAATTTAAGAAATGTATTATATGACCAATATGGTCTTTTAATGTTGGCTTTATAAATGATCCAAAAATTCTGTAGTTTTATTTAAGCCCTAGTTCTAAAAATGTAGATGTTATGTATAATAATAATAATAATTACTACAGAAACTGATCAAAATGCGTAAATTTATTATCCGGCTAGTCCTCCAATATTTTTACACACAATTTTAGATGGCAATGTACAAATATATTAGGTTAAAAATATTTTTATTCCGATAATAAAATCTTGAATTTTGGAGGTGTTAACTTTGTTTAACTTTTTTATACTACTTTTTATTTTTACACAATACTTCGTGACTAATTTCAATTACACATTAATTATTATTAAACTAAGTACATAAAATGTAAATAACAAGTGTATATATACTAAATCTAAAATTCTTCGAAGAGAGGGGTGTACATTAGGCCAAGCTGGTCGTTAAGGATGGAAATTCCCGGAATAATTTTGGCTTTGAAATTCTTCTTATAAGCGTCCAAACTGACCTTTTGAAAATGAAAGACTAAAGCTGTCGAAACTATAGTCGCCAATAGAGATATTATATGGTCATCTATAAATTCATATATAATACCACAAATAAACAAACAAAAAAACTCTATCACAAATCTATTTTAATTTAGATGTATCACACACGCCAGTTAAATTAAACATTGTTTTTTATGACGAAGATCTCAATTAGGTGATTATTTATTGTCATAATGTACGCAACAAAAAAGCTCTTAGTTCCAACTGTTTATAACAATAATAATATATTTATTGCCCATACATGAAACGAATCCCAATTACAAGACAAATAATATAAATATACAAAATAAACAAATATTCACAATACCAAAATGTAAATATTAATACAATATAAATTACTGTATACGGCCAAGACATGAAATAGTTGAACTTAAAGTATCACAAAAAATGTAACAAAGTGGCGCTATATGCTTAAAATTATTACAAATAATGTTTAAAGGAGATTTCAGCTCATAATTTGTTCGATGGCACACCATATTAAAAGTTGGCTTCTGCCTGCTGCTGAAAGATTGTAAATGCAGTCGAACTTTGCCTAATATGTCGGATGAGTCAACAAAACCATGCAATAACTTATTGAGAAAACTAATACCTGTGTTTTGTCGTCGGTACTCAAGCGAATTAAAATTAAATAATTTAAATAATTCATTGTGATCAAAACCTCTAATTGGATAATGACCTACTAACTTGAAGTGTAAAAATTTTAAGAATTTTCGTTGGACACTCTCTAGAAGTTAGAACTGTTGCTGATTTTGGGGAGACCATATCAATGCCCCATACTCCAACTTGGAACGTACATACGCAAAATAAATAGTTTTAACTATATAATCTCAATTTTTTTCAGATAGATCATTTATAAAAATATTAAATAACAGCGGGTCTAATATTGAACCTTGTAGCACACCTGATGTTGGGAAGTAGGAATTAGATTTAAATCTGTTAAGAGTTACATAGGTTTGACGCTCATGTAAATAGGAATACATTAATAATTTTGATGATTTGCAAAAAACAAAATAACTCAACTTTTGTAAGAGAATATTATGATCCAATGTGTCGAATGCTTTAGATAAGTCTGTGTAAACAACATCTAGTTGTCCAGCAGAATCAAGTGTTTCAGCAATACTTTGTGTAAATATAAATAAATTACTGAGCAACCAGGTACAAAACCATGTTTTTAACATATATAAACGGTTTAATGTGATTATAGATTTGATCATACAAAGCCCTCTCATATACTTTCGCAATATGTGGATTGCAATAGGATAGAAATTGTTAACGTTTACTAAGGGCGAGGAAAACTTTGGTATAGGACAAATAGATGCAATTTCCAATTAATTTACAAGTTTTAATTGACAAGTTAAATAACATAGTAGGTAGTTCACAAAGTATAACAGCACAATCCTTTAGAAGAAATGCAGGTAATTTATCTTTATTAAGTTTAAAAACTGAATCAGTCGGAATAGGGAACAAAATTAAAGAAAGGTATATCACTGGCTTTAGCAGGCTGAATATTTTTACATAAAGAGGTATGTACAGATTTAAAGAACTCGCGAAAACCATTTGCTATAGCATGAGGATTATCAAGACACTTATTAATATGTATCAGAGATATCGGAATCCTAGATTTATTTGCCTTTTTAAAGTTTACGTAGTTCCAAAATTGTTTTGGATTGGACAAAATCTGATTATCTGTTGATAATTTATAATTTCGATAAGCCCATTTTATTTTCCCTTAATTAATGATCTTAAATTTCTAATTTTGTTAACTCAGTCGATCAATATTTGAGTCTCTTTTTGGTTAGGTTTTTTTCTTTAATAAGTTTAATAATTTCGTGAATAAACCAAGGCGGATATTTATTTTTTTGTTTTAATTTAAGAGTTGGAATATACTGCATAATTAACTTATTTAAGATTTTATAAAGCATATCAAAAGCCTCATCAACTGCCTAAATGCTCATAAAGATCTGGATAGTTGCCTCTCTTGTAATTAAATTTTATAGCATTATTATTTATTGGAGATAATTTAGGAGTACCTGACAATGAAAATGTAAGTGGAGGATTATATGAATCTTCTACAACGAATGCATGTGACTCCAAAAGATTACCAGAAATGTTTTTTATTGTATTATATTGCTTAAGGCCTAAAAAATTACTAAAATTAGAAGTAACACATGATTTATTAATACAGGTATTAGAGCTAGAGTCAGAATTTGGGAAGTTAAAATCTACAAAAACTACTGTATTATTCTTAAAATCAATTTGAGTTAATAGATCAAAGAATATCGTTAAATCATTAATAGTAACATCAGGAGGAATATATATATATATATATATATATGTATATATATATATATATATATATATATATATATATATATATATATAATATAATATAAATCCAGTTAGATTTAAGCTAACATTTACATAATAATATGTCAATTGAAGGCACTTGAAATTTGATGTGTACCAGATAGTATAGGGTCTCGATCGGTCCTGAAAATTTTATAAGACTCATTGAACAGTTCACTGTTCACTACACTAGGAGATAGTCAAGTTTCGGTAAGGAGTAATGTATCATAATCACCAACACTAACATTATTGTAGAAAGATTCAGTTTTCGTATTTAACCCACCGACGTTTTGGTAATAAGCGTTGATGTTTCCATTTGGCACAAATTCTCATGAAGTAGTTTAATTTGTTACAACCTGGGGTATACCTTTAATGAACCTAATAGTAAGGTTTACTTCGCCTTTTCGGCCCTTGTCTTTCAGTAGAGTACGAAATTCTTTAAGTAACTTACTTTGCATTGGAGTACGGTCTGGTCCCACACGAATAGTGTTTAAATTCAAGTTTTTTACATATTTTAACGCTAGCATTATCTCTGCTATTAAAGTGTAGTTTGATGGGCCTAGGTGGTTTACCAATTTTACCTATTCTAAACAAAGAATTCTCCGGAACAGCACTCATAGTATCGTCGTTAGTACTTAAAGCGCGTTTGAGGTATTCACAATCATCGCGCTGTCTAGATTTAGGATAGAATTTATTTGATTCAGTGATATTGTAAATCATGACATTGTAGGCCCTTTTTATTCTATCTTCAACTTCAAAAATAATATTTTCCGACGAACTTGGTGAATTTTTGTTACGCAGAGAATCAATCTCCTTTTTAAGAAGAGAATTTTCAGCTTTCAACTCAATAACTTGTTCAGAAAGTTGTACAAGTGATTCATTAGATGCGTTTACTTGCTGTTTAATTTCTTCAGAAAAGGCTACGAAGTAGTTCTTAAATATTTCGTCAATGGCTGAAATAATTTCAGATTTAGAATTAACATCAGGTTCGTTGGAAGTTGAATTAGGCGGAACAAATACACTTTCCTTCAGGAGATTTCAAACAATTTTTGATTTTATTTGGTGGAATGAATAGGCTACATAAAACACAATTTGGCATACTGAACGACTTTTTTAATAAAGCAAATGGCAAAATAGGATAAACAGGGACACTCGCTTCACACTGCAGGGCCAATTACAGTGATTAATTAAATAAAACAATACAGGAGGACTACGGAATGGTTAAAGCACAAATGAATAAGAAACATAACGATTTTATCTAAATTCTGTAGATTTTAGAAAAGGCTACTATCAACTATTATAATTAATCACTATCTCTTAAAAGAGCTACAATTTTTATATACACAGAAACGTCCTCCGCATTACTTTCCACATTACTTGCTACTAGGTCAAAAACCTTAGGAGGAATAAGAATTATGATTTCATAATGAAATATATTGTAAAATGATAATGGCGACCGTTGTAATAATTTATTTTAAAGAGTAAATAAAAATAATTTCGGCGATTTACCTCCACTATTTATTGTATCTCAATACTTGATAATGACCTGCAACGGTCGAAATTATAGATGTGTAAAAATTTAAAAAAAACAATCTTTAGTAGTATAAAAACGTCTTCACTCTTTAAATATATTTTGCCAAATCTATAATCAAGAGAAAAAGCGATCAATACAATTAAAAAAAAAGAAATTACTAAAATATTATTTTCTATAGGCATCCGGTGAATGCAATTAGAGAAAAAATCTATCGACAATATGGATTAATAGATTTTATTAAAGTCTCAAAGTTAATACATTCATGTGTGGGCACACGTAATAATAGTATAGCTCCACTGACGACCTTTAATACAGCGAAAGACCTGTATGAAGATTGCTTTACATAATAATTGAGTGACATGTTTAAAAAACGATTATATCACAATATACGTTACATTGTACTTATATGGGTGTATGTTTGGGTCTAATATTAATTAAATATTTTTGATGTACTATATAAATTAATAATATATTTTAGTGGTAAAAGAATAATCAGTGCTTTAGTTTGGTGGTTATTATGAACTACCGCGTAGTAATATTCATATGATAGGCATGGAACTATTAAGACCATCACATAATTATTGTAAAATATGGTATGTATTTTTTTATATATAATTAAATAATTGATAGCTGTCGTTACGTGATGAAAATCAAAATGTCGCTTTTAATTCTCTAGTACATCCACTTCACGGTTTCCAAGTCTTTCTTGATACTTTAGTTACTTTTTATGCTTACAAAGAAATCAAAGAAGCTCAAGGAGAACGCTGGGTTAGTCAGTTGCCGATAAGAAGCTGGAGTGGTTAGTTTGTAATCCAGCTCCTAGGCGTAATCTAAAATAAATCGTTTAAGTGACTCAAATGTTTGATTGCTTCTCAGGCAATTTAGATTGTTCGTTTTCTGTTTCTTAGTAATAACTTGAGATATTCGTTACACTTACAATTAGTTTAAAACTTAATCTAGTTTATGGGTTTTATCTATGTTTTATAAATAATTTTTAGAAAGATTTCGCCAAAGTATTTAATTTACTAATAGTATTTAACATTAATTACATATTTATTTTGTATAAGGATACCTTTCTGTAGAACATTAAACTCATCAAAAAGTAATTAGTAAATTTATTTAAATGTTTCACAAATTAAAATATAGTAATAGTAACTATAATTATACCGTTATATGTACAGATTATTATAACGTAACATAAAACGGTCCAATTTTGACATTTAATAGCACCATTTATTACAAGTATACTACTCACGCACGAAGCATTTACATTGTAATATGGACAACTATACACAACTATTGTTTCCAACTTTGCGGTTCATTATATACCCACGTGTATGTAATGTTCAGAACACAAACTAAATCTTGTATTTGATTACATTATAATAAATAGTTATATATATCAAACATACATTTGCATTTGAAATAACCAACATTAATTAATTTATTAATAATAATGAGGTTTCTTTTTGCTTATACTTATAAAGAAGGAAGGGTGAAAACGATTATACTAAAGGATATCTATTAAAATATATGGCATCGTAAAAAATACGACGCTAGGGGCTACGTGAGAAGAGATACCGGACATAATAAAATATGTTATATATCTATTCCATTCTAGCATCCCGTAATTCTGAAATGGATGGAGTAAATGCGAAATTGATGCATCCGCCGATAATTCGCGGGTGTTCGCCTCCTTTTCGTTAACGATCTTCGCCAGTTTTTCCTTGGTCGCGTTATAATGACTTTATAATCTTGAATGTAGGGCAGCCGATTATTCTTGGAAAGGCATAGGGAATACAGATAAGTCTTGGCCTTATATAAAAATAAAACTTTACCAAAAACTTCGTATATCATTACTTTTGCTAAAATTATAAACTTAAATCTTTATTTGTAACTTTTTAAACACCTATGACTTACGTAAAATATAAAATTATAATAATGATTGTCAGCATTTTCCGCTAAATTAATAAGGCTTACTATCTTATTTATAAAACTGATATGTAGCATAAAATGTAATCATAATAATCTTTATTAGTGACCACTGGTTCACAAGTCAAGCATGATTTATTTATATTAATGACTTAAAGTTCACTAAAACTATTTATAGCTTATTGGTAAACTATAGCTTTATAGTACTGCACCGAGTGTGTTTTGTGTGTATTTTAGTCGATTTTATAATGGTCTAATTTGGTTCGTACTTCTGGTGACATATCTATTAACATCGCAATGTTTTTCATAGTTACCGATATATTCGTATAGGTACGTGAGGTGTGATATATAAATAAGGTAGTGTAAAGTATATTAAATTTAATGAAATGTTGCCTGCAATCTTCGGTGTAGCCCAAATTAAAGATAATTCTGCTTAGCTCCCGACAACAAAGGGATACCATATCGTATGTGAGATTCTATGACTGAAAAGTATGTTACGTTTAGAACATTAAATGAACCGACTTTCGAAAGTTGTCTGAAAAGAAACAAGTTTTTATTTTTTTTCTCTATCTCATACGTATGTACCTACGTTCCACGTGAGTTGACGGTCTATGTGAAAACCTAGGAACTTAGCATCATTAGCAAACCCAGGATTAATATTTTTTAGATTAAAAAGCATGTTTACTGTTTAGTGTCATTTAATAAAATACTAATTATTATTTCTCAGGTTGTTTACTTCACTTAGTAACTTGGCTCGACTTACCAAAGTAAATCCGCAGTATATTTTTTTCTCCTACATCGATAGATATTAGTAAAACATTCATCTGAATTTTAATTGTCTATTTTTATTATTTGAGATTAATTTGCTAAGTCTGTAATTATTAAGTTGCATCTTAGCAGTTGGATATTGAACATATATATACAACTTTTGCAATAATATTTCATTGCTCATACTAGTAGCATAATGAGATTTGTTTCTATTTAAACAAAGTTCTCCGACGAGGATTATCAAAAACCATTTAAACTAGCCTAGATACATAAACGAATTATTTCATTTACTAACAACTATTATTATTCCTTCTAACATTTTCAAATACGAATAATACATATATGGTCTTTCATTAAGCGCTTCCCATTTTTAAATTAAAATAAAACAAACTGTGTGAGAGATATCTTCAATATTTTTATTTGTTTAAAAGGCCTATCGATGAAATTATGTATATAATATAACATCATGCAAATTTTCGCTTTGGCTTCGCTAGGTGGCGCGAATCCGAAACGTTTTCCATCACCCTGGTGCATAAATCAGGCTGAATTTGACCGATGGCATGGTTATATTAGTTTTGAGGATCGCTTTGATTTGTGGCTTATTTACATAGATCTGTGAATTAAGAAAACCCCACAAGAAAGTCATCATCGTCTCCACGTGAGATGACAATGCCGTCAAATCGCTCATGTAGAATTTCAAATGTGGCATGGCGTGTGTGTCACGTTCTGTTGAAACAACATGTCGTTGGTGTCCATGTCATCCAATTCAGACCAAAAGGAGTTGGTAATCGACCTATAGTAGTTGCCGTTGACGGTGATGGCCTGGCAAACGTCGTTCTCAAAGGAATGCCAGGCCCTAATAAAAACCAAACATTAGCTTTTTCTTGATGCATTGGATATGTATTTGGAACGTCTCAAACTCGACAATTTTGTTTATTGACGTATCCAATTATCTAGAAATAGGCTTCATCTCTGGGTCTATTCAGCGAAAACACGTCGTTGTTTATGGTCATTTACCTTTAGCTACTGGGTGAGTTGAATTTTGTACGAGTGCAAGCCTAAGTCGTTACGCAAAATTCGCCAAGTGCTTGCGAGCGACGCTGAATCGACTGCCTCGGATTCTCCTGCACACTCTCACAGACAGTGGCGATTTTGAGGTATTGCATTTTGCCGCCGTACGAGTGTTAGTCCATTGCTTACTGAACCAGTGGATTCAAATTTATCTACCACAATGCGAATAGTCATCTCGATAGAACGATTAAGGCGATCGTAAAATAGGAGAAGTGGATATTTATGATAAAGCTTGAAATTATCTAAGTTTTAAAGTAGAAAGATAGCCGAAGATATAAATAATATGTGTAAATATTTTATCATAATTGATTAAAATTCCACTTGTGCAAAATAGGAAAAATGGTTTTCAGTATACATTTTCAGTATTTTGAAAATTTTAGTCATATTAGTAATTGATATTTTAAATGAAGCTTTATAAGATTATGTATATTATTGTGTTTTATAAAATACATTTCTGACTGTTTAAAATGGGCTGTTGTACTACATTTATTATTAGTTGAATCTATGCCATAACTCATTTGTGCATTTAATGATTTTATGTGCTTCGGCGAGCTGTAATAATGAAAATTGTCTATATATGGATTTGCAGCAGTTTAATTTATTTATCTACCAGAAATAATATAATATTAACACTGTTATAATTAAATAAATCATCGTTTGATTTCCATTATGTGCACCCCTAGAATCATATACATGTTTCCGAATTTTTATCTACTGTATAATTGAATTTTAGAAACATTTCTTTAATTTGTGTTTATTTGCTTAAATCCGATTCGGACGCGATTTATTAATACAAGATTCGCAATAATTGACTGTCAATTAGTACGACCTTACTAAATTAGATAAAATTAGAGTTGAATATTTAACTTTTATACATAAAATATATACTTGATTGATTGATTGCAGTGATAACATAATTTATTAATTCAACTATATATATATATATATATATATATATATATATATATATATATATATATATATATATATATAGGGTCGCTGATATGTATGGAAACGGTCGGATATCTCCTAAAGTAAGATAGCGAAAAATATTAAGATACAAAAGTTTTAGAGATTTTCGAAAACTATCACAATAAAGACAAATGAAGTATACAGGATCAGTTAAAAAGTCAGGACGAAACAAACGTGCTTTTTCTATAATGGAACACCTCGTATATTATTCCATATTTAAATTAATCTCGAAATTCTACACATAATTGGTATAGCACATCATAAAGCTATTAGAGATATTGAACTTTGAAAATCATTTTGTTTTATAAAGTATACATAAAAATCTAAAAAGATGGCGCCGTCGAAATCGATATCAAAATCAATATCGTGCGAAGAAATTATTACTTGTACAAAGTGTACAGTGCCCGTAAAAAATATATATCGTGTAGTGTTTGTAATAACAATTACCACGCAAATTGTATCAAAATTTGTGGAATGTATGTAACCGAGGAAGGATTAAAAAATTGTTGTGGAGGAATAACCTCAAAAATAAACAGTGCGTCCGCAGACCACGAAAATACGATTGATACAGAATCGTCAAATAATGAGGTATTTACGCCCGAAATTAACTTTAAAATGGATGCATCAAACATCTTACGGCAACAAATCACCAGTTGACTGAAAATGTTGCCGTATTAAAAACAAAAGTGTTGGATCTTGGAAACCTCTCAAATGCAACCAGAGCCGGAAAATATCATTCCCTTCGGTGCCAAACACGTCGATGGTAATTTTCACACTGCAACAACTGTATGCAACCCTGTATGCGTAGAAGATATGGAAAATATAATCGAAGATAATAATAATGTTACGATTGTACTAAATAATAACACAGCTACTGTTGCAGACTCCAGTGATACGACTACTGTTGTGGAATTAAATAACAGAGGAGAAGAAAACCGAAAGGTGGAAAATGAGTGGAAAACCGTTTAGCGCAAAAAGGAGCAGCCTAGGAAAAATATATTTGATGAATCAATCACACATTTTAATCTTAAAGGAGTACAAAAAAAGCACACATACATATCTATCGTGTATATCCAGAACATCTGAAGAATAATAACATTATAGCACTGAAATGTGAAAAGTTAAAATCAAGGCGTCCCGAGGAGTATGCGTCGTTTCAACTTGCAATTCCATTTGAAAAACTTAAGGAATTTCAAAATCCTGCAATGTGGCCAATAGGAGTGGGTGGGCGTCGTTTTTTATTCAAAATGACTCCGCGTCCACCGAACGAGAGAACAAATTAATGCAGAAATAAATATTGAAAACACACTCATATTCTACATCAACATTCAGTGCGTGGGAAATAAATTAGAAGAACAAGAGGCTTTTACTATCGATAAAAACATTCATGTAATTGCGCTTAGTGAACATTGGCTTACGGCGAACGAATCTCACCATTTCACATTAAACAATTTTCATGTGGCAAACTGTTACAGCAGACAGATCGCAAAAAATGGGGAACCCTTAGTAATGGTACGAGAAGGTTTAAAGTATACCACTTTGAGTTTCCTTAACGAAATATCTAAAGAACTGACATGCAAAATTTCTGGTATTGCAATAAATAAAACAAACACCATTGTTATTGCTGTTTTCAGGTCTCCAAGTAGTAATTATTTAGACTTTCTTGGGATTTTGTCAAAATTAATATATATGTGTGGGGATTTCAATGTTCCATTTAACTCAACAGATAAACGGGCGATCCAACTTTGTAACCTCTTTGCTTGCTATGGAATATACAAAACTACAACAGAGGCCACCAGACAAGGGTTATGTACAGATAATATATTTTCAAACAATCACAGAAATAACAAAGCAGAGGTTGTGAATATTGGTGTTTCTGATCTTCTTGGTTTGTGTATAACAGTATATTAACAACTAGTAAGATTGTAAAACCATTAACAAATGCAAGAAATATTGACTTATTCATCATCCTAAGCTGCTATGAGTGGAAGGATATAATGAACGAGGATATTAATATCAATGTAGCATGGTCTGTTTGAGTTGAGAGAATTAGTCATGCGTATCAATTCCATTTCCAGAACGGGTAATGAATATAAGTAACAATTCAGGTAATGTTTAGTGGTTTGGACATGAACTGATAAAAATGAGAGAGATGATTATAGAGAGACTCAGTATAAACAACTTAATAATGAATATAAGGTACGTATTATAGAAGCACAAAGAAATGCAAATGAGCACTACATTAAATCCTCATCAAATTACTCAAGAGCAGCCTGGAATGTTATTAAGTCAAAAACACAAAATAACTCAAATAATACCGAATGGTTACTGCAAATGAATTTAACAATCATTTCGCAAGAGTTGCAGAAAAAAGTTATTGGATCTATTCCAAATTCTTCACAGGACCCTATACATAAAATGGCTTGCTTTTGTAAGAAAAATAATGGTTAACATTTTAGCTCTTTAAACTAAAAAATAAAATAAAATAGTAACCACATATACGAACTAAATATAGCTGCAATAAAGGTTGTTATTGATTTAATAATAAGTCCCCGCACGTACCTAATAAATAGGTCTATAAGGTCACATTAATTCTATAATTTTGGAGATTGCTTAAAAATATCAAAGTGCATCCCAATTTATAAAAAAAGGAGACAAAACCAACAAAGATAACTTTTTTACTCGAGTCACTCTTAGCTGAGCAAATAACAGAATTCTTAGAACGGAACTATATTTTAGTTAGTTCACAATTTGGTTTTCGGCAAGGCAGATCTACAATAGCAGCAATTAGTACTTTTATAAATTTTATAATTGATGCTTTTGAAAATGGGGAAACTGTAACTAGTAATTTACTAGACCTAAGTAAAGCGTTTGATTGCATTACACACGAAATTCTTTTGAGAAAGTTATATTTATACAACTTTTCTCCAGAAAGTTGTAAATTAATAACATCTTATTTATCAAACATACGTCAAAGAGTAGTCATAAATAATTTAATATCAGAGGAACGTAAAATCCTTAATGATGTGCCTCGAGGGTCAATTTTAGGGCCAATACTGTTTTTGGTATATATAAATGACCTTTCGAAAGAATATCACAACATATTAACAGTTTTATATGCTAATGACACATCTATTTCGTCTAAAAGCAAAACCGTAGACAACGCGAGAACACAATTAAATACAATAATGGAACACGTGAATTACTGCTTTGCCTCTAATAAATTAAAGCTAATTACAGAAGCAGTAGAGCTATCATTTTCATTAAAACAAAAGCCAGTGCAAAACACATCAACCAAATTTGTGGGACTTGTTATAGATTCACATCTTACTTGGAACAGTCACGGTGTTAAACTACAACAAAACCTCGTCAAATATGTGTATCTGTTAAATAATTTGAGCAGTTCAGTGCGCTCTGATATGACATTAAATATTTATCACGCATTCATTCACTCGCGCATTAGGTACGGTATAATAGTGTCGGGGCATTCCGCCATAATGGGCGATATTTTTAAATTACAAAGACGAGCAATTCTAATAATAGCTGGTATTGCATATAGAGATGACTGCAAAGAACATTTTAAAACATTAAACATTGTGACAACATCCTGCATCTATATTTTGGATGTCTTTTATTTATTAAAACCCACACAAACCGTTACCCTCGTAACATAGATTACCATACATATGAAACACGATCGAAAAATTATATACGCATAAATCAATTCAGTCTATGAAAAGCTAAAACCGGCACAAGATATTATTCTATTATTTTTTTAAATGTATTACCCCGTGAAGTCCAATAACTGCCCTATACACAGTTCAAACAGTGGTGTAAGAATCACTTACTTAGTAAAAAATGCTTTTTACTCATTTGATGAATATCTTTTAAATAGTAATCATAGTTAAGTTAGATAATTTTAAACATGCTATGATACATACTCTCTAGAAGTTTTAAAATGTAATTGTCCGTCCAACATTTTACTTTTAATTTTAATTTTAAGGTTTAGGATATTTTTAATTATTTATATTATTTTAACTTTTCTTATATATAAACTTAAGTTTTATTTTATAGTTTTATTTTATATTTTCCGTTCTTCACAAAACAGCAATTTTATGTAAACATTTTGTTGAAATAACTTTATCTTTTAAAAATTTAAAATATTGTATTTATTAAATTTTATCTATCGTTTTAAATATTTTAACATGTTTATATTTTAATATTTTAATTGTGTGTTGTGCTGTCTTTATTTTATTTATTTATTTAAAATAATGAATTTATCTCTTCATTATCAATATCTTTAGTGATCTGTCTGCTGATAATAGGCCATTTATGTTGCATAATAATAAGTTTAGTAAATTAACCACTAGCGCTTAATGAAATATTAAAATGAAACCTTTTGCAAACATGCAGCACACTCAAAGGAAAAATAAGCTTTTTCTAGTATAGTTGAATCGAAAAGTTATATAAACGCTTACGCGTTAATTTATTATTTCAACCTACGGCAAATAGGTCAACTGTATGCTTCGGCAATTTAATTAATATTTCCTTTTTTCACTTATTATTTGCGTACATCACAGAAAACAAGTATAGTTTTTTTTTTATTCTCCTACATTGCCTTTTTCTTTTATTAGTTTCATTGCGCAGGTATATACAATGACGATAAAATCCTTTCAACGGTCGACGTGAAAATGTGAAATTTCATTTTTCATATCACGTATTACCGAATACAAAGTATCTACAAAGAATTTAACTTTTCAAAGTTCCATGTATTCGCGTATCAGAGGTTTTTTATGCCGTCCATACTTTTCTCTCAAAAAATGGCCCGTTGCGTTGGGATCTCTAGCGAGCCATAGCGAACAAATTTACATATATTTGTGGGTATAACTTCCTAAATAATGTAAAATGCTGTATTTTACCATTTCTCTTGGCGTATTTTAAGTACCGACATTTGGTGGCGGGACACCCGACGAATCTCATATTTTATTTACCAAAATTTATGCTCCTTTGTCAGCGTCTGGAACCCACATATAATAGTGAATAAATTATTATACCTCGTCCTCTAAATATTTCCTATATGTAAGATGTATCGATTGTGGCTAGATAATATTAGATATATAGTAAACTAACTGAGTGAAGCCACCAACTACAATGTGCTCATATAACTCGTTGGTCCAGGGAAAACTTTTTACTTAGAAAGGAAGGCTTGACAAGAAAAAATCTCTGATCATAAAGCGCAATATTAATTTTCGCGAATTTATTAAATCGCTATCAGATTTAATGTCATCCTGAAAACGATTTATGGTAGCACCAAATATTAAACAATTCATTTGAATATTATCTCGCTAAAGTACACTTTACCCTAATAAACAAAGCCACCAACCTAGCAGAAACAGAAATCGCTTTTAGGGAGACTAACGGCTGTAAATTAACAACATTCAACATAACCAAACTAATAAATAATTTTCCTATTCGAAATATATAGTCATGTCTGAGTAAAAAGAATAAAAAATAAAATTAATTCCAGTAATTTAACGATTTAACACAGATTTTAAATTTAGAATTTTAAGAATAAAAGAGGGAACACATTTTATTTCAGAAACAATTAAAATCACAATTTAAGGCTTGTCAAGCCATCTTTCATCATAAGAATAGTATAAACTGCTCCGTATGTCAAATCTGACAGATGAATAAAAACGAAAAACTTAAATTTTTAATAATTTATACAAATAATTCTTAAACTTGATAATATAAACGAAATGGCTGATTTGGGAACCCTGAAGATATAATTTAATAGAAGTCGAAGATTACAATAGAGCGAAGCTTTTTTGCACAAATAATAATGGCGACTGACATTTGTGCAAGTTATTTACTGATTACCAAGTAACGTTTTCAACAATGCACTGTGGGTAAAATATGTTTTCATTCATTATATAATTAAAATGATATTAAAATATTACTCATATGAACATATTCTTTGAAAATTGCTACACGATCGAAAATAAAATTTTGTTAGGCATACGTGTATCACTTTTTACACTTGTACTTTAAATAACTATTATTTAATAGAGAAATTACTGCTTTGATAATTTATATTCAATTAGGAATTTTATATATTTAGTTTATAATTTAATATCAATTAATTAAAAAGTAACGAAAAGCTTGTCTCATTTGACGTCTCCAATCTGTTTTAGAAAACTCCCACTAATTGTATAAAAGTATTAAAAAACTATCATTGATCAAAATCATGTACACTCAATAAAATATGAATATGCAAAGGCCACTTCTGCTTGAATATTTGAGTACGTAAAGAGTAGAGTAATAATTACTAACTACAAGTAATATCCTTTTCTTCGCCGATTTTTATTATACATCATATGTACATTTCAAACACATTATAATTTATTCGCACTATTAATTAAAAACTGATTAGTTATCTTTATTCACACGTGCATGAAGTTGCATATATTATTACTCCGTGTGAAAATGCTATTCGCAGTCGTTTTTTGGGCGTTCTTCTTCAGAAGTCTGTCGCACGTTATTGTAATTCCTTCTTGTTTGGAAAGTAAAGTTTCCTCGGAGCGTTTCATATTTTTAAGAAGAATTATTACAATAAAATTCGCTGTATTAGGTTTAGTGAGTTTTGGAGTGAATTTCTAGACAATCACCTGAAAAATGGCTCCCGCTACCAACTAGGCGTGAGTCAATCAAATCAGACTTTGTTAGGATATTTTTTTAAGCCTTTCTCGCTTTTTTTTCTAATTGAGCTAGTAAAGCTAACAACTAAGAGTTAATACTTTATCGGTGCTAAAATACTGGAACCACATTCTATAACTATATCAAGTTGGATTTTTGGATGTTCGTTTCTGTAGCCATATTGCAAAGAGGCCTACATAATTGTCCTCCTTTCTCAGGAGTTTTGATGCAGCAAGAGTTCACCACCCTTCCTGAACACATCGGCAGGAAACACCCCGAAGCGATAAATACCTTTTTTCACATAATGAATACCTTACATTTCCGCATCCAGAATCGTTGAGAAAAGTGGAATTATGTAATTTTGCAACACTTTTCCTCATGGATACACTTTTTCGCACTCCTTTTATTTACTTTTAATCAATGTCAATATCAGTTACATACATTGAGTAATATATACAACACCCGTACTATCGGTAATTCAAACCTAATTTTTATACACTATTTAGATAACAAAACTGTTAGATTTTCAAATTTCAAAGAATCCACAGTGTGGCGAAACATATGTAGTGTTTACAATCAAACCAATTTGAAAATCTAACAGTTTTGGATTTTCAACACTTAAATGCCTCAACAATCAATCAACTAATTTTTATATGTCAGTGTCAAAAATGAAATCGCAAACACCTTTATAATTGATGTTATATGCAATATGTGAAAAAATAGTGTGTACAACGCGTGGGAAATGCGCTTTTCTGCACTCGAGTAGGAACTTGGTGCACTCGCTCGCTTCGCTCTCTCGTGCGGAAAAGCGTAACATTTCCACACTTGTTGTAAAAATAATTATGAATATTTCTATATCTAAATAGCCGCGATAAAATCTCGCACTTTTTTATGTACGTTATTTTTATGCTCGTCTTATTGTGATAATTTTGTTCGTAACTAATAAGATTTAGTACTACCGTGTTTATTAATTATTGATATTGATAACACATTTTTAAAAGAAATTAGTGCCCGGTTTTATAACTATGTAAAGCAATGGCGGATTTTTCTATATTTCTATTTTTAACATGATAACAGTGTTCTTTAAATCGTTTTAACAAATTTCGTTGAGTTGGACCGATGTAAACTTTATCGCAGTTGTTGAAATTAGTGTGATATATTACTGATTTTTGAAGGACGCCCTAATCTCGTAGCTTACGAACTACACCTAAAATTGGCGAAAATAACTCCACAATATTCCTGGGAAGAAGCACAGAAAAAAATCCACACAGTAATTAACGCCAGGGCGAGAAGAAAATTAGCTGCGCTCGGAAGATAATTAGAAAAATTAAAAGGACAACTCACAAGAGAAGTTAAGCCCAAAAATGTAAATCAGATGTTAATCCATAACAAATCGGATGGTATCTTCACTAATGAAGAAATTGAACTTCTGGAAAAGGGTTTTAAACATTCGATACCAACAATAACAGCACAAATACACCAATGACATAGATACAGTAGCCACATATCTAAGTATCGAAGAAGCAACAACTTTGCGGATAGCAACCAAAGAAACATTGGAGAAAACATTGAAGAAACCGAAAAGAACCTAGAAGAACCACAAGGATTATAAAAAATGTGTTATATCTAAAATCTGACAAATGTAATGCCGTCGTTAGCGTGAATAAGTTATAGCGTAAAACAAATGCTAGAGACGTCCTGTCTTTAACAGACCAATTGATAAAAAACTCATATACAGGGTGTGTTTTTTTTAGATGTTCTCTATGGGGATCTTGGAAACAGTGAACTCCGCCCGTGACTCCTGTGTTCTAAATTATTTGTATTTTTTATATGAAATGTACGTATATCGTGTATTGTTTGTAAGTTTTTTTAAATTTTGTAAGCAGGAGAAGCGAAGCTAATAAAGAATAAAGAATAATATAGATAGAGAAACGGTTAAATGGAAAGAAGTGTAGATTTACGAGACAAATAAAATTCCACTTTCAAAGTTTTCAAAAAAGTCAAAGGTAACTACATATTTTGAAAAAAGTAAAAAGTGTCAATGTTTTCAAATCAATATATCTCGTTTATTATAATAGATAGAAAAAAAACTGTAAAAGACAAAGATTTTGATAATTTTATGGAGGTTAATAAAAATAATCAGAAAAATTTTATCGCCATTATTTTCCGAGGTATGACGCAAACTTACATTTTTTCAAATGGAAATATAATATAGATAATTTTTTTCTCTTTAATCCAATATCACATATGACATTGTTATTTCTAAAAATAAGTGAGGTATAGTAATTTTAAGCTTTATTATAAATAACAAGTGGGTAGCCATGAAAAAGATGAAGTAAAACAATTGTAGTTGTTTATAATAATAGCAGTATTGTAATTATTACTTTTACAAAGTTAAACAAAAATGAAAAACCAGCATAAAGAATAATAATTTTGTAATAATCAAATGGCCTGCCGTATGTAGTATAAACACATTTGCCAAGAGGATAATACGTTTCTTACAAAAATATTATGAACAGATGAATCGCGATTCACTAATTCTGGTATTTTTAATCGCCACAATGAACATAGATGAGCTCAAGAGAATCCACGAGAAGTTTCACAGAGAAAATTTCAAATTAAATCTGGGTTTAATCTATGGTGTGTTTAGGGGAATAATTCTCGGTCCATATATTTCACTAAGTGGAAATGATTACTTTTATTTTCTTCAGAAAGCATTTGAAGATACGCTCGATTACTTAAATTTATTATTACAAGCAAGATTGAAATGGTTCCAATATGACGGTGCTCCACCTCATAACAGGTTGGCTTTACGAATTATTTAAATAATGTTTTCCTAACTCATAAGTGGGAAGAAATGAACCAATCCCAGGGCCACCGTGATCTCCCGATCTGTGCGATTTAGATTTTTTGTAGGGTTATGTAGTAAAAAAAAAGTGTATCAAAAATCATATCAATCTGTGGAGGATCATAAACTAGCAGTTATTAAAACATTTAATTCAATTAACATCAGAATACTCAAAAAAGCCATAAATTCAATTTTAAAAAGATATAATTTTTTGTTATAATAATGGACTCTTTGACCATATTTTTTTAATATTAAAATTTTTCTTCCGTTAATATTTTGATAATTACAGAATTGCTTTATGCTGTTGTTTAATTTTGGCATATATCTGTAAAACTACTAATTACAATATTGCTATTATTATAAACAACTTCAATTGTTTTACTTTCATCTTTTTCATGGCTACCTATTTTTTATTTATAATAAAACTTAAAATGACTATAACTCACTTATTTTTAGAAATAACAATGTCATATGTGATATTGGATTAAAGAGAAAAAAATTATCTATATTATATTTCCATTTGAAAAAATGTAAGTTTGCGTCATACCTCGGAAAATAATGGCGATAAAATTTTTCTGATTATTTTTATTAATCTGCATAAAATTATCTAAAAGTTAGTGTTTAACAGTTTTTTTTTCTATCTGTTATAATAACCGAGATATAATGATTTGAAAAAATTGACACTTTTTTCAAAATATCTAGTACCCTTGACTTTTTTGAAAACTTGGAAAGTGGTATTTTATTCGTCTCGTAAATCTACACTTCTTTCCCAATTTAACCGTTTCTCTATCTCTTATAGTTTCCCAGTTCCCCATAGAGAACATCTAAAAAACTCAGCCTGTATAAATTAAAACTGAAAAACCCGTCCCTTCCGAAACTATATTGTCTCCCTAAAATACACAATACCGTAAAAAAATGAAGACCAAAAGTGTCAAATTTAAACTCTCTGCAAGAAGGGGTTGAGTGGAAGAACATAATTTGTCATTGTGAACTCCGCCCGTGCTTTTTCGGCTAAAATTTTATGTTTATTTTTGTAGTTAATATATTTTAAATGTATTTTTTTAAGAAAGGAGACCAAATATGTAAATATGAAAATAAATATATAATATCGCGAAGAAATTCAATTCATAAAATTCAGAAATATTTTTTCAATTAAAAATTCCACTGAGCTGACCGAAAAACTACAGAAGATAACAATAGAACCGAATAGAATATAATTAGAATAGAATAGAAACAAATTGTGGTTTCCTTTAATGTAGAAGCGTTATTCTCCAGTATACCAGTTAATGAAACAATTTCCATTTTAGAAAATTTACTTCTTAAACACGCAGTTCCAAAAGACAAAATAGATAAGTACAAAATTGTAAAATGGAACTAATATTTATTAAAAATTTAGCCTCATATTTAGGATTTAAAATCGATACCATAAATAATCTCATTAATAGACATATTAAAAATCATAAAATAAAAAATATAACAACGCTTATGTTACTAGGTCAAAGGAAACCAACAATAAAATGAAATACGCAAAACTTGTTTACGCCCCCCAGAATAACTAGTAAACTTGATAACATTTTTAGAAAATTCAACCTAGCCCCATCATACTATAGCAATACAAATATAAAATCATTTTCAGCAGTAAAAGACCCTAATCAAAATATCCTTCAAAATTCAGTTATTGTATTTTCATTAAGAAAGTTGTCATTAGATTTTAGTTTATACGAAAGGGTTTTAGTTTTGTCGATAGCTTATGTATAGTTGTTGTTAGTTGATTTCCCACTTGATCACGGATTATTGTCACTGTTCGTTTTCGAATAGCTGGCGCTGTTAGGATCTTTGGGTACGTAGTTCTGTTATGTACGCTACGTCACACTTTTAATGCCGCCTTTCTTTTAGTATTGTTTCGAGATTTTACAACACCCGTTGGTGATTGAATTTTAAAACTCATCACTAATATTATATTAAGTTAACATCCATCAGAAATTGTGTAACAATGTATTTACTATCTCCATTGTATCGTTCGACATTTAATCTTAATGTATTGTGAATAATATAATATTAAATCAAAATGAAGTAGTAATTTTCTATGGAAAAAAAACTAGAAGGTAGAAGGTATATAACACAAGCAATGACTCAGTTAATACTTCAAATCCTATATAATTCTTTTGTGCTCTCCTTAACAGGACCCGAAATTTAACTTGACATATTACACTCGTAAATTTAATAAAATATTGTAGAAGGATGCAATATTGCCATCAAATAAGTAGAATATAGCTAATTATAGTGTACTATTATACTGTATAATCTAGAAAATATCCACAAAAAAATTCTCGGTTTAAAAATAGAACATATATGTGTCAATTTTAATTAAAATAAATTTTTAAATAGATCCTTCTAAAGATGTCCACCCCTGTCCCCAACCCCACCTACAAATCCACGTCAGCATGTAAGAGAAATGATTAAAATGAATAATAAATAAAATAAAATATTTGAAAATCAAACCAATTACGACAGAAATATCTCTGGAGTTTGTATAGTTTCGAACTATTAAGTTATTGGTTGTCGTGCTGTGTTGTATTTATAGGTGGTATCGTCTTATTCTGCTACGTGTGATTGGTCCATTGACAGTATCACCTATTTTTAATTCGGGTTTGTAGATCGTTCTGGTGTTGTATTTTCTGAGGATGTTCCCGATTCGGTCCATAGTGCCTCTGATGTAGGGCAGGGTGATGGTGGCTATGGGTTTTTCTTCAGTTGGATCGATTTGGAGTCTATTACTGGTCTTGTGGTGATCTTGGTGATTACGTCCGGTTTGAAATTATTCTGGATGAGGGTTTTCTGAAGTGTGTCCAATTCCTTTTTCTTGTTTACTTCTTCTCTTCACTGTTAGTCTGACTGATCTTGTTACTAAGGTTTTGGCAACGGCATATATCTGTGCTGGATGGTGGTATGATTCAGCATTTAGGTATCGATTGGTGTTAGTGTTCTTCCTGTAAATGGTGTGGATGAGGCTGCCGTTCGGTCATTTTTTTTAGTAAAATGTCCAAGAAGGGTAGTTGCCCTCGACTTCTGTTTCTATGGTAAACTGAATACGTGGATGGATGCTGTTTAGGTGGCTTAGGAATTGGTCAAAATTTTCGCCACAATTTGAGCCACAATTTCGGTTTTAACATATGGGTCTGTAGTGCTCTCGTCTCAAAGTCTTCTATATAAAGGTTGGCGATGATAGGAGAAAGTGGAGAGCCTATTGGTGCGCCTTCGATTTGTTTGTATTTCTAACCGTTGAATGTAAAATATGTAGTGGAAAGGCAGTGTTTATCGAGGTCTAGTAATTCTTGAGAGGGGCTGTGTTTTTCTTGGATAATTGTTACTGCTTCATCGATGGGAATGATGGCTGAATAACGATTTTACGTCGAAGCTTATCATTAAGTCTTCTGGTTCTACTTTGATGCATCTAATGATGTTTATGAAGTGTTCTGAGTTTTTGACAAATGATTCATTTTTTTCCGCTAAGAGTTGCCATTCCTTTGCAATGTTTTTCGCCAGGGAGTATTTTGGTGATCCCCTGGAGGTAACTTGTGTCTCAGTGGTTTTTTCCAGCAAAACTGAGGCTACTTCCTCTCTGATAATTTCATACTCCGTAGGCTCTAAGTTTTTAATCGATGTTTCTATGATGCAGATTGGTGATATGGCGTAGTTACAACCTTTCTGTAATGCGCTATTTGTTGTTGCGTCGATTTCCTTGTTAGATATATTGTAGACTAGTTTCGGCTTTGTTCCAGCGTTCTCGTGACTCGCATTTTCCATCAGTCGTTTGAATTTCCTGATTTGTCTTTTAGTTTTCAGTTCTGCATCCGATTCACTTCTGTAGTGGGTTAGTAGTTCCAGTTTGTCTCAAAGTACATGGTGTATGGAGTTCCGTAAACTTAATATAATTTTAACATACACGTTGTCCCCTGAACTTTTGAATACGAGCATTTGAATGCATTACTTGGCACTTAGTTGCCACACTCGTTTTTGCATAGCTGAGTCACATATTTTAATGGACTGACTAAGGAGGAGTAATCAGTAATTTCTAATTTGTAATAAAATAGGGAATCAAAGTGAAACATTTACACAATATTTTAATATTACTATTTTAACAAATTTTAACGTAATGAATAACAAATAACTACAAGTTCATCTTATTAAATGTTCGGAAACAAATCCTTGTTGTGCCAAAAATATCCCAGACGATCATAAAATTCTTGTCGCATGTCTTTTAACGTGACAGGAGTAATATTTTAAGTGGCTTGAAGAATTTCTAATCTGAGGCCATCCACGTTGTTAGCTCTTTGATGCTGATAGATATAAATTGATTGCTTTTTATGGTCCCAAAGAAAAAAATCATTTGGGGATAATTCCGGAGATCTTGGTGGCCATTTTATGTTTCCTTTAGTGCTAATAATGCGACTGGGAAATATTTGATTTAAATATTCCTTAGTTGCATTGTGAGCAGGACATCCATCGTGCTGATACCAGATATGGGCCATATCAATATTCTGTAAGCCTTGACCTGCTGGTATCACTTGTTTCTCAAGTAGTTCCAAATACTATTGGCCATTTAGATTAACCTAAATAAAAAATGGTCTCTAAACATTAAGTTATTGGAGGTACTGAATTCTTAAATTTATTCTTCGGTGCTTGTTTTTTGAAACCAGTATCTCTCTACCGAAGTATTATGACGACATTGTAACGGGAATGTCGATTCGTCACTAAACAGAATGTTTCGAAGAAATTCGTAATTTTTGTTTACTACGTCTATCAAATCTTCTCAAAATTTCATCCACGTCATCCATGAAAATATCTTGTCTTGTGTTAACTTTGAAAGACTTAAAACCATTCATTTTCAGTAGTCTGATTTTTCGCCATTTGATTGGAGATTGGATTTTGTGCAAGAGCTCTTGTTAATAACGTGTCATTTTGTAAACCATAATTTCCCACATTTGGGCTACTTCACTTTGAGGCCTCCGTTCCTTTGAGCACTTACATGGTGGATTTACAGAACCAGTTTCCTCAAACAAATATATAACATGGAAGACCGAACTGGTATTTACTGTCACATCGTATGCCAAAACAAACAAATTATTTTCGGTTTCATTCATTGAATGACCTCCATAAAACAATTTGAGTTTTCTGTTCACTTGTTAACATTTTGAAGCTATGTAAGTCAAATTGATATGCATATAGCACTAGCAACCATGGCGACCAATAATAATAATCGAGATAAAATACAAACACATTATATTACTTATATTCAAAATTGCAGGGGACAACGTGTATATTACCTTAATAGAAACGGTTTTAATTATATAAAATAAAATATCTTAAATTTTTTTTAAGGCCCATTAACTATAAATTGTATAATAATTTTATGATGTTTACATGTTTTATACAGAATCGATGGCTCCAATTTTACCATGTAATACTCACCACCCTCCCTTAGATTTAACCTTGCAGTTTGGCAATTCATCTGTGAACGCATGGCTCGATAATGAAGAACTAGCTTATGACTTTAAGCATGCGGATTACACATCCTTAAACGATTCGTTCCTCAATATAAGATGGGATGCTATTTTCGAAGGTTGTAACATTAATGAAGCTTGCCATCGTTTTTACTCTATAGTTTTTGAAAATTTAGACCTTTACATACCGAAAAGAAGTATGACCCGTAAGAAAACATACACTTTTCCAAAATGGTTCAGTAGAGAACTGAAACAACTAGTATTTTTAAAGAAGAAACTCCATAGAGCTTATAAATCATCTCGATGCCCCTCGGATTAGACGAAATTCAGTCGAATTCGTGATAAATGCAAAAAACTAGCTAATGATTGTTATTTAAACCACATACAATCGGTTGAAGGTTCCATCAAAAATAATCCAAAAGCTTTTTGGGGCTATGTTAAATCCAAGCGCTCATGTGATCAAATACCGACGACTTTTAGTCATGGAGATTCATTAACCACTGGCACGGAAGATATAGCGAACCACTTTGCTCAATTTTTTGGATCTGTTTACCGCCCATCGAATAACACAGGCCAGCCCTCTATTAGTAGTAATCTTTTAATTGACAACTCTCATATAAACGAAAACACTCCGCCTGCCTTAAAAATATCGGATGTATTGAGTGAACTTATGTCATTAAAAGCCAATAACTCTCCAGGCCCAGACGGTTTACCTGCTTCCCTTCTTAAGAACTGTGCATTTGCACTTAGTCGTCCTTTGTGGCTCTTATTTAATATGTCTCTTGTTACAGGAACTTTTCCCGATTGTTGGAAGAGTGCTTTTATAAATCCAATACACAAATCCGGTGTCAAAAACCATGTAGAAAACTATAGGCCCATATCTATGTTATCAGTGATACCTATGATTTTTGAAAAAATGCTTTGCATTTATCTAACAATGATGTTACAATCGTCAATTCCAACGTGCCAACATGGTTTTAGAACTGGCAAATCGACAGCAACTAATCTCTTAGTGTATGAATCATACATTATGGATGCCTTCGCAGAGATAAGACAGGTAGATTCTATCTATACTGACTTCTCGAAGGCATTTGACACTGTCGATCATACACTTTTAATTAATAAATTACGCGGTTTTTAAGTTAATGGCACTCTCTTACGTTGGATTCAATCATATTTATCCGATAGAACTCAAATTGTTCGAATTTGTCAAAGTCCATCGCATCCTATTGACGTTACTTCTGGTGTTCCCCAAGGGTCCCACCTAGGTCCCTTGTTATTTAACATTTTTATAAATGATTCTGTAACCTGCTTTTCCAACGCGAGATGTTTAATGTTTGCTGACAATATGAAGATTTTTATGAATATCCGATCGATGGAGGATGCTAGGATATTTCAAAATGAGCTACACTCGTTTGGTGTTTGGTGATAACAAGCTCTTTCTAAATTTAAAAAAGTGTAAATTAATTACTTTCGCCAGACGGGCATCCACTATAAGAAATGATTATGTTTGGCTGGGCGAAGAATTGTCACGGGTTGAATCCATAAAAGATCTAGGCATTGTATTCGATTCTAATTTAACGTTCACCACACATATTAGCAACATAGTGGCTAAATCTTACCAACTCTTAGGATTCATTAAACGTCACGCGAAAGATTTTCAGGATTATCGCACAATAATCCTTTTATTCAATGCCCTTGTTCGGTCACATCTAGAGTATTGTTCACATGTATGGTCTCCCTTCACTAGTGTAAGCAAGGAAAGTATCGAACAAGTTCAAAAAAAATCGTGCGTTTTTTAGCATTTAAGTGCAACTTAGTTGGCAGTTACACTGACTTATTATCAATTTTTAATATTGTAAGCCTGGATACTCGTCGCGTAAATGCAGATTTAATACTTGTTTACAAATTGCTTAATGGTATTATTGACTGTCCCGATCTGCTCAGTCTGATAGGTTTACATGTTCCTTCTCGTTCCCTGCGTGGTAATATTACCTTCCACATACCTTTTCAAAGAACAAATTATGCGCAGTACTCTGTGGCTACAAGAATTTTAAGACACGCCAACTTCACACATCCGGAGTTTGATTTTTTTCGCTCAATAAATTACGTAGGTTACTAAAATAAATTTTTAATCTGTTTTGTAATTGTCTTGAATTTTATATATTTTTATTTAATTTTATCTTAAGTATTTATTAGTGTATATATGTAATTTAATATTTTAATAATAATTGTATTTTATGTATTTCTGAAATGGCTTCCGTTAAATAAATAAATAAATAAATAATAATTTTATATTCTAATATACGATTGCGCATTTTCATGGGCTTCTAATAACTTATATGTCTATTCATCTTAATAAAATATTTATTCTTCGTTTTCTAAATAAGAAGGTTTGCATTTTGTTTGAAAGTTATATGCAATAGCATAATTATGATGCTTTAGATAAAGCTATATTTGAACCTATCGACATTTTAACGTTCTTTTAATTAATCATTGTTAACGTGACTTTATTCATAATTGATAATTATATATACATTATTTTCTAAATTTTTAAATTGCACAAATATATGATAAAATGACAATATATAAATGACGATTTAACAAATGTGATTTTCTTTGCAGGAAGTTCAGCACATAGCAAGTCGTTTCTGTGGTGGCTGGGGCTGCTACCGTTTCTCTTGCTATGGAACGAACGGAATTTATTTTAGGTAAGATGCTGCTTTTAAATATATTATGATTTATTAACAATAAATTTAAAGTAAATTATCATCAATAATTAACCAATTGTCTTTCATTTCTGGATAGAATAATTTTTAATTTGGTTTTCAAAAAGTCAACCGACTGTTTGTGCGAGAGAAAATTATCAGCAATAATTAACCAATTATTTTTTATTCGTGGGCACAATAACTTTTAATTTGGTTTTCAAAAAGCCAGCAGATTGTTTGGGCAAGAGATGCCTTCCTGGTTCAAATAACCTCGTCATAGGTTTGTCTTAAGTGCGATATTAATCATAATAAAGTTGACTTTAACTTCTCTATTAACACAAATTACAACTATGTACAAGTTCGAGTGGTAACAATAATTTCTTTAGTGGTTAAAAGTATATCCTTTCTTCAACAGTTTTTTATTATCTATATGTACATTTCGAACCCTAAGGGTTCATTTTCAATAGAATAATGACATAACAAAATAAATATAAAAGTGAAAATAAAATAGGTTTTACTTATAATGCTTAATTAAATAGAAAAAATAAAAATATTTGAAAAAATCGTAGTGGGTTTAAAGTTACGTTTTGGGAAAATTTAAAATTGGTATAATTTCAAGTAAACGACTAAGATGAAAATTCAATAAATAATTTTTATGTTTTTTCATTTCAATTGCTTCCAACATATTTAATTTATTATCGGTGGAATGTTTTAATAATTTAGTGTTTTCTAATAAAACTTGTGGTCCGTAGAGAAAGTGTGATATGCTACTGCAGATTTTTCAATATTTTGATTTTTTGTCTGATATGTATGTTCTTTAAAACGAGTTAATAAATTTCTTTGGATTTGTCCTATATAAATTTTATCACAATGAGAACAATTAAGTGAATAAATACCAGATTTTTCTAAATAGCTTATTTTATTAAAAGTATTGCCTAACATAAATTTTAACTGAGCGGTTGTGTAATGTGCGGGGGTAAGGTTAAATTGTTTAAATAGTTTGTTAAATTTTTGATGTGAATGTTCTGTGTAATGTATTTAAAAATATTTATTCTTGCAAATTTCTTTAATTGGTGTAAGAATCTAATTTTCTTTTAGATCGTGAATCTTATTTTCTTAGCCGAATTCTTCAGTCAGTGACTCGGATGTTATATTGTTTGAGGCAGTAATCTCTTAATTTGTTACTTTTTCGTTTAAACAATTGATATCATTTTTCAATTGAGCCAAGGCATTGTGTAATTCGGATGTAAAATAAGGCAAAAAGTCTTAAATTTATTATTTATAAAACTTTGATGTTACTCGTATCTTTGCATAGTTTTTTAATCGCTTAGCGTTTAGTTATTACTTTAAAGGAAAACATAAAACCGATTGAAATATTGTCTGACAATTTCCAGCTTTTATCTTACTCACGAGTCAAGCTGTTAAAGGAACATGTATAAAAGCATTGTTTATTTTATACTAAGTTTATAATTAACCCCAGAGGGTGCAACTAGATCAAATATATGAAATAATACAACTCAATTATATGTTTGACCTATTATAAGTAATTAGAACCAACCAAATACAGTTTTAGAAATTATAAACCATCGTTGATTATATAACAAATACACCTTTTCGTTAGTAATTATTAAATGTTAATAAAGGACTACCTTTTATAGAGACTGTGGTATTCACACGTCAGTATTTGCATTATTTATATTTAAGTAAGTATGCAACTTCCTATTGTTTTAATGTCGCCTTTTTATCTTGTTTGCTTTTACAAGCACAAACGATTTAATTAAAATGGAGGATATATTATCTTCTGTGCTTTCTATCAAAGAGCACTGTAATTATACTTCAGAAGGCTAATGCATAACAACTACACTTGTAATTGTAAATGAACACAGCATTAACTATAATTAAAAGTCAATCTACATCACAGGCATCCTTGTGACATATAAACGCCTCAGATACACACTCCACCGTCAGTGTTTAGAATTCGAAATATAATTATTTGTACATGATGTAACTCGCTTTATCCGCAACATACACGTTGTAATTGCTAAACATAACGTGTAGTGTTGTTGTGAGAAAATGGGATTCCGGTGAGGGTAATTAACTTTAGAATATAGTTTATTAAAAGTAAACATCTATTGTCTCTAAAGTTTTGAAAAAGTACACAACAAAACATATAACATACAATTAACAGAATATAACATTAATTTGAAATTATTTCTACCCAGCATTGCATGTACTATAAGTTCCTTAATGTTAATAGTATGAATATATATTTATTTTGTAATTTTAATTATGATAATTAGTTTTTTTTAATATTTTCTGGAAAACATATAAAGACATAAACTTCATAATTTATTAATGCAGTTAAGTAACAAAAATAAAATTGATTTATTTCTAGTTTAGTTTATTAACGGGACATAACTAGGAGTAAAATATTATATTTCACAATTAAATAAATTTTTAAATAATTTTATACTTAATTTTATTATTATTATTATTTTTATATTTTAAAATAATTAAATACATGCAATTAATAACATATTTTTGTTTGATCTAAGTTTTTCTAAGACAAAAAATCTTTACTGAAACCTAAAATATATTGTAATTAAATTCAAACATAACATATTTACTCTGAAGAACTTAACCAATGCAATAAAAATATATTAATATACAGGGTGACTGACAAAAAACCTTTGGTGCTGTATCTTGCTTATTTTTGATCCGATTTTAATAAATAAAACATCAAATTAAATCATTTTTAAAGGACTTTAATATGAACTGAACTAATATTTTTTCTTGTATCCAGTTTTTGACAAATGATAATCAACTATTTTTTTTCAAATTGCACTGTATATATATTTTGTATTGATCCGCAAAGAGATTTTTTTCTGAATATAGAGTTGTAAACAATGTTATTGATACACCGAACTAAAGTCAAGAAATTGATGATTTAAAAAAAATTAAAAAAACAAGCATCCGTAGTAAACAATGTTTAGAGTCTATTTTAAATGTCAAAAGTGACATTGTCAGCCATTGATACAATACTGCAACTATTTTTAATAAACACTTAACTAACGCACTTACTATGTTTTAACCACTAAAAAAACATAATAAGTGCGTTAGTTAAGTGTTTATCATGAATTACCACGTAGTAACGGTCACCACAATCCTTATGATTATTTTTAATAATTTCATAATTAAAATGTTGCAACATTTCAAACACAGTAGTACTACTGTACTAAAATTTTATGCCGAAATCGGTTTTCTGAGTAATTCTATGTGCCGACAAATTTGGAAGACTGGTGCATAAAGATTGTTGTTGTGGAAAATATTTTCCAAAATCTATTTAGTGTTGGTATATTAGGAGACAGATGAGAAGTGGGCACCTTTTTACTAAAGGCAGTGTTAATTTAATTTTTTTAATTGTAACCTAACGAATGAAATAAATAATTTTCTGAATGAATTGTTAATAACAGTGTTGAATACAATCGGGTTGCATCAGGACGGTGCTACAACACATATATTTAGACTTTTTTATTATTTGTTTTAGTTTTTTCTTCCCTTTTAACATTTTTGTTGTTCTAAATGACGTATTCGAAAAAAATAACAATAACAATAAAAAATACTTCTTTATTCATTTTAATGGTGCAATTATTAAAAATCACCGCAGTATTGTACCAATGTCTGACACTGTCACTTATGACATTTGGAGTAGGCTTTGTATATTGTTTTACTATGGGTACTTAATTTTAATTTTTTTTTAATCCTCAATTTCTGGAGTTTGGTTTGTTAAATGGATAAAAACGTTTACAATTTTATATTCAGAGAAAAATCTACTTGCGGATCAATACAAAATATATATACAGTGCAATTTGAAAAAAAAGTTGATCGTCATTTGTCAAAAACAGGATACAAGAAACAATATTAGTTCAGTCCATATTAAAGTCCTTTAAAAATTATTTAAGTTGATGTTTTATTTATTAAAATCGGATCAAAAATAAGCAAGATACAGCACCAGAGGTTTTTCGTCAGTCATCCTGTATAAATGATATTTTAACCATATCGATACATTAAGAAAACATAGCAAACTATTAATCATATATCAATATTATTACAGGCTCTATGAAGTGTTCTAGTGATAAAAAACTCGTTAAATAGAATTACCTTTTTCATTATATTAATTAATTCTGTCTAATTAATAATAAGTGGCTGATTTTCAAATTTTTATTTAACTCACTCAGTTCATTAATTAATTATATTTCTTCTAATAAATTTAATTTACGGCTTTTATTATATCCCTATATTCTAACAAATATACGCCCGAGCTCCTTGATTTATCAGATTTATCTTCAGCGTAATTAATTAATTTATTGAGTGAATTGTTCGTTATGAAAATTTGAAAGATTTAAGTTTTTGCTGGCGCAATTGAGGGGTACCGTTAAATGTTAATAAACAATATTTATTATCTTGATCTCATTAAACACTGGTTGGATATAATAGTTTTGGAGCTTGTTATCTAGCTTTTTAAAAGAAGATCTAAAATTAGCTTCTGAGAAAAGGCGTTGTTATTCGCTATTATTAATATTCTGATATATTCAATATAAAAATGTTTGCTTAAATGTGGAACTGATGTTAGCATACATAACATAGAACACGAGAATGTACTAAAGATGGCAGTAACTCTATGTGTCGGCTTGTGAAAAATATTGAAATCATGCTTAAAATGTGAAAAATCTAGAAAATAATGGATTTATTTGATTCCACATCCCTAGTTTACCAACTGAAGAGAAACTTACAAACAACAGAAGACAAACGACAAACAACTAAAAAATTAAACAATAAATATTAATTATAAAGGGTAACTGACCAAAAACCTTTGGTGTATCTTGCTTATTTTTCATACGATTTGAATAAATAATGTATAGAATGAAATAATTTTTCAAAGTATTCAAAATAAACTGAACTAGTATTTTTTTTTCGTCCAGTTTTTGACAAAATATAATTTTTATTTTTCAAATTGCACTGTATCTTTAATTTTTATTCACCCGCAAGAGATTTTTCTGAACTGTAAAAAACTAAAAGACAAAAGAAAAAAAATTAAAAATCTAGTACCTACAGTAAACAATATATAGAGCCTAGCCCAAATATCAAATGAGACAGTATGATTTTTAATAATTTCAATATTAAAATGATGCAAGATTTTTAGGACGATAGTAGTGGTAAAAGAATATTGTGCCTCTACAGAAATTGTTTTCCTGATAAAAACCAAAAAGAAATTAAAGTAAAATACAAGATGAAGATTATTAATTAAATGTTTTACTTTACAGTTCGAGTTGCACATAATCTGGAAGTTTCTCAGCAACACTTCACCATATTCTCAAGAAACATATTTCTTTTATATTGATACCACAAAAAGTACACTTTATTAAAAAGATACTATTTTTATCATCGCGTGATTTGGTCAAATAAATGCACTTTAGGTAAAATTGGTGTTTATTCAAAAGAAACATCCATCACCACCTAAATTTCAAATGAAATCAGTAATTTTCTGGATGAATCGCCAATAGTAGTGTTGAATACAATCGGGTTTCATTAGGACGGTGCCACACCACCTATAATAAATTTCTAATTATTTCTTTTCAATTTTTCTTCCTTATTAAAATACATTTTTTCTTTATTAAAGTTTAAACATTTTTCGTTGTTCTTTATTTTCATGTTTTGACGTTTTGACAATTTGGCAGACTGCCAAATATTCAGAGGTCACTTCGTCACTTTGGCATTTGGTATAGACGCTGCTTTTTATTTACTATGGCTACTTTTTTAAAAATATGTTTGCCACAAATTCCTCAATTTCTGAACTTATGTTTAATGTATGGATAAAATTGTTTACATTTTTATTTATATTCCAAGAAGCATCTCCTTGGGGACAAATAAAAAATAATTATACAAAGCTATTTGAAAAAAATGTATTCTTTTATCAAAAACTAAATGCAAGAAAAACAAACTTTTTAATTCATGTTAAAGTCTGTCACAGATTATTTAATTTCATATTTTATTTATTCAAATCGGATAAAAAGAAAGCGAGGTACAGCATCAAAGGTTCTTCATCAGTTATCCTGTATATTAATAATATAATAATAATATATTTTATAATAATATAATTTATATCCAACAACTTTATAATGGAAATTTCATAAAAAGAAATGTCTATGCAATGTATACAGTTAATAAATTGAATATATACAAATAAACATGAGCATATATATGATTATTATTATTACATGTAAATAATACACATAAAACAGGTTAAAAAATAATTGAGACAGAACAGAAGCAACACGATTTTAAGAAAGAAAGGTCAACAAAAAATTGTAACTACCAATAAAATATTGAAAATTAAAAAAAAAAAAACAAAAATAAGAAAACAACGTTGAAATAAAAATAGAAACATGAAAATGATGGTAGCGACCGTTACTATGTGGTAGTTCATTTTAAAAAGGTTAAATGAAAATAATTTTTAAGTTTTTATACCACTATTTATTGTATAATATACACAAACAAAGTTTACAATATATTATCAATTTTGACACAACTATAGTTTCGACCTTTGCAGGTCATTATCAAGTGTTGAATGAAGAAGAATACCTCCCCTATAAATTGTTAACACCCTGTATTCTTCTTCATTCAACACTTGATAATGACCTGCAAAGGTCGAAACTATAGTTGTGTCAAAATTGATAATATATTGTAAACTTTGTTTGTGTATATTATACAATAAATAGTGGTATAAAAACTTAAAAATTATTTTCATTTAACCTTTTTAAAATAGAAACAATAGATTATAAAGGAATAATGGAGACAGAAAGACAGAAAAAGCGTATCTGAGAGGAATAAAAAGAAAATAATTTAGGTTTACAAATACAAGAATTAAAATGGGTAATAGTAATACCAAATGTAAATAGACAAACATATACTATAATTAATAATGAGAATATGTTTTCATGTCTAGTATTCTTTCTTTTACATTTTTAATCTTTTATTAGCGAGTTTATATATTATGAAAATATTATACTTATCGCCATTATTGGTCAAATTCAAATTCATTTTTTAACGTGTCAAAATAATTTATTAAAATTACTAAGAATACTTATGTTAACTCTAGTACACTACAAAACAATAAAAATCTAGTGAATATACGATAATTATATAAACAATATTTAGGGGCGTAATGTAATACCGGCACCTCTACCATAGCAAATCAACTTATAATAATAACTTTATTTACGGACAAAATCCTTTTTACAAAAATATAAAACAATATGGTAAAGATATAAGCTAAATAACAATAGATATTTAATAAATAAAACTATATAAAACAATAAACAAATAAAAATAATCTCCATTAATAAAATAAATATATACAACGCTATAATACCAAACTAAAGAAAATTAGAAATAAACAATGAAAACAAAATAAATAGAACGCTATAAAACAAAAGTAAAAAATTAATCTAATAAAAGTAAAATCTAAATGAATACAATGCTATTATAATAAAAGTAAATCAAAATAAAACATTATCATAAACTGAAAAATCGATGTAATTTAAAGGTTTTTTAAATTTATTATAAGAACCGTATAATATAAAATTGGGTGACCTACATACTGCATTTGTTAAACGAATCATACGACTTAATGGATTATTTCTTGAATAATTGGACCTGTGGAAAGATTCTCTGAACATATTAACGCTTCTTGTCCTGAAGGGTATAATAAAGTTAAAATATTCCAGTAGCTCGCAACAATTAATTAAACTATTCACTACCTTATAAATAATGCATAAATCGGCGTGAATGCGCCTGTTGCGAAAGGTAGAAAATTAAGGCGAATACAGCATATTATTGCGACTGTACTCTGTTCTATTAATACCACATCTATAAGAAATGGTCAAAAGAAATTTGTTTTGAAGACGTTCAATTTGATAAATTTTATTATTGTAGTATGGTGACCAAATGCAAGACGCATACTCCAGTTGAGGTCTTACTAAGGAGGTAAATAATAATTTCTGGGTATTAATTGAAAAATTCCTAGCGAATCTATTTATAAATCCCAAGGTCTGTACTTTGTGCTTTAGAACAAATGGTGTCAATATGTTTAGCGAAGGAGAGATTACAATCAAATAATACTCCAAGATCTTTAACTTGTTAAACTACTGGTAACGCATAACCATTAATTTCGTAAGTATTATTAATAGAGAGCGGATTTCTAGCATTGTGCTTATCTATAATATTAATAGCATCGAAAAAATTTCTAAATATCTATACGAATCTTGAAGAATGTGATTACTTAGCGCTAACTTTTTTTTGCTTTTTTGCTTATTTTGAATTTTTGTGCTTATTTTGACTTTTTGTGCTTATTTTTATGCTATTTTTAGATTCTGAAGCTTATTTGGAGCATTTTCTTAAACATTTGAAAAACATTTAATAAAAATATCACGCTGATATTAAATTAATGTGCTAATATAGAGAATTTTCGTAAAAATCTCTATCCCATCATTTATAGATTATATTTGTATTACATATTTTCTTCGTGGCTTTTGACAACATAATTGTTTGAAATCTTCATAATATGATAATAATTATAATTAATTTTATTATTAATAAATATTAGTACAAATTACCAATTTACAATGGATTCGTTTATAAATAAGTAGATATAATAGACCTTCTCATTATTCAGATAATACAGACGAATGCTTCATAGGAATCACACCTATGATATTCCGGATGTAAACGTCGTTAAACTAGGCCCAAACAGGGGCCCCAGTAAGTATTAAATGTAAACAAATTTATGCTATCACTAATCAGGTGTTCTGCAACCGTATCAATTTTCTACTCTCGGCAAAAATACGGATGGGACGACTGGCGCATATTTACCGTTTTCGTTAATTTTCATATTCAAACTCGTATTCATAAACCGTACTATTGAATTGACATTCCAAAAACTTTGCAAATTTATCAAAAATTACTATATGCGTGAATCGTATTAACATGAGGAATCACAGATAAATTATATTATATAATTCACATGTATATTTAACCCATAATGCAAATGGTGAAAACCACAATACAAGAATTAATTAGAGACTATCCAGAATTAACAAGTGAAAATTATACATTATTTTGTAAGGCATGTTTAAAAATAGTAAGTTTTATTTTAGTTCCCAACTGTATCCTAACTAGTCAAGACTTGTATGTAAAACATGTTATAACAACACTACATAAAGAACGTTTAAAAAAGTTCAAAGCTGAACTAAAAAAACAGCACAATTTCACAATATTTAGCATCATCTTCAACAAACTATGGACAATTTAAATTAAATTCACATTTGTGCAAAATACTTTTACATGCTAATATCCCTTTAAGGAAATTACAAAATAATGCATTTAAATCTTTCTTGGGAAAATATTGTAAAATGCGCATTCCCGAGAAAAAATTATGTAGCTCTTAGATACTATAAAACCATACAAAAAATTAAAGATATTATTAACAATAATTATATGTGGTATGGTGTGGATGAAACCACAGACGCTTGTTTTATTTAATAATAGGAGTTTAACATGAAGACATCCGACCAATAGTATTTTGATATATACAAAAGAATTGAAGAAAACTCATAATAACATTATAGCAAAATTCATAAATGATGGACTGACAAGCTTATTTTTGCCGTAGACAATACCAAGTTACAAAATTTTACTAATAATGCATTATGTGCATTGTACAAGTTTAGCACGTGGATAGAAACGAATTTCTGAAACTATAAGAATGAAATTTCCATTTGTAGATTTAATTAAATATGGAAAAATAGTTCTTATATTATTCTGTGAATGCAATTATTCGAGAAGTCATTACCTGATATCTCACTGTCCCATAAACCAGTGCTAACAAAATGGGGAACTTGGCTATATGATACGATGTACTATGCGAACAATTTTGAAGAATTTAATAAGGTTATATACAACTTTCCCGAAACGACAAGCAAATCAGTTAATGACTGTCAAACAGTTCTTAAGAAACAAGAGCTCGCTTCAAAACAATTTAGTTACCTAAAGTCGCGTTTAAATTTTGTGAGAACACAATCAAATCTTAATAAAAGCAGATTCAATTTATAAAATACCTGGACGCATTGGCCAAGAAATAATATCGAAAGAAGTATGCGGTGAAATTTAATATTAAATAAATTAAACTTGATTTTGATGGCAATTTTCAAATGGATCCAGCTATAATTTAAAATAAAGAGAAGCTTTTCCACTTTTAAAAATTTATTGATCGTCAGAAGTAATAATTTTTACAATTAAACTCCTAGAACAACATTTAATGATCTACTGTTATCATGAATAGATTTTAGTTATTTTTAAATGTATACAAAATTACAATTTAATTTTTAAATACTTACATGATATTATATATTGCATAAAGAAAATATGTTTATTTTAGTTTTAAGCAGAATTTCTATGTAAAATATGTTGATAATCGTGTAATATATTAAGAAAATATAGTTTTCTTTAGTGCTTTTTTCGTGTTTTTATGCTTTTTTCCCTGTTTTTTATGCTTTTTTAATGCTTTTTTTTTCTAAATTTTGTGCCTTTTTAAGTGCTTTTTTTCACATTTTTTAAGCTTTCTAATTATTAATAATACGACCCCTACTAATAGATATTGACATACGCTTATGTAATTAAAATAGAGATCGTTGTCCGAATACCACTTATAAACGTTGTTCTGATCATCCTGTAAATCAGCAACATCAGAATACGTATGTATCTCACGAAATATTTTCAGATCATCTGCAACTTCGAAATATTCTGAACAGAAATGTTTTGGTTAAATCATGACGAGTTCGCCAAAGAATATCTGTTTTCTATGACTCGTAAGAAGAAAGTAACTGTAACAAAACTAACTAAAATTTCCTCCACGTAATTTTCTGTTTATTGGCCGAGTACCCGAAAGATCCCTAACTACTAACTACTGTGACGACCCCTTTATCTTTCCATGCCAATAATAGTAAGTTTTACGATCTGCAGGAATATGTATTATCCTCGGACAACTGCGGTCTTTTATAAAGTTGGGTACTCATTTCAGGTTAATTTGGAATATTCTGGTTATGTACATGTTTATTTTCAGAAATTCTCATGTAAGTGGTAGGCTTGTATTGCCTTCCAGTAAATTTTGGCACATATGCAGCAAACTCATGAGCTTATAGGAAGGTCATATATCCCGATTCCACCCATTGTTGGTTTATTTTGGTTATAAGTAAAAAAACTTATTCTGTCTTTGAATCCAAATACAGACTCATCCATTGAAATTTCCCTTGACGAAATAAAATATTCCTTAAACTTGTTCTCCAAAAACCTAAATAATGACATTTTGCACACGACTTCAAAGACTTAGATCATTTATAATAATAATAATAATGCTTTATTGGTGTTATAACAGCGTTTACACAGGTCAAAGTTTAGTTTAAGTTTAAATTAGTACTAAAGATAAACATATATAATAAGCTAATACATGAATATATTACAATCAGAGAGGTGGGTTTATATCAAATTCTTAGAAAACTAAAGCCAATTAAAACCATATAAATGACATTTGAAGATAAAAATCGGTATATAAATAAAATGATTAAAATAGTGTAAGTATAAAAGCACTAAAATAGAAATAAAACCCTAAAAGTCAAAATCCACAACTCAAGGCTATCCTCTATCACCTCTGTTATTTTAACATTTTTTGCGTGGATGTCTACAACCCCGATCCTTTCTACTTTAACCCATCCAAATATCTCCTGCAATTTGCAGATGATACGGCCTTGATCACACATGCCCTTAAATTCCTTTAAGAGCTCGTTGACTCCCTTCAACGATGGTTTGCAAAATGGCGCATTAAAATCAATCCCCACAAATCACAACTCCTAATTCCTTATCATCGCACCAATAATTCACCCCATAAAGGCTTTCCCAAACTATGATCCCTCCTTCAGTTTCTGTATGGCATAACTATAGATCAAAAAATCAATTTCAAAAAACACACTGCTGTAATAAAAAATAAAATAACTTCTAGGGCAACATGCTTTAGAATCTTAACCTACAAGAACAATGGGATTAATACTAACACAGCTGTTAGAATTTATAAAATGATTTGCCGCCCACTACTTGACTATGGTTGTGCCCTCTATACCAATCCCAGCAATCCAACCTCCCGTAATATTGAAGTTAGCGAGCGAGCATCCCTCCGTACCCTAACCAAATTCCGACATCCTCTTAATCCCTTTACACAATCCATCTAATCAGCTCCTCTGTGATACCACTGTAGTCATCCCTATCCTAGAACGCCTTCACTTCCTATGAGAAAAATTCTCCAAAGTTCCTTTCAACTTCCACATATTATCCCAATATTGTCTTCCTAGAAACCCTAGTATAAACCCTAAATTTAAAAATCCCAATTCAACCATATTTGATTTCATTTCATCATTTCATCCTTTTACGCAATAACGACTGACGCCATATGACTGGACAGCACAAGGCAGAAAGACCTCTGGTCGATAGCCTTTTGACAAATTAATACATTAACAGCTCATTCATTATTCATCATTCCAATGTAAATATGTACAAAATTTGTCAATAAATATAAAATCAGATAAAAATATAAATTCGTAACTAGAGTTGGGGACCGCGGTGGCCTAGTGGGTAGAGTGCCTGCTCACGGGCCACACGGTTGTGGGTTCAAATCCCAGCCGGGCGGTGGATTTTTCTAAGGAAGAATTCTCCGTCCGGATCCATGGATGTTCGTGTATGTCCCTCATTGGTATCACAACGGGCCTATCTAGGCCTAAGTGTGCATCTCTTCGCGGTGCACGAAGAGGTGCTGCCACACCAACCTAACCTAACCTAACCTAACTAGAGTTAAAACAATAAAATTAGTGTAAAGGTGATAAAAGAGCTTAAACTAGTGTACAAATAATATTATTAAAATAATTTAAAATATGAATTCGCTAAGATAGGTTTTAAATTCTAAAATTGTGAAAGTTATTGGATAAACACTTACGGATGTCATAGAAGGACATTTGCTGGAGATAAGTTTTAAGTCTAGTTTTGAGTCCGTGATCATTTAGAGATTTGATGAAAACAGGTAGTGCATTATATAAAATAGGTCTATAGTAGTTAATACCGTCTCTGTTTTTCGATAGTCGCAATGGCTTTAGCGTTATATTTGATTTCTGTCGTGTATGGTAATCATGTATGTCAGAATTAATATGGTATGTAGATATATTTCTTCTAACATACATTATACATGCTAGGATATAAATGCTAGGCAAGGTAAGTATTTTGAGATTGACAAAACTTTCCTTCCAATCATCCCTAATGCCAAGGGAGATAAATTAGTATACCATACGTCAGATGTGTATTAAATGAAGCAAAGTACGCAGCTCTTAGGGCCGATTGTGGGAGATAAGCTTGAATTTGACGCAATAAATAAATTGCTTTACATAACTTATCTGCAGTGACCTTACCATGCTCATGCCAATTTAATTTACTATCCAAAGTTATACCCAGGAACTATACAGAACACTGTTGTGCTTGAGTGACAAAATTACATTAACTGTTTTACTAGAATTTTATGATAACTTATTTGAATTGAACCACTCTAAAATATTTTTATTTGATGTTTCGCTATAAATTATTGCAGATCTTAAGTCTTGTGATTTATTTAGACAGGTCGTATAGTCAGCGTAAAGTATTGAACAATCAATACTTTTTGGTAGGTCATTGACATATATTAGGAAAAGTAAAGGTCCTAATATAGACCTTTGTGGAACACCACATGAGGTTATAGCTTCAGATGACATGTGACTGTTTAATCGTACTCGCTGTCTTCGATTTCTTAAATAATTGTTTAGTAGTCGGCAACTTTCCGGGTTAAAGTTATAGAAATACAGTTTTCGCAGTAAGATTTCATGAGAGACGCAGTCAAACGCTTTGCTGAGGTCCAGGAAGGATGCAACTGTATACATGTTTGAGTCGAAACCATCCAGGACAGCCTCTACAAAGGCATTGACACAATGTATAAGTCTAAATATTTTACTATTTGCTTAAGCAAGAGTATTTTAGAAATAATTGGTAATAATACTATTAAACGATAGTTATTAGGATCGGATTCACAGCCCTTTTATATATGGGCATAATACAATCTATCTTTAATGGTCTAGGAAAAGTATGTGTTTTGATGCACTCATTTATTAATTTTGTTATTGATGTGATGATTACATTTAGAATTGATTTTAAAATTCCAATCCTCATTCAATAAATATCGCGTAAATGTGAATTTTTTAAGGAGAGTGTTACATCTCTTACTTCAATCTCGTTAACTACATCAAAGTAGAAGTATGAATTCTGTGAGCAGTTTGCACTAGAACTCATAATTTGTAGAGGGTCGGTGTTAGAGGGGGTTAAGTTATTAACCAATTTTTGCGATACAGTATTAAAAAATACGTTAAATTCACCGGCATTAATATTGGACGAATTTTGCGTTTCATTAGGATTATTTTTATTAATGACCACATAGCCCTGGGTACATTTTTTATTATTTTTAATAAAATTATTTGCAAACTGTTAACGGTTGGAGGCTTCTACTTCGTTATACATAATTCTTCACAAATATCAAACTTCTAGTTTGATAATGACAAGCTAAAATTGTCGAAACTATAGTCACTAAATAAAGTCCGTGTTATACAAACAAAGTTAAAAAGTTTTTTATTTGTGGAAAATTATTTGCAGCCGACTGCCTTGATCCGTTTATTGAGCTATTATAATTTAATTTATAGTTGTTATAATTCGTTTTAAGTTCGGGTATATGTTCACTAGCTGCTTTTAGAAAGAGAAGTGTTTCACGCATTTGTTTTAAGTCACTGTTGAACCAATAAAATTTTTGTCTGTCACTGGGACGTTTATTTTTTTCTGGAAAGCATTTTAGTATATAACATTCCATTGTATGAATAAAAATTGAAAATTTGTCGTCGATATTTGTGAAGTTAGTACTTTCAAGATGATTTATCAGACAAAATTTGCCATATTCTGTCATGGGTCTAATTACTTGATCTGTAATATGTGGATTTAGTTCGAGATCAAGTTGAATATGTATTCCAACATGATCTGATAAACCTGAATCCTTTGGAAAAACATCAATAGAAACATCTTTAATGTTTGAAAAAACGTTATCTAAACAATTTATTTTTCTTGTAGGGAAATTTACATGCGATTTGGATCTGTCTCATGCAAATGAAGCATCCAAATGATTTTCATGAATCAGTCCCGTCTAAATATGGCACTAAAGAAAGGAATGTTGGCATTAAAATTTTGAGACCTATTTTCCTGCAGATGGCTAAATGTTATGGTATCTATATTTAGAATAGGTCCTAAAAGGCCTCAAATTCTACAACTGTAAGATCCACGCATGTATTCCACGTGGATCGCTTTGATGTAGTGCTCTCCTGTTTACTATGGAACTAAAACCTAGTCCTTGACGGATTAATGGGATTCTACACAGAAAGTTACGCCAATGGTATCACTCAAGTATGTTAGTTTAGTTTAGTGTATTGACTTTACAAGTCCTACAAAAATATAGAATATAGCATACATTTATAATAACTTGAAATTTAGATCGCAAGACTTGAAGTTCACATATCAGTGTTCTTCCACTCAAACCATTATTTCTGTAGTCGATAATGATCAAGAGGTGATTATTACTATCGAGGCAATATTTTTGCCAATCCTATTGGATACTTTTGTCCAATTTATTTGTATGACGTACAAGTCAATGTGACACATATGGTAATTTCTTTAAAGAAACATATGTCGGATGCTCTTCACATAGTAAACAAATGTCTATGTACCATTTGTTTACTATGTGAAGAGCTATTTGCAAATCCAGCAAAAACATAAGTGGGTACTGTTCACAAAGAAGGTAGGCCAAAATTAAGGGATTTCATGCTCATGAGGAACTTACCCCGAAAAAGAAGTCAAATATTTAGGCATTCTTCTTAGACGGAGAGATCCCAGGAAGTATGAATAGCACTCTGGCAATGTCAACGAGCTGTGGGGAAAACATGGGGACTATCGGACGGCCATCGTGCGGCATCTACATCAGTAATATAGTGGCCAAGAATGACTATGAAAACAACCGTAAGGCTTCTAGAAAGTGTGCGACAGAAGTCATGAGAATAACACCAAAAGCGACTATGGAAGCCCTGCTATAGCTGCAATACTTGGGCATATATATATATATATATATAAATATATATATAGGCAGCAGCGGCTGTTATAAGGCTACGAGGAACAAAAAGATGGCTTGTAAGCAACGGAGGAGGTGAATACTACAAAATCTTAGAGCCGGATACTGTATAAAACAGTCCAGAGAAAACCTATGAAAAGTTGTAGGGCTCCTAACAAGACAGTGTAATCTAAGATCGCACCTGAATAGATTAAGACTATACTCAAGTTTAACCTGAAGAGGGTGCGAAGAGGAAGAGGAATCCGCCGAGCATGTGCTTGTGGACTGCCCGGTTCTATCCAACTAACGTGAATCCACAATGGGAAAGGGATGTCTACAGTCATAAGACATCCTAAGAGTCCCTCTTGCTGCGATCCTGGCGTTTTCCAATGCCTTGGCTAGACCATAGCAAGGAATGTGGATTCAGATGTGAGAAATTACAAAGGACCCACTGGGGCCTACGTGCAGCGGAGCTCTCTGCCCTCTCATAGTCCAAATATAGATGGAGAGCCAGAGTTGTCAAGAATCTGTGGTCCTTCAGCTTCATGACCAAAAGTAAAATCTATCCTGTGCAGCACATTATCCTCCGTTTTAACATTCACCCATGGCACATAATTGTCTTCTCTTGCATCGTGAATTGCGTCGTCGTCCCTGCTGCTTGTACTGGGCAAAGGTAATGCCCGATTTCTTTTAGTACTTATAATGGCACTACCACTAGTATCATTTTCTGCAGCTTCTTAGCTGCAACCTTCGTTTCTACTTTTACTGCACTCCAATTCTCAATCATAATAATCCATATAAAATTCGTCGTCTCTACTCTCAAATTACTTTTCAATTTTACCTTGCAAATGTCGCTTAGGCATTGCAAACAAAAATATTAAAAATTATAAAGTAGTAGTACTATATAACTATAACAAAAAACTACACAAAACTGTCTCGGGTGGTGTTCGTTATGACACTAAACTAAATGTATAACCCAAAAGTAAACGTCTATAAATATTTGAAAAAGTAAATATAATATAAACATATCCGGATGATCAATAACGCATTCATTTTATTGAATTTATTTATTTTATATCAATTCGAGCGACCATAATATGTTATATAAACCAGAATAAAACCACCCGCTGCTAATTTATCCACTTGTTGACAGATATATACCTACAAAAGATAAAATATAAGGTATTTAGTGCACATACGGTGACATAAGAGCGTGGAGGAAAGGAACATACGAGCGTAACGGTAACACGAGTGATGTCCCTTTGTTCATTTGATTAATTGCTTGCAATAAACTATGAATAACAAAATATTATTTTTTTATTCATGCAATCAGTTAGTGAACTGTTACAACCGAAAAAAATACTTAAAAACTAAACACTTCTACTTCAAATAACGTATTGACCCTAGTTTTATGCTCGCCATAAAATAAATAAAAATTAAATAAAAAAATGTGAATGGAACCCTAAAAGATAAGCAAAAATAACGGAGAGAGAATAATTTCAAAAGCTATTATAAGATGAAAATGAAGCCGAGCCAAAGATATTTATTAAGACAAAGTATCAAATGTACTGGATTGAGTCTTAAGTCATTTCCGTTTTTGCTATAAAAATCAAAGGTGACTTTTTATAAAAAGACATAATTTTATTCAAATATATATTGACCATTCTTTTCGATGACCTTTCGCCACCTTTCGGGTAACATCATGATGCGACGCTCGAAGAACTTAGAGGTTTTTAAAGAGTTTTGCAAAGAACCAACAAATAGTATGGTGCATGGTCCATAAAATTCCATCAAGCTCCAGCAACTTCTGTGTATTCCCGCGTTGGTATTGTAAAACACAACATCCTTACGATTTGCCAATTCTGGCAAATTCATTGATGGATTCAGTCAATTTGTCCAATTAGCGACACTTGAAGTTTGTTCATCGGGCTTGCGCTATGATTGTATTCGCACGACGTTGTCGTAAATTATCCATTTATCATCGGCAATAATAATACGCTTTCATTGGTTTTCAAGAATTTCTTTGAATTCATGTGAAACCCAAATATTGAATTTACTAACATATTCTAGCCCGTGCAAATATCTTTCCACACGTGCTTGAGAAACGTTTAATGCTTCTTCTATTGAGTAGTGTAACGGCGCACAGTGGTTCCAAATGCCGAAAAGGTATTCATAAATACAAGATGTCGTTGGATTTTATTGAAAATTTGTATATAGGTTCTTTTAAGGAAACTAAAAAAAAATCTTATTTCAAAATTTAAAAATTCAAAATGGCGGATCCAATATGGCGGACCAAAAATTTAAAAACTGCCAGATTGGCATAAAAAATTGTATATAGTTGTTTTACGACTTTGATAAAAAAACTTAATTAAAATTTTCAGAAAAACAAAATGACCGATCCAATATGGCGGACAAAAAGTTAAAAATTGCTATATTTTCGTGAAAAATTGTATATAGGCTTTTAAAGATCCGATTGAGATGAAACTTTAAATTTAAGGTTTTGTCATTAAAAGCTGGAACTGAAAAGCTTTTGGTGAATATTCAAAAACCGCAAGTGGTGGTTTACTCGAGGCGTTTTTTGTTTTTCCCCGATATTTTTTTTTAATTTAAAAAATATTATAATACTTTTTAAACAAAAGTTAAAGGTAAGGAAAAACTGCACATGTTTTATTTGAACATCTTTTTCATAAAGTTCTTAACTTGCGAGAAAAAAATTAAAAACTACTAGTTTTGTCAGTTTTTCACATTGCTAATAAACTAAAGGACCTACATTAAATTTATATAACAAGTAATTGTAAATAATACAAAACTGAGCAAATTTTTAAGAATAACTTTTTTGCGTAAACATCATAGTTTTCGAAAAAAAAAGGGAAAGATGGCCACATCACCATTTTTTCAAAATTGAATTTCTAAAAATGGGGCAAGTTTGGGCAGCTGATTTCTTTTGAAGTTCAATCTAGAAGGGTCAAATAATGCTAGAAAAGTGATTTAAGAGTGGGATGTCGTGGGACTTTTTAGTTATGAACATTTAAACTTTTACTTAGAAAACGGTCAGTAAAGAAACCCATATTTTCCTCGATACGTTAGTTAAATAATAAGAAAAATGAATTATAAACATGTAAAATTGTTAAAAAGTACTTAGTTGTATTGGGATAATCCATTTTAATCGATTCTGGGTCACTCTGCCAAGTATGGGGGGGGGCAGAGCCACCTATTCAGGTTATACTCTATTAAACCGGCGGATTCCGACAGGGCAGGTATCAATATACATAACTATAGACTAAAGAGGCCCTAAAGCAAACTTTCATTTTTCCGATTTTTGGCCAGCTTTTCGGCATTTGGAACCACTGTGCGGCGGTTTGTTTGGATTAATGCCTTTATTTTATCGGCTTCGGTTTCAACTGCCCTTCCTGAACATCTTTGACATTGAACACACCGGAACGGAATTGGCAAACTATGTCTAGCCCTGGTATTCTGTAAGTAATCTTTACCGTATAAAGCACATAACTTTTGTGAGTTACGTTGCGTTACCCCTTTTCTTAAGTAAAATGGTATAACCTAGCTATATTCCTCGATTTGTTTTTCCACCTTTCAACCACTGCTTTATGGCGCCTACTGAACTTTTTTTAAATTACAATTGTCTCCTGTCAAATGATATTTAGGTTAGATGATTGGTCTGAAGATGGTTGGTTAAAAATACAAGTGTATACATCTATTATTTAAAACCTAAATGACTTAAGACTCAACCCAATAGTAATAATACAGAAATGTGCACTAGTGGTTATTATAGTAATGGTAAGAGGAAGTCTAAATCGTAAATTAAGGAAATATAATTAAATTTTAAAAAGCAATAATTAAATGAAATACTTTTAATAATTAAGTCAAGATTTATATTTTAGAATAGATAAAAAAGACAACCATAATATTCAATATCCAAATAATTTATAGAGAGAACATCAAGTTAAAAAAGCTTAAATAAACAAATAATATAAACATGGGTACCAAACTAATATCAAAAGTAAAATACCAGCGATAGAGACGAAATACATTGGGATGGTAATAATTATAATAAAACTATAATAGAATGGAATGAAATGACTTTCTAAGAACATTAATAATTTTACAACAATTGTGCCCAGTATATTAATTTATAGCATTTTATAATTTTGAAAGAGCTAATACTCGGTTAACTCGGTTAATATAAGAAGGGAGCTGTGCCAAAATATTTGTATGAGTGCAGCCGTGCATGGTTATCAAGTGCAAAGCGGCCGCACTAATGCCGCTTTATGTGCGATGAAGCATTATGGAAGCAGCGCCTCAGCCAAATCTCTCCGCAAGAATTTAATTAAATTCGATTTTTTTAACAGGTCTCTTCGTGGTGGGATATTTTTTTTTTCAGAAGTGGTAATTAATTATTCAACCGGGAAATTTAATATGTGGGGAGTGGCTCCCGTTGCAATTTATTATTTAATATCTGTTATTTATGGCGGCATTAGAGTATCTGCTCCCCTGTCGGGCCATTAAAGACGAGAATTCCACGGCGGACTCTCAGATATCGTGGGAAATAATTGAGCCCTCTTATAAATCAAAGATCGATTGACCGAGTTATTATTAATAATTGCAACGACTGAAACTTTAGTTTAAATTTTTAATTGGTGCGCATAAATGTATATTTATTTGTTTTGTAAACGTAAATCAAAATTTTAAATTAAATAATAAAATATATATTGTCATTTCATAATAACGCCTGAGCGAGCTTTTTGTTCGCACTGCTATCGATTTTCTCGCAATATTGAATATAACATACGCGGAGCAGTTTGATTTTATTTAAATTAAATCATCCTCTTTCCCATTTTAAATTTTAAAAGAGAAAAGATTTAAGCCAACAAGAGTTTTTAGACTCTAATTCGATACCGATTTAATTATATTCTTGGCCTAATTTAGATATTTCTACAAGGAATTGTTGTTTTAAAGAAATTTGATTATTTATTTAATAAAATTTAAAAATCACAAGTTTTGTAAAGTGAAAGGCTGGACGTGTTTACTTTCTATTATATCAAAATCAAATAAATTTGAATTGTTCAAAGTACTTTGGTACTTTAACTTTTATGTTTCTATATTTTATTACTTATAACTACACTTTTGATAATTCTATAAAATAGTGTGCTATTATTATATAATATTATAAGCATATTTAATTCATTATATATGACACTTATTCCTTCCTATTTGTGACCCTGTTTTATCCATGACTTTAGATAATTAATAACTACGCTTTTACTTGACGCGAAAGACCGAAAATGTTGGAGTTCGCGGAATTCGTTTTAAGTATGTCTTTTGTTGCGATTCTACGACAACTGTCTTAAGTTGTTTAGAGACGTAATTTTCGACATCACACTAATTGGGACAGTTTCTAAATTGTATATAATATCAAATTATTTGTATTAGCGGTCGAGTTCCTTATTTAACTTGGTCAGATCCTAATAAAATCCAAATCAGTGTTAGGGCTGCATGAGCAAAGCGGTAACAACTTCCATGTGTTGAAATTTCAACTAATTAGTTGAATTTCAATTAAACCAGAAAAATGAACCGCGATAATTATAACAATGGATCTAATAAATAACATAACATAATATGAATCGATCTACTTCTATTTATTTTACTATTATTGAAGGTTATGCGACTAAAATAATTTAAATTATTTCTTAAGTATACTAAATAGTGGATAAGTTGAGTATTTTCTCATAAAGAAAGGCGCACAGTTTAATCGTTGGATGGGATTTATTCGCGGGACGTTTTTATTGTTACGACGCGTACTGTACCATACGTTCTTATATGAGTAGCTTTCACTTGGCCTACTCGCCATCACATAGTGGCGTATTGTTCTGCTGGATTATGACTAGTTGGTCTATTTCTAGGGACTGCCGGATCTCCTGTTTCTATTTTCGGTGACCTTGCAGCTCGTGAAAATACTCCTGGTTGTACCTTATTCTAAAATGCTGCTGAAGACGTATCAACTGCTATTAGGAGAGCCTTCCAATATTTATGTCCTTCAAGTCAGGCTCGAAAAGAGCTCTTAAATGACCTCCGATTACGAAATGGCCTGGTATCAGGAAAGACAAACCAGTTGGGTCTTAAGATAAAAGCCATACTGGTCGGGCATCTAATATAGCCTTTATTTGAATAGCTAATGTTAGAAGGTCTTTATACTCTAAAATTATATATACGCCCCGTCTCCGAAAGTGTGGTGCGTGGGGCGGTATAATGTACCAATTTACTTTCTCTAAGCTTATTTTTGTTTATAATTCGTTTTGCTATTCCTGCAACCAGTTATATATTTTTTTAATTTCGTTATTTGTTCCAGTAAAGTTAGTACCGTTATCCTTATAAAGATCTGTCACTAGCCTTCGCCTTGCCATAAATCTACCCAATGCCGCTAAAAATGACACAGATACTTTACAATCTCAAGATGTACAGCCTTTGTCACGATACACACTAACTGTACTAGATATTTTAATTAATTTAACCGATTTCCAGGATGCCTTGTTGGATCCGCGCTACATCTCGGCAAATTATTGGTCCGGATGACCATGGGTTTGCCTTTAAATAAACGATGCATTTTCTTATTACTTGTTTAACTCAGATTTTGTCTGATATTGGCCAATATTTCGTTCTTACGCTTTCTAACATCCCTTTAGGTCCCATGTGCAAATCGCTAATGTGTTATTATTTATTAAATTATGTAATTGTTTTTGGGAATCATCATCGAGAATTTGGCATCGTATGCTAATTCTGAATTAGTTAATCTACCTCAACACGAATTTTATTGAGTTCGTCTACAAAGTGACTTATTTTTATAATAAAAACTTTTCATCATTTTATTTTCTCGGTACTCAGTGGTCCTGTTAATTTACCCTCTTTTTGTAAACATTGTTCACGTATCTTTTCACACATCCCGTAACTTAATAAATAGCAAATATTTATTTAGCCAGGAAATTTGCTGTTCAAAATTTGCAATTACTAAAGCCTTTAACTTGGAATTATGTTGCACATTTGATACTAATTTAGGTTATACAATATTCTCTTTTAGAAATTCTGGACAATGCCACTATAAATTATTATTAATTAATTTGGAGGGTAGCATCCTACACGAATTAATATCTTTTTATTATTTTTCCATAGTTGTAAAACTTTAAACTGCCTCGTTCGACAGTATTGATAAAATATTCTTTGCATTTCTTTTCTTTTCTGGATTTTATTGGTGCAATATTATTTACGTTCTCCAATTTTCAAAATTGCTGATCAGACCGATCTAATTTGGAAAACGAAACGTAACTGAATTGCATACTAAATTTGTGGTCGATTGATGACCTGGCAACCTAGAACCCAACATAATTCTGAATTCTGGTTTCTTAATCTACCTACCTCTACATAAATTGATACTGTTTATAGTTCTACGCTAATTGGAAAATCTACATCTCTTGCGTTATAAAAGTTTGGATCCTTTAAACTAATTCCGTTAGAAATATGAATTCCCTTACTATTTAATTTTTGTGCCTGTTGCTGGCCTGTTATTTCGTTTACAACATAGCAACGGAAAATTTACTTAAAATGATAAACTATGGACTCTATTTCAAAATGTGCATAAGTTGTTGAGAAACAGTTACTTGAACCTATCCTCGAAAATGACTGCATTGTTTTAAATTGTATTAATTTTAATTTTTGCGTTGCTTTATTCGTAATTAGGTTTATCTGCGATCTTTCGACGTGTATCTCTACTACACATGTCGATAATAAAATATGATTGTTTTCTCCATTTATTACATAGCTATTGTAGGACTGGAATCAACTATCCCAAGTAAGGCGGTTAAAAACTGTGCGAAGAAAAATTAGAAGCCAAAGTAACAATCAGGAATGTAACACCAATAAATATTGGCAAATAATATGAAATGATAATAGCTGAAATAGGGACATGGGAAGAAAAAAGGATGATTATGGAAAAAATTAAGCTGAAAGATACAAAAATATTTATAGAAGATGATTTAACATTTGAAGAGAGAGAGATACACAGAGAAATCAGAAGTATCGCACGGGAAGAAAAGGCAAAAGGTAAAAGAGGTAAAGTAGGTTACCAGAAAATAATAATTGAAGACGAAATATATAGACGGGATAACAAAGAAAAAGGAATAGTTCTGAAGCCAAAAAAAACTGGTAGAAGGGATTACTATCAAGGAAGCCAAAACGAATGCGACCATTGAATTTAAACGGACAAGAGCGAAAATAAAACGGAACCTAAAGGAATATAATGAAAAGAAAACAACGCAAATTATAAAAAAAATAAGAACATGAAACGTAAGAGGCATAAAAGGAAAAGAGGAAGAACTAATAAAAGAGTTTGAAGATGCAAACATAAAAATACTAGCAGTGATGGAAACAAAAGTAAATGGAAAGGTAACGGAGATAATAAATGAACATATACCAATAAAAAGCGGAGTGGAGAAAGAGTAAAGAGCAAAAGAAGTAGCAATAATTATATATAAAGAATGGGAAGACATGATAGTGGACTGGGAAGAAATTGGATCAAGATTACTAAAAGTACGAATAAAAATGGACAAGAAATAAGAAATAGATTTATAGATTTCATGATAATATATGGACCGAATGAAGAGGATAAAACAGAAGAGGTAGAACAGTTTTATGAAAAACTCATAGATGCACTTGTATGTAATAATATTGGAAAGAGTGGGAAAACAAGCAGAAAAATTCGCACCAAAAATTGGAAAAAATTGAAAAGAAACAATGAACAGCAACGGGAAGAAACTTATTGAATTCTGCATGGAAAATAATCTCGTAATCACAAATAGAATATTTAAACATAAGGAAATCCACAAATATACCATATTATACAAAATAATGGAAATGAATAAAAGACTTTATAATATTCTCAAGGAATCTGAGCAACAGAGTAATAGACACAATTGTAAGAAGAGGTTATGAGATAGGAAGTAATCAACATATGGTGATAATAAAGATTAAAATGAAAGAAGAAAAAAAAAACAAGAAAAAGTAAGAAGAAGGCAGAAAAAAGCAAATATAAAATCAAAGCACACATATAAATACTAAACTAATGCATTTATTATGTTTCTTGTCACTTGTAATAATTGTCGGATAGGTAAAAGGAAGGGGGAAAACGTGAGGATTACTACTTTCTATGAAAATTTCGGCCTTTGATACAGTGATGTAAAATTTTAAGATTCTGGGAAATGAAATGAACAAGAATTGACAAGAGATAAAGAGACATGGAAGAACTTAATACGAAAAAATTGATTGATGGATCTCTACACTAACCAAACTGATAAAAATATGAACATTTATCAAATTAATTAATGAATTTGTTATTATCACAATTAAAAATTTGGTGATTTTGAGAACAAAGAACACAAGAAAAATGATTGTTATTTGAATTTTGATGCTTAAATATTATGGGAAGTTCCAGCTAAGTAACAGACGCATTGTCTTTGTAATAACCCAGAATTTCAAATATATCCTTAAGGCACTAATTATTTAGCGGACGAAAGGTTCGATTGCTCTCTTTAAATATTTGAGGAAAATTGTCGGCTGGGACATGGTTAAAGAATAAGAATTAAACGGAGAAGGTAAATCTTATTAATTTGCTATGGGGCTTTGACTCTTTTTCGCCTGTCTTTGTTTAGGAATATTCACACGAGCCGTATCGACGCTGAAATTCCTAATTATTCTGCTATTTGTTACGGAGGGCATCCTAGGTTCCCACAGGGCGTCCCGGCGAATTGTGAAGATGGTTCCAAAGACGATCTATTGCTTTCATGTTCTACAATACTGCTACTGCTGGTTATCGATGCGAATGTTTGAAATTCCCCTTAATCTGATTTGATTAAAAAATGTCTATATTACAATATGTACAACAAATGTCTATATTACAATATGTACAACTACAAAATGTTACATTGAGTATGAAGTTGACCCACGGCGAAGTGTACTCTTTGGCGATTCGTTATAAACTGATCTATAAGGCTAATACCTTGACAGATATTGAATTTTACAAATGTAATTTTTGTGTTACAAAATAGCAAAGCTACTAAAGCAACACTATTTTGAATATATTTACTTCTGTCAAAAAACTAAAAATAATTAAATATACCTTAAAACAATTATGATATGACAAACTTATACCAAGAATTGAATTTACATTGACTTAATTAAAAATAAAATAGCAAAAGTAATTAAATAATTTAACACTCAAGTTTATATTCATATTCATACACGTATTTCGATCTCTCGATCTCATCAGTTCAGTTTTATTATAAAATTGATTTTAAAGACAAATAGACATTTACACACGCCGGTGGTGGCCAATTCGGTTACGGCCCCGAACTGCTTTGCAGCAACGTTGGTTCGGATCCGTAGTTGGATGGGTGACCGGTACCATTCATCATTGGGATACAATTAATGGTGCTTTAGAGTAACGGGGCGATCCTTTAAAGTAACAAGCTCATTTACACAAACACAAATCACGGCGGAAGGACTACGTGGTCGATAAGCAAGCATTTACTAAAATAAATATAATGAAATGTATGTAACTGGCACGTATGGCAACTGATGCAATAATGAAATATAATCGACGGTTGGTCTGATTAGTAAATTTAATAATAAAATAAAAATCCTTTACGTTGTAGAAAATTAACTAATAACTAGAAAAAAAAAAAACATTTCGTAAATCTACAACAATGAGTCTTGCTAAGACTACAAAACACTTATTGAAACAATTACTTCTCTGGCCAAATTACATATTATATCAAAATTCTACTATCGATAGAGTCCCTTCTTCGAATCGGACCGATCCTAATACAATCCAGATCAGTGTTAGGGCTGTATAAGTAAAACGGTAATACTATTAATAACTAAGAAACCATGGACTATTGTACGAACAGTTGTACTTTATAAACATAACGTTTTTTTATGATAAGTGTGATTCATAGGGCCTTTCAAATAGTTTAGAGTATATAAGGACTTATATCTTTCCTTTTTATATTTTTAAATATACGAATGCATACAACTATTTATTTGCATAAAGTAGAATTATCTTCTTCGATATATTAAATAATGTCTAATATATTTTGGCCATAAATCGATAATCAAAACACAGTAGTTTCTAATAAAATTAAGTGTTATAGCTAAAACTAAAAGTAATACATTTTGTAATACAAAAAACTCATTTTTTTATAAATAATGCTGATTTGTGAAATAGTGAGAAATTATTTCTTTATTGTATTTCATAATTGTCTCTTTATTACTTTTGATATTATAATATTATTTAAATACATATCATATAATTCTTAAATTCTAGTAATCATAGCCTCCTTAAAAAGTTAAAATAAAACTATAATAAATCATATAAATGAATGGCACTTTTCACATTAAATTGCTTTATCAAATAATAAATAATATTTTATATTTGCTAACTAAACTGTATTTTATACTTTCTAGTCAAACCAGACGGACCAAGTAACTATTATATATAATGTTCGTTATAACTTGTATTGTTATATCTACAGACACATTAATTTAGCTACAGCGAATCAATAATGTACAAAATATTGCAAATATAATGAAAACCTATAGTATACAAATATTCTAACTAGGTGATTTAAATTGGAAGTTAAAGAAAAAGTACTGAAAATCGATCCGAGCGTAGTAGAATCTTTGCACAATTAATAGCGTTAGAAAGCAATTAAAAGAGATTGCTTCGTCGATTTATGAAAAGTGCTCTACTTTATAAAAAAGGAGCTATGGAAGGTCTTGTACCAATTAAAGAAATTAAAGAATAGGCATTAAAATATACGACGAGTTTTCTAAATAATAATTAAATTTCTTTAGTTTTAAATTATTAAATATACATATTTTGAGTAGTGTAAATCTGTATTATATCATTCTATTTTATGTTCCATACTTCTTTATTGTATATGACACAATCGATTTATATTAAGCCAGCTAACTTTGTGTAATTATTTTCAAATCTATAAACGTAAATCCGTTGTGTATACGATTTAAAATAATCACTAAACATAGATATTCCTGTTATGCTTTTTTAATTAAAACGCCCTGCATTGTTTGCCAGCTTTATCCTGCATGTCGTAAGGGGATAGGTTTCTGATTTTTTTTTTGGGATAAGTAATTTTACCGGCAATACATATTTTAATGTTTCTTGAATATAGCCATTTTATATTCTTTATTGGATGGGCTGAACGCATTTGGTAAAACCCTCTCCAAGAGAATTAGGTGTTTAGTCGAAG